>OZ010643.1:2400000-3000000 GCA_963932165.1 Pimpla rufipes
TCTTTCTCTCCTCCTGTGTTTCTTCGAGACCGGCGTTGCATAATATTGCGGGGACCAGACAGCCCAGACGGATTACCGGAGAGATTGCGTTTTTTTTTTTTGTAACGAAGGATTCTTCGCCGGTCGAGAAGTTGTCGGCGAAAATGTCGGCTGTGGGGGAAGAGAGAGGGAGGGAGTTTTTTTGAATTATTTTTGCATCGGTTTTCGCGTTTTGCAGCTGGGGCATTTTTTTTTTTTTTTTCTTTTGAGGATGGGAGGATTTTTTTTGTTGTGTGTTTAGGTGATTTAATGATTGATGGGGTTGAAGGATGATTTTAGGGAAGGTGGTGGTAGATGTTGGGGTTTGGATTTTTTGGGGTGAAATGTGGGAATCTGGAAACGCAGCTGGGCAGCATCCAGCGATGGGTCATGTATGTCCTGGATGGCCTTTACGTCGTAATATGTCCATTTTATTGATCCCCGTGACCCAGATCAAGACTTAGTCCCTCGACGGTGCGGAATTTTCACCTTTTTCCACGGAGCCCGAGGACAAAAATTCTCGAAATATGGTTTTGTATTTGCGTTGCTGTAGAACGTGTGAAGAAATAAGCCACCAATTAAAAATACGTAGATACCAACTGTGAATATCACTTGGAATAGTCGACACCACCATTTTTCGGCGAGAATCCTAAAAATCGAGAGAATTACGAACGTGTGAAAAAATAGAATAAAAATACTCAACGTACCACTTGGAATAGTCGCCAGAGACACAAAAAATTCTTCAAACGATTTCTAAAAAATCAAAAGAATTACAACGTGAAGAAAAAATCCATCAATTAAAAATACATAACGTAACAATGAACAGTTGCCGCACGCACCACTTGGAATAGTCGCCAGAGACATGAAAATTATTCGGACAGCATCCAGAAAATTAAGGGAATTACGAACGTCTGAAAAAAATCCACCAATTACAAATACATAACGTAACAATGTACGTATATCACTTGGAATAATTGCCAGAGACACCAAAATTCATCGGACAGCATCCAGAAAAATAAAGAAATTACGTGTGAAATAAAATCCACCCAATAAAAAATACTTAACGTACCAACAATACGAATAGCTGTCACTCGGAATGCTTGCCAAAGACGCCACTAATTCCTCGGCAGAAATCCGCGAGAAAATCAGGAGAGTTGCAAGCCGACGATTAGCCGCGTGGAGGTCAGACGATTAAAGGCCTCTCTTTCTCGTCCAATTGCGGCGACTCCGGGCGGGGACTTTTAGTTTCACAAATAGATTGGCAGGATGCGAAGGGGGGCCCCGGCTGTTGTTGTGGTGGTTGTGCCGCGTACACCGGGAGGAAAAGACACAACGTAGCCGTAGGAGGCTACAGCCGCGTGTAACGCGCATCCAAGAGACCTAAGCCACCAGGGTTAACCCAACACCTGGTGCACATTCCCCGGAGACTCCGCTTGTTATTCCTTCCGCGCGCACTTTCCTTCCCTCATTGCTCTCCGCCCGGCTCGCTCGCTCCTTCGCCGCTCCTCGCCTTTCTTTCCCTTTCTTTCCTGTCTCCGGGATCCTGTCTGGCCTGTCCCTGGCGCAGGCCTCGAGCTTTTACCTCAAAATGTCTTTCGTCTCGAAGTACCACCAACCCCCTCCTGTTGCCCCCCCCCCCCCCCTCTTGAAGCCTCTTCTCGCAGCTTCTAAGCCAACGATATCCAACGCATTACCAGACAACCAGCTCGTTATCTTGCACTTGTTTTCTGGCCACACGTCGAACGACACAGTCTTGTTTCGCCATTTCAAAACCTACACGAGGAAAAAGAAATCAAATTTCATTCCCTGACAACACAGAAAAATGAAATCAAATTTATTCCCTGACAGTGAAATGTAAAATGGGTGGGGGTCAAAATAATGAATAACCAAGATAGCGAAAGGCTAAAACAGCGAATTAAAAAATAACGAACGATCTGAATCTAGAATGATCATCATTATGAAATTCGCAATTTCGGCCATTCGCTATTTTGACCATCCGCTATTTTGATTTCATTTTAATAAAGATGTGGGTCAAAATAGTGAATAATGAAAATAATAATGATGATCATTCTAGATTCAGATCGTTCATTATTTTCAAATTCGCTGTTTTAGCCTTTCGCTATTTTAGTTATTAACTATTTTTACCCCCATCCACCAAAGGGTCCATTTGCGAGCATTTAGTAGACTAAAGTCCACTAACTGGGTTTCCATTTTTAGGCTTATGATGTCCAAAAAAGCATTCGTTGTTGAGTCCTAATCTTGGTATTGCGCCTGCAAAAGTTAGACCGCCCATTCAAAAGCGTATTTTTTTATTCCTACATGAGACCTACACCTTGACGTCCATCCGGTGTTATCAGGGATTTGCGACTATTTTTTATCGTTTACATGGTCCTGGTTTTGTCACGAATTAAATTCGATTTTGTGTAGTTCAATTAATCGTGATTTTTATAGGCCATGCATAAAGATACACAAGGAAAATGCCATAGGGCATCACAGACGGGGTACCAAACATACTAAAATAGAGTCATGCGCAGGGTATGACATGTAGGCCATTTTGGTGTGTATCCGCCTCACCTAGAGCTAATATACTTCACCTACGGACGATACAGGCGTCGAAATTTGTTTGTCCCGTTTTACGACTGGACCAGACCGCTCGACCAGCTTATTGGATTTCCGTACAATCTCCCTCGTACGTCACACGCTGCATCGGCTGTGGAGACATTGACGTCCTCTCTCTCCTCCTCCTCCTCCTCCACCTCCTTCCACCCTTCTTCAATTTTACCACCCCCTTTGCTTGTCCCGTTTCGTTTACTCGATGACTGTGGAGAACAACTTCAGATCTTGAACTTGTAGCTTGTAGCTTGTAACTTACAACTTGTAACTTGTAAGTTACAACTTGTAACTTGTAACTTATAGCTTGTAACTTACAACTTGTAACTTGTAACTTATAGCTTGTAACTTACAACTTGTAACTTGTAACTTATAGCTTGTAACTTGTAAACTGTAGCTTCTAGCTTGTAACTTGTAATCTTTAGCTTGTAGCTTGTAATTTGTAACTTGTAACTAACAGTTTGTAATGTATAACTTGTAACCTGTAAACCTTGTAACTTTCAGCTTGTAACTTATAACTTGTAACTTTTAGCTTGTAACTTGTAACTTGTAACTAACAGTTTGTAATGTATAACTTGTAACCTGTTAAACTTGTAACTTTTAGCTTGTAACTTGTAACATCTAACTTGTAACTTGTAGCTTGTAAGTTGCAGCTTTTAACTTGTAACGTGTAACTTATAAATTGTAACTTGTATAGTTTAGATTGCAAAGTAGCCGATGCGTTTAGCACGTTTTACACGTTTACGGCAGAATCGCGAGACGTGAGGATTCGATTGTGAATTCCTCTCACAGAGCTGTAATAATGCCGTTTTATCTCGAGATTGTCCCGAAGGAGCGAGATCCAATCTCGAGCGAGAAACAACGGACGCTGCGGTGGCAGAGCTCTTCGTCTTGCTCAGAACGCGACGCAACGCGCGCTGACTCGATCCTCTATGTACGAGACATATCAATTTTCCAGCTTCTCGGCCTCACGCTCGGCGAACGGCGTGAAAGCATTGCAACGTCCTCGTGGTAACTGAAAACTGCTTAAAAATAGACAAATTTTATTTATTTATTTTATTTGTTTTAATTTGTTTAATTAATGTAAAAAAAACATTAATTAAACAAATAATTCATGCAAACATTTTTTATTTAAATTATATATATATTTTTTTAAATTGTGAAAATCAAATCCAATCAGTGAATTCATGTTGGCCTTAATTTTGAGCCTTCGACCTTCAACTTTGTTGCATTTGAATGTTTTTATGCTCAAATTAAACAACATTAATATAAAAAACGATTTCCGAACCCATAAAAATCGGTTGACATTTTCGCATGAAAAAAAAATTCATAAACAAATTATTATTATCAAATTATCAAGTTATGAAAATCAAATCCACTATCGAATTAATATCAAGACACCGTGCGGACGGTCGTTGAGACGAGTCGATCGTCCTCCTTCGGCCGCAACTTTGATCCAGATTAATATTTCAAAGTTAATCAACCAGCCAGCCTCTTGGCCGTCTGTAATCAACCTCGTTACGCGGCTTCTGATTTGCCAATATATATTAATGGCCGTGACGCGCGGACCCCTCAGCCATTTGCATTAAATAGCCAGGTGGCTAAAGACGAGGCGGTTGTTTATCGCCCACGTGTGTCGTCGTCTCGGGCCGAAGTTGGACATCGAGGATTAATGCCCGATGCTGCGGAGGCTAAGAGCCGCCGGGGCTGACGGTGAGAAAAGTTCGGAATGCCCTGGAGTGCAGTCTTAGCTCGTGGGCGCGAACGAGGCGAGCCCGCGAGATCGGTGAAAGCACTCGTGAATTTCGCGAAACGCCCGACTACGTAACTGGAGGGAAACAGAAGGCCGACGGCGACGGGCGACCTTCGAGGCATGCACTTTGCATAAAATCTCATTGTATACGAGATCACTTAGGAAGGTCGGCGGCTAACGAGCTGTCGCCTCTACCTGTTCCTCCTCCTCGCGCCCAACGACCGCAACCACGTGTAAACCGGCCTCTCGACTCGGGCGGCCACTTTTCATCGTGGGCCACTCGCGGTCCTCGAACTGCGGAAAAAAACGTTTTGATTTTTATTGAATGTCGAACTTATATTTTTATGGTGACATTATTGAGGTAAACTGAACAGGGGAGAACGCCAGAAGGGCCACTTGAAACAGTAAGAAATGTCACAAGTTGTTGAACCACCCTGGAAATTCACACTGCTTATTAATTATGAATATTCGTATGATGTCTGTTTTGTAATTTTGATTTTTTGTTGTTGTTGTATTTATAAGAAAATGTTTTGATCTTATTGAATGGGGCGTTAAACATAAACCGGGGTCACTTGAAACAGTAAGAAATGTCACCTGTTTTCGAACCACTCTGGAAGTCACACTGCATATTTAATTTTATATAATATATAATTTTGACTTTTTTTTTGGTTATTGTATTTAAAAAAACTGTTTTGATTTTATTTAATGGGGAGCTTCGTGACATTAAAAGTAAACAGAAAAGTCAATAATTTTCGAACCACCTTAAAACTCTTACCGCATATTATTATGAATATTCACATGACGTTTTCTTTATAACTTTGATTTTTTTGGTTGTAGCTTTAAAAAAAAGCTTTGGTTTTAATGAATATGAAAGTTGGTGAGATTAAAGGAAACTGGACAGTAGAAACCGGGGCCAGGTGAGACAAACAGAAATGTTAATTTAGGTTTGTCTCTCATAGAAATGTTAATTTCTGTTTGTCACTCACAGAAATGTTAATTTAGGTTTGTCTCTCACAGAAATGTTAATTTCTGTTTGTCTCTCACAGAAATGTTAATTTCTGTTTGTCTCTCACAGAAATGTTAATTTCTGTTTGTCTCTCACAGAAATGTTAATTTCTGTTTGCCTCTCACAGAAATGTTAATTTCTGTTTGTCTCTCACAGAAATGTTAATTTCTGTTTGTCTCTCTCACACCGCACATTATTATGAATATTCAAAAGCTTTATTTTACATAATTATGATTTTTTTGTAGTATTTTAATATCGTGGTATTTCCAGGATATAATTTATCTAGCTGCACTGTTAACAAAACGGACTTGATAATGGGGACATATAGCAGCTATTTAAAAAAAATTATTCATTCTTGCTCACCACAATAAAGTCTCGAAATCAGCCACGTTGAACCCAATTGTCGTCCTCGAGTCCACAGAAGGAGCGTCCTTACCGTCCTCACGGCTTCCTCGGGGCATTGTGCGTCGGGCAGACATGTGAATACGCTTTTGCCATTCGACAATACGTGCCAAATTCGCGGCTCGAGGTCCTCCCGACAAAGGCATCTTTTCTCTCGATAAGGCGACTATTGGTCTTTTGCGCGGATTGACGCTTGAGACTCTGGCTCTCCTACTCCAGCCCGCGAATCTCCAAGTGGAGAATCGTCATTGTGCATAGATTTCACGTATGGGTATCTAACGGAGCAGTCGATAGGGCGAGGACAGAGTCGAGACTGCCGCGCGTCAATCGACTCCCATCGACTCGATTCGACAGTCTGTATTGGTGGCAAAGAACTGCACAAAAAAAAATGTATGAAGCTTTTACAATAACGCGGAGATTATTTTAGATAAACAAATATGTGTTAATTTATATTTGGAACCTATGCAATAATTCTTACATTTTTATACAAACTGGTGTATTAAATTCACTAAACACGTGTGACGTAAAATCAATTACCGTGCTTTAAATTTTCCAACACGACGTTTTTAAAATGCTATTTTATTTTGTTTATATTTTTCGTATAAGGTTATTTTGCAATTTTCTTGACATTTTTTTAACTGTTGTTATGGAAAAAGGGCTCGTTTCGTCGATAAATAAATAAATAAGTAAATAAATACATAAATAAATTTACTTCGTAAGAACCTTAATTTTAGACTTCAATTTTTAATTCTCTTTAAGATTACATTAATTTTGCATTGTAATTCCTGAATAAATAAATAAGTAAATAAATGAACAAACAAACAAATAACTAACTAACTAAATAAATAAACAAATAACTGAATAAATAAATAAATAAATGTACTACAAAAGAATCTTAATTTTAGACTCGAATTTTTAATTCTCTTTAAGACTAGAATCGACCCCATTTCACGGCCAAAAATTCCTGACTGGGTGCGAACAAATTTTTCCAAAAATGTCCTTCAACATCGCTGCGCGCACCGTCGTCGTCAAACTCGCTGGTGGCTCGTCGGGCCGTGTCTCATACGATATTTACAACGTTCGCGAAAGACGCGACCGTGCCATGCATCTCGTGTGTCCCACCAGTGACCGTAGACGCTCGCGCACGAAATTCACGAGTGCCATCACCCGACTCCCGGTGATCCTACGTATCCTTTAGTCCGGGCTCTGGGCCCGGCCGCGGTCTATAGCCGCGCGAGAGGGACACGAAGAAAGGGACGACGAAATTCGCCAATTGATACCCCGCAGACGAGGATGAGCCCCCTGCACGAATAGTCCTCTCGGGACTCGGCGCGTCGTCGCTCCCGCTGACCATCGACTCTCCCTGCGGCCGCTATAGCGCGGACTCCTCGCGCCACCCCACAATGTCCACACGCTCCCTCTCCCCTCTCCCCTATAGCCCTGGCCTATACTTGCCACCAATGAATTTTCACGACTTTAAGACCTCCCCACGACGTCCGTCTTAGCCGGGCCCCGCTCCACCGGCTCCCCATAGTCTCATTCGTCCGGGAATCGAGCCAAGCTTTATTTGCCTCTGTTTTAGTGTCTTTTCCATGCGGCCACTTCGACACCGTCGCCAGACGGTATTTTGTTCTCGCCGGGAGATTTCGGCGGCGATTAATTAGGTCAGTTCGAGTCTGTGAATAATTTCACGGTAAAAAATTTTAAGTCGATTTTTGATTTTGTTTTGATTTAAGATATCGGCTGAAATTATTTTCTACAAAGTGTCGAGTTTGGTTACCGATTTCATAGTCGTAGTGTCGATTTTGAATTGGCCGCAATATTCGGCGCTCCACTGTAGCCGAAAATTGACGATGTCCGATTACCGATTTTTTAATTCACAGATCCGATTTCGGCTGGGAAAGGTCCGAAAACGCGTAGTGCGCGATCCCAATCGGGTTGTAAAATAATCGGCGCTCCACTGTACCCGAAAATTGACGATGTCCGATTACCGATTTTTAAATTCATTGATCCGATTTCGGCCGAGAAAGACCCAAAGACGCGTTCCGCGCAATCCCAATCGGGTTGTAAAATATTCGGCGCTCCACTGTAGCCGAAAATTGACGATGTCCGATTACCGATTTTTAAATTCACAGATCCGATTTCGGCCGATAAAGACCCAAAGACGCGTAGTGCGCGCGGATTGCATTCGGGTTATTAAATAATCGGAGCTCGACTGTAGCCGAAAATTGACAATGTTCGATTTTACCGATTTAAAAATACGCACATCCGATTTCGACCGAGAAATCGTTTCAATAATGTTGTAAAATAATCGGCGCACCACTATAGCCGTAAAATTGACGATATCCAATTACCGATTTTTTTTTATTAAATGCACAGATCTGAGTAGTGTCTGGAAAGGCCCGAGAAGTGGGCGATTCCAATCGGGTTGTAAAATAATCGACGCTCCACTGTAGCCGAAAATTGACCGCCGTCCGATTCCACGCGCGGACGATCTGCAGTCGGTGTAACCGCGCGTCGCCGGATGACAGATCGGGTCCTTGGCTGATAAGATAATTAAGGAGAGCGCGAGAGACGCCGATAGGTCTGCCGGGGATGGATCGGGGCAGAGTCGGACGACTCGCGCGTCGCGCGCGCGTTCCCCGTAAGGGATACATAGACACGGTGTATCGGTAGCGAGCCGTGCACCCCGGGCACAATTGCGACGCGCGCGCGCTTGTCGGGGCCTCGTTGCTCGTTGCTTTGGGCTTGGGCGTGGTTGCAGCAGTAAACGTCATCGGCAGCCCACTAGACGTCACCGGCCACGCTATCGTCACACGCGCGTCACATTTGCATTACTACTGTGTATATCCCGCGTGCGTTGTTGCTCGCTCTGTGTACAGGGGGACGGGGGGGCAAAATGGGACGCTGGGGCAGAATGGGACAAACGCTTTTTTTTCATTTCTCCATGACTTTACGGGACAGGATGGGACAAACGCTTTTTTTATTCCGCCATAATTTTACGGGACAGAATGGGACAAATTTTTTTTCATCTCGCCATAATTTTACAGGACAGAATGGGACAAACTTTTTTTCATTTGGGATGATTTTGCGGGACAAAATGGGACATTTGTTGTTCATTACGGATGATTTTGCGGGACAAAATGGGACATTTATTTTTCATTACGGGTGATTTTACGGGGCAAAATGGGACCTTGGGGCAGAATGGGACAAACTTTTTTTTCACATCAGATTATTTTACGGGACAACATGGAACGTTGGGGCAGAATGGGATAAACTTTTTTTTCATTTCGGGTGATTTTATGGGGCAAAATGGGACAAACTTTTTTCATTCCGAATGATTTTACAGGACAAAATGGAACGTTGGGGTAGAATGGGACAAACGTTTTGTGAAAAGCGGTAAAAATACTTGGCTATTTTCATATAAAACAATTTTTTGCTCATGCATCCCATTTTGCCCCAAATTTATTTCTCTTTACCGGCGCTCAAAATCGACGACTGGAATCGAGTTTTATAGGTAAAAAAACGGTAAAAATACTATCTTCATATAAAACCAGTTTTTTTTTCTTATGCGTCCCATTTTGCCCCGTCTTCCCCTACATATATAGGACATCTCTCTGGGGTGAAAAACGCTACGAAATACTATTTTTTCATATAAAACCAGTTTTTTTTTTCTTACGCGTCCCATTTTGCCCCGTCTTCCCCTACATATACAGGACATCTCTTTGGGGTGAAAAACGCTACAAAATACTATTTTTTTCATATAAAACCAGTTTTTTTTCTTATGTGTCCCATTTTGCCCCGTCTTCCCCTACATATATAGGTACATCTATCTCTCTCGATCCTTCGCATGTATATGGGATACATGTATATATCTATACGCGGTGCAGCACAATGCAACGCTGTAAGCGAACCCGCGTCCGCGCTTCATGAGCGCTCATGCGGAGGTCGTTGCATAACGAGTAAACGCGCGGGCGCATCTGTACACACGGAGCGGGGGGGGGGGGGGGGGGGGGGCGAACGGGGACAAATATATAGCGAGAAAGTGCGCGATGATAATCGACGACAGGCACGAGTGACTCGTGGCGGCGGCAGCACCGCCGGCAGCGAGTGGCTCGCGTGCGCGATTACTATGCCCTCTCGCTTCGTCTTTTGCCCTTGAATGAACGTCCCTTCTCGTGAAGAGTGCATCAATCCAACTTCCCTCCCCAGCTCCCTTTTCCCCCCTCCCTCCCGCCTCATTGCCGCGCCCTTCGCCGACTCGTTCCGCATCGTCGCGGGAAAATCTGCGACTCCGTGTCAGAGTTGTAAATCACCATTAGATTGAGATACAAATGTTACAGTACGGTTTGCTTTGTAGGTGTCATTTGATACACGGGGGAAAATATATGATTGATTTAATTTATTAAATCAATGATATATTATTGATAATTATTGAAAATATATTATTGATTTAATTTATTAAATCAATGATATATTATTGATAATTACTGAAAATATATTATTGATTTAATTTATTAAATCAAAGATATATTTTTAGAGCTATTGTTATTTTTGATTATTATTTTTTATATCATGTTATTGTTATTATTCCATGTTATTGATATTTATTATTAATTACAAGACGATCTTTACCGTCCATTAAATCGCTGATTTTTTTCCCGTGCAGCTGCTAAAAATGTTTGCTAATTTATATTACTGGAAATTTTACTCAGCTGATGTACTAAATTTAATAGAAGTGCGAAGGAAAATTGGAAATTTTTATACTGAATTTCTTAACTTTCATATTAAATTTTCTGATTTTCATAGGATTCAGTAGAAAATATTATAATTTTACATTTCACTTGCGTGTCGAATTTATTGAAGCTTATGCGAAATATTTTAAACAGTTGTATGTGAAAATTCGGTTCGTGCAATTTTCGTGAAATATGAAAATCGCCCGGTCGAATTGGGCCGAAATGCCTATAATTCCTGTACGCGTTACGCGCCCTCGTATTATATCCGCTATTGCGGCGATGGAAACTCTTCAGGTTTATAATCAATTATTCCGATACGCGATATTGCCTACTTATTGCGATAATTCGAAGCCGCGGGAAATATCCGCCCGGAATAAGTATGCGCGCTCGGCTATGCGACACGTTGGCGATGCACCGCGTGGAGGGAAAGGATTAAAATTCGCTAATGGACATTTTTCATTCCTTTGGATCTTCGCGCGGGGGACTCGACCGCGGACTATTCGCGGATTTACGTGCATTAGGGATCGTAAAGTAAAATATTGTCACGTGCGGCTGTTATTAGCCACGATTTTGGTCTACGTCGAATATGTAATAGTCTTAACGACTGAACGGTGGGATTCGAAGAGAATTTCGAACACTCCTCAATGACATAAAAATATAAAAAATTAGGCTTATGGAAATTGCTGCAAATATAAAGATTGATTCTGGATAACAATAATGTAAAAATTATTATTAACAAATTAATGAAAAAATAATTGTTCGACAAATTACCCGGCAACCCAACATCTTTTCAAAATGAAAACGATTCATTATTTTTTCTGAACACGTATGATTTACTGTTCTTTATATATTATATACGTATATTTTAATTTTTTCAATTTTTTTAAAAAGTTTATTCAAATTTTTTCAATTTTTTATTTATTTTCAGATTGTTATCAAATCGCCGCAGGTTATTATTGTTAAATCACACTTTTCATCCAAATATACATTTATTAACTGTTAACAAATCATTATTTAGGCCAAATAATTATAAGGTTCAACTAAGTTATTTGTTAAATACAACAAAACATTCAATTCTCCATATTTATATTTTTATATTTTTTTATATTTTATCTTATTTACTTTATTATTACGTTATTATTTTTTATTCATTTTTTTATATTTTTATATTTAAAAAAATCATTCATTAACAGTTAACAGATCCTGGTCCCCACAAATAAACTCTTTTCTCAGTGCACGAAACAAACCGCACTGCAACATTTATTCCTTAAACTAATGGGAATTTAAAACTCTATAGGTACAATCTACCCTACTACATTTTTCTCGCAGTGCGCCATACCTCGAAAAAAAAAATCACGAGATCCGAAAATCCCGAAAAATCTCCGTGTGTGCCCCGGTGGTCCTGGGGGTCGGAAGCTGCGAACCGTGAGCGAGCCGCTCGCTCGCTGCACGAGATTGCAAGCGAGCAGCAGCAGCCATGGTACTTGCGGGCTGCGGGGCGCTAATCGTTTCGACGATTAGCTCGATTATGCCGGGGGATGACTGTAGGACGAGGGTCGGGTGGCGGGGGGGGGGGGGGGGGGGACCTGAGTCGGAGGGGCCCGGTGGTGGGGGGGGGGGGGGGCGAGGATAGGGAAGAGATGAATAAAGGAGGAGGAGGGAAAGTCGCGGAAGAATAATTCGAGAGTCGACGCTGCTGCTTCTGGTTCTGCTTGTGCTACCAGTGGTGGCACGAGATTGTCGGGACTCTCGGAGGGGGGCGGCGAGGGGCGACGTGGGGCGGTGGAAGCAGGAGGATATACAGAGCTGGGGTAAAGCATCGAGATGCCAAGTACCCGGGGCGCTGGTGGTTGCATTGTTTCCGCGGTGGTCGCGGGTGGCCGGGCGCGTGCAGCGGCAGCGAGAGAGACAGATATACATGTACAGGGTGATTCAGAACGATTATTTCGCATTTTCGTCGGCAATCGCCGGATGCCGTTTGCGTAAAGTTCGTAGAAATATATGTATTTTTTGTTGTTGCAATTTGCGTTAGTTATCTAATTGTATTGTGAATTTTAACAGACCGCTAGGGCGATTGTTAAATATAAACAATAAAAAAAAATTAAATCAGGCTGATTGTCGGAAATAATTAATTCGTAAAAATTGAATTAAAGTACATATATAATTCCCATGATTCGACAGCTGCAAAAAATAGCGTAAAAAAGATTAAGGTAGTTATATCGCTTCCCCCTCATTTCGCATAAATTCGAGAAAAATAAGAGAGAATTGCAAACACTTCTCGATGGTATAAAAATCTGAAAAAATTCATGCGCATTAACGGTACTGACAAGCTTAATTTTGCATAATAATAATTTTGGAATGTTATTAACAAATTCATGAAAAATAAAAATGTTTAACACATTTCCCGGTGACCCACATTTTTTTAAATGAAAATGATTATTTCATTTTTTTGAATACGTATGAATTTTTTCAGATTTTTAATTCGACTTTGAATTTTGTGTTTTTTTGCATGGACAGTGTGTGCAAAAACATAAATTTCAAAGTCAATTCAAAAATCTGAAAAAATTCATACGTATTCAGAGAAATGGTAGAATCATTACCATAAAAAAAATGTGGGTCACCGGGAGATTTGTTAAACAATTTTTTATTCATCAATTTTTTAATAACATTTCAGAATCATTATTATGCAAAAATTAATCTTTTCAGTACCTTTAACGTGTATGAATTTGTTCAGATTTGTATAGCATCGACAATTCTCTCACTTTTCTTGAATTTCTGCGAAACGAGCTGCAAGCGACATAACTACCTCAAACAGTCGCTCGCCAAAATTTCGAAAGATCATTCTGAATCACCCTGTACATATATACATATATATATCACGCGCGATATATCTGCGATGGTTGGAAGCCGTCGGGGGCCGCTGGGCGCGGATGGGCGAGCGGGGGGGACGCGCCGGGTATCGGCCGCGAGGAGCGAGCTCTACGATAGACGAATGGAAGCCGACTTTTTAATATCCAGAGATGATCTGTAGCAGAAAGCGTAGCTGCGTCAGCGACTGTCATTGTTATGTGCATGCGCGACTCCTCTGCCCCGGCCTCTCCTTCCTTTTTTTTTCCTTTCACCCTTCCACCACCACCGCCGCCGCCGCCTCCCTCGCCGCATCCGCAAAACCCCTCGGAATCGTTCACCTCTTCAGCACAATGACAATTTTTCTCGTTTTATTCTCCGCTAAGCACTCCTTTTGCTTTTTGCCGTTTTTTTCTTTTCTCCTCTTTGGTTCGCTGTTTTTTTTTCTTCTTCTTTTCTTTTTTTCTCTCGCTCTCTCGTTCTCCTCGTGTGCAGCGAGAGAGAGAGAGAGAGAGAGAGACCCGCGGATAGGAGAGGGACTGATGTACAGTCGTGTGTACGCCGGGCTCTTGCACGCGCCTCTCATTTACCCCGGTCTCGCCCCTCATCCTCCCGCCTTCCTTCATTCATCTCCCTCCAACCGCTGCCTCCCCCACCCTACGAGCCTGCACTCGTCCTGGCGAAAACTCGCGAACGCGTGTCCGCGAGCTGAGGGCTCGCCGCACAATGCCCGGAGAGTAAGTTGAGATTTTTCATTTTTTTTCGGCGAATTTTTTGGGCGGGAAACTGCTTAATTTCTTGCGCCAGCGCGGCTGGCATTTTTTCCCAGCTGCGGGTATGTCAGACTGCGCACATCGTGTCGGCTTTTCAAAATTCCTGGTATTATTATTATCATTATTATTGTCGTTATTATTATTATTATTACCAGCAGGTTGTAATGGCTCACAGAATGCTGGAATCGAAATTAGATTGTTAATGAAATTAACGCGAAATTAAATCAAATAAAAATTTCTTATTTTGGGATAAACTTAAATTAGGGGGGGGGGGGAGGGGAGTAAGTCTCTATCGTATAGGGCAATTTTAATTAAGGGAGTTAGGACAGAGAAACAACTTTCTAAAATATATATTATTATTGTTATTTTAAAAATTACCATTATTATTATTATTTTAAAAATTATTATTATTATTGTTATTTAAAAATTATTAATATTATTATTATTATTATTATTACTGTTTATTATTATTTAAAAAAATATTGTTATTATTATTATTATTATTATTATCAACATAACGTTATTATTATTATCGTTATTACAAATAGATAGAATGTTTGCAGACTGTTGTGCCAACGAGATGAATAATAACAACGCTGAGTATCGGTGAATGAAAAGGTAAGAGAGCGACGTACTCGGCTAATGGATCGTGGCCGGGGTCCGCCACCCCCCGAGCGTCATGAATTTTCCGCCAATAATCATATATACATATACAACATATAATATATATGAAGTTGGCACGGAGAACACGGAGAGCGCGTGACACACAGCAGCGGCGATGATGAATCAGAGTCCCGCAAGATTTCTTGAAAACAAAAATATATCGCCTCGTAGGGATTTCGTGGGAAGAGAGAGAGAGAGAGAGAGGCTGCGATGGGGGAGGAGTGAAATATCCCGCGCGCGGTTACTCGCGACCGAGGTACCCGGAGATACACAGGGGGGTCGGGGTGGTGAGGGGGGAAGGGGGCAGGGGGACTAGAAGCCAAGTTTAGGAGGGTCGCGTGCCGGCTGGCCAACTTATACCGTGCGGTATAGGAAAAAGAGATACAGATATAGCGGAGCCGAGTCGTAAGATGCGAGAGGAGAGGAAGGATCGGGGATCGAGATCCGAATCGGGGCTGAGGAAGCGCGCAGCAGCAGCAGCAGCGGCAGCCGAGGGAACGTCCGGACGTTTGGATGGTTTCTGCTGCTGCTGCTTCTGCTTCTGCTTCGTCTGCCTATGTGTGGCACGATACATCCCGCACGAAGCCCCGTTCCCACGGGATACTCTAATAGTAGATTTATTTGACACAACGCAATACACGTACGCACCGCCGCTCGTGTGTTCCACGGTAATATACGAGGCGGTATGACCGCCGCCGGTGTGTCGTGTCCTTGCGCAGTTGTGAGATTATTTTTCGGTCTTTTTTTTACAGATTTGTGGCGATTGGGGCGCCGAATAGCAGAAATTGCACTTTTCGAAAGTGCCCGGGGGAGCCTCGAGGGGAAGAGCAAGGCGGGGATGACTCGACGTGGTGACTTTGACTAGGGCTTTGCCTAGTCACTTGGATGTCGTTTGGTAGCATCGAATTTCGGGGGGGTTGGTCATCTGGTGAGGAGGTTTTTTTTTTTTTTTCGTCGAGCGACTTGGGCGAATTTTGTAAGGAATAAAAGATGTGATGCGATTGAGTCGTCGGGTGGCAGAGAATTTTGAGTGAAGCAGAAAAAAATGATGCTTCTGTGATTAAATTACATTTGGTTTCTGATATTAGATTTTATGAGTCGTCGCCCTCCGCCTTTGCGCAGTTGTGAGATTTTTTTTTACTGATTTGTGACGATTGGGGGACGAATGTAAAAAATTTCACTTTTCGAAAGTGCCCGGGGGAAGAGCCGAGGAGATGAGGGAATGACGCGAATCTGACATAGGACGACGAAGATGCAGTGCCGAATGAAAAGTCACTTGGACGTCATTCAGTACCCAGTAAACACGGTAATGTTACGGCAATGTGACGGCTATGTAACCCAATGTAACAAGTAACATCACGTATAACTTGCATGTGACTTACGTGTAATTTACTATTTCCCACTCAGCAATGTTACCATGTTATATTACATGCGTTACGTAACTTTTACAATTGAGTTATGTTGATCATACGATTTATATCGAAGCCGCCGCCAACCAATAGGAACGCTCGAAAGGCGGCTTCAGTATTTCGACTTCGATGTGCCATGTCCTTTCTAAGAGAGGACTAGCAACAACTTTCTTTGCACTTTTCTTTACTTTTCATTTATCTTTTCTTGTGGCCAATACAGCCATTCAAATTGCGCGCGTGACTCCACAGCGGCCATGACACCGAATCGATTTTATATCGAAGCTGCCGCCGACCAATCAGAACGCTTGAAAGCTGGCTTCAAGATTTCGATATATTTCGAGATACTTACTGCATGTCTTTTTTAAGAGGGGTTTGCGAAAATAAGTCATGAGTTCCAGGGTTAAAAAAACACGTCCTCCGAACCTCTTATCCGAATTCTGCAACAAAAAAATTAAATCAATCGAATCGCCGAAAACCAAATTATTTCAAACATAGCATTAAAAAAAACAAAAATACTTTTCCCATATTCCGCTCGTTTCACCCGCTCGCGATTCGTCGCCGTCCGAAATCTAATTGCCCGACCGTCCCGCCTCAATCCGCCTCTTTCACCCTTGAATTTCAACTCGTCCCGCCGTAAAATCGCCCGACGCCGTTGATCAACGTCGACATCGAGCGTCGGCTCGATTTTTGATGCCTCGTCGGCGGCCATCGCGCGGAACGTGGAACGAAGACGAAGACGGTGGCGCTCGCGCGGTCGGCCGGCGCAATTTCCGAAATAGCCGCGCCAAGCGAGAAGCCCAGGCGAGCGCGCGAACCCTCTCGTTCAGCCTGAAAACCGAAAGAAAATACTTGCTCCCTCCAATTCCGCCATTGAAATATTCATAAAGACGAGAGAGAGAGAGAGAGAGGCGAAGCACGCCGGCGATTTCTCATGGCTGCTCGATTCACGTGCCGAACGTGTTTACGCTCGTCTACCTACGACCCAAACTCCCGGCTACCCACACACAAAAACACACACACAGTCACTGACGAAAAAAGAAGCCATAGACAGGCATAATACAGAAGTACTAAGGACAAGAGCAAAATATATATATATATATATATATATATATATAACACAGCGTAGCGAGGCAGAGGGGGGGGGGGGGGGGGGGTAGAGGATTCACTAGCAGAGAACGCGGAGAACGTCGACTACACGTCGAGGAGATAGTATAGCGGTGTAGTAGGTCGCGGTATTTAGCGAGGAATGAGTGAAGGAGCCAGAAAGCGCCGGGCGGTGCGAGCGAGACGCCGGGAACGAGGAAGAGAGAGACGGATGTAGGAGCGAGAGCGAGAGAGAGAGAGAGACGGAGGCGAAACGCGAGAGAGTCTGGTCTGCATGGCGTCTCGCTGAAAGGGCTGGTTTTGATTAGCTCTGTAGACAATACCCACTACTCTCCTGATAGCAGTGTGATTCTCCGGCAACTCCATCCCCCCGAGCGTGAGGATCCCGGGGGCTCCGGGAGGATCCAACACTGACGACAGAGGAGAGGCCCGAACTACAACGGCTGGCGGCGCTGCGCGCTGCGCCGAGCGCTGCGAGGTTCGCCGCGCGGCCGCCGCGCGCGCTGCTATTCGTCGCACGCTTCCCGCCTCCCGCCGGCGTAGAGATGCGAAATAACGGTCATTTTTTTGAATTGGTCAAAAGAACAAAAAAATTACCGTCATTTGACGTCGTTTTTTTTTGCCCGTTTTGTCGAAGTTAAAATGACGGTCATTTTTTTAATTGGTCAAAGGACCAAAAAATTACCGTCATTTGACGTCATTCTTTTTTATTTATTTATTTATTTATTTATTTATTCGACAGTGGACGAGACATGCCCTTGAAAATACATAGAAAAAGCAACGATGGCAAAAGATAAGGCCGCATATAAATAAATGGAACATAAACATATACATATAAAAATAAATGATGCCCATTTTGTCGAAGTAAAAATGACGGTAATTTTTTGAATTGGTCAAAAGACCAACAAATGAACGTCATTTTTTTTTTCGTCCATTATGTCGAAGTAAAAACGACGGTCATTTCGAAAAGCGTCTTGTGACAATCCAAAGTAGACCAAAACACCTGTTTAGTTGCGAAATGACAGTTTTTTATATTTTGGTCACCATTTTTTTACGTTGAACTCAAACATGTAAGTCAATATTGAAGCTAAACATTAAAAATCGTGACTTTTAACGCGGATCAGCTGATATACAACATTTACCGAGTATGTAGACAAATTTTTCATGATTTCCTGAAATTGTTATGCAGATATCAATCATTCGGGCTCAAACTAAAAACGCGCGCAATTGGCGGCAGTTTTAAATAATCGGTCACAAATAAATTGGTCATTTTTTCACGCGTCATTTGACGGTCAAATGACCGTCACAATATGAACCTCGCGTCTCAACGCCGACAGCAGCAGCAGCAGCAGCGCCAGAAAACAGCGGATCGCGCTCGCTCCTCTCACGCTCCTCGGTCGCGAAAGCGACGCGCAGCCACTTTGTGCGCCGAGCGGCCTGTTTTGTCTCTACGAAACAATAGAGGCCTACATTGCGCCGGGATTCACGGTGTATAGATATATTAGCGAGGCGTGTTTTCGTAACGTGTGTTTATACGGTGTTTATTTGTGTGTGCAGGAGGGAAGTAGCGACTCCCCCCCCCCCCCCCCCCCCCCCCCCCGGTCTCCCGCCAATTGATACCGAGTCCTCGTGCCGCGCACTCGTCTCTCGCTGCTTCTACGGCCAAAAGGCAATGCCTGCCTACCTCTCTACCCACTGTCTCTGTCTCTATAGGCTACTGGCGCGCTCTACGCGCGACACAACACCCGGCTTTCTTCGTTGGGAGGGAGAGTGAGAGAGAGAGAGAGAGAGAGAGAGAGAGAGAGAGAGAGAGAGAGAGAGAGAGAGAGAGAGAGAGAGAGAGAGAGAGAGAGAGAGAGAGAGAGAGAGGGACGTGCTGTTTTCCTTCGCGAATCGACACGACATAGTTAACCCGGCGCGGATCTGCTGTGCACCCTACGCACGCCTCGTCAATGATACCCTTGTTACATTCGATAGGATTGTAGGATCCGCCGGCCGGCCGCCCTGTTTGCCGATGCGACCGATGCGACTTTTCTTTTGTCATGCCTGTTGTTAAGTCATTGTTTCTTTTTTTCTTTCTTTTTTTTTTGGTTTGTGGGGAGATTTAATAAGGACTGATTGTTTTTTTTCTTTTCGTTGGTTGATGACTCGACGATTGTTGGGCGCCGCGGAAATTTCGTTGTGCTGATTGGGTATTTATGGTTTTGTAATTATTTCAGTGTATTTTTGATATTTTGTTTGGAAATAACTTTTTCAAAATTCGGTTGAAAGTGGGAAAGAAAATTGAATTTTTGAAAGTGAATATCGAATACTTTTAAGGTAGTATGAGCGTACAGATGAACGTCGCGTAAATTCGAGGGAGTTTGAGAGAGAATTACGAAGAGTTCTCGATGAGACAAAAATCTGAAAAAAATCAAGCATATGAAAGGCGGTAAAGAGATTAATTTAGACAATAATAATTTAAGAAATGTTATTAACAAATTACTTAAATAAATAATTGTTCAACTAAATATCCGGCAACCTAACTCTTTTTTGTTACTAAAGTGATCTTCTTATTTTTCTACATACGTATGAATTTTTTCCGAATTTTGTGTGCGGTATGAAAATTACGTTTTTTTATTATGTTAAAATTAAAAATCAGAGAAAATTCTGAAAAAATTCGTTCTGCTAATTGAATATTTATTACTCTGCAATTATTTCGTCATATCTTGTTAAACAAATATTTTCAAAATTCATCCGAAAACGGGAAACAAAATGCACAAGACCCTAAAAAAAAAACAATAACATTATTATTATATTCCCGAGCAACAATATCCAAGTCCCAATTCTCACCGAGATCTCTTCACTCAGCAACGATTACATCAACAGCAATTCTCATCCAACAGGCGCCAATCTATGCCTTGAAAAAACAAAAAAAAACAAAAGAACAAAAGAGAAAAAGAGGAAAAGAGAAAAAGAAAAAGCGCAGTCGTCGAGGAATGCAACGGGCCGTGCAGGCCGGGAGGATGCGTCGCGCGGCGTCGAGAGGGCCGAGTGCTCGTTTAATTTCCTCGACGAGTCGCGAGACGAAATTCCTCGCGGGCTTGAATTAAAAATAGCATTATCATAGTTGTAATGAAGTTGCGGGAGGAGGGGAGGAGGGGGCGAGCGACGGTGGAGAGGGAGGCGGCAACCAGCGTTGTGCACCGCGAGACAGTAACGCAGCGGTACGAAGGTGGTAGGGGGGAAGAGGGGGAGGGCAGGACAGGAGACTGAGCGGCATCAGCCCCACACGAGACTGCAGAATGTGGGCTGCGGAGCTACGTGAACCGCGAGGAGAGCAACAGCGGCGTCGCTTCGGAAAAAAAAAAAAAAAAAAAAAAACCCCATACAACCCATTCGCACTCACACTTATGACGTTTCGCGCGTAATTTTTAATGCTAATACGTACACACGCTCGTCTTGCCGGCGCTCGCGTGCGGCTCATCGGTGTCGGTGAAAACTTGATAAATTTATCGACTCTCCGCGCGGGCCGTTGTGTTCGAGCTTTTGCCAATATACGAGTCGCGCGTCTACAATTTTCTACACGGCCGTTCAAAATACGCTGACATTTTATTTTTGTTTTTGTTTTAATTTAACGACTGTAAGTAAAAATTTAACGACTATAAATAAAAATTTAGCGACAATAAATAAAAATTTAGCGACAATAAATAAAAATTTAGCGACTGTAAATCAAAATTTAGCGACTATAAATAAAAATGTAACGAGTATAAATAAAAATGTAACGACAATAAATAAAAATGTAACGACTATAAATAAAAATGTAACGAGAATAAATAAAAATGTAACGATAATAAATAAAAATGTAACAACAATAAATAAAAGTGTAACGACCATAAATAAAAATGTAACGACAATAAATAAAAATGTAACGACCATAAATAAAAATGTAACGACAATAAATAAAAATGTAACGACAATAAATAGAAATGTAACGACAATAAATAGAAATGTAACGACAATAAATACAAATTTAACGACAATAAATACAAATTTAACGACAATAAATAAAAATGTAACGACAATAAATAAAAATGTAACGACTATAAATAAAAATGTAACGACTATAAATAAAAATGTAACGACAATAAATAAAAATGTAACGACTATAAATAAAAATCTAACGACAACAAATAAAAATCTAACGACAACAAATTAAAATCTAACGACTATAAATAAACATTTAACGGACTTTTATTTAAAATAAAAAAGTCCTTGTCAATAACTGCGTCCTTTCGCTCGATCCGTGGAAATTCGTTTCGGTCATTCAGAAGAGTGGATCCGAACGCGTGGCGGTTTATCCAGTGTCCAACCGAGGGGACGTTTCGCACGGAGAGAAAAATAATTAGGTGACCGAGAGCCAGCCCGCACGGTCGAACCCGGGTCACGCGGCTACCGAATCGCGCTCGAACGCCGGCTAATTAGTCGACACGCCGACGAGTTAATTCCTCGACTCGAGCGTCGAGCGATTAACTCGTCGGACTCGAACCAATTAAACGCCTGGACCCCCGTTTATCCAGCTAAACTTCCTCCCGCGTAACCCACAATTTTTTATCTCCGATTCTCCGAAGCTTTTGAATAAAAACAATTTTTTGTCACACCCAAAAAAATAATTTCTCGTCATTAAAAAAAAAATCTTACGTCAAACGTTCACCAACTTAAAAAAAACTTACGTCAAACATTCACCAACTTAAAAAAAAAAAATCTTACGTCAAATGTTCACCAACTTAAAAAAAAAAATCTTACGTCAAACGTTCACCAACTTAAAAAAAAAATCTTACGTCAAACGTTCACCAACTTAAAAAAAAATCTTACGTCAAACGTGCACCAACTTAAAAAAAAATCTTACGTCAAACTTTCACCAACATAAAAAAAATCTTACGTCAAAAGTTCACCAACTTAAAAAAAAATCTTACGTCAAACTTTCACCAACTTAAAAAAAAATCTTACGTCAAACTTTCACCAACATAAAAAAAATCTTCCATCAAACGTTCACCAACTTAAAAAAAAAATCTTACGTCAAACGTTCACCAACTTAAAAAAAATCTTACGACAAACATTCACCAACTTAAAAAAAAAATCATACGTCAAACGTTCACCAACTTAAAAAAAAAATCTTACGTCAAACGTTCACCAACTTAAAAAAAAAATCTTACGTCAAACGTTCACCAACTTAAAAAAAAATCTTACGTCAAACGTTCACCAACTTAAAAAAAAAATCTTACGTCAAACGTTCACCAACTTAAAAAAAAATCTTACGTCAAACTTTCACCAACATAAAAAAAAACTTCAATCAAACGTTCACCAACTTAAAAAAAAAAATCTTACGTCAAACGTTCACCAACTTAAAAAAAAAATCTTACATCAAACTTTCACCAACATAAAAAAAAACTTCCATCAAACGTTCACCAACTTAAAAAAAAAATCTTACATCAAACGTTCACCAACTTAAAAAAAAAAAAGAAAATCAATTTCTGAATCACCCTGTACAGTAGCTATATACATATCAGCCCAAAAGTATGCGTATTGGTGTAGGCAGAAGTATCGGCAACGAATTAAACGGGCGTTAGTGGAACGACGGTTGGGGGTGAGGGGGGGGGGGGGGGGGGCGAGCGAAGAGTGCATCGGTGATCGGGAGGGGGGGGGGGGAGGGGGTACCCCCGTTCTCCCACCATCGGGTGGTACCGATGGGAAGAGTCGCCGGAAGCTTCGCGTATTGGATTTATTCGCTAACAGCGTACGCACGTATAGCGCGCACGTATATCGGGATAGTACATGCAGCGGGGCATGCAGCCACCGGCAGCAGTGGCTACGCGGCACGAGAGGAGAGAGAGAGCAGCCCGCAACCGAACGAGGATGCGCGCCGGATAGTGGATAGCAGATAGCCCAACCACATGCCGGAATCTGAATTCCCGTGGAATTTTTTAATTAGTACACGAACATGAAAAAATCCAATGCCCCCCCCTCCCCCCTCCTGCTCTTCTCCCCCCTGCAGCGCTCCTTTCCCTTTCCCCCCCCCCCCCTCTCCTTCTAGCTACCATTCTGAAGCCGTGGTGCGTTATATATATATATATATATATATAGGTACCCGGCCCGGCGGTGTGGAGCGTAAGCGGTAAGCGGTTCGCGGTTCGTGCACGAGCATACGTTAAGTAGTTATAGTCCGGGCACTGAGAATCGAGTCGGCTCCCCTTCGCGCTACTTCCCGCTCAGACCTTTGTTTTTTTTTTTTTTTCTTTTTTTTTGGGAGTGATCGTCGTGGAGACTCTGCACGGGCGAGCACGGATTATTTGGCGAAGGATACTTTATTTGGATGAGATTTTGATTTTTATTTTGGTTTTTTTTTTATATTTGTTTTGTGGGTGAATTTGGAGGGCGGTAGTTTTGAACCTCCCCGATTGTGGTAAAATTTTGGGTTTTTTTTAAATGTTGAGACTTTCTAAAAAAAAGTCTGAATACATTTTTTAAATAATTTGTACATATAATTTGTTATCGATAGGGCAGGATAATTTCGAAGGATAATTTGGGATTTTTTTGATTATTTATATCTGGGCTGCAGAACTAAGAATATTATAGGGCAGGCTTTTTTTTAAAAGAAGTTTGATACTTTTTTACGTTTCAGGGTGTTCAATTCATCTGCCTTCGGTGATTGTTGTGCACACCTAACAAGTGTACAAATTATTCAAGTACTTTATATCCGGCTGGTTGCGATATTGTTATTACGTAAAAAAAAAAAAAAAATCAAACAACAAAATCTGAGATACACAAGATTTCCTCTTCATATTCGAGACACCAAATTATTCAGCATCACAATAAAAAACCATAAAACCCAATGGCTTGTCTGTAGACTCCAATTTCTCTTAACTGCTTAAAACTCCCCTCAACCCAAAAATCCCGACACCCGTAAAAAAGCCTTAAATTCAACTTCAACTTCAAATACTCGCGACTCCAGTCGCTTCCATTCTCACATCAACCCCCGAACCCCAAACCCCCACCAAAAAAAAAAAAGAAAATCCCCGCCGCGGCATTAATTGCAATTCCCAAGCCCGGAAATCATCTCGATGTAAGTAGAGAAGTATGAAAGGCTGATATCGCAGAGCCAAGAGCATCGGTATGCCGCGTTGTTGAATGGGCTATGGGGGGAAGGGGGTCCTGTAGAGAGGTAGGTTGAAGGGGGTGGCTTGGGTGGCACTGGAAACTGGCTGATATCGGTTGGTGGCGTGTCGCAAATCATTCACGCTTGCATAAGAGCCGTCGCAGCATAAGCAACCGAGTCCACACACACGGTTCGGCATATGTCTTCCCTCTCCCTCTCTCTCTCTACCCACCAATACTCCCAAGTCCATATAATGCGTGCGGTATGAGCGTCGAGGGTTTCTCCATGCTTCACACACGCGCAAATATCCCATATATACATACACACAAACGAATTTTGAACATAGACGTACAGACACCGGTGCACAAATACACCATAAGATGTACTACCATCCATACATAGATTCATACATACATTCATACATATATCCACAATTCCATACAGACGTATTTTGCACATAGACGTACAGACGCTGGTGCAGAAATACGCCATAGGATATACAACCATCCATACATAGATTCATACATACATTCATACATATATCCGTACATCCATACAGACGTATTTAGCACATGGGACGTACAGACTCCGGTGCACAAATACACCATAAGATATACAGCCATCCATACATAGATTCACACATATATCCATACAGACGTATTTAGCACATGACTCCAGTGCACAAATACACCTTAGGATATACAACCATTCGTATATAAATTCATACATATATCCATACATCCATATAGACGTATTTTGCACATACACCTACAGACTCCGATGCACAAATACACCAAAGGATATACAAGCATCCATACGTAGATCCATACATACATTCATACATTCATACACATATCCATACATCCATACATACGTATTTTGCACACAGACGTGCAGATTCCGGTGTACAAACACACCAAAGGATATACAACCATCCATACGTAGATGCATACATATATCCATACATACATCCATACAGACGTACTTTACACACAGACTACAAACTCCGGTGCACAAATACACCAAAGAACATACAACCATCCATACGTAGATCCATACATACATTCATACATTCATACACATATCCATACATCCATACATACGTATTTTGCACATAGACGTACAGACTCCGGTGCACAAATACACCGAAGGATATACAACCATCCATACGTAGATTCATACATATATCCATACATACATCCATACAGACGTATTTTATACACAGACTACAAACTCCGGTGCACAAATACACCAAAGGATATACAACCATCCATACATAGATCCATACATACATTCACACATACATCCATATACACATTCATACATACACATCCATATACACATCCATAGATACATATCCATATACACATTCATACATACACATCCATATACACATCCATAGATACATATCCATATACACATATATACACTTTGAAGGGAAAGACGAGAAGAGGGGTGCTCGTATCCCTCTCTCCCCGTCCTCGGCGCAGCCCCCGAGCGCGTCCGTATTCATCCCTTCCACGGGGGGGGGGGGGGGGGCGAGCGGGGGGGGGGGGGGAGAGGGAGAAGAGACGACGGAGGGCAGCTCGCGCGCGGTGGTGGCCGCGTGGTCCACGCTGGCTGCGATCAATGCCGGAGCGGCCGAGGAGCCAGACGGAGGCCGAGCGATCGCGGCGGCGCGCGGCGCGACGAGCGCCGAGCGTGTCTGTGCATCGCGGGGCATCCCCACTGCGCGGCACGGGGCACATCTCGGCGCGGTTGCCATGGCCACCGCATCCCTCCGGGCCCCACCGACGGCACCACATTGACCTACACCTGGCACCTGGCGGGATCGAGAAATCAAGCAGCGGTGGAGAAGGACGAGTCGACGAGTCGCGGGAGAGGAGAACGTGGCGACCCCCCCTCGTCCCCCTCGTCCCCCGCTTCTCATACCTCCCACTCTGAAGCCTCTTACTAATACCAACGCTGCTTCCCACCACTACTCATCTTCCTGCACCGCCGCCTGAGCCCCCCTTCTTCGGCCCCCCCCTTCGGCCCCCCTCGTCGCTCGCTACTTTGGAGTTTCACTACCACCACCTCTCAATACTATCGCAATTCCACTCTCAACTATCCACCACGCGTATGGACCGCAGCCGCGAGTTATGATGACCGCGTGCCTTCGACGTGCAGGACTCTGCGTGGATATGCCGCGTCGGGCTGCGTTTCTTCTTCCTCTTCGTCTTCCTCCACAGCCCCCTCGTTTTATCCCGTTTTTTTTTTGTTTTCGTATGTTTTCTTAGTTTTTATGTTGGCCTCTCTCGAGCCTTTTGACCACCGCAAGGTTGAAATGACGAGATGTTGAAATTACGAGATGGATTAGCGACGTAGCTTCGAGGGATGGGAGTTTGATGAGGGGGGCTGGGGGGTGTTTATTTACTGGGGTTAGCCGGTTACTTGAACTCGAGGATATTAAAGAGCGGGAATTATTTGAGGGCGATTTTTGGAGCTTTTGATTTGTGGAGAAATGGATTTGTGTTGTTTGTAGGAACGAAGGGTGAGAAATGATTGTTTGGGTGAGGAATGTGGGGCTAATTTGGGGCGTTTTTGAAAAATGGGATGACGAGGAATGTTGGAGAGACTTCTTGTCTGGCGCTAATTGACTTTTGGTTGTTTGAGAAAAATGTCTGCTTTTAGTGTTTAAAAAATAAGAAATGTTGTTAGCAAGGATATTTCTTTCTCATTTAAAGTCGTTGTAAACCATGCAGATTTCTCTGACTTAGGTTTTAAGCTCACATGATTCGTCAAAAACGACAAATCAAACACGACACTCGAAATGATGTTTTCATGTCCACAGAGGTCCAAGAATCCCACATTTCAGCGTTTTTCAGACAAAATTGTCAAGCGAGGACGGAAAAACAGGACCAAAAGTTCCTATTTTCATTTCGGCGAGCAAATGTGCTCGCAAAATTGAGACAGATAGTCGAAATGAAAAACAAATCAACCCCCAAATTATCAAAACATTACCCGTGTAAAACCGGCGCCGTTTTTGAAAACCGTAAAATTAAAATCCCATCTATCCCCCGAGTACCCGAAAAAAATCGTAATCTACGTTTAATTAGCGAGATTGGCCCAATTTTGATTTTTTGGCGGAACCGGTCCGGAGACTTTCACGCGCTTTTCACGTGTGATTTTCGAAGGATCAAGAGTGAAGTCTGTGTACGATACCTACATACGCTACAAAACGATGCTCTGTACGTGTGTCACGAATATATATGTATATAGAGATATAGATATATATATATATATAAAATGTATATAGCGAGGCCGAGAGGACGAAGGGGGGGGGGGCCGTCTATCCCCACGCTCGTCGCGATCCCCCGCCGAGGGGATGCAACCCTGGTGGGACAGCGTAGGGGAACTCCATATCGAGGGGTGGGGGTGCTATATATGCGGTGCGCGAGGGGGGGAGAGCTCAGTTCGTCCGACAGGAGCGTATCGCTTACTCCGTGACGAGGTTTTCACGTATCGTGCTACACCTGCATTCGCCTCCGCCTTCTGCCGCCACTTCTTCGTTCTCCTCCTCTTCGTCTTCTTCTTCGCCACCTGCATCACGTTTCGTCGCAAACGAAAATAATCCCGTCCGTCGAACGAACGACCGTCAGCTCTGTGCCGCACCGGATGTCACGCGGCTCGCCAAGAGAGCCCGAAGAAAAGGAAGAAAGAAAAGAAAAAAAATCTCCGAAGATTCGTCCAAGTTTCGCTCTCGCGCCCAAGAACGTCGCTCGTGGAAGTTGAACGAGATTTTTCAACACCGGTGAGTCTGAAAAAAAGAAAAAAAAAACATCAATGTACCCTGGTAAAATCGCGAGACACGCGGAAAGCTCAAAATTCCTACAAAAAAATAAAAAATAAAAAAAATTAAAGTCCTGGGAACTTAACTTCTTTTTGGTCACACCGAGTGACGAAAAACGTGTGAAGAAAACTATAATTCGACCACCGCCAAAAACCGAGATAAAAAAAGCAAAAAAAATTCAAACCATCTTTGGGCAAAATTCGGCGCACAAGCGGCGATAATGACCCGGTTAAGTTCGGCGGCCAGTCCATCTCCCCGCTGGCCCACGCTGCGACCTTGCTTCCTCGGGCAATTCCGCGTCCGCGTCTGCGAAGTGTGTGCGCGTCTTTGGCACGCTTGCGCGGCGAAAAGACGAGTCTCTCTATATCTCTCTCTCTCTCTCTCTTTCTTCTCGGTTGGCCGCGGCCGGTAACATCTAAAAAAAAAAATAAAAAAAAACGTAGCTCAAAAAAAATGAAAAAACACACAAAAAAAAATAACACGATAAAGATGAAAAGGATAATTTATCAGATGAACGAGATGGTCGAATTAACGCGGGCGCAGGAAGATAAAGGGGGAGGGGGGGTAGAGAGATGACGAAGGGGGGTGACGGGGTGAAGGGTGAAGTTCTCGTCCAAGCGGCCATTAACCCCGTTGTGTCGTCGAGCTCCTATAGAGGTTTCGGTGCAGCCAAGTGATTCGGGCCGGCTTCCCACGAGCCCCGAGAACCCCTCGAGCCTCCGGCACCCGATCGATAGGTACATACGCAGCGCGCCGGTAGCGGCACAGAGATGCTGACGATAGACAGAGAGATGAGCTCAGATACACGTATCGCCCCCTACCGTCGCTTGTACAGCCTCGTCGTCCCTCTATCTGCCTACCTACACGTGTATTACGTGCGTCCGTCGCTTCGCAGAGACGTGTAGACGTTTCTATTAGCCACTAAGGCCACTGGCACATGGCGTACCAGCCACCGTTCCAAATGTCGCCTCCCGCTACGTGGCGCTGGTTGTCTTCTGTCCGATCGCCGTCTGCGCCACACTGAGAGAAAAAAAATGTGTAAGACCCACCGAATGTGCGTTTGCGGGCGACGAAATAAATATTTGGATACTTGGAGATTGTATTTAGTTGAAGGAACCGACGCTTAGTTGAATGAAATTTTTGTATGATTTCCAAGGGCTTGTCCCGTTTATTATAAATAAATAAATAAATAAATAAATAAATAAATATATTTTCTTTAATTCACAATAACTGTTATTTTGTTCACGGAACGAAGTGTTTATTTCGCTGCCCGCAAACGCACATTCGGTTGGTCTTAGTAATTATTTTTTCTCAGTGCACGCTTCACGCACTTTCAATTATAAAAACATTATATGTTATATTTACATTCGCAAAAACGGAAAAAAAAGATATGTTTATTGAGTTTGTTGTTGGTTTTTCGTTTTTAGATTAGAGCGCTCGGAGCACTTCAAGCGTTTCCAGTTTGATATGTATATATATCGGATATATCGGACAGACGACAGTCAGCGCCACACGTCGGAATAGTTTGGCTGGCGACATTCGGCGTGCTTATTGTTCGTGTTAGAAGTATACTGTGTGTCAGGGGTAGTGATGTACAGTGACGGTCACATTTGCCGTGTATATAGTTGTGAATGACCGTCACATGACGGTCACTCGCATCTATATAGATGTAAAAATGACCGTCACATAACGGTCACTCGCATCTATATAGATGTAAAAATGACCGTCACATGACGGTCACTCGCATCTATGTTGATGTAGAAATGACCGTCACATGACGGTCACTCGCATCTAGATAGATGTAAAAATGACCGTTACATGACGGTCACTCGCATCTATATAGATGTAAAAATGACCGTCACATGACGGTCACTCGCATCTAGATAGATGTAAAAATGACCGTTACATGACGGTCACTCGCATCTATGTAGATGTAAAAAATGACTGTCACAACCTTCATCTATTTAGATGCGAATGACCGTCACGTGACCGTCGTTGTACATCACTGGTCAGGGGCCACTGGCATTCGCTCGAGCGGACCGCGATGACGTTGACGCGAGGTGGACGTTGAGACGGGCAGCCGGTGGGATCGACGACGCCGGGACGTCGATAAATTCCGCGCTGTATCGGTTTTCGCGAGAACTCGACTCGACACTCGGGACGATTAAATGAGAAGCAACGCGTTATTCACGGTTAGCCTGCGGCTCGCGCGGTCGGCGGAACCGCCGGCCAGTCTCTCCGCGCTTTCGCATCGCCATTTCTCGGCGGGCGCAGCGACATCTGGCGGCAGCGCGCGGCGACTCGACTGGCGGCGGCGAAAACGAGACGGCGCCACTTTTGAATGACGATGTGTTTTTGTAAATACAGGCGGACGCGGGGGATGAAGGTTTTTTTGTTATTGATGAGTTTTCGAGGGTTGTGGGAATTGAGGCTAAGGCGGTTGCAGGGGTTGGTGGTTGTAAATACGGGACGCGGGGATTGGGAGAGGGAAAAGCGAGTTTTGGCGCGAGGGAATTGAGAGCGATTTTTTTGTTTGTTTTTTATGTAATTAATCCGTAAGTCAATTTTGCGTACGTCAATATCGGTAATAGCAGTGAAAAGAGATGGAAATTTCAAACGATGTAGTTTTAGGATCCAACGTTGTAAACACAACCGGTTTACACAGTTCGGCTGCGTTTTATTTTCGATATTTGATTTACTGTTTTTTCTGCAATTAAAACGTGAGTTGATTTTGCGTACATCAATATTGGTAATGGCAGTAAAATGATGTTGAAATTTTAATCAATGTAGTTTTACGATTCATACGTTGTAATCGCAATCAGATGCACAGTTTACCTGCTTTTTATTTTCTATTTTTTCCCTAATTAAACCGTAAATCAGTTTTGCACAAATCAACATCATTAATGACGGTAAAAAAATATCAATGTCAAACTAGTAGATTTACGATCCACATAAGCGGTGAGCGCAACCGGCATTTTTCGTTTCATTTTTTCCCGTAACCGAACCCTAAATTAACAAAAAAAATAAAGAAACTCTAAAACTTCAATTTTCTTTTTAGAACGTAAAAAGAAATAGAAATCCAAGCTAGTAGTTTCATAATCCACACGCAATGACCGCAACCGATTTATTTTCTATAACCAAACCGTAAATAAATTTTCCACATATAAATATCAGTAAAGCGATGCAAAAGAAAAACCATAAATAGCAAACCAGTAGTTTCATTGCCCATAAGGTAAACGTCCCAGTAATCGACAGTGTACCAGTAATCGACAATATGTGCTTTGACTATAGCAAAATCTATATTCAAAGCATACAACGGTCGATTACTGGTACACTGACGATTACTGGGACGTTTACCTTACATGGCAAGCGCAACCGGGTTGCACAGTTCGGCTGCCGCAGCGCGCGCTGCCTGCCGCCAGTGTGGAGCGTCAGCAGCGCTCCACGCGCACGCAGAGAGCAGCCTCGAATTTTGCATCGAGCGCCGCCGCTTGGCACGAGAGATGCTTCCCGGTCTCTCGCGGGAAGCAAAAGGGGCAAAATCCCGGTGCACCGTGTGCCCGCCTCTCTCTCTCGCTCCCTGCAGGATGCACCGCACAATGGCTGGACTCCTAACAATGGCGTCGTTAGTAACGATAGCCCCCGGGCCTCGTTTTCACTCACCGCGCGCGGCGCGCCTCCCGGGCTCGATAGTTCGAGGCTTTCGCGCGAAATACCTGCAAAGTCGCCGCGCGCCGCCAGCCCGATCATCTGTTGTTCTTGCTCCCGGCAACCTCCCCCCCCCTCCCCCTTTCCCTTCTGCCTTCCCTACAGTTCCGTCACTCCCCCCACTCCGTCCACCCATTACCGACCCCGCCGTTATCTTGGGCCGTGCGGAGAGACGTTTTTTGTTGTCCCCGGGATCGCTCAGTTTACGCTCACAAAGAGAAGTTTTGGCACGCCTGGCGCGGCAGTAGATTAGACGAATTTGCGGCAGTTTCTTTCGTCGCAAATTCGCGGCGCTCTCGGACCGGTTAATTAAGTCCGAGGGAATTTTCGTTGAGGCAGGTCGGCGACCTGATTTATCGCCGCGAGTTATATTGAATGTGTGGATGTTGGGGTTTTTTTTTTTTCTTTGATTTTGTGGGAGAGACGGAATTGAGTCGCGATGGGTGATGGAAGTTTGGGGAGTTGCGAGGATTTTGTTTATTTTGTATTGGGATAGATTTTTTTTTAATTGTTTTGGTAGCGTTTGCATTTTTTTTTTTTTTTTAAGAATAAAGTAAGGAAAAATTGCAGACGTTGTAGAGCCCACGAAATATGCGCAGTCACGATGTTTTTACTGGCCGGTGTCGATATCTCGAATGAGAAAAAAACATTGTAGAATGTCCATGCATTTTAATTTCTACGCTGCCTGCAGCTCGTGAATTTTTTAATACTTTTTCGGCAATATTTTATCGTGAACTTTCGTAAATTCCTAAATACTTTTTCGGCAATATTTTATCGTATATTTTCGTAAATTCCTAAATATTTTTCGGGCAATATTTTATCGTAAACATTCGTAAATTCTTAAATACCTTTTGGACAACATTTCATCGCAATCATTCGTAAATTCCTATTAAATATTTTTAGACAACATTTCATGGTAAACATTATTAAATTCCTAAGTATTTATTGGACAATATTTCATCATAAACATTTGCAAATTACTAAACATCTTTGGGGCAACATTTCATCGTAAACATTCGTAAATTCCCAAATACTTTTACCCCATCATTTCACCCCCAAACATTCATAAATCCCCAAACAATTTTCCTGCAACATTTCACCGTCAACATTCCCGCATCAAAACTCAATCTCGCAAACCGAACACGTGCATCAAAACAACGAAATTACCCTTTAAAAAAAAAAGTAATTTCCAAAAAACGACGAATCACTTTATCAAAATTCGGATCCTCAAAAACCCATCGCTCGGTAACGTCTCCCCTGTAACATCATCAACATGAAAATCAACACTGTTACGATCCTCGCTAATGCGACTGACTGGTTCGCGACGAATCGATACAGCGCCGATCGTATCCACACAACGCAAATACACAAGTGATTCAGACCCGAAGCGGCTGACACGTTTCTTTTTTTTTTCTTCTTTTTTTTTCTTTCTATAAAAATCGCGTGAAAGACCTCGTCGAAGCTTTTGGATATACATCGAATCGGTATAGATGGAGAGCGGAAGGTGGAGACTGTGAGAGGAGGGGGGCGAGGGGGGGCAAAAGGGGGGGGAGGCTGTGTGTGCGCACCAGTGGATGTAGGTTAGCGAGTTGGAGGATTAAATGAGGTGCCTGAGGGTCCAAACTCATAACGTATCGCTGCCTGCTGCCGGTAGCTCCAACCCCAGAAATCCCCCCACCGCCCCCCTCTGGTCCCCCCCCCCCCACTCGCCCAGCGCTGCAACCTTTCGACTCTTGGAAAAGTCACGCGGCTTTGCCCGGTTCATTACAATATATCTATAGCTGTGTGTGTGTGTGTGTGCGACTCTGAAGCCCCCGGTTCAATAGCCGGGGCCCCGTTGGGCGAATTCACGGCTGCGCTGCAAAAACACAGCGGCGCATTCGTCGTCTATATATATATATAGGCGGCAGCGCGCTTACGTTATATTCGTCGCTGTGCCCCACGACTAATTAAAAAGTACATGCATCCCGAGGTCGGTAATTAGTCCCCGTCGATCTCCCTTCGTTTTCTTCGCTTTTCACGTTTTTCCTTTTCCTCTCGTTTTTCCTTCCCCCCTCCCCCCCTCACGACTCTGAATCTGTTTTTCTTTTTTTTTTCTTCACTTATTAATTAGTACCGCCATTATCGAAAAATTCGAATGCGTTACTACGAATTTTTTTCGCGAATGCGAATATGGGGGGGGGGGGAAATGTGTATGCACGAGACGAGGGCGAAGAAAAGCCTGAATGCCGGGAGAAAGGAAGAGATGTGTGTTGTTTGGGAGAAAAAAACCGCGACGCGCTGAATGCCGGGTGAGGAGAGAAAAATTGTTTTTAATTAATTTTACGCGCTCGGGACTTTGGCGAGAGAGGGAAAAAATATTTCTCTCGATATAGGTGGGTTTGGGTTTGGAGCGCGTGAGATTTTTGACGCGACCTCTGTCGATGTGAATTTGGAACGTATGTTTTGTTTTTTGTTTTTTTTTTTAGTCGTGGTAATTTTGATATAATGGAAGTCACATGATTTTATTTTAAAAAAAATCGTTCAGTCGAATCGTCGTTTATGCCAAAAATCGCGAGCTGCCGAAAAAGTTATCGCTGATCGTTATTTGTTCGAATTGTGATATTTACGAAATGTCAGATTGACGAAAATTAATAATGCGGCATTGTTGAACTTAATAATGTGGCATTATTAAATTTCATTTTATAAACAACATTTTATAAAATTTTAACATTTTATAATAAATTTTTTATTTCATTTTATAAAAAACTTTTTATAAAATGTTTCCATTGACGATTCGGCCGAATGATTCTTCGGCAAAAATTATGTGGCCCATTTATTGACAATAAACACAATTCATTTTTCTGTACTCTACAATTTATAATTTATAATAATTTGTAATTTTCAAAAGATCCATCAGCCTCGTTTTATTTTATTTCTCTTAATTTTGCAAATTTGCTTCCGCTCGAGCTAACGGAGGTTCGACTGTAGCGCCGGGATATGATGTACGTGCGAGCACGAGTGCCACGTCCCTTGCACAATAAACACATTGCCCGCGGCTTACGCTCCGCCACCTCGGTTGCTCGGATAACGTCCTCCTAATAGAATAATGCACGTAACAACACGTGCATGCGCGATTTTCTATTAAATTCACGAAGCAATTACAACGTTATCCGGCTGAATTAGCGGGGCATTAGATTTCGCGCTTCTTGACTTCGACGAGATTCCTCAATTACGCAGAATAATTCGAACGGCCACCAACGTAATCGAGGTACACAAATTTGCGAAAATCTATTAGAATTTCGCGATATTCTCAATATTTTTACGAACCAAATCACCGATGTCTTATTCATTTTTTATATTTTTCAATATTAATTTTTTGGCGCCACAAATGATCGACCAAAAAATCAGTTAACGACATCTGCAAAAAAATTAATATCTATTGTCTTATTAAATAAAAATTATATTAAAAAAATAATCATCAGAAATGTTTGTCAATCTTCTCACGCTGCTATTTCTATTTTTCATTATTAACTTTTTTATCACCACGAATGATCGGCGAAAAATTTAATTAACGACATTTGAAAAAAAAAATGGAATATCCGATGCCCTATTAAATCTAAATTCTATATATTTTTTTAATCACGAGAATTTTTCGTCAACCTTCTCACGCTGCTATTTCTATTTTTCCATATTAACTTTTCTGTCGCCACAAATGATCGACGAAAAATTAAATCAACGATATCTTAAAAAATAAAAAATAAAATTCCAATGTCTTATTAAATTCAAATCCCATGTAAAAAATAATCACCAGAATTTTTCGTCAACCTTCTCACGCTGCTATTTCTATTTTACAATATCAAATTTTCCATCGCCACAAATGATCAACGAAAAATTAAATCAACGATATATTTTTTTTTAAATCCCATGTCTTATTAAATTCAAATCCCATGTAAAAAATAATCACCACAATTTTTCGTCAACATTCCCACGCTGCCATCCATACATCCATATTTCAATATTAACCTTTTCACGCCACATTAATACCCGAAAAAAAAAATTACTCAACAACGAACCCAAAATCATTGATTACGTTATCGAGAGCCCCAAAGCTACACATTAAAATGCGTAAAGACGCGGAGCACGTCGAGGTGGCCGGCGGAAGGAAGCCATAGGCGTAGCCAACATTGATTTACAACGTAGTTGCTTCGTTTACAGAGCCGTCTGCCTGCCGCGTCGGTATAGGAGGGGTCGGTATAGGCCAGCTGCATGCATCTTTCCTTCGATCAAACTTTATCAGGTCTGGGGACTTTATTCGGATGTCTTTTCGTCGCTCGGACGACTGGTCCCTATATATTCGCTCGTGAATAGTGGAGAACGAACATATTCCACTATTGCATGTAGATATATATTTTATATATACATACATATATTTTATATATATACATATATATTTTATATATACATACATATATTTTATATATATACATATATATTTTATATATACATACATATATTTTATATATATACATACATATATTTTATATATATACATATATATTTTATATAAACGTACGTAAAATATATATCTATATAGGATCGGAGAAATGAAGGAAAGTTGGCTGTATACGAGAGTCTGGTGGGATGAGGAGGCTGGCAAGGGGTTCGAGGGTAATATCGGAAGCCCAAACGGTAATCGATATCGCGCCCAACCGTCCTCCCTCTCTCGCGCAGCCGGCAGACCCGCTTCGCCTTGGCGAGAATAGGCCCCGCGGCCCGAGACCGATCATCGACTCTCGACATTACTGAAATGTCACAGAATGTCAACACCATTCGTCGCGCAAACGACTGCGGGGACTTTTCACGCGGCGTCACGTCGCACAGCCGACTGCGAGGTGCCCTTAGCCATGACGGTAATGAGAGGATAATGCCGCGACGATGAAATAAAATCCGGGCGACTGCACAGAGACGATTTTTCTTTCTCTCGTAATTTTTTTTTTTTGCGAGGTTCGTATCGATGGTATTATCACGGGGTGATCGAGGAAGAAAATTTCAGTCGATCGGAACGTGAAATTTGAAGGACGATTGTTTTTTTTTTTTATGTTTTGGGAAATCGGGGAAATTTTATTGAATATAGTGGGATATTTGTAAATCATTTTGTTTCATATTGAAGACAGTGATTATTTAATAGCAGAAAAATTCGAGGCGATTGGAATGTGAAATTTGAAGGACGATCATTTTTTGTTTGCTTTGGTAAATCGGGGAAATTGTATCGCAATTAGAGGGGCGTTTGTAAATGATTTTTTTTTTTCGTATTGCTGACAAAGATTTTTTAATAGTAAAAAAAATTCAAGTCGATTCGAACGTGAAATTTGAACCACGATAATTTTTTTTATCTGTTTTGATAAATCGTTTGGAAGTCGTCCCGCAGTTAGTGAGATTCATAAATAATTTTATTCAATACTGCAGACGACGATTATTTAATAGCAAAAAAGAAATCAAGTTGATTGGAGCGTGAATTTTGAAGGACGATCATTTTTGTATATTTCGATAAATCGGAGGAATCGTTTCGTAATTATTGAGATTTCGAAATAATTTTATTCATTATTGCAGACAGCGATTATTTAACAGCAAAAAAAAATCATCTCGATCGAATCGTGAATTTTGAACATCGATCATTTTTTGTATATTTTAATAAATCGTTCCGTAACCCCCTCGCAATTATAGTGCGAGATATTCATAAATCATTTTAATCCACATCGCAGACATAGATTCTTAAAAAAAAATACTTCATTTATTTCACACCAAAGAAAGTATGAAACTTAATCAGAACCCAAAGAAAAAAAATGCTAAATCCCGTAGAACGTAAAGAAAGCGTTGTGTTTCGTTATACAAATTCGCGGGTCCCTGAGAGCGAATAAAAATACCCGGGCGGCTTTTTGTGTTCCCGTTTGCCTCGAGGCTGTTTTTCCGATCAGGAAAAAAGAAGCCTCGGCAAATTGGTAAAGTTGGCCCGAGAGCAGGAAAGACCTGGAGAGGGGGGGGGGGGGACAGAGCGAACAATCGCAAAGTAGCCGGTGTCCAAAACCGGATTTTTCGTTCGACGAAAAGTCGCGAGAGGCGCGCGCGGCGCTTTCCTCCCTTCGCATAACTCGCAGAGGACAAAGATGTGTACGCAGCTGACAATAGATCAGCCCGGGGGTCGGTGGGAAGAGGGGGGGGGGGGGCCGAGGCTTCTTCGGCGGTTTCTCGCCTGCTCTCTTTTCACCGGGCATCCTTATTATATCTTGGCTCCTCTGTACGGCCGAGTTCCGCGGGCTCACGGGATACACAATGACAAAGAAAACGTGCCCATCAGCCAATCGGTCGCTCGACTTCCGGTCCGCGCTCGAGAGACTAACAACAGTGCCGGCCCGGATTACTCACTGCTTCTCTCGGCCTCCCCGATTCCGAATGCACCGCGGCTTCAATATAAAACGCCGAGACGGAAGCGGTGACTTAGCTGTAATACCACGTCGCACTTATACTTGTAAAGAGACACGTGAAGATAGATCAATTGTACGATTGAAACAACAATTCGTTTTGTTTATTTTAAAAAATTGCTGAAAACTAGAGTTTATTTTTGGTCTCGAAAAATAAACTCCAGTTTTCATTCGTCAAATCTTCGAGATATTTTTTGGGGAATATTTTTTTACGATGGCCATTCGCGCCATTATTTTTGGTCTCGAAAAATAAACTCTAGTTTTCAGTAATTAAATCTTCGAAATATTTTTTTGCAAAAGATTTTTTTACGATGTCCATTCACGGGTTTTTTCGCTCTTTATGAATTTTCGACTTTGTGAATTTTTGCTTAGACTCAGCTCATATTTTATTTCTTTCAATTGATTTTCAGTGCGCTATTTCTGTGTAAAATACGGAGTCGGAAATAGCGGGGATACCCTGATGCATTTAAACTCGAAAATAGACACGTGAAAATAGATCAATTGTACGAATAAAATGACAATTAATTTTGATTACTTAAAAATAGAGCGTATTTAGAAGGTTTAACTGACAAAAATGGGGGTTTATTATTGGAGATATTTTTTTTACAATTACCACTTTAATTTGCTTTTTAGTGTGCGGACTTAACGTGTAAAATACCAAGACGGAAACTCATTTATTTATGCCCGTAAAGAGACACGTGAAAATAAATAAATTGTACAAATAAAATGAACTTATTCTCATCATTAAAAAATCGCGTACAATTAGAAGATTTAATTAACTAAAACAAGAGCTCATTTTTCAAGATTATTTTCAATTAACATTTTTTTTCTTCCCTCGACTTTTGCGTCCACACGTGACTCAGCCCGTATTCCATTTCTCTAGATTGCTTTTTAGTGTGGGAATAACGCGATTGCTTATGGACGTCGAGCTTCACGACGTTAAACAGCCAGTGTAACGTATTATTATTATTACACGCTTTACTGGTGCCGCAGTTTATAGCTGTGACTCGTAGGAAGGAAGGTAGACGAGGCGAGCGGGCGAGCGTGCGGTGTTACGTTTACGGTGTGTGACCCGTCCATACCGCGGGGGAGGCGCGGGTTGCCCGCGTTGGGGGGGCCAGAGGGGACAAGGCCGACGCGTGCTGCATCGACAAGAGCTGTGCAAGGTAAATGCTCGTTTCCTCATTAAAATGCCAAACATTCACGCCCGCTAACCCGAGCGACTTCCTAACCCGCCTAATTCGGTATTTCCGTGAGTTGTCTTTGCCTTCCTACACGCCGCGGTCACCGCCACCTTGTGTTGCGCATAGCTGCGCGACGCGACGCTCGGCCGAACGCGCCATAAATCCTTGAGGTCGTTAAAATAATTACAATTGCCATTCTTTCTCGGCGAATCCCAAAAATGTACATTTAAGTAAGGACGATCTAGCCAAGAGATTCTTGTGAATTTTATCGATCGCCATGTGCAACTTCTGCCACCTCACCTCAACATTTTGAAACCAGTTTTCTCCTCAACTATTCGGCAGATAGAGCTCAAATTTTGACAGAATGTGCGGAAGTATGGCACAAATGGACTATGTTTCTAGCTCCTCGAAATTCAAAGCCATTCATTCGGCAGAATCGGAAAATAAAAAGTGAGGTTAGAAAACCGCGCAATTTTTCCACATTCAGCAGCATCTCCAATTTCGATCCACTCTTATCAACCCCAATTTCCCTTCGAAACTACAAATAACGTCTCAAATCTACTACACAATCGACTTGACTATCGCTCATTCCTCCTAAAAAAAAAAAAACTTTTTCCATTTCAACTTCATCCCTCAACCACCCACAAAAAAAACCGTCACCAAAAAAAATCTCTCTCCACGCCCCACGTCAGAATACTCAATTCTCGCCATTATCTTCGAATTTTCCAATATTTCATCTCAACTCATTTCTTCCCTCCCCTCCCCCCCCCCCCCTTTCTCTCTCTTCCCGTATGCAACAATTAAAACGTCCATTGTTAGGACGTCGACGACGTCGCTCAAGTCATCTTAAAGCGCTCGGAGCACTTTTCATATATCCCCGGTGCGTCACGCGGAGCCTCAGCGATTCTCGTTAATGTCTGCGCTGTCGCGGTGCGGTTGAGTCCCGGGAAAGGGGGGGAGGGGGGGGGGGGGTATCAACGATTGCTCTCAGCCACCCACAACCTGCGGCGGTGCCGCGAGTTCTGCGAGTCGCGCATACCAACACATATACACACAAACATATATCTATATATATATATCTATATATATATATGCTACAGAGACGTTGTATACAGTGCAGATATGATGCGACGCCTTTCCCGGCCGCTCGGCACGCAAGACAAAGGCGCGCGTTGGTGGGGAGAGAAACCGAAGAAAAAAGTAATGGGGAGTCTCTGTCCCCCTCCCACCGTCTCTCTTTCTCTCCTTCTCGCGCGCAGCTGGAATGGCAAGAAATAGTCGATAGGCTCGACGCGTCACACGCGCCTCCTGGTGTGAGGTGGTTGGCGGTTCGGCGCGGCTGCTGGGATACACCGAGCTTCGCGCTCCACACGGCGGCGTCGCGCAGTTCGGGAAAACGACCGCCACCTATACGCCGGCAAAATTCTACAGTGTTGTGTCCTATCCCTCGGGCTTCCCTATCATTTATTAAAAGCTCGAAGCCTCTGCCTGTGCTCGGTCTTTATTCTGAGCGAGACGTCAGCCCCCCTCCTTCTCCCCCCCCCCTTTGCCCATCAGTGTTCTTTGCCACAGAGAGGGAAATCCTACCCCCCCCCCCCCCCTCACTTTCCCCCTTCTACGACGAACCTTCTAACACTTCTCTCCTTCTCCTCACTCTTTCCGCGTCCCGAATAAAAAGTTTGCCCATTACCGGCCACCGAGCGAGAGTCCTATTCAGTGTATTCAAAGATGTCGCATTGTTGCGAATTGAAGACTCTTTGGCAATGTTATCGAGCCGCGAGTTCTCGCTCTCTGTCTCTCGGTTCGAGCCGGTTTTTCTTTTTCTTTTTTTTTTCTCTCTTCTGTATTCATTCTCTTCCGCTTTCCCTCTTTTCTCAGCATCTAAGCGGGACTTTGGCGCGCTCTGACACTGCGTGGTTTTGTTGTTGTTGTGGTTTTTTTTGTTGGGGAGAGTTTTTCATCGGACGCCGCTGATAACCGATCTTCTGTGATAGGGAAGCGACACTGGATACACGGATGACTGAGACAACCGCTTTTGTGTTGAGAGGCGATGAGACTGGGATTAAAATTGTATTTTTGGTATTACCTTTTTGTTGAAAAAATGATCAGCGATAAATCACAATTCATAATTAACTGAATAATTTTCGGGGGAATTTTTTAACGTCAGTCAGATCTTCATTATATTTAGCTTCGTACTTTTGTCGCCTTTTTTTAAGAATAGAAACTTTACGCCGATCAGCGATAAATCATAATTCATAATTAACTGGATAATTTTCGGGGAATTCTTTAACGACACAGATTTTCATTAGATTCAGTTTCGTACTTTTGTCGCCTTTTTTTAACAATAAAAACCTTACGCCGATGACGATTTGACGTTATTCGCCGCAGTATCAAATCAGAGAAAAAAAGTGGAACTAATCCTCAAAAATACGGACCACCAAAGTGCGAAGATTTCCTAGGTGAAAAAAAAAATATATGGTTTATGTACAGAATTCATATATGGAATTGGGCATATATATTCCATAAATCATATTATAATCCATATTAAATTTGTATACAATGAACATACAAATAAACAGACTCACAATTTTGTATTCAGTTTGTATATCGTCAGCGTATAATTCATCATCAATTCCGTATATATAATTTATAAAGTTCTTATATCTTCTAGATATAAATTAATTATCTGTATGTTCATTATATACAAATTTAATATGAAATATATATGCCCAATTCCATACATGGGCGCTGTGTATAATCTATACATAAGCGATATATATTTTTTGTCACTTGGGTTTTCACCTCGGGCCAGTGAAATCCTCACGAGATTTTGTATCCCAGGTGCCTGACGGACGAAACTAATTATCTGTATGTTCATTATATACAAATTTAATATGAAATATATATGCCCAATTCCATACATGGGCGCTGTGTATAATCTATACATAAGCGATATATATTTTTTGTCACTTGGGTTTTCGCCTCGGGCCAGTGAAATCGTCACGAGATTTTGTATCCGAGGTGCCTGACGGACGAAACTAATTATCTGTATGTTCATTATATACAAATTTAATATGAAATATATATGCCCAATTCCATACATGGGCGCTGTATACAATCTATACATAAACGATATATATTTTCTTTCACTTGGGTTTTCGCCTCGGGCCAGTGAAATCGTCACGAGATTTTGTATCCGAGGTGCCTGACGGACGAAACTAATTATCTGTATGTTCATTATATACAAATTTAATATGAAATATATATGCCCAATTCCATACATGGGCGCTGTATATAATCTATACATAAACGATATATATTTTCTTTCACTTAAGTTTTCACCTCGGGCCAGTGAAATCGTCACGAGATTTTGTATCCGAGGTGCCTGACGGCCGAAAACTGTGCGCACACAGTAGTCGAGCGGGAATACGAAAAATCTGGCGTGAAGAGACGGAGAGACGTGTAGGCGAAGACGGGAGCGAGGAGGAAGGAAGACTCGACGGTCCGTGGAGCGACCTGGGAGCCGGCATTCGATGGCAGCTGTTCCACATTCGAAGGATGGATTCTTCGTCGGGCTTTGTCAACGACGACAAAAGAACGAGAAGCGCGCGGGCCATATTTAACAAAGGCTCGTGTACGACCCATCGAGCCTTCGACGAAGCTGCCGGGGACTTGGGAGATTCGAGCCCACGGCTGCTGCTCCTCTATATGCGCCGTACACTCTTTCGCCTTCATCCCTGCGCGAGCATTCGACGTTCTCTCTCTCTCTCTCTCTTTCTCCGCTACCGGCAGCCACTGCACACGTTGAGACTGCCGTATAAACCATTATAGAAGCGAAGTTGGCTCGACCGGGTCACATCTTTCGTGGCGCTGCAGCGCCTCGACTCGCCTCGTTGGAATAACCGGCCTTTGCCGCTCTCGCAACGCGATGGCTTTTGCCCTCTCGCCGTTTCTCTTTACCGGGATTACTTATTTTCTTTACTCGCTGCACTTAAGCGAACCGCGTCTGCCAAGTAAATAAAGCGGGTCTCTGATTGGCAACCGAGACCGAAGCTGCTGCCCCCCCCCCCCCCCCCCCCAACCACTTTAGTAATTTCTCATGGAAATGAGGATCCAGATTTTAAGTCATCTGCATTTTTCAGCGGAACTTTGTAATCTCAACGCTGGGACTGTGAAACTCTGCATTCGAAAGAGCAGACATTTTTTAAATATTTCAAATATTGTATTATAATTAAATGTTTTTTTTTTTACAAATTTGTTGAGATAAGGTAGAGGGCCCTGTTTGTGACCCCGATAGCTATTCTTTTTTACTGTCGCAAAAACAATTTACGTCGACTTTCAACCTGCTTATCCACAAATTAAAGAGTTTTTTTAAATAGTATTTTTCTGCATTAAACAAATTTTGTAATGATTTATTTAGTAATACAGTGTCAGAAACTCGGTACACGCGAGGGTCACAATGTACGACATGGATGGTTCTGCAGGGTCGGAAACTCCGGCAGTAGACAAGCAATATTTATACTTTGTTTTTATTAATATTCCTAACATTTTGCCTTTGTAGAATACTCGAATCTGTTTCAGAAGGCTTTAACGCAGGTATTGAAACACATTTTTCAGTTTAACAATATTACGCATCCGTAAATAACAGAAAATCGACACCGCTATTCCAAAGGTGCACAAACTGGGCCGTTCACCTTATCGATTACTACTATTTGTAACCCTCAAACCTAATTATAAGCCACAAAGAGTAGAAAAATGTTGGAGAATTTTTTTTTTTTTTTTTTTAAGAGGCAACTCCAAAGTCGTGAAAAGTAGAAAATTGTTGGACAAACGTTCAGAGCCTTAGGAACCTCAGTCGCGAGAGGCTGGAAAAATGTTTAGAGTTCGCAAACCGGGGTCGTGAAAGAAGAAAAAAAGAAAGAAAGGAAAAAAAAAGAAGAAAAACGCTGGCAGAGCGAAAGCGTGTTTGAGTTTAATAGCTCAACTTTCCCATGTGTTATAAAGTGTCGCTCTGCTCTCGGTCTAAAGCCGAGGCTATCTCGTGGATCCTATCTGCGGTCCGCGTGTGTCTGTCCGTCTCTCTCGCCGGTGGTGCTGCCCGGAGGCGTCCATGTGTTCGGAGGATACGCCTCGACTGGCACATACCGAGCGGTTGTACACAGCAGCGATGACCTAACCAGCAGACACTCAATTAAAATGCCTCCCATATGCCGCTTCGCGTCTAACCGCTTATAAATTTCAACGATGCTAATAATATTAACGCTCTAGCTTCGCGCGCCACGTTGCAGCTCCCTATTTCGTGGACACGAAATTGTCCGATTTCGCCGCTTATGGTGTTTGCTTATTCTGCACTACGGAAAATCCTGGCTGCTCTGGTAACATTAATTGTTACAGCGGTTATTTTGGTGCTCGCATTAATCTGTCTCCATTGTTAACTTTCCTTGCCGCAAGTAGCTCAAAGTATAGATACGAGCGAAGAGAAGTATAAAAAGTTACATTTATTTCGCCCTATCTGCTTTTCAATGGTAATAAATTTGGAAAAATGATTCTTGAGAAAATTACTCGCGTCTAACCGCTTATAAATTTCAACGATGCTAATAATATTAACGCTCTAGCTTCGCGCGCCACGTTGCAGCTCCCTATTTCGTGGACACGAAATTGTCCGATTTCGCCGCTTATGGTGTTTGCTTATTCTGCACTACGGAAAATCGTAGCTGCTCCGGCAACATTAATTGTTACAGCGGTTATTTTGGTGCTCGCTTTAATCTGTCTCCATTATTAACTTTCCTTGCCGCAAGTAGCTCAAAGTATAGATACGAGCGAAGAGAAGTATAAAAAGTTATATTTATTTTGCCTTATCTGCTTTTGAATGGTGATAAATTTGGAAAAATGATTCTTCAAAAAATTACTCGCATCTAACCGTTTATAAATTTCAACGATGCTAATAATATTAACGCTCTAGCTTCGCGCGCCACGTTGCATTTCCCTATTTCGTGGACACGAAATTGTCCGATTTCGCCGCTTATGGTGTTTGCTTATTCTGCACTACGGAAAATCCTGGCTGCTCTGGTAACATTAATTGTTACAGCGGTTATTTTGGTGCTCGCTTTAATCTGTCTCCATTATTAACTTTCCTTGCCGCAAGTAGCTCAAAGTATAGATACGAGCGAAGAGAAGTATAAAAAGTTACATTTATTTCGCCCCATCTGCTTTTCAATGGTGATAAATTTGGAAAAATGATTCTTGAAAAAATTACTGGCGTCTAACCGTTTATAAATGTCAACGATGCTAATAATATTAACGCTCTAGCTTCGCGCGCCACGTTGCATTTCCCTATTTCGTGGACACGAAATTGTCCATTTCCGCCGCTTATGGTGTTTGCCTATTCTGCACTACAGAAAATCGTGGCTGCTCCGGCAACATTAATTGTTACAGCGGTTATTTTGGTGCTCGCTTTAATATCTCACCGTTATTAACTGTCTTTGCTGCAAATAGCTCAAAGTACAGATACGGCTGAATAAGTGCAAAAAGTTACATTTATTTCGCCCTATCTGCCTTTTCAGTGGCGATAAATTTGAAAAAATTACTCCCGATTGGTAACGACTCTCGGTGCCCGCGCGGTGGTAACTTACTCTTCAGGGTAGTCTCTTAATACTTTCGCCGCGTTAGGGGGAGCCATTAAATTCTATCTGTATTAAAATATCGCGACGATAAATCAACGGGCTCGGCGATATGTGGCCATGTGTGCCCTCCTAGGGTTAATAGTTTCCAACGTCGCCACGATTTTTATTTGACTATATTTTCCCTCGGCCGGCGATTCTATATCGACAGAGCGAGTATGAATGGCGCGAACGGGCGGCGACGAAAATTAGTGGGAAGCAAAGCTCGCGCCGTGTATATCTATCTATCTATACGCGTCTATATATTGTACGCGGTGATCTATGCGAGAAAGGGAGGAAGCGGAGGCAGAGTCGGCGGCCGATATAACTAGTAGTCATTAGTAAATGAGGCCTGGAGCGATCGAGTGCACGCAGAGTCCCAGGTGGTAGATATATACATATAAAACATAATATTTTCCCGAAAGGAAGGCAAGGAAGCCGGAGTAGCTCGGCGAACTGGGGTGGCCACATGCAACCCGAGGAGCCTTTCTCTCTCTCCCTCGTCCTCCACCCCCGAGGGCTGATTGTCTACCCTCCGCGGCACAGCCTCATAATGCTCTTTTGTTAATTATCGCGGTACCTCACACTTGGCGGGCACAGAAAAGCCCTTTCGAAATATGAGTAATAAATAATGCGGAGAACGAAAATAGGAAAGTTCGCCGGGGGGAAGTGAAATTGAAAACTGGGGTCAGTAACGCGCCTGAAAAACCGCGGCGTAATTCATAGTCGAGAAGAGAGAGAGAGAGAGAGAGCCCGCTCTCCTTTTACGAACAAAAAATTCAACTGAATAAAACGGTGGAGTAATTCACCGCTATCCAAACCGGCACCGTGTTTTTACCTCTTAAGCCCCGTTCCGCGGTGTACTCGAATAATTCACGTTGAATTTTACTCCCCGACCGAAAACGTAAAATCAAATTGCGCGCCGCGGTTCCCGCCGGAGCGATTTTTCACCCGCCAAACCCGTGAGTTTCCCGTGAAATTACAATTATCGTCGTCAACCTTAATTTTTTTCCCCGCAGTCCCTTTCGCCTAATATCGAGTGCTCTTTGTCATCCGCCGGAGAAATTACGTCGCGCGCTGGAGTTAAATTCGTCGCTCCAGTGAAAAAAAAAAGAAAAAAAAATGATAATCACTTTCGAGATTTACTCATCGCATTAGACAGCCAGATAGGGCGAGGCGGCCGTGGGACGTGATAATTGCGAGGCCGAAGGTGCGAGACTGCAAGATAGAACGAGACGCCGCGGGAGAGCAGCGGGAGAGCGGAAGCGCCCCTAGGCTGAAGACGCCGCCCGAGCCTAATGGTCTCGAGAGTCGTTCGAGTAATATGACGAAAAGTCATCTCGACACCTTTTAGCAGCGAAAGGAGAGAATCAGCGGGCGCGTTATGAGGCTGCAGCGGGGCGGCGGCGACGGCGACGACGACGACGGCCGATGAACCTGTCTCTCCACTTCGTCGCGGTGTCCCTTATCCTCTTCAGCGGCTCGAATGCAATAATCCTCCGTCGCTGAAACGAGAGCGAAGGGTGTGTGAAGAGGGAGCAGAAATTAAGAAGCGATTAAGTGTGTGTCCTGAGTGTCGTCACGGGTTCGCCGCCCGGTCCTTTTTTTCCTTTCCTCGTCCCGATACGCAGCGCCATCTATACTCCTCCGGTGTATCCCATTCGCCTGGCCATCAGAGTCGCGCATCCGAGAGCCCCAAAGTGTGCATCGCCGGTCGTCTATAGGTTATGTGTGTCCTGTGCAGTTAGAGGGAGACAGAAACACAGAGAGAGAGACAGAGACAGAGATACAGAACACCAGGGGATAAACGTGTAGCATATCAAACGCTCGCCACTTGTGATACGTACCGTATCCGCTGCTTTTACGTTTATATTCCGTCGAAAAGGCACACGGGCGAAAGATGCAAGCTTCCATTATACCTCGAGAGATAATTAAAAAGCCGGGCGCGGGTGCTCGCGGAGATATTAAAAGCGTCGGTGTTGCGGAGAGCTAAAAGAGAGAGAGAGACACACACACACAGATATAGAGAGAGACACACACAAAGATATAGTGCAGTTAGAGAGCAAGCGGAAAGGGCGAATGGCGGGAAGGGGAGTCAGGCGAGAGGAAGGTTGGGGGGGGGGGGGACACGAGGCTGCTGCCCTTATCAACGAACCGTTATCGTCTCCACCTCGACCATGTTCGGCCACTCCGCGATCCCCCCGCGCGCGCAGTAGTTTTCTACGAGCGGAAAAGCCCCGACGAATATTCTCCTCGGCGATGTCTCATAACGAGTGTACGATGGGGTTGTTTGCCGGCAGACGAAGCGCGGCGAGCGACGAGAGAGAGAGAGACGCACGAAGCGCGGCGAGCGACGAGAGAGAGAGACGCACGAAGCGCGACGAGAGAGAGAGACGCACGAAGCGCGGCGAGCGACGAGAGAGAGAGACGCACGAAGCGCGGCGAGCGACGAGAGAGAGAGAGAGACGCACGAAGCGCGGCGAGCGACGACAGAGAGAGAGAGCGAGACGCACGAAGCGCGGCGAGCGACGAGAGAGAGAAAGCGAGACGCACGAAGAGCACGCGGGCCCATCACAGCCCTGTGGCATCGAGAAACAGCGCAGAGCGGCGGCGGCACTAGAAGCCCGCCTATCGGCATCGCGCAGGAAACAAGAGTGCTACACCAGAGGGCCTCGCGGTGCTGTTCCGCGCGAGCGAGAAACGGCCGAGCGGCGGCGGGACGGACGGGACGGGGGGGAGCGACGTAATACGGTAGAAACGAGAAACGGGGCCAAACGAGAAAACGAGAGAGGCGGAAATGGAGAAAGACTAGAAGGGTACTCGGCGGCTATACCTGCGCCTACGGGATCTCCTCATCTAGAGCTCTCCCCCCCCCCCCACCCCACCCCCCACCCTTCCCCCTCCCTGCCCACCTCGTCAATACACACGTACACTACTTAGCGCAAACACACGGGAGGTGGAGGAAGAGAAGGAGGCGGGGGGGGGGGGGGGGGGGGGATCGAGAGAGCACTCTCAGACTTCTAACCCTCGACTGAGAGAGCCTGAGAAGCGAGCGCGCCGCTCGCCGGGCTCCGGCGAAATACTTGAGCGATATGCCACGACGATGTGCGCTAAGGTGATAAGACCGGCTGCGGCTGTGGCTGCCTTTTCGGTAGACCGCCCGGACGATGACGCGTTTTCCTGGAGCTTCCGTCTCTGTTCAGCGTCGCTGGCCTCTTCCTCCGAGCTGAGATTATTCAAGAGGCCTCGGCTCTCTCTCTATCTGTCTCTCTGTGTACGTCGGTTTAAGAGACAGTGATACTTCGCTCGGAACTTCTTCATCCAATAGTAAACGCCTATAGGGCTGTCTCTGTCGCACCTAGCGCTGTCTCTCTCGCACCGTTTTGTTTATCGAGTCTCCTGAGCAAACGGCTTTGAGAATCGAGGAGCCAGAAGATCAGCCCAATTCTGCCATACTTCCGCACATTCTGTCAAAATCTGAGCTCTATCTGTCGAATAGTTTGGGAGAAAATGGCTTTTAAAAATTCGAGGTGGAGTGGGGGAAGTGCCACTGCCTCTTAAGGGACAGTGATACTTCGCTCGGAACTTCTTCGCCCAATGGTAAACGCCTATAGGGCTGTCTCTCTCGCACCTTCTTGTTTATCGAGTCTCCTGAGCAAACGGCTTTGAGAATCGAGGAGCCCGAAGATCAGCCCAATTCTGCCATACTTCCGCACATTCTCTCAAAATCTGAGCTCTATCTGTCGAATAGTTTGGGAGAAAATGACTTTTAAAAATTCGAGGTGGAGTGGGGGAAGTGCGGCTGCCTCTTAATGTTTGTGTGTTTGTGGGTTATGTGCGCGTGTGTGTCGGGTCGCCTGTTTCTTTCTCTCTCTCTCTGTCTCTCTCGCTCGCGCGCGCGCTCTCGGTGACTCTGGGCAGAGGTCGTTGAGGCCACACCATTCATTTGCAAACGAATGAAAAGATTGGGCGCAATTGCCTCGTCCTGTATCGAACGACGGGCCTCGTGGCCGCGCTCCGCGCGCTGCGTGTGTCACAATACACGCTCCACTGACCCTTTCGGCGCCCTTTTATCCGCGCCCGCTGTAAGGTCGAGAGACACACCAAGCCCGGCTCGTATCTTATCTCCGACACGCAGCGTATCTCCCGCTCTCATCGCGGCACCCGCGGCAACGCTTCGCGACATTCCGCCCGAGCGAGCCGAGTTTTATGTGCAATTGCGGGGGAATCTGTGTCGCGCTACCGGAGCACGATAACAAGTTCTTCGGGTATTAATGCTCGGGCGACTTAACAATTTGCAATCGCTGCGGTTTATTTTTGTTTGTACTCGTGAATTCGAGAGATAAATGGTAATTGTGAAAAGTCATTTTTTATCGACAATATTGTGAAAACGCATTTTTTATCGACAATATTGTGAAAACTCATTTTTTATCGACAATATTGTGAAAACGCATTTTTTATCGACAATATTGTGAAAACGCATTTTTTATCGACAATATTTTTTGGGGGGTTTGCGGGTCGACGAACTTTTGCGAAATTTTCGATCGAGCACGTGGAAACGACGTTTGTTTCGTAATTCATTTCCGTAAACGCAAGACTCATTTTTCATCGATAATATTTCGTCGGCTGATTCACGAGTCTACGAATTTTTCGGGAATTTTTTTATCCAACGTGAAAAACGACGTTTGCTTTGCGATTCATTTCTGTAATTAATTTCCGCAACGCAAAACGCATTTCCCATCGAAAATATTTCGCCGGTTGGTCGACGAATTTTTGCGCCAAGTTTATATTTTGATCGAGCACGTGGAAACGACGTTCGCTTCGTAATTCATTCCCGTAATCAACTGCAAAGTATCGGGGCGAATATCGACGAGAGTCGAGTGAGTACAGTCTCTCCATAATTCGCCCAATGTGGCAATGACGGCCCTCGGCTCTAGACAGTGGCTATCTATCAATGACGGAAGCCCGAAATCCAATTGTCGAGCGTTCGCGAGGGGATGAGCGTAGTTTTTCCTGATTATCGTCTATGCCCGTCTCTCTCTCGCTCTTCCGCCTCTCCCTCTCTCCGTCTCTCTCTCTCTCCCCGCGGTGGCCCGCTATACCCCTCTCGTCACTCGCCCTAGCGCGAGTCCTCGTTCTCACTCGGTCTCTCTGAGCGTCGCTCCGGCCTCCCCTATTTCACTCCCTCTGCCACGTCTCTTTCTCGTTGGCATGGCAACTGCTCTCTTAGCCCAGACCAGACCACAGTCCCAAAAACATTGACCTTATACACACCGCCGCACAGTCATTATCACGGCCCCGCCGTTCGAAACGCGATATCACGCTTCCCGTTTGCCACGCTCGCCCGGCTTGTGGGTCAACGCACGAGAAATCGAATGACGAACGACAACAAAAAAAAAAAAAGGACAGAGAAAAACGAAAAATTAACAAAGAGCGACAGAGAGAGAGAAAGTGTCGTTTATTGCGTGCCCTGCGGCAAAGCCCACTAAGAGCACCAAACCGATGATCCGTACGATGCAAAAGCAATAAATATAGGCAAACATATGATAATACAAATAAAAGTAACAAAGAAAGAAACTACTGCTACAAAAGAATATAAAATTGAAAATAAAAATAAAAACACGCAAAAAAAAACAACAAAGTAACGCAAAACAGGTGCAAAAATAATACAAACAAAAGTTAATAGGAAATAAAAATGATAATAATAATGACTGAAGTAAAGTAAAGAAAAGAAAAATAACGCCGGGAATAATACAAACATAATGCCGCGAAAATAATACAAGAGAAAAAATAAAAATAAAAATAAAAACGCACGCAAACGCCGGGAATAAAACAAATATATGACAAAAACAGCAACAAAAGAGAGAGAGAGAGAGAGAGAGAGAGAGACGGAGGAAAGTGTCGACGGAGGTCGAGGGACTAATCAGATTAGCCAAAGTGTCTCGCTGATCGTAACGAACGAGCGATAGGTATATAAAGATAAGATCGCGGGCAACGTGAGACACACATACAGAGGACACGGGCGACGGTTCAGCGGCTGCTCTCGGTCGTCCTCGAGACTCGTCGGTTCGTAGAGCAAACACACTCGGCCCGACGCCGATCGGCGCAGTGATTGGCCGCGCCTAGCGCCTCTACCGGGGTCTGCACTGGTTACGCCGCACGGACACTGCCAGTTACAGTGGACTCTCCGATAAGTTAAGGTCGCGGGACCGAAAGCCGATTGGGCCACTCCGATAAGTCAAGATCCCCGCTACTTGTGCAAACCGTTCCCGGGCGCCCGAAACGACGAGAGGGGAAAAATCGGTCCTTGTCTCGCACGAAACTAGCTGCCGCGTTACCTCTCTGTCACAATTAGGGATGGGCGATGTTGAGAAAAAAAATCGATTATGAACAATCGATGTTTCTCAAAAAAACATCGGAACATCGATTATTTTACATCGGTAAAGTAGAAAACGTTAAAAAAACAAAACAAAATCAGCGAAATTATTTTATTCAAATAAATAAAGTCGACCAAGGTCTCAAGGCACATTCAAAACACAGTGATTCTTGAATCAGCATTGAATAACCATAATTCGTGAAATCATGAGTTGTAGCCGTTGTTGGTGAAATTTATTTCTACTCCTAAAAATTCAATATACGTATAATATAAGTGGCAGATACAATTTGCATAAGGATAAGGGTTGTGATTCACGCAGAACTGTAAATAGAAAAAAATAGATCGGATAATCTTTCTTCTATTAAACGTCATATTTTACACCGTATCACACGTTACACAGGAATTAAATATATCACGAACTTTAGTGATGCAAAATTATCGAAAGTTGATATTTCTTTAAAACTGTTAAAATATACTTGCAACACCGCACAGACCGTCTTCGCTTTTTTTTGTTGTCGATGTTTCATAAATAAACATCGAACATCGATTAATCGGTTTTGAAAACAAAATCAGAAAAAAACATCGTTTTGTCGAGAAAAAAACATCGGTGATCGATTAATCGACAAACATCGCCCATCCCTAGTCACAATGCGTTCGACCGCAGGTAGCGTGACGTCGAAAGGGTAATTCCCTTCCCCGCCAGCAGGTAGAAAGAGCTCGGAAAAGGGTCGATCTTAACTTACCAGAGCGTTAATCCTTCAGGGCATGTGAAACATGTACCACGTGACACGTGAGGACGTGAAAATTTCTCGTAGTTACCGACAATTCTTTCGGAAGTGCGTTTTGCTTATTTATGACTCCCAAATCGTAATCGGAATTCACGTATCATGTGTGATTTTTAATTATCTAGTGCGTAAATTAGTCACTTTTCTCAGTTTTTGTGAAAAAAATGGAAAAAAATCGAATTTTTCATTACAGATTTCTCTGCGGGTAATTGATCTGTAATTTTTTTTTTCGAAAATCAAAATTCTGACTAATTCACGCACCAAGTTCACATTACTGGCGTCTGTATTTCAATTTTCGCCTCGATCCGTTCGTAATTCGCGAAAAACGGCGCTTCCGAACTTTTGAGGTGCAAAGTCAGTATTTCACATTCCCTCAACTCATCGGGAGTGCCTTAACTTTTCGGAACTTAACTTATCGGAGAGTCCACTGTATTGGAAGGCCAACGAATCGCGCGCTAGCGGGGAGCTGTATCATTCTCGTCCATGGCCGTAGCCGTAGCCAGCGACACACGTTTCATGTAGATAAGCCCACGGGGGGTCCCAGGGGCCACGCTGATGCCGCTCCGCCGACAGCCCGTACCATTTGCTGCTGCTGCTGCGGCGGCGGCGGAGAGCGAAAGCGACACAGCAGCAGCACCAGCAGCCCCGGTTCGCGGTACACACTGTTTGTCACAGCTCAGCATATTCGGTGATTCAGACGCGCTCGCCCGACTTAGCGTTATTATTGAGCGTCGTCCTACTTCGATGGAACAATTATCTCGGCCGCGCTCTCGGGCGACTCGCGGCACCCGGTTTGCCGGCCCGTTTTCCGGCGTGCTTTTTGTCAATGGAAAGTGAGGCGTTTTTTTTGTTTCCGCAGCCGCAGGGACTGAGCTCGATGATTCTTCGCGTCTACGTTTCGCTGGGGATTTAAGTCTCGCGAAGGTTTTTGGGAATGATTTTACTCGCGATTTGTAAATCGATTAACATAAAACGACTGTAGTCGAAAATTAGCTAAATGAGAAGAAAACAAAAATTCGAATTGCGTACATAAATTGCTGAAAATAGGAGCGCGAATTTTTAATTTTCTACCAGCGAAAAACAACCAAAATGCTTTTTTTTCGAATTGTGTACATAAATTGCTGAAAATAGTAGTGCAAGTTTTTAATTTTCTGCTGGCGAAGAACAACCAAAAATATTTTTTTTCGAATTGCCCACATAAATTGCTAAAAATATGAGTGCGAATTTTTAATTTTCTACTAGCGAAGACCCAAAATTATTTTTTTCGAATTGCGTACACAAATTACCAAAAATATGCGTGCGAATTTTTAATATTCCGCCAGCGAAGAACAACCAAAAGGTTTTCTTTTTCAAATTGCGTACACAAATTGCTAAAAATAGGAGTTGCGAATTTTTTATTTTCTACCAGCTAAAAACAACCAACGTGGCGGATGTGCGGGACTTCGGGCGACACGTTTATACTTGGTCTGTATAAACTCAAATCGTATGTGACGTTACGAGTGTATCGTATAAGCCTTCCAATTAAGTCTAATAAGGAGATAATGCGGTCGACGCGCAGCCGTATGGAAGGACGCGTTTGCCTGACATGAGCCAGTAGGCTGGTGCAATCGCGGGCTCAGCTGCTGCTGCTGTGACTGTTGCTGCACCTCTCGACTGTCTGCGCACTTCATGGCCCACAGCTTCGGGGCGCATTTCGCTCGTGTTTCCCTTTTCTTCTCGGGATCGTCGATCCATCTGTCACCGCGGTCGAACAAATCGACGATGGATTATTATAATAAAAAAAAAAAAAAAAACGAGCGTCGATCGAACCGCCGCTTCTGCCTCTGCCGTACGCGCCTCGAACCACTCGGCGTCCGTAGGGCTCCCGTTACGCAATCCCGACGAACGCGCTTGCAGCGCTCGCGCACCCGAGGGGTCGCCAGCTACACCGTGGAACAAAGATAGGGTCAACACGTGGGATCCAAGCGACGCCGAGACAACGACTCATTTCCATATGCTTAAACGACACTTTCGGCAATGCATCGCCACTCGTCGCGCGCGTTCCGCAGAGCCGGTTTTATTCCCTCGCACGATATTCGCGGCAATCGAGGATGTTATTGTTAAACACCAGTGTTGTAAGTTCCCATTACTTTAAAAATTAAAGTTTACAGTAAAAATTACAGTTTACACTAAAAATTACAGTTTACACTAACATTTTCAGTTTACACTAAAATATACAGTTTACGCTAACATTTTCAGTTTACACTAAAATATACAGTTTACACAAAAATGTACAGTTTACACTAAAATATACAGTTTACACTAAAATTTACAGTTTACACTCAAATATACAGTTTACACTAAAATATACAGTTTACACTCAAATTTACAGTTTACACTAAAAATTACAGTTTACACTAAAATTTACAGTTTACACTAACATTTTCAGTTTACGCTAAAATATACAGTTTACACAAAAATTTACAGGTTACACTAAAATATACAGTTTACACTAAAATTTACAGTTTACGCTAAAATATACAGTTTACACAAAAATGTACAGTTTACACTCAAATATACAGTTTACACTAAAATTTACAGTTTACACTCAAATATACAGTTTACACTAAAATTTACAGTTTACACTAAAATATACAGTTTACACTAACATTTTCAGTTTACACTAAAATATACAGTTTACACTAAAATTTACAGTTTACACTCAAATATACAGTTTACACTAGAAATTACAGTTTAAAGTTTACACTAAAGTTCACAGTTCATTTTCTAATCACGATTTTGCAATGATGACCCGTAGCGATTGTAAAATCATATTTGAACTTTTGAATAGCCGTAAGAAAAATCGAATTTTTTATTAAACTTTGGGAGAAATTGCAATGCATTAACAGTATTTCTCCATTTTTCAATAATATTGACGTGATTATCGTGAAGTTTTATGGGAAATTAATATTCCTTGCCTTTAAAAGTCCACACATCATATTATAATCATTACGAGTTATTATTACAAAAACATCATTACAAAGCCAATAGTATAATCAATGTTATTTTTAAAAAATTGGGATTTACAACTCTGTTAAACACAAAATAAAACACTGTGTAAATTTTAATCACCCGTAAATATAAAAAATTGATTTTACACAGTGTAAATAATTTGCAGAGCGAGATTTATAAATTGTACAACTTTCCACATTTTATCGATTGATCAGTTTTCCAATCCCGATTTATGTAAACAAAAAAAAAACGACGACTCAGTTCGTTTACACGATAAAAATATTTTCACGTCAATCTTTCTTACGCGTTTATTTGCGTTCTGACGTTTAAGAGGTTTCCCAGTAATTACAAAATAATCCGTCAAAGGATTCGAAAAAGCGACGGGAAAAAAAAACGTGGCGTTTGTGAATTCAAATGCTTCGTAGAATTTCATCGTTAGCGCGGCAAAGCGCGAGCGGTGGGCGGGCGGGGAGAGAGAGGAGAGCACAGAGACAAAGTGTTAATTATTGCTACTGACGAGGCGTACAAACGTTCCGTTTGTCCCGTCTTAGTAGAGTGGACGAGTGGAAATCATAGCGACGAACGGCAGAGCAGAACGAGCGAGAAAGAAGGGAAGGAAAGAAACGAACGAATATCCGCGCTCGACGTTTGAATACAATGGAAATACTAGTTAGCATTTCGTGCGATCCCGGCGGATCGGTTTGTATATATAAAAGCTGTGTCACCTCGGGGTGACCCTGGTCGGCTCTCGCGCCCGTCTCGAGTACAGAAACGACGGCGACGCAGCCTGTTGTCTCCAAGACTGTGTGTATATAAAGAAGAAAAAAAAAAGAAAAAAAAAACAACTCGTTAATTCTTTCGTATTCGTCGCAGCTGTAATTACGTATGTTAAGCTCTTCCGGCTTATCCCGGCCCCCCTCCCCCTCGGGCTGTAATAAAAAAAATTCTCATTCCTTATACCGCGTTACAAGTCTCAGCGATCCACCGAGTAACGCCAAACTGAGAGATATCTTTTGTTTCTGCTTGCAGCCGGACTGGAAAAACCCTGGGAAACGACCAAACTGGGCTTCGCCAAGGCCGCGAGGGGATTTTCTCAACGCGCAAGGACGGCGAGTGCAGGAAACTCGCGATTGATTCACGCCCGACGCGAATTCGTCGGATCAATCGGGCAACTGGTATATCAATGGAAATGCGAAATGACGGTGATTTTTTTAATTGGTCAAAAGACAAAAAAAAATGACCGTCACTTGACGGTCACTTGAAGTCACTTGACGGTCTTTTGACGTCATTCTTTTTTGCCCATTTTTGTCGAAGTAAAAATGACGGTCATTTCGACAAGCGTCTTGTGACGGTCCAAAATGGACCAAAACGCCTGTTTAGTTGCGAAATTGCGGTCTTTTATTTTTTCGTCACAAATTTGGTCACCATTTTTTTTTTACGTTGAACTCAAATATGTAAGTCAATATCGAAGCTAAACATTAAAAATCGTGATTTTTAACGCGGATCAGCTGATATACAACATTTACCGAGAATTTATACAAATTTTTGATGATTTCTTGAAATTGTTATGCAGGTATCAATAATTCGGGCTCAAACTAAAAACACGCGCAATTGGCGGGAGTTTTAAATAATCGGTCACAAGTAAATTGGTCATTTTTTTAAACGTCACTTGACGATCATTTGACGGTCAAATTACCGTCACAAAATGGACCTCGCATCTCTATACATCAATTTAACGAGACGGAGAGTCGAATAATATTCAGAAACTTAACAATCGGCAGTCGCTGAGTTTCCAAGTATCGACGATCGACGCTGGAATACCGAGAAAAAAAAAACGTGTTGACAAACGTGTTTCGAGTCCAACCGCGTTGGCTTTGAGAACAAACCGAAATACGCGGAAACAGCGAGAGTAACCGACGAGCCCGAAACGAGCCCGAAACCTGTAAATACGATAAACTCGCGAAAATTCCGTCGCTCTCATCCGTCGCCCGGGGTCGAGAAGCGAGTGGCGTAAATTTCGCAGGGCGCAGATAAATTCAGCGCGGCCACCGTTATTGCAGTCCGAACTGCACAGCGCACGAATATGCTTGAGAGTTGAGGCCCTTCGACTGGTGCCCCCCCCTCCACTCTCCCCCCCCCCAGCCCCCTGACTGCTGCCGTCTGCGTCTGCGGGGCCGACGGTGGAGAGGCAGGCGTTGGCGGCGGCGGCAGCGGCAGCAGCAGCAGCAGCAGCGCCGAGTAAAACTGGCCTCAGTCGGTCCACGAGCGTCGCGTCGAGTGCGTCGCCCTCGGCTCCCTCAAACCGCAGTCCGCGCTCGCAGAAACCTCGGGTGAAACATTCGTGCGTGCTACGCGTTTTCGAGTCTCTCAAACCTTCGCGAGTTCCAACGACCACGAAAAAAAAAAAAAAAAATTATGTCGAAGTTTGCATCGTTGGAATGCAACGAAATTAAGAAAAAAAATTAATTCTAATCAACCCGAATAATGATATTAGCTACAAAAAGTAATCATATCGATTAGTTCCTATGATTATTTTTTGTAGCTAATATCATCATTTGGGTTAATTAGAATGAATTTCTTTTTCGAATTTTCGTTAACTTCAACATCGTGGAAAAAGAAATCACGCTTAACAACGATTCTCAAAATCCTCGGTTCGTCGTTTCGGCGTTACGCAAAATCGCTCGTGAGCCACGAAGCTATTCAGCCACGCTTGACGCGCCTCGTGAAAATTTCGTACGACTACATCGCGAAAAAGTTGGAAAAAAGATGGCGCTTCGGAATCACGCGTGTTACAAGGACGCGCGCGCGCGCGCCAATTCTATCTCGTGTTGCCCCCCCCTCTCCCTCCTCCCCTCCCCGTGAACCGGAGTAACCAAACCCGTCGACGACTTCTATGTCTGCCCGGTTGCCAGTAGCAGGCCACTCGACGAGCAGTCCGAGCCGCCTATCCTCGTGTCGAACGCACGGAGCGCTGCTGGTTTCTCTCATTCTCTTTCTCTATCAACGTTTGCTCATCTGCCTCGCGTCGTCTGTTCATCCCAAGTGCATATATATATATATATATAAAAGTGCAATATATAGTGTATATATATAAGTCGTATAAATATAGTATAAATATATAAGTATATATATATATATAACATTGATGTGATGACTATATGTATATATATATATATATATACACTATATAATATATTATATAGTAATAGTAAATTTATATATATATATAAAAGTCATCACATCAATGTTATATATATATATATATAACATTGATGTGATGACTATATATATATATACACATATATATTCGACAGTGCGTGTGTCTCGCTGTATTGCCTCGTGCGGATCACTGGCCGGGTCACCGCCAGCGTTTTACATGCGAGCATTTTGCCCCCCCCCCCCCCCCCCCCCCCCCGTGTGTGCGTGAGTGTTCGTCGCTAATAAACACGTTTCGCGAGGGGAGCGAAAACGCTCTCAAGATCGCATCTTCGAGAAGGACGCGCAGCGCCGCTAGTTAAAAAAAACCACGTGAGACGTGATATTAAAGAAAAAAAAAAAAAAAGCGAAAGAAAATGGTTCGACACACCGAAGTGTCGATTCTTCACGTTTCGCGAGGGGAACGAAAACGCTCTCAAGATCGCATTTTTCGAGAAGGACGCCGCGAGTTAAAACAGCCACGTGAGACGAGATATTAAAAAAAGCAAAAGAAAAAAAAAACGAAAGAAAATGGTTCGACACACCGAAGTGTCGATTCTTCGGCTGATCCCCCGTCGCTCCAGCCTCGAATCGTCCGCGCGTGTTCAGGTATAAAGTCGAAAGTCCGATTGTGTTGTTGCTGCCGCTGTTGCTGCTCGGCTTCGTTCTTCAGTGACCACGTGACCGGCTACCAGCGTGTCTCGCGCGTTATCGTCATTGGATTCGCAAAGCTCTGTCTCTGTCTCTCTCTCACTCTCGCGCTCTCTCTCTCTCGCTCCTCCACCCCGAACTACTGGCAGCAAGGCCAATAAGCTTTTCCGCGGGACAAGCGCGGTTTCTATTTTCGTACTTTTAGCGTTTCGCTTGCGGAGCCTCCCCGAAAATTTCTGGGAATTCACGAGGCGCGCGCGGTAGGCCTCGAAGTAAAGTTTGTTGGCTTTGCAGGCCTGACTGGTCGCCCCGTCGACGTATATCGGTGTATACAGTATATGCGCGTTTATGTGTATATATATATATGTATATATGTTCTTATCGGTTTACGAGGCCCGCTTATCGGCATCGGAAAACCGTTTGCGGCCGCAGTGTTTGCCAGAGTTCCGATACGTTGCTCACTTCGGCGAACGAAGGAATATAATTTTATTACGTATCTATGTATTTTTTTTTCTCTTTCTTTTTTTTTTTTTTTTTTTTGCTTCCTCGTGAATGCTCGTTGTGTCCTGTTATATTTCACTTTCGCTGGTTGATCGCGAGCCTGACTCACTCCGGGATCGTTGGAGAAGACTCACCGAGGCGCGGCGCGCGCGGTCCGTTTATTTCGATGCGCGGGCGCCTCGCGTAATAATTGCCGCTAATTGAACGAAACGAGTTTCATTATCAATTGTTTTATTGTTTAGCGTGGAGAGCGATGCTCGAGGATTGTTCCGGAGGTGAAGCGGACACGGTTCGAAGGTACACGTGCCCAAAGTCCCTTATCATTCTCTTGTCCGGTGTTATACCGATGCGCTACTGGACGGAGAACTGATAAGGGCCCAAGGGGTCACAGAAACATCGTGGGAATTCGAAGACATCCGGTCGATAGCCGTCCAATCGCCGCTCGTCCACGTTTTTCATCGATTGCGAATATTTGCCTGAGCGGATTTTGTGGGATACACACCGAGTGACGGAGGTTGAGGAACTTGGGTGGATTCTCACGAGCGCTGAGAATTATATTAATATATTTTGAAATATTAACGATAACTCGTGGGTTATTTATAACTGTTGGAGGGAAATAAACCGAATTGTTAAGTGGATATGTGTTAAATAAATTGTAATTGCAAAAGCTGTATTTATATTGAAAAATCAAATAAAAAGTATTGATTATATACCATTTTGAGGCTTTATATATTTTAGTTGAACAAAATGTTGATACGAATTTCGTCGAATTTCGGAATTGAGATTTGTTCACTTTTGTATTGTAGCGTTGAAAACGTATAGAGTGATACTGATTTTTAAATATTTTTTAGAGTATGTTAATTACCGCAGTCGGTAATAATAATTAATAACTGTAATTAACCTTTTTCGCGCTTACTGCAATTTTACAGCTTCAAGAAAAAATTAATCCTCTGCACTGGTCTTATCCGCATTGAATGAATTTCTTCTTGAAGCTGTAAATGCAATTATGCGGGAAAAAAGTTTATTAGAGTTTTCGATACCGATTGAGACCAGGATGGGATTTTGCATGCTCTTAAATGCTCAACATTTGTAAACTAAATTGTTAAATAAATGGCAAAGAAGAATCCAAGCCTCATATTATTAAGATACCCTGGCAATGTCTTATTAATCTTACAGCTCATGACTTGATTGTATCACAGCCCATGCGATCTGTAATTTACATAGATTGTAAAAATAAGCAGAACTGGGCAAAGTACTTTAAGTACTTCAAGTACTTCCAGGGCTGCGGGCGACTAAGGCAACATACTAAATATTTTAAGCACCATTTAAAGGATTTTTTGACCCAGTTATTACCGAGGCAAAACGTTCAATATTAAGTCATTTCAAAACACTCTATAGAATTAAAAGTACTTAGTACTTGAAGTACAATTTCGCCCAGTTCTGAAAATAATTCACGAGTTCTATGATTAATATAATACGTCATGAAAAAGGATTCATTTTGTAGGAAAAACATTTTTACAAATAAAATTTATTCTTGTTATCAGTCACCGAAAGATCCGATTAGAACCAATAAAACGAACAAAAATCCGTTCGAAACCTGTTTGAACCGATTATTTCTCGGAATTTTGTCCATTTGATCGGTTTCTATCGGTCTCAATGCGAATTACTGAGCAGCGACGTGCCCGAAACTTCTGTAACGCTATTGCAACTACAAATACGTATTTTTAAATGCGCCGTATATGTTACAATACAATAAAGGTTTCATACATTTTGCGAACGTTCCTTAGAATAATATATTCATTGTGAGCGAAAACGTTGGCTCTTCGCTTAACGAGGACGAGAAGTCGCTTCGTGAATTTCACGCTACGAGTCTGGAACTTCCCGAATCGTTCGCATCGTCGCCAAGTTCCAGCGGTTCGGGAATGTTAAAACTTCGAAGAGTTTGGACGGGGCGGCTCGTTATCAGGTGCCGGTGCACTTCGAAGCGGCGTTTTCAATCTGCAGGCTCGGCGGGTTGACGTGAATAATCGAGCGCGACGACGAGCGAACGAACTCGAATCTCCTCGTCGCGTTCGGCATCAGGACGATCCGTTTTCCCTGCTCGTTCGCGCTCGCCAGCGAGCGAACTTCCACGATTTTCAGCCCCGACACGTCTTTGACTACAGGGCCGGGCCTGACTTCCGCTTTCGGCAAGATAACGGCAGGCTTCGTCGATAAGGAATACGATAACGCCGATGGTTTAGGGATTTTTGGCGCGATAGGCAATTCCACGATACTCGTGTTTCGCTTTCGCGCTTGCACGACGTTCATCGATGCCGTGCGAATGTTTTGAACGACCGGGACGTCCGCCGTTGGCGTTTTGGCCTCCACAGCTACGACTGATCCTAAAAATATTACTATAATTAGTTCTTAAGCCTCTTAATAAATAAAATTACAAGAGGATTTTTAGTCTTTTTTTTTTCAGGAATTCAGAAAATAGGAGAACATTGCAAAATGTAGTGGAAAATAAATTAATATAAATATTACGATAATTAGTTCTTAAGTCTCCTAATAAATGAAACTATAAGAGGATTTTTTTTTATTTTTTTTTTTAGAAATTCAGGAAATAGGAAAACTTTGCAAATTGTAGTGGAAAATAAATTAATATAAATATTACGATAATTAGTTCTTAAGTCTCCTAATAAGTGAAACTGTACAAGAGGATTTTTAGCTTTTTTTTTAGAAATTCAAGAAATAGGAAAACTTTGCAAAATGTAGTAGAAAAGAAATGACAAAATAAAAGAGTAAATGACATGTCTCGAAATAGATTTTTTCCCGAAATTACACGAATCGAATTTCTCACTGGAAAGCCGTGACGGCTTCTCTAATTGGTCTAATTACTTCATTAAGTAGTTAATTGTTCTATAATAATAATGATGAAAGAAAAATGGGAATGAAAGATTATTTCACTGGACTCGGATCCCGTGGGACGGGTTTTACCTTTCTGAATGGCTTTTGTGACGGGGCAGCTGTCGTGAGCGAGCAGCAGTGCTCTCAATTTCGCGACTTCGCTTCGCAAAGCTTTTACTTCTAATTGTAGAGCCGCGTTCTTCTCATTGGCGTTGTTGGCCGTTCTTTGAAGCTGTTGAATCCAGGCTTTTCGCTTCGCTCGCGCTCGCATCGAACTCGCCCGGTTTCGGGCTTGCACTTCCTGCTTTCTCCGTTGCTCCGTATTGCTCGCGGATTTTTCGCTCCCTTTCGCGCCGCTCCTCGACTTTTCCGCGCTTTCCGTCGCGCCGTTCGTCGTCGGACTCACGGCCACTGAGCCGTTTTTCGTCAGTGCTTGCTTCAATCGCTACGAATATTCGAAAGATAATAAAATGAGTATTAATTGAGAAGAAGATGGAATATAAATCTTAATGCCGATAATTTGAGTATCGTCAGCGTTAAAAATGTTATTGTTTAACAGTTCGAAATATTATTATTTCTAAATATTTTTGTTTAACAGTTCAAAATATTAGTATTTTTAAATATTATTGTTTAACAGTTCGAAATATTATTATTTCTAAATATTTTTGTTCAATAGTTCGAAATATTATTATTTAAAAATATTATTGTTTAACAGTTCGAAATATTATTATTTGTAAATATTATTGTTTAACATTTCTAAATATTATTGTTTAGTATAATCCGACTAAAATGTGTCGTAGTAACCTATATATAAATTCGTACCATTTTTGCAAGGGTCATCCTGTTGCTACTGCTGACGACAGTTTCCTTCTTGACCTCGTTGATATCTTGCGTTATAGATTTCAACGATGTCACGTTATTCTGCACCAGAACGCTTTGAGCATTTAATTGAGGCTTTTCATCTTCACGGCAATTACTGCTTCGATTTTCGCAGAAAGGTATTGCTGAAAGTGGAATAAACTTGCCGTCCGCGGTCTTCAATAGAAGTTGAACTTCCTGGCCATTTATCTGTCTGTTAATTTGAAGAAAAAAAAAATCACGAATTAATATAATTAATACGTCGACTCTAGAAAATCATTTTCAATAAACTGAAGAAGTAATTCAATAATTTACAGGTTCGGTGCTGACTGAGCGGTCTCAACTTTTTTCGGAGTCACGGAAATCTCCGTTTCTTCGACAACGATGTCGCCGCTGTGCGTTTCGATTTCTTCGTTCGATTCTATGATAATCTCGACGTTTTCACTCGTCTGCTGAGCGACAAGAGACGAACTTCGTACTTCGACGATTTCGTCTTTGTTATTCGTGGTATCCGGATGACTTTGGTCGGACTTTTTATCCGAAAGAACGACCGTCGAGGACGCGACGTCCGCTATGTTGGGAAATATGTGTGGAGTGTGCAGAGTGTCGTCCGAACCATCAACCTATTAATAATAAAAATAATAATAAAAATAATAATAAAAATAATAATAACGACAATAGAATATCAAACAGTATTCTCCATTGTTTGAGTCAGAAAAGTTTTTTTTTCTAAACAATTTTTCTCAGAACTTCCAATTTGTATTGATTATATTGATTCTAAATCATATTTATCACCTCATTGCAGCTTGTTAAGTGCAATGAGGTAATGAGGTAATGTTTGTTTTCTTTCCAATGTTTCGTGACCCCAAAAAATTCTTCTAAAATTGATGACACAAGAAGACAAGATTTACTCTATGAATTTTACAGTTTTATCTGTTTTATCTGTCTCACAGTTATGCATTATCATTTATTAAAAATTAATATTTTTCTAAACTAATTTGTATGGTTCACAACCTTGTTTTATATTCATTCTAAATCATATTTATCTCTGCATTGGAGCTTGTAAAATAATATTTGGTCTCTTCCCAATATTTCATGACTTCAAATAATTATTTAAAAATTAATGCCACAAGAAGACAACATTTGCCATATGAATTTTACAGTTTTATCTGTTAATCCATTCCAATTCCCATACCTCGGGCTCTGACAGCAATCCGGTCTTCCCAGATTCCACTGCTCGCCTGAAAGTTTCCTCAAAGGGATTGACATTCTGCAGATCTTGAAACAGGCCGACTTCCTCGCAATTTCTAATGAATCTCGTTGGTGTTGGAGTCTGATCAGCTGTGAAAAGAGTTGATTAAACTGTACAGTCAGATTACCGATCATAATTAGTCCACTTGATGGACTCACCGACAAATGTATTTTTGCTGTTCCCTCCAAGATTCAAGACCATATCGTGTTTCTTCTTGTGGACAACCAGATGATCTTCGTTCGTGAAGCTCTGAGCCCGCAAATTGAGGTAAATAAAAAAATTGCGAAAAGAGACACATTGGTTAGACAGATAAATCGGTGATTAATCGCGGGAAGAAGAGAATTTCGTACCATGTTGCAGCCTGGCGAGGGACACGCGAACGGCTTCACCGAATCGCCCATTGTTGGTTTTTTTCCGTCTCCGCCGAGAGAGAGACAACAATTTAAAGTTATTTCGCCAACTGTCTTGGCTTGTTATTCTTTTGACAGGTCTAGTTCCACTGGCAGCGGTTTTTCGGAGTGAAATGCAAGCAGCTCACCGCGCGATGAACGACGGAAACTACTATGAAATTGGACGTTACCGATAGAAGGTACTGCAGTATTTTTCTCTCAGGACACACCCGCAGTTGGTAAGGTAGAGACCTACCGGATCGCCACGCGATACAATCGCATTTTTTCTAGGCCGTCTGCTCGGTCGGTAACGAAAACTGTAATTTAAATTGTTCTGCCAGATTAACGTCGAACGAGCAGTGACCTAATTTTAATTGTTCTATAATAACAGCAATTGGGACACCTTATTTCTATAATAAAATAACAGTTGTAATATGTAAACCTAAATTTATTTATTATTAGGAATGAATTATTTATTTCATTATTAGGAATAAATAAATAAATAAATTTGTACTTACGTTTAGAGTATGATAAAAATATTTATGTCACTTATAAAATTAAATAAAAAAAAACAATGACCTAATTTTAATTGTTCCGTAATAACAGAAATTAGGACACCTTATTTCTATAATAAAATAACAATTGAAATACCTAAACCTAACATTATTTATTATTAGGAATAAATAAATAAATAAATAAATAAATAAATAAATAATTAAATTTGTACTTACGTTAAGCAAAAAAAGATGTTTCTGTCACGTGTCAAAATAAATAAATAAAAAACATGCATAGCTTTTCACGTCACATTTTTCTCAAAACAATATTCACAAAAAATTATGGAAACAACCTAAAGACGACTTGCACTGTTCTTTAATAAAAAAAAATGTGTTCAATCTTGATTTGGAATTCCCCACATGTAATCATCACATTTCCTTAAAAAGACTAGAAATAAACAGCAACTGACTTCTCTCCTTGGCTCGCGTTCTCCAGCGTGTGAATCCCGCACCAGTCCATACGGAGAAGAACTATGTATGGTAGGAATACACTCGTAACACTATTATCTTGCAATATGTGTCTGCAAGTTTAACCGCGAGTAACTCGCGCGAGGAGACTCTCACTCTTGCGTTCTATCGTCCATAAACCGCTTCAAGCGTGAGTAATGATGGTTTATAAAGCAATAATTCGTGTGATTCATGAGTCGTTTTTTTTTTTTTTCGTCAGCGCGCAACGAAAATAAATAACGCGTTCGGTAATGCCATTTACAACCGAATTACTAGGTCAAGCAGAAATTACAAAAAACAACATTAGCCACATAATTTCATTAATTATCCCGTGGTAAATTGCCAAGCGCGTCTGCGGCCATTCGGTGGAATTAATGTACCATGGCACTTTTACATTGTCGGGCATATCTCAATTGGCCGGATTTTCTCGTATAAACTGTAACGGCCACTTGCTGCGGCGTCGTAAAATACTTTTACTTGCGAGTAAAAGTATCGAGCACAAGTGGCACAGCGGATTTCGTCGCAAAAGGACGTCCGGTATTGTTTTGTATTCTTCCCACCGAAATCGCATGGAAATTCGCGCTTTACCGAATTGCACGAATGCTGGTTTACAATAGTACATTTAAAATAAATTATAAATAAATGATTATACATTTTAAATAAATTATAAATAAATGATTATACATTTTAAATAAATTATAAATAAATGATTATACATTTTAAATAAATTATAAATAAATGATTATACATTTTAAATAAATTATAAATAAATGATTATACATTTTAAATAAATTATAAATAAATGATTATACATTTTAAATAAATTATAAATAAATGATTATACATTTAAAATAAATGATAAATAAATGATTATACATTTAAAATAAATTATAAATGATTACAAAGTTTTAATAATTTAGAAATGATTATACATTTAAAATAAATTATAAATGATTACAAAGTTTTAATAATTTAGAAATGATTATACATTCTTAATAAATTATAAATGATTACAAAGTTTTAATAATTTAGAAATGATTATACATTTTTTAATAAATTATAAATGATTATAAATTTTAAATAAATTATAAATGATTATAAATTTTTAATAAATTATAAATGATTATACATTTTTTCTAAATTATAAATGATTATAAATTTTAAATAAGTTATAAATGATTATAAATTTTAAATAAGTTTTAAACGATTCTAATGCCCTAAAGGGCGAGAATGGCTAAATAAATGTTATAAATGATTATAAAAATTTAATTAAATATAAATAAATGAGTAAATAAATAGGCAAGCAAATGAATTAAAAAAACGAACGTTTCGCCAAGTGTTTCCGTACCCTACATAAGACTGATACGGCGAGCACGAGTGAAAGAAGGTGTCATATTCAAACGAATACAGATCTCGCAAAGTATAAGTCACAAGTAAGAGGCATAATTTCACTGCGAGCCCCACCGGGCGCTGGACCACCATATCGTCTGCACACCAACAAACGAGCGAGACACCGGCTGCATTACACGAACCCGTGGGACGGAGAGAGAGAGCGAGAGAGAGAAAGAGAGCGAGGTGGCCAATCTGAGGAGACAGGAACGCGGAGTGTGCGTGAGGAGATGCGAGTGGCTACGCCGAGTGAGGTTTCCGTTCCTCATCAGTAGTCAGCCCCGCGCCGGTGCGTCTCTCGTGCTCTCTCGCCGCGAGAATCACCGAGATTCGTTGGATCATTGGATCCTCGCGGGTGCGCGAACGAGCGGCTCCTCCGTTAAATTCACTCTATTTAATTCTCTTTAAATTATTTAATTAAATTCGCGATCAATTAACTCATCGTCAAATTACGAATTTCTTATACGTAAATCTATAAAAAGATCCATATGATCCATAAAAAGATCCATATGATCCACAAAAAAATCAGTGTTTTATTTGCAACGCAATAAAAAGGATCAGTGTTTTTATCTCTCAACGAAGTGAATTTCAACGAAATTACAACGAAAAATTGTGCAGTTTTCTATCTAAAAATTCATAAAGAGATCCATAAGATCCATAAGAAAATTCGTGTTTTGCTCGTAACAAAATAAATCGACTAATCGAAATAATCGAAATAAATCGAAATAAATCGAAAAAATCGAAATAATCGAAATAAATCGAAAAAATCGAAATAATCGAAATAAATCTAAATAAATCGAAACAAATCTAAATAAATCGAAACAAATCTAAATAAATCGAAAAAATCTAAATAAATCTAAATAATCGAAATAAATCGAAATAATCTAAATAAATCGAAATAATCTAAATAAATCGAAATAATCTAAATAAATCGAAATAAATCGAAATAATCGAAATAAATCGAAATAATCGAATTTCTCTCTCGACGAAGTGAATATCGACGAATCGGTGCACGTGCGACGCTCAACGTGAAATTACACGTCGGATTCCTGAAACCCGAGAGTCCAGGTAAACTTTCCGCTGAACGTGCGGCTAACCGTGCGCGCTTTCTATCGGTCTTAGACCGCGCGCCGCGAGGATTCAGCACACGTGGAATATAGTCCGGTGTCCGGCTCTGTGTTATCATCATTATTGAATCGAACATCCAACTGACCTTGATCTCGCGGAGCGTCGATTCGTTCGGGCCGGCGTAGCCGATCGTAGCGTCTCGACGGAAAATTCGGCCGTCGATCGAGCGTGACGAGCGTGGATTTCGTTGTTTCCCCGAGAGCCGGGAAAGTCACGGGCGAGTAACGCACCGGTGAAAGTGCTGCCCTTGCCAGTGACTTTGCTCCCGCGGCGGCGTGGAGACACCAAGCGCGCTCGACTCGCCACCTCGCGGCCGACTATCGGCTGACCTTGATCTCGGATCGTCGCTGCTTTTTTTACACTCAAAAGTGCGATTCACGAATAGGACACTTTGTTGGGTGCAGAGTTGTAAATCCCTAATTTTTATAGAAATTGTTATAGAAATTTACCCTAATTTTTATAGAAATTGTTATAGAAATTTACCCTAATTTTTATAGAAATTGTTATAGAAATTTACCCTAATTTTTATAGAAATTGTTATAGAAATTTACCCTAATTTTTATAGAAATTATTATAGAAATTTACCCTAATTTTTATAGAAATTGTTATAGAAATGTTCCCTAATTTTTATAGAAACTGTTATAGAAATTTACCCTAATTTTTATAGAAATTGTTATAGAAATGTTCCCTAATTTTTATAGAAATTTTCCTAATTTTCCCCAATTTTTATAGACATTTTAATCGAAATTTTCCCTAATTTTTATAGAAATTTTAATCGAAATTTTCCCTAATTTTTATATAAATTTTAATAGAAATTTTCCCTAATTTTTATAAAACAATTTATAGAAATTTTCCCTAATTTTTATAAAACAATTTATAGAAATTTTCCCTAATTTTTATAAAAATAAAATTAATGGTACGATTGGCTTTATAATTGTATTTTTATAATACAACTTGTAATGATTATAAAATGATGTGTTAACTTTTAAGTAGAGGCAGGAAATATTCATTTCCCGTAAAACTTGATGGTAATCTTATTGAAAAAATGGAGAAATTCTGTTGATGCATCGCGAAAATAATGGAGGTCTGGGCTTGTCCATTTTTCCCACAATTTCTCCCAAAATTTAATTGAAAATTAGGTTTTTCTTACGACTACCCAAAAGTTCACATATCATTTTTTTATAATCTCTATAGGTCGTCGTTTTAAAGTCCTAAGTAGAAAATAAACTGCCGTGTAAAGTTCAATACTTAAAATAATGGGGATTTACTCAAACAGAAAATAATACTGATCATTTCGTGAATTAATTGTAGCGTTTTACCGAACAATCGTTAACTTCTCTTTGTGCGCGATTTCGCACTATGGACGAGTTTCAACTGAGTTTAGTCGGTTTCAGGATTTTCACCACTGTTTTTAGTCACTTAAAGCTTGATTTTTTATGGTCGTTATTTGTTTAATATTCGAAGATAAGATTCACAAATGGGACACTCATTAGGTTAATGTAAAAATAAAAATAAATACAGCTAATTATTTTGTGAATTAAACGCAACGTTTTACTGAAGAATCGTCAACTTACTTTTTATTTGCAACGAGTTCACATTATAGTCGAGTTTCTACCGCGCATAGACAACGGCGACGCTTAAAACGTCGTTTTCGGAATTCTCGGCACCGTTTTTAGTGACTTTTCCCCGGAATATTATCGGACCAACGAGCGATGCAGCGAGTCCCAAGCGGAGAAAGTTTGCCCTTGCCGGTGGCCACGCGTAAAGTATACACACCAGATCTTCCTCGGTTTACTTTCCTTCGTGGCAGACCGGTGGAAGTCGTGTACACGCCGCAATCAACTCTCAATGTACAGATGAAATTTCATTTTAATACCGAGCCTCGGTGGGGTAATGGCACGGTGGGATAAAAGTGCCTTGCAAGAGGGAGGGGAGGGGGATTATTTTATTATACGGGAGAGTCCGAGGCAAACTGACTTAGTCGGAAATTTTGAATATGAAAAAATTCAATTTCCTCCTAGTTTCTCGGCGGTCGCCGTAAAAATCTTGTCCATGAATTATTTATCTTTTTCCGAAAATTTCTATGTTCACGATCACAAAAAATGTGAATAATAAAAAAATGTTCACGATCACAAAAAATGTGAATAATAAAAAAATGTTCACGATCACAAAAAATGTGAATAACAAAAAAATGGTCACGATGTCCAAAAATGTGAATAATAAAAAAATGTTAACGATCACGAAAAATGTCAATAATAAAAAATGTTCACGATCACCAAAAATGTGAATAATAAAAAATATTCACGATCACCAAAAATGTGAATGATAAAAAAATATCCGCGATCACTAAAAATGTGAATAATAAAAAATGTTCACGATCATCAAAAATGTGAATAATTTTAAAAAATGTTCATGATCACCAAAAATATGAATAATAAAAAGATATGTTTTCGTTGATCTTTTACTGCCGATTCTACGTTATCGATTATGAACTTGTTAAGCTCAATTCGAATCTCGACATCAAACTGGCATAGAAACAAACAAAAAAAACTAGAACAAAGCGAAGCAAAAACTATACCTAAGCAAACGAATTTTTTCCAATTTTCAAGTATCAATCATTCATTCATTCATTTCTAAATATCTTTATTTTTCACTCAGGGTATATTATACATAGGTACCTTAAGTATAATTACGTTTGTCTTTTGGTAGCGCTGTCCCTGCTCACTTAAACCTAAACCAGCATGTTCTTTTAAGAATTTTTAACAATCATGTCATATTCTTTTCTTAATATTAAATATTATTCGTCAGTTGTATTTCGATAAAAAAATTTGAAAAAATACTCATTAGAATCTTTCAAGTATCAATCTTTCCCCTCGCGAGATACAAAAGAGGGAAAACAAATATAAACCCTTGTGTTTACATTTGTTTTCCCTGCCCCCTGGACGGTAAATTTGACATCGAACGTCCCTTACAAATACGAGCAAACGTATTCGTACACCCAAACCGCCTGGAGTCGAAAGTCAGCGGGGAAAAAAACTTTCACTGACGACGAAAAGTGCTCTCGGTTGGATACATCGACGACGGGAAGGAAGGAAGTTTTGAGTCTCGTGTACACAAGACACGTGTGTGAGAATTGCGGACGTGGAGGGGACGGCGAGCGATACGCCTCTCGCGATCCTTGTCTTCACCGACGGCGTTTACAAGCACTAAAAGACGTTCCACTTGTTTCAGTGGCCTGGTTTCGTGTCCCACTTTTCAGCGGGACTGTACTGATGTAGCGTGTGTCCGTCGGGCCCCGGGGAACACCTCGTATCCTGCCCCGCGTTGTTTTCGTTGTTGTTGTTTATTCGACACACAATCGCAAAACATGCTGGATCGACGAGGCGACAGAAACGCCCGAAAGAACGTGTGACGTCCCGCTGAACCGGCGTGAACCGCTCAGGCTCGGTGAAGCCACTCCGCAAAATGACTATGTCCTTCGCCCCTTTGCGCACACTCGCCGCAGTCCTCGTGTTTCTCGGCGACACCGGCGCCGCTGGGAATCTTCGGATCGGCAGAAGAAACGACAAATATCTGTCCATCGCTGGTACGTAATTGTGGTACTTGTCGAGGGCAGCGATTTTTTTTAATTATTTTTACACATTTTTTTAAAATTATTTTTACACTTTTTTTAAAATTATTTTTACACATTTTTTTTAAATTATTTTTACACATTTTTTATTAAATTATTTTTACACATTTTTTTTTTAAATTATTTTTTACAATTTTTTACTGAATTGAAAAAAATCCTTGCAGCTGATGTTAATTACTTGCGATTCTGGCTTCTTGGAACGAAGCTATACTTTTTTTTTAATATTTCAACTGTATCTTCTAATTTAATAACGAATTTTGTTAGGGTTAATTACAAGTCGAGGGCAGCATTTTTTTTAAATTATTTTTACAATTTTTTTTTTTATTATTTTTACACTTTTTTAAATTATTTTTTACAATTTTTGACTGAATTGAAAAAAATCCTTGCAGCTGATGTTAATTACTTGCGATTCTGGCTTCTTGGAACGAAGCTATAATTTTTTTTTAATATTTCAACTGTATCTTCTAATTTAATAACGAATTTTGTTAGGGTTAATTACAAGTCGAGGGCAGCGTTTTTAAAAAATTATTTTTACACATTTTTCACTGAATTACAAAACAAATCCTTACAGCAGATGTAATGTTTCTATTCTTTCGTTGATGTAATCCAATTAGATGAATTAGAAAAATGATTTTAGAAAATGATCAATATGAAAATTAGAAAATGATCCTATCTTTTTTAAATTCGACAACGCATTTCATGAGTCCAAAATAGATTAACATTTCTTCTTCAGATTTTCATGGCATTTATTTATTTGCTTATTTAACGTCTGCATTTATGTGTGCAGAATATGCAGACCTGCTTTTGTTATCTGCAGTCTGCAGATAACTAAAGTATTAATAAAAGGCAAAATGAGAAAAAGCGGTTCTTCCATGTATTCATTGCTAAGCGCGAAATAACGTACAGCAGGAAACAAAATATTAGGACAAGCCCTTCTTATAAGATAGTTTTTTGTGTACAAGTGTGCTCTTGCAAGCTTAGTGTGCCTATGCAATAGTAGAAGCGATGTATTTAAGACAAAAATGAAATATTTAAAAAGAAAACAAAAGAAACTAATGTAAAGAATCTATACGAAGCAACAGACTTAACAACACAGACTAACGGAAGAAAAACAACTTTTAGAACCGCAAAAACGTAACTCAAAGATAAATCAACTGAATATACATCTGCTCTTGCAGATATAGAGGATACAATATATAAAAAATAAAAAAATAAAAAATAAATATATAAATTTCTCCGTCTCTTGCAGATCTGTAGAAATAAAATATATCAAAAAATCAAAGAAAACAATGCAAAGAATCTGTACAGAGCAACAGAGTTACTTTTAGAACCGCAAAAACGTGACTCAAACGACAAATATCAACCGAATGTACATTTGCTCTTGCAGATACAGAGGATACAATATATATAAAATAAAAAATAAAATAAAAAATATATATAAATTTCTCCGCCTCTTGCAGATCTGTAGAAATATAAAATATATAAAAAAAGTCAAAGAAAACACTGTAAAGAATCTCCACAAAACACCAGAGTTACTTTTAGAACCGCAAAAACCGTGACTCAACCGACAAACCTCAACCGAATGTACATTTGCTCTGGCAGATACAGAGGATACAATATATATAAAATAAAAAAATAAAATAAAATATATATATATAAATTTCTCCGCCTCTTGCAGATCTGTAGAAATATAAAATATATAAAAAAATCAAAGAAAATACTGGAAAGAATTTACACAAAGCACCAGAGTTACTTTTAGAACCGCAAAAACCGTGACTCAAACGACAAACATCAACCGAATGTACATTTGCTCTTGCAGATACAGAGGATACAATATATATAAAATAAAAAATATATATACATTTCTCCGCCTCTTGCAGATCTGTAGAAATATAAAATATATAAAAAAATCAAAGAAAACAATGCAAAGAATCTCCACAAAGCACCAGATTACTTTTAGAACCGCAAAAACCGTGACTCAAACGACAAACATCAACCGAATGCACATTTGCTCTTGCAGATACGGAGGATCCGTCTCTCGCGAGCAACGAGGTGCAGTCCTACGTGGAGCAGCCGAGATTCTTCGACGAGCTTGGACGTGAGTGTACTCGGAGTCGGTGAATTTAGTCGTGTGTAGTTTAATAAGAGAAGCAGCGACGAGCAGGTAGGATGCGACGACGAGGCGGCGGCGGTTCCGAGCGAGTCGACATTCGAGTCACACGGCGGCTCGGACGCCAAGAAGGTAGAGCGTAGCGCAGCCGTCGCTCATATATACCCAACAAATGTCCTCAGCGCTCGCGACGTAGCGACCAACGGTAGCGGGAAGCTATGACCGCGGAAGCGAAACGTCGCGCCTGCCGCCCCCGCTGGACGCTTCGGGACGTACTTACACTACTTTGTAACACCTGTGCCACGGGTTATCGCCGCCGCCGCTACCACCGCTCGGCTCCCGCGCGAAAGAGAAAGGCCTGAGACTCGTCGTTTGTATTGGCCGGTAATAGCCGGCACCTCGGGGGCCACCGCTGGTCGCATCTTCCTTCCAACAAAAGACCACGCTGGTTTCCTTCTAATAACCGTCGGGCCTTCAATTTGACACTGTGATTTAAGGTAGTACGAGCGTACAGATGAACGTCGCATAAATTCGAGGGAGTTTGAGAGAGAATTACGAAGAGTTCTCGATCGGATAAAAATCTGAAAAAAAATCAAGCATATGAAAGGCGGTAAAGAGATTATTTTAGACAATAATAATTTAAAAAATGTTATTAACAAATTACTTAAATAAATAATTGTTCAACTAAATATCCGGCAACCTAACTTTTTTTTGTTATTAAAGTGATCTTATTTTTCTACATACGTATGAATTTTTTTCCGAATTTTCTCTGATTTTTAATTTTAACATAATAAAAAAACGTAATTTTCAAACGTCACACAAAATTCGGAAAAAAATTCATACGTATGTAGAAAAATAAGAAGATCACTTTAATAACAAAAAAGAGTTAGGTTGCCGGATATTTAGTTGAACAATTATTTATTTAAGTAATTTGTTAATAACATTTTTTAAATTATTATTGTCTAAATTAATCTCTTCACCGCCTTTCATATGCTTGATTTTTTCAGATTTTTATCTCATCGAGAACTCTTCGTAATTCTCTCTCAAACTCCCTCGAATTTACGCGACGTTCATCTGTACGCTCATACTACCTTAATTACCCGCGATTCTGGATTCTTGGAGCGAAGCTCTTTTGCTGTTACGTGTCGCTATAATTTTTTTAAAAATATTTCAACTGCGTCTTCTAATTTAATCACGAATTATATATATATTTATTTAGCCATTCTCGGCCCTTTAGGGCATTAGAATATATCATGTTTTACATAATAACGAATTTTGTTGGGGGTTAATTACAAAAGACTATGGAGGTTTACTTCTAATAAACGTCGAGCCTTCAATTTTATACAGTGATTTAATTACGCGTGTCGCTATAATTTTTTTATGTTCCAACTGTATCTTGTAATTAAATAACGAATTTTGTTAGATTTAATTACAAGAAACTATGGTCGTTACCTTCTAATAAACGTCGGGCCTTCAATTTGATACAGTATGTAATTTAATTACTCGCGATTCTGGCTTCTTGGAGCGAAGCTTTTTTGCTGTTACGTGTCGCCATAATTTTTTTTTATATTTCAACTGTGTCTTCTAAGTTAATAAAGAATTTTGTTAGGGTTAATTACCAAAGTCTATGGTAGTTTACTTCTAATAACCGTCGGGCCTTTAATTTAACACAGTGATTTAGTTACTCGCTATTCCGGCTACTCGAATCAAAGCTCTTTTGCTGTTACGTGTCTCTACAATTTTTTCTTCGATACTTCTACTGTGTCTTCTTATTAAATGACGAATTTTATCGGGGTTAATAAAATCTTATTAGTTTCTAACAAAAACCACACTGGTTTCCTTCTAATAACCGTTGGGACTTCAATTTGACACAATAATGTAATTATTATGTTATTCAATTATTGTGTCATGTCACTATAATTTCTTTCTTAAACCTTCAAAATATCTCTTCTAATTCCATTACGAAATTAGTTACGAACAATTCAATGTTACTTAATTCAAACTCGAGTCGACTTCAGTTCGATCTCACTCCCAAAAACGCTGACCTCCGGTATCGTTTACGACGTTTGAATTCGCAACGACTCTCTGCACCCGTAAAAATTTCATTTTCGATTAATCACGCGGTCCACTTTTTCTCATTACAATTCGGTCTCTCCGAGCAACCCATGATTTATCGTGCCATTAAGAGTCCCGGCAAATGATTCGGCAATTGCAGTCGCGCCGGGTGGGGGGGGCTGAAGTCCGGTGGAAAAGAAAAAGAAAGCAGTGGAAGTAAGACCAAGAAGATGAGGGTGGGGACGTGCGATTGGGCGTCCGCGGGGCCCGATGAGCAACGAGACCACGAGGGTAGGGTACGTAGGAGGCGAAGCTTCGCGAGGCACTCCGCGAGTGTAGGTGACGCGCCCGGGCGTTCAACGTGGTCGCGCGACGCTCTCGCGGGAAAGCCAAAGTCGTGCGCGGCGCTCGGTGAAAGCAGCGAGCCACGGCAAACCGACTCGGCGGCCGATTCGTGATCGTCTTTCCTCTCCGCGTCACGAAGAGACGACGACACACGGCGCAGTCGAGCCACCGGTGACGCCGCCAGAGCCCGGCAATTCAAACTGCATCTTAAACAACACAACAACAAAAACAACAAAAACAACAAAAATTAATTAAACACAGAATAAAAAATATATAAAATAAAAAATAAAAAATAAAAATATATAAACTAAACATTTTGTAAAAGGGATTATCCCGTTGATATAAATAAATAAATAAATAAATAAATAAATAAATAAGTATATTGTGCCTGGTGTGGAAAAAAAATAAAAAAATAAATTAAACACAGAATAAAAAATATATAAAATAAAAATAAATAAATAAAAATATATAAATTAAAAATGTAAAAGCGATTTTCCCGTTGATATAAATAAATAAATAAATAAATAAATTGTGCCTGGTGTGGTGAATAAAAAATAAAAAAAAAGACTAAAAAAAAATAAAAATCAAACCTGGTGCACCGTAGTCGCGGTCGAGTGTCCGAGTGTCCCTCGAGCCGGCAACCTACATGTTAAACGACCGGGAAGCAAAACCGTCTTCACCGCGGCTAAAGGTCCAATTTGGCGTCTCCACGATGCCGTCGATCCGAGTTCCGACGACGACCGAATAGGCGGTTCGCGAGAAGCTTCTCTCAGCCGGGATGGTTCGGCCGATCGGGCGAGCGATGTCGAGGGCTCGACGAGTGACGGCGTTCGGCGGTTCCGCCATTGGGTATCGTTGCCGCCGGTGGTTTTTCCAGTTCTCGATGCTGGTGGCGCTGTCGTCGTCGGCGTGCAGCGCGACGACGACGCGCGATTACCAGCAGCAGCAGCAGCAGCAGCAGCAGCAGCAGCGCGACGTGCGCTACGCCATCGACGCGGGACGCCCGCGAAGCATCGACGAGGGTTTCGTCGTGCCGCCGCGATTTCCCGTTCGTCGCGACGCCCACGAAGCGGAGCGTCGAGGATACGAGGACGTCGTGCCGATTTTGCGAAATCGTCGGCGAAAGGTTGGAGAATTCTCGGAGGTGGAGAATTCGCATCTTCGACGATACATCGACGAGGACTTTGGGCTGGACGAGTCGCTGGACGCGTGGAACGACGAGGCGAGCGAGGCCAAGGATGCCGAGACGCTCGCGGGCTTCCTGGACGAGTTGACGAGCCGGCGTAAGGCCAGCGCGGCCGGGGTCGACGGGGGTTTCGACGGCGGTGGACCCAAGCCCGGGAGACGGGGCGGACGTAGGCGGAAGCTCACGAGTCACGAGCAGGGCATCCTGCTGGTGGAGACGCTGCGGAAGAAGCGAAATTACACGAATTCCGGGGTCGCCGGCGACGACTACCGGGGCCACTCGAGCAACAGTGCCGTTCAGAGCGGGATCATGGATATGCTTGGGAGAAGTACGTTCTGACCCTTGAAACGGTTTTTGTCGTTTGAGGAAAGTCATTTTTCGCAAACGTCGGACGATTCTCGGAATTTAAATCATTTGTCCGGTGTTGAAAATACGCTGGGTTGTCAGTTGTGAAGGTATTGAAAGGTGTACAGTGGATCGGAAGGACACTTACAGAGACCAGAATTAGTGGTATCACTGAAATAGTATTGGTCCATGGTCATAATAAGGACGCGGTCCGTAATAGGGACATAATACGGATGTGGTCAGTAATAGGGACATAGTAAGGATATGGTCCATAATAGGGGCACCATAAGGATATGGTCCATAATAGGGACACAATAAGGATATGGTCCGTAATAGGGACACAATAAGGATATGGTCCATTATAGGGACACAATAAGGATATGGTCCATTATAGGGACATAGTAAGGTATGGGCCATAATTGGGACATAACAAGGATATAGTCCATAATAGGGACATAATAAGGTGTGGTCCATAATAGGGACATAATAAGGTATGGCCCATAATAGGGATATAATAAGGTATGGTCCATAATCGGGACATAATAAGGTATGGTCCATAATCGGGACATAATAAGGTATGGTCCATAATCGGGACATAACAAGGTATGGTCCATAATCGGGACATAACAAGGTATGGTCCATAATAGGAACGCAATAAGGATATGGTCCATAATAGGGACATAGTAAAGCATGGTCCATAATAGCAGAGTGATGAGGATAGAATCCATAATAGGGACACAGTAAGGAGTGGCTCGTAATAGGGACATAATAAGAATATGGTTCATAATAGGGACATAATAAGAATATGGTCCATAATAGGGCATAATAGGGTGTGGTCCATAACAAGGACATAGTGAGGATATGGTCCTTAATAGGGACATGAACCTAAACCCACCAATCTTAACGCTTCCTAACGAAGCTGACTTCTTGTCATACCCGGCGGCGGCGGCGGCGGCGGCAAAATATTCATATAATATAGAGGGATAAACACTGTTAAATTCTAAAACAATGAAAATTCATGTTTTGATCGATGTGACATTTCTATTGCAGTGATACCGCAGACCTGCAAGTACAAGGGTGCCAAGTTCGAGTGCGGCCTCAGCATAAGTTGCGTACTCGGCGGTGGTCGACCCGTCGATCTCTGCTCCGGCGGCCTCATCTGGAGTTGTTGCGTCGACGACGACGATATTCCGGACAAAGTTTCGCGGCCGAGCGCCGGTTTGCTGCAGAATGCCAGTAAGTCAATCGGTTGTTTGTCACTTAATACACTAATGCAAGGCATATCTCTCGTAAATCCATCGACGAAAATATTTAAAATTATAACCAGCACTTTTATGCGTCTGATTTATATTTTGTTTCACGGACTCATAATACTATTATTTTGTACTGACAGCTATTGCATTCAATAACCTTGTGTGTTGAGAGTAACTACGCAAACCGCACCATAATCGTCTGACCCATATTACATTTCAAAATATTCGCATCACTAATAGACGAAAAAAAAGCTGTTGCATATAACACACTTTTTGCTAGCTCTAGTATTGCAAAAATGCAGAAACCAGTGTTTCACAAGTGACTGCTGCTCATCGAAGGTCATGAGCATGTCAAACATTTGCTAACAGCTAATGTAGCAGCAGTGACAAAATTGCTGTTACAATTGACACGATAGATTTTTATACGTTAATCGTGGCTTCTATGGAGAATTAATGTTAAATCGATGAATAGTCAATGACATTAATTACATGACCACCGATCAATCAATTGAATCCTCCAATCAACATTTACGATTAGGTATTTCTGTGGAACGCAATCAATGTTTGTAAGAGAAGAGGAAAAAAACTGGCGGCGAGAAAGCCAGATATTCGACAGTGTTGTGAGTGATAGATGAATTCTAGCGTTCTCGTTAAACCTGGCGAATCAGCGTCCATACGTGGACGAGGAGGTGAATATCTACAGCTCGGGGCCGGGCACGATTTCGAATCGACCGAAGCCAGCGACTCAGCATCAGCCGCAGCAGCAGCAGCATCATCATCACGAGCCTCATCGTCCCTCGAGTCATTTTTATATCAGCGGCAACACGATTAAACCGCCGAGCCTTTACGATCAGAATTACGCGCCCTGGGAGCACGAGAATCGGCCGAACGATCTGTCTTACGATCGGCCCTACTTGGATCGTCCCGAAGCCGGATATCCGCCGATCGACGATTATTCCCAGGACGATTACGATACCGGCCTCCATCGGCCGCACATTCAGCACCAGGAACCGTCCCACGACTCCACATATCGTGGTAAACGATCGTCGCGATTTTCTTTATCCCCCCCGTTTCCAGGCACCATAATGCACCGAGCGCAAAAACGACGACACTTTGGGCCCTCGGAGGGGGCCTGCCTACTTCTGTTTTTTTTTGTGTGTGTCTTCACCGCCAAATGTACCGCTCGTTTTCCCCTCACGCTTTTCATTTGGGATTACGAATCGTTCGTTCGACGGAAAATTCGAGTCCAATGGCTGTTGAGATTGATTGTAGACGACTGGTATTCTCGCTAAAATTAATGACTCACAATCATTACCAGTTTTTACGAGAAAAAGAATTATAAAATAAATTGACTAATTATTAATATTAATATTAATGAATTAATATCAATATTAGTTCATTGCTGTTAATATTAAGGTTAATATTAATTAATTAATACCAAGGCTAATATTAATTAAATAATATTAATATTCAGGTTAATATTAATTAATTAATACCAAGGCTAATATTAATTAAATAATATTAATATTCAGGTTAATGTGAATTAATTAATATTAATATTAGTTAATTGCTATTAATATTGATATTAATACATAGATAAATAATTCATTAAAGAATTATAAAATGAATTAAGTGATTGATAAAATTACTTAATTACAAGTTAAATAAGAATCGAAAGCAAAAACCAGCCATTGAAGATTCGTACTTCCGTATCTTCGTCACCTTCACGTGGGTCCGAAACGACTCGACGCTGAGTGTTTAATCGATTTTCAGTGCACCGCGTATGTCACCTACTGTCGCCTGTCTGACTGAGTGATTGTGGGGGTGAAGAGGTGTGAAAGGTGGAACCGCGAGGAGCCGGAACCGTTGATTACGTCGACGTTACGACAACGGCACTTTAGTGAATTAGAATTCACAGCAATTAGTCTCTAGTTAGCAATACATAACTGCAGCCGTGACGTTTTCTATATCGATGGTCGGGTGGTCGCGCCGCCCGTGTGTTTTGTCGGATTGCAGGTTGCGGCGAGCTCTACACGAGGAGCAACAGAATCGTCGGTGGACACAGCTCGAGCTTCGGCAGTCATCCGTGGCAGGTGAGAGTTTTAAACGCGCGACGCGAGTCCGCACTTCCTTTTGCGCGACGCTCGTCGTTCCACCGTCCTTCGTCGTCGCTGCTGTATTTTATATATCGTTCAATTTTTCTTTCCAGGCTGCCATCATAAAATCGGGCTTCCTCTCCAAGAAACTCTCGTGCGGCGGCGCCCTGCTCAACAATCGTTGGGTCGTCACGGCGGCTCATTGTGTCGCAACGTCGGTATCTTCGATCAATTTTTAATTAACGTTGTTATTTTTGTTTGAAACCGACTTGAATATCCTCGGCTCGGCTGATCGTGAAAAAAGACACAAAAAAAGTCTAGAGAAGATTTTTCAGTGAAGATGGAAATGCAGAAACGTTATTGACATTCAACGTTGAGGTAGTCCTTTGGCATAAATTCAAGAAAAATGAGAGAGAATTCCAAACACTTCGCGATGGTCTAAAAACTTGAAAAAATGCATGCACATTAAAGGTACTGAAAAGATTAATTTCGCATAACAATAATTTTTAAATGTTATTAACACATTTATGAAAACAAAAAATTGTTTAACTAATATCCCGACGACCCAAATTTTTTTTTATGACAATGATTCATTCATTTGTCTGAATACGTGTGAATTTTTCAGTTCACTTTGAAATTTGTGTTTTTGTGCACATATTTTCCATTTTTTTAAATACAAAATTCAAGGTGAACTAAAAAAATCTGAAAAAATTTATACGTAATCGGAAAAATGAACGAATCGTTAAATCATTTTTATTCATCAATTTGTTAATACCATTTTCGAATTATTATTATGCAAAATTCATCTTTTCAGTGCCTTTAACGTGCATACATTTTTGCATATTTTTATACCATCGAGAAATGTTTGCAATTCTTTCGCATTTTTCTCCAATTTATGTGAAATGAATACTAGAAGCAAGGAATACCTTAATTACGCCGAATGCATTACTCTCTGCTTTATCGAATTACCTTACTGACCGACCTGCGGGCCGTGATTAATCTTCATTAAATAAATAAATAGTTTATGTCTCACTATTAGTCCACAACTACTGAAATCGTGAAATACAATTTCGCCAAAGTCCCATATCTTTTAATTAATTCCAATCTTGCGATTATTCAAGTCCCAAAACGATTGTTTCACACTGTGTGTTTAAATTTGTGTGTTCTCTTCGATGCGGCAGGACGCCAAACAACAATTTGAAGGTCCGCCTGGGCGAGTGGGACGTGCGTGACGCGGCCGAGAAGATGCTCCACGAGGAGTACAACATCGAGCGCAAGGAGGTACATCCGCAGTACTCGCCGACGGATTTTCGGAACGACGTGGCGCTGGTTAAACTCTCGCGGGCCGTGGCCTTCAAGCAACACATCGTGCCGGTCTGCCTGCCGGCGAGAAACCTCAAGCTCTCCGGTCGAACAGCCACCGTAGCCGGGTGGGGACGAACTCGTCACGGTCAGAGCTCGGCACCCTCGGTTCTCCAAGAGGTCGACGTCGAGGTACGTATGACGTTCGCCAGCGCGACCTTCTCGCCCGTTCTGACGTCCCAATCTCGCTGACGCCACTCGCGATACGACGAGTTCATCACTTTTCAACGCGATCGATGTTCCGTAGGTGATACCGAACGAGCGATGCCAGAGGTGGTTCAGGGCCGCCGGTCGACGGGAGACCATCCACGACGTGTTTCTCTGCGCTGGGTACAAGGAAGGCGGTCGCGACTCCTGCCAGGTGAGTTATCGGGCGAGGCTCGTCCAGCGAACTGCTTTACTTTCCGTAGCTGCTGATTAATATTCGGAAATTAAGATGAAAAAATGTAGTGAGTACATCTGCGGGTGCTCAGGAATTAATATTCGTGCGTAATTGTGAGGACATTTTGGCCAATTGAACTTTTTTCTCCGAGTGGCCGTAACGATTTTTGAGAACATTTTGTCCAAATTAACTTTTTTTTCGAGTAGCCGCTTTTTGAGAACATTTTGTCCAAATTAACTTTTTTTTCGAGTAGCCGCTGTTTGAGAACATTTTGTCCAAATTCCCTTTTTCCCCGAGTGGTCGTAACGCTTTTTGAGAACATTTTGTCCAAATTCACTTTCTTCCCTGAGTGGCCATAACGCTTTTTGATGATATTTTTTTCGGAAAACCCGCCCAAAAGATGTTTTTACGTCAAAAACGTAATATAAAAATTAGAATCAGTTTGATTAAAAATTACATTAACCAGATTTACATAAAAATATAGTAATATAAAAATAGAATCAGTTCGATTAAAAATAACATTAACCATATTTACACAACGTAAAAGTTATGTTTAGCTTGCGTCTTTTATGCTGATTAAAAATGATGACAGACATTCCTTGAATTTTTTTTCTCTCGGATAAAAATGGAAACTTGCGATTTATCGTTACAGGGCGATTCCGGCGGTCCGCTGACGATGTCCGTGGAGGGAAGACACGTCCTCATAGGCCTGGTGTCCTGGGGTATCGGTTGTGGTCGTGAACACTTGCCGGGTGTCTACACGAACATCCAGAAGTTCGTGCCGTGGATAGACAAAGTGATGACCTGAAGGATCAATTCGGGAGAGTCACTACCCGATGACAAGGATGACGACGATGAGAAGTTACCGAGTGAAGAAAGGAAGACGAATTATCGAGCTGGTTGCTCCGAAACACACAAAACCGCCACGATATCCGCCTAAAGACTTCCGAGCACTTGAAGACTATATCGCATATCCTTCTCTGCTGTACTATAGTACGTTTTATTGTATAATATTTATGTGTTTTTCTATTACTTCTTATACGTCGATTTGTTTCGTTACTGATGTTGTTAAGTCTGCGAATATATAGCTTAAGAAATGAGGCAAAATGTGTTCCTGATCATTTCCGTCGTTTAAGCTTAGTGTAGTTAGTGTAAAGAACAGCTAGAACGTTGGTTCAAAAAATCTGTACGAATTGCGTTTGAACGTGAAACGAATACAACAATTGCGCCTTTTTTAAGGAGCTATATGCAGTTTTTGGAGACCGAAAAAAAGCGTTTTTTCTCTATTTTTTCTGCGGAGTCTTTTTAATTCATTGACTTGAAAATTGCTATGCATATAGAAACACCTTTCAACTTTGTTGCAATTTTTTTTATTCTCGAAAATCATTATTTTAAAAATCGCTACAGCGCATCTCCTTTTACACCAACCGGAATCGAAAGAGGAATGGTGTAAAACTTTTAAGCAAGAAAATAGATCCCTTCTTTGTCGACGACAGGAAATACCGACGCGGGACAAGACGAAAATACTCCCCGGAAATATTACGAGAATACCCGTCGACGATATAACTCTAAATTACCACCAGAGTGCGCAGGCGGTTTTTCCGAGCGTTCCGAGGCTTCGCCCCCCTCGTCCCTAACGATCCTCGACGATCCCCTCGCGATGGTCCGAACTCGCAGGAGTAAGTTCCTAATTAGAGCCAGATTAAACGCTTGTCTGGGGAGGCATTTTGCAGCGCGCTGCTCATCTCCGGCAAACCCCCCACCCCGCGGGGTTCTCGCGTAGCGAATAGCGATACGGCTAGGAGCTCCGGTATACGCAGAACAGACGCAGAGGGGGCGACGAGGCCGCGCGGGTGGGGGGAGAGCCCGAGGGGAACGACGGGAGACGCGCGAACGAGGCGGCGAGGGTTGAGGACCGGGGGGGGCGAGCGAAAGCCGAGAGCCAGAGAGGGCTTAATGAAAAGTGTTTGCCCCGTAAAAGTTAAGATTAATTGGCGCTCGGGGGGTGGTTACCGCGGTAATCAGCCCGCTCCAGTGGTTTTCAAACGAACTCACGTTTTTCCCTCTGACGCTCCTTCGCCCAACTGAAAGGCTGCTTAGGACGCGGTTCGGCTGTTTTCTGCCTTCGATAAATTCATACGCTTTTCGCTCGAAAAATGTTCTTAGTCTTAGTTGATTGATTATAAGACTTAAATTAATTGATTAATTACAAGACTCAAACTAATTGATTAATTATCAGACCTAAATTAATTAATTATAATACTCAAATTAATTGATTAATCAGCAGGCCTAAATTAATTAATTATACGACTCAAATTAATTGATTAATTATCAGAGCTAAATTACTTGATTGATTATAAGACTTAAATTAATTGATTAATTACGCGACTTAAATTGATCGATTAATTATAAGACTTGAATTAATTGATTAATTATAACGCTTGCATTGATTGATTAATTATAAGACTTAAATTAATTGATTGATTATCAGACTTAAACTAATTGATTAATTATAAGACTTACACTAATTGATTAATTATGCGACTTAAATTGCTCGATTAATTATAAGACTTGAATTAATTGATTAATTATAAGGCTTAACTTGATTGATTAATTCTAAGATTTAAATTAATTGATTAATTTATAAGTATTTTGCTTGTGGGCAGAAATTATTTTTTCTTGGGGCAAATATTGAGGGCAACGTTTCAGGCAGGCGGAAATTAGGTTGAAAATGGTGAGGTTGAGCAGCGCTGACGGAACGAGAGGTTAATTTGGCGACACCTAGTTTCATTAACAACGCCATTAAAAGTAATGGCCGGCTTGGGCTCGCGGAGGGTCGGATCGAGAGGGGGCGCGCTTATACTACCCTCACCTAGAGCGCCTAGACGAGACTGTAGTGCCGAGAGCGGCGTAGTGTTCTCTCGATAAGGAAGAGAGAAACCCCCCATCCCCGTAACCCGAGCGGCGCGACGACGATGCTGCCGGTTTCTCGTGGCGATGAGGAGGACGCCCCAAACGGGGAAATTGTAATTACGGACTGGATGGGCGAGAGGACCGCGCGATATCCACTCCTTGATGGCGGCTCGCACTGGCCGAGCTAAGAGCGCCGAATTCCCTTTCCGCACACCACGGGTACTGGTTTGAGGGCCTTAATTGTATAGACGGGACATTGCACCCCTGGGAACTTCGACTCTATGCGCATAATTCTGTCCTCCGTGACGAGCCTGGAAGCGCGAATAACACCAGCTCCTATTTTTCACATTATCTCGCATTTACCTCGAATTTCGAATTTCGAATTGAAAATGTTTTTACGGGCATTTTTTTTTGTGTTCCAGCGTTCTAGAGAATGATGTATTCATTTTTCTTAGTTCGTATGAATTTTTTTCATAATCTTGTGCAATTTTTTAAAGTCGCGTTTTTAATTTTTTTTTATTATTATTTTATTTTTCTGTGTTCCATCGTATACCCTTGTGGGTTTTTACGTAACCCATCCCTTTCAACCCGTCCTTATCACTCCCTACCCGCACTTCGCTAAGCTACCTAACTTTCAATGCGTCCGCAGCCGACTTAGCTACACTGTACCGCATTTGCCGAGGGCACGGGGAAACTGCGGAAAACCCGTGCCGGTACAGACGGCATTATATATTTCCGATTCTCCGGTGTATACACGAAAGAAACACAATGTTACTTAAGTGCAGACACCAAAGTCTCCGAAAAAATGCCTCCCGCTCACTGTTTGATGCGCCAGTCGATGCACGGCTAAGCGGTCACCCAACCAAGTTATGGCCGCAAACAATGCTGCTTAACTCGTGGGACCGCCGAAGCCGCACACCGACCGCACACCTATCAGTGTCGGTGTATTTTTTTGTATTATATTCTCGATGTACTTCAGATTTTTATCCCATTGTGAAATGTTTGAAATTCTCTCTGAATCTCCGTCAAAACTACCTTAATTGCACTAAAACGAAATGACATAACGAAATGTAATAACAGCTGGAAATTCAGAAAAATATTAATAAAATGTTAATATAGGGATTCAACACGGTAAAAAAAAATGCTGCTTCAACTCGCGCATTCCCAGCCCGTTTATTCCCGGCCAGATATATAAGCTGATGAAAATCGTTGTTGGTTTTGTGCGACTTTAGCTGGTTTGCAGTATCAATTCGATAACGCGCGACTATCTCCAATAATTAAAACGATATTGGTAAGGATTTAACGAGGCGATTTAACGATCAACGGGACGACCGGGTCTCGCGTAGGGGGGGCAAATGCGTTCCGCGTTTATCAAAGACATATGTGGTTGGTCGCGCAAACCCTGCCTAATCTAATAATCGTGCGCGTGGCTTATTATGGCTCACGCTGACGAATCCGCGGATTAAATATATCTCTACACGCGTATCCGCTCGTTCGGCAAACAGACATGTATGATTAAATCGAGTTGTAGCCCTTATCACCCTATTTCGCAGTGAAAAAGTCATCGATTACAGTCGATTACAAATATCTCTGATTTTTTTATCATTGTAACATTCCAATATATATAAATATATCAACTTACTTTATATTTAGTTATCGCGATTACTTGATCTTGAATCAATCTTCATTAAATCACATAAAAAGAAATGAAAAAAAAGATGAAATAAAATCCGTAGATTTTGCTGATTCGACAAAAATGCTCGTTAAGTTGATTTTTCAGAAATCATGTAATTACCACCAAGTGCGAGTAAATATATCAACTTCCTTTATAATTAGTTATCGCGATTACTTGATCTTGAATTAATCTTCATTAAATCATATAAAAACAAATGAAAAAAATAAAAAAATAGATGAAATAAAAACCGCAGATTTTGCTGATTCGACAAAAATGCTCGTTAAGTTGATTTTTCAGAAATCATGTAATTACCACCAAGTGCGAGTAAATATATCAACTTCCTTTATAATTAGTTATCGCGATTACTTGATCTTGAATCAATCTTCATTAAATTATATAAAAACAAACGAAAAAAAAATAGATGAAATAAAAATGCTCGTTAAGTTGATTTTTAAGAAATCATGTAATTACCACCAAATGCGAGTAAATGTGTAAACTTAATTTATAATTAGTTATCGCGATTACTTGATCTTGAATCAATCTTCATTAAATCATATAAAAACAAATGAAAAAAAAAAAAAAAAAATACATGAAATAAAAACCGCAGATTTCGCTGATTCAACAAAAATGCTCGTTAAGTTGATTTTTAATAAATCATGTAATTACCACCAAGTGCGAGTAAATATATAAACTTAATTTATAATTAGTTATCGCGATTACTTGACCTTGAATCAATCTTCATTAAATGATATAAAAACAAACGAAAAAAGAAAAAAAAAATAGATGAAATAAAAACCGCAGATTTTGTTGATTCAACAAAAATGCTCGTTAAATTAACTTTTAAGAAATCATGTAATTACCACCAAGTGCGACTAAATATATAAACTTACTTTATAATTCGTTATCGCGATTACTTGATCTTGAATCGATTTTCATTAAATTATATAAAAACAAACAAAACCAAAATAAATAAAAAAATAGATGAAATAAAAACCGCAGATTTTTCCGGCTCAACAAAAATGTTCGCTCAATTGATTTTTCAAGAAATCATGTAATTACCACCAAGTGCGTGTAAAATGTTGGACGCCCAGTGAATTTAATTGTCGCATGAATTGCGTCGAGTCGTGACTCCGCATAATCGTCGGAGCTTCCTGAATCGAGGATTCCCGGGGCCTCGTACGTCGAGTGTCAGCGGGCGTGTGTGTGTATATATATGGCCAGGGTAATGGGTAATGGGACGTGCCTCGAGACGCGAACAAACATCATCGCTGTCGGCTGTGCGCTTTTAGGGACTGCTCTGGCGGCGGTGGCGGCGGTTTGGTCGCGATACGCCGGCGGTAGGTAAATTTCAAGCCGTCGCACGCGGTGCGCCGGGCTAACGCGAACCTAATCGTCCGACACACGACAGCAAAGCGATCCATCATTTTTGACGAGCACAGAGATATGCACCTATCACGAGTGTTTGCTCACACCTTGAGCGTGTATTTGATAGTTGTCCAGTGGATGGGTCCCGGCTGTATACCTGGCTCGGATTTCGTCGTTGAAACCACCAACAGTAGCCTCGCTCGATGCGCCGATGCCTCAATGCAGTTCAGTAGCCGGCCGATTACCTTTAAATTATAAATAAAAGCCTTAACAATTAATACGCCAGACGCGCAGTTAAAAAAAATGTTTTTCAGTTTTTAGAGTTAGTCAATATGTCTCTTTGGACAACATGAATTATTTCAACTGGTTGTCAAGGACTAAAAAAAAAAAAAAAAAAGACGAGATAGATTAAACAAAAAGCGATGATATATCGTCTTTTTATCGATAGGTTTCGAGTGGATCCGGAATGCGTTGCCAATCTACTTTAATAAATTGATTTGCAATTGACTCATATCGAAAATTCGTATTTCTAAACAGTATAAGGAAAAAAGTGATACACCCAGAAAAAAACATTTAGTTGACGCAACCAGATTTCATTTTTTCTTACTTGGAGTAAAAGTATCGCTTTTGGCCACCTTTAGTCCAATTGTGGCCACCAAATTCAAAAGGACTTAATTGTTTATGTTGTTACATTTTTTAAAATGAGCACTATGAACACTTTCGAAGTCTCAGCATTGGAATACGAGAAAAATTGAAATAATCAATAATAATCAATAATCAATAATTTGAATGATTGTATACTTCTATCGTACACTAATATAGTACACTTGTATTGATTTCAAATGAATCTTTTATTTAATTCAACTCGATATTTTTCCAGCTGTAGGAATTAGAAATGCAATATAAGAATCCCAATAAAAAAACGATTAAAGCCGGACCACAGAAGAATCAAACAAATAAACAAAATAACCCTTTAATCGCGCTCCTCACCGACCACAGCAAATCGTCCCTCCCAACATCCACGCAACCCTCAACCCCTAATTATCCACTAAAGAACTCCTGATCGACCCTCATCCCGAAAAACCCGAGTCTCCTGCGCCAAGGACCACGCAAGTCGTGCATCGACGCTCATAAAAAAAAAATAAAAAAAAGGCTCCACAGCAGCGCATCTATCGTGTGTTGTTGCACATGCACATCGCGACTGCAGAACGCACACCGAGTCGCGGATTGATATAAGTGCGCAGGTGTGGAGTCAGGATTGGCGGAGAATCCGGTGGGCTGCGCGGGGGGAGAGGTTGCAGAGAGAAGCGGCGGAGAGGATTTGGCCGTTTAGTCGATGCTGAATACGGTATAACGGTACGTTAGTCTAGTTGCAGCCGCGTCTTCGGTGGTGCTGGTGGTCGTCCTTCTCTCTCTCTCTCTCTCTCTCTCTCTGCCTCCTCGTCTATCCCGCAACGTCCGCGAGAAGACAGGATTGGCCTCTCTCTGGATCCCAGTGCCCCGTTGGGTCGGGGCGCCGGGTGGCCGCCGAGGGTGGCTCTGGGACGTGGTGCACGGATTGCCGCGACGGGGGCGGAGCTCAGCTGAATTCCCCGATCGGTGGGGCGACTCTCGAACTCAGCTGGGGCGGGGCACCCCCGATTTAATCGGCGCCGGTGCCTCCGCCGCCCGGTGGGGGAAGATTTTCGGTGTATACGCACACAGAAGCGAAGAGAGTAGCGCGCCGTTGGGGCCGACACGCGGGCGAACCTTCGACGGGCCGCCGCTGCCGCCGCCGCCGCCGCCGCCGCCACCCGTCCGCAATTTCACTTTGCGACGCGACACCGATCTAATCACTCTCTCGCGCGTATCAACAATCGAGCTGTGTCGCTTCCACCACCACCACCACCAGCAACCACCACCACCGCTGCCGCCGCCGCCGCCAGCGGCACCGGCACCACCGTCGCCACCATCATCGACGCCGAAATCCGGGTCCGAAGATGAATCGTCGTTGCCCATCGCACTAGTCATCAGCGAGAGGTCCTCTCGGTGAGAAACGACCTGGCGAAATTGGTTGACGATCAGCGGATCACGAGTGAGGATTGACGGAGACGTCATCGCGGGTTGGTTGACAGTGTGAGGAGGAACAATTGGGAGACTTTCTTCGGAGTTGCCGTGCGGTGACTTCGTCATCGAAGCGGAGATACAGGTCAGAAGATGAATTGTTGACTAGTCGTCATTGAGATCCTCGGTGAGAAACGCGACCTGGCGAAATTGGTTGACGATCAGCGGATCACGAGTGAGGGTTGACGGAGACGTCATCGCGGGTTGGTTGACAGTGTGAGGAGGAACAATTGGGAGACTTTCTTCGGAGTTGCCGTGCGGTGACTTCGTCATCGAAGCGGAGATACAGGTCAGAAGATGAATTGTTGACTAGTCGTCATTGAGATCCTCGGTGAGAAACGACCTGGCGAAATTGGTTGACGATCGGCGGATCACGAGTAAGGATTGACGGAGACGTCATCGCGGGTTGGTTGACAGTGTGAGGAGGAACAATTGGGAGACTTTCTTCGGAGTTGCCGTGTGGTGAGTTCGTCATCGAAGCGGAGATACAGGTCAGAAGATGAATTGTTGACTAGTCGTCATTGAGATCCTCGGTGAGAAACGACCTGGCGAAATTGGTTGACGATCGGCGGATCACGAGTGAGGATTGACGGAGACGTCATCGCGGGTTGGTTGACAGTGTGAGGAAGAACAATTGGGAGACTTTCTTCGGAGTTGCCGTGTTGGTGAGTTCGTCATCGAAGCGGAGATACAGGTCAGAAGATGAATTGTTGACTAGTCGTCATTGAGATCCTCGGTGAGAAACGCGACCTGGCGAAATTGGTTGACGATCGGCGGATCACGAGTGAGGGTTGACGGAGACGTCATCGCGGGTTGGTTGACAGTGTGAGGAGGAACAGTTGGGAGACTTTCTTCGGAGTTGCCGTGTGGTGACTTCGTCATCGAAGCGGAGATACAGGTCAGAAGACGAATTGTTGACTAGTCGTCATTGAGATCCTCGGTGAGAAACGACCTGGCGAAATTGGTTGACGATCAGCGGATCACGAGTGAGGATTGACGGAGACGTCATCGCGGGTTGGTTGACAGTGTGAGGAGGAACAATTGGGAGACTTTCTTCGGAGTTGCCGTGCGGTGACTTCGTCATCGAAGCGGAGATACAGGTCAGAAGATGAATTGTTGACTAGTCGTCATTGAGATCCTCGGTGAGAAACGACCTGGCGAAATTGGTTGACGATCAGCGGATCACGAGTGAGGATTGACGGAGACGTCATCGCGGGTTGGTTGACAGTGTGAGGAGGAACAATTGGGAGACTTTCTTCGGAGTTGCCGTGTGGTGACTTCGTCATCGAAGCGGAGATACAGGTCAGAAGACGAATTGTTGACTAGTCGTCATTGAGATTCTCGGTGAGAAACGACCTGGCGAAATTGGTTGACGATCAGCGGATCACGAGTGAGGATTGACGGAGACGTCATCGCGGGTTGGTTGACAGTGTGAGGAGGAACAATTGGGAGACTTTCTTCGGAGTTGCCGTGTGGTGACTTCGTCATCGAAGCGGAGATACAGGTCAGAAGATGAATTGTTGACTAGTCGTCATTGAGATCCTCGGTGAGAAACGACCTGCTGAATTTGGTGACGATTAACAGAGACACGAGTGACGATTGATGGAGAAGTCATCGCGGGTTGGTTGACAGTGTGAGGAACGAAAAACGTGATACCGAAGTCAACGTAGCTTTCGTCATTGAAGCGGAAATCCAGGTTAGAAGATGAGTTGTTTTATCCGTCGCAGTAGTTGTCAGCGAGGTCCTCAGTGAAAACCTGCCGAATTGGTTGACGATCAACAGACGCGAGTGACGATTGACGGAGAAATCATCTTGGGTTGGTTGACAGTGTGAGAAAAAAAAATCGGCACACTTTCCTCAGAGTCGCCGTAGTGACTTCGTCATCGACGCGGAAATCCAGGTTAGAAGATGAATTGTTGACTTAGTCGTCATCTGGATCCTCAGTGAGGAACAACCTGTCGAATTGGTTGACAATCAACAGAAACACGAGTGCCGATTGACGAAGAAGTCATTTTGCGTTATATGACAGTGTGAGAAAAAAAATCGTGATACCTAATTCAACGTAGCCTTCGTCATCGAAGCGGAAATCCGGGTGAGAAGATGAATTGTGGCCCATCACACTAGTCGTCATCGAGCTCCTCAGTGCAAAAACGATTCACCAAATCGTCTGACGACGCTTTGAAAAATCCGCGTGACGATCCGAATCAGTTGTCAGTGTCGAAAAAATCGCTGCGCCAGCCGGAAGATATCGTCGACTCAAATCTGTTGACGCTGTGAACAAAAAAAAAAAATTTTAAATAAAAAAAGCAAAGCGGGACTGAGTGAATCGTCATATAACTTGTGTTTACCATGGATAAGCGTCTTGGATAGCCGGTGTGCATTGGGGCTGGAATTATGGCAGCGTTGCGCTTCAACTCGCAGTTGACGACCGAGGATCTTCATCAACGTGCGCGTCACCCGTTTGGCATCCAACACCAACAGCCGCAGCAACAACAGCAACAACAGCCGCAACAACAGCAGCAACAACAATACAGAATCCGTCAGGAGGTCGTCGCGACGGTTCCTCGCAGCCTCTCCGAGGCCATAACAACGATCAACCCAAGCGTTACGCCGAGCGTTCCGCGCCCGAGTCATCGTGATCCGATGTCCACAACCCGGATCTGCTACGAGAAGCCCGAGGACCGCGATTACCCCGTCCAGGGCGGCGAGAGCCAGTCGAAACGCGGCAACGAGTCCTACGACGGCTACACGGACGACGACAACGAGAACGTCGACAGGGACGTGGAGAAGATCGACAGGGAGGACCCGGAGAACGAGGAGGATCGCGAGAAGCACGCGGGTCTGGCGAAGGTCCAGGAGATGCTGCGAGCGGAGATGAGTCGCTGCCGCGACGAGGACACCCCGAAGGCTCGCTACCTTCCGTCATCCTGCTCACCGGGAAGCATCGAGCGAACCGACCTGACCTCCTCCGAGTCGCCCCTTCGCTCCGGCGGCAAGACCTCCTTCTGCATCGACGCCCTGTTAGGCCGACCGATCGGCGGATGCGCCGGCAGCAACGGCAGCCGCGTCGTCACCGACGAGAGCCGCGATCGTCGCGGCAGATCCGCCGGTGAGGACGTGAATTTCAACAGGCAAACGGGCGTCAAGCGTCTCGAGATGGACGCCGAGAACGAGGACGAGGATGATGAGGACGCCGACAATCGTGGCTTCCGTCGGCTTCGTTTCAAGCCCTCCATCGGAGTTCTCGAAGCCGAAAAATCCTACCGTCGGGTGTACCGCGACGAGCCGACGTATCAGCATCATCATACGTCGCTCGACGCCTCGCGGGTGTCGCCGTCGTCCCTGGCGCCATCCGCAGCCGCCGCACCACCGGCGCCCCAGTCGCATCTGCCCTCGGCGACTTACGAGCCGCAGATGAGATACCTGGCGGCGCGATACCGACACGACCGGGAATCCCGTACGGCGCGGAGCCGACGGGCCGAGGAGCAGCGCGACGAGGACGACGAGAACGACAGCATGGTCGATGTGGACGTTGACGTCGACGTGGACGTTGACGTGGAGGTCGAGGGTCTCGGTGCGGAGGACGCGAGGAGACGACAGAGCAGCCGGGGGATGAACAGCGCGAGTCCCGGCAGCAATCCTGGCGGGAGTCCCAGTCCGGTTTCCAGCCCGCCGATCTCGCCGGGCTCGGAGGATCATCAGGCGACGGGGATGACGGTGGTGAACGGGATGTCCGCGGGCGGCGGGGCTTCCGTTAGCGCCTCGGCTATGGCGATTTCGCAGCAGCAGCAGCAGCAGCAGCAGCAGCAACACGGACACCAGGCGATTCATATTTCTTCGGGGAATTACGTTGGAGGCCTCGGCGGGCCGATGGGCGCGACGACGACGGCGGCGGTTCTTCGGCAGAATCAGAGCCTGTTGCTTCATCCTGGCGCGGGCGCGGCTCTCATACATCCCGGGGGTTTGTACTATCATCCGGGCGCCGCCGGTGCTGGAGGCGGTGGTGCCGGTAGCGCTTTTCACTCGATACACAAGGAGGGCCAGAGCCCCGGGGGTGGTCATCCGCAGACCGGGGCTGGAGGACCCGCGGGTCATCCGCAGCAGCATCACATTCATCCGCTGCAGCTGGAGTGGCTCGCCAGGACGGGGATGCTGTATCCGAGGCTGCCTGCTGATTTGGCTGGTGAGTGGAGCGCCGGTTTCTGTCGATTTTTGTTGAAAAGAAAAAATTGTTTTTATTTTTAAACAAATAAACAAGAAACAAAAAATAAATAAAAAATAGAACGAATTGTTTTTATTTTTAAGGTAGTCCTTTCGTTGGTATTTATTTCGCATAAACTCGAGCGGAAGTTGGAGAGAATTGCAAACAATTCTCGATGATATGAAAATCGGAAAAAATGCATGCACATTGAAGGCACTGAAAAGATTAATTTTGTATAATAATAATTGTAAAATGTTATTAACGAATTGATGAAAAAAAAAAATTGTTTAACGGATATTTCGGTGACCCAAGTTTTTTTGTGGATGAAAACGGTTCATTTATCTTTCTGAATATGTATGATGTATTTCAGATTTTAGAGTTAACTTTGAATTTTCACATATTTTCCGTGTAAAAAACACAAATCTCAAAGATTACTTAAAAATCGGAAAAAATTCATACGTATTCAGAAAAACGAAGAAATCATTTTCATCCACAAAAAAACTTGGGTCACCGAAATATTTGTTAAACAATTCTTTTTATCAATTTGGTAATCACATTTTAGAATTATTATTGTTCAAAATTAATCTTTTCAGTACCTTTAATGTGCATGAATTTTTTCAGTTTTTTATACCATCGAGAAGTGTTTGCAATTCTCTGTAACATTTTCTCGAATTTATGCGAAATGAATACTAACGAAAGGACTACCTTAAATTTTGTTTTGTGATTTTTTTTTTATTGTTATTCGCTTATTTTGTTGCTAAGATTATTTTTAGTTTATTTAACGTTGGTTTATTTTGTTTGCTTTTCTTCTTTTTTTTTTGCTGCTGTTATTTTAGTGTTAAGGTTATTATTGTTATGGTGGAGGTGCCGGGATGTTCCCTGCTGGTTGTGTGATTTTTTCCCCCTGAGATGGGGTTGCCTAAAGGACCTGTTGGTCCTAGCGCAATAAATCTAAATCTAAATCTAAGTCTAAATCTCTCTCGGAAAAATGTCTCTCACTCGTCGCGACTTCGTCGTTTTTTGTCATCGTGGCGCGTTTCTTCTCGAAACCGGGCGCGATTAATCGATCAGCGCTTCGAACACCGCGACACGCGATCGTAATTTGAGAAAATTCAGGTCGCGATAACGACGGCGTCCGTTGGATCGTTAAGTCCCCGCGATACGGATCTTACATGTTATAAATTGTTGGTTTAATGCCTGGGTAATTGCGTTCGAAACAGCTTATGAGAATAATACGGAGATAGGAGGTATCTCGGCCGAGGATCAATCGGGCAATCGTAACGCGGGTTACTGATAGCCGACGCGGGCCTAGCCATCCGGTTCTCCTTGTGCGAAACTTTGAACTCGTCGCGATGAGACCCGCCGATTGCATCATCTCTTTCAACGATACGACAGGCTTATTCGCTTTGTCCGTGTGCGTTTGTTTTTGGCTCATTCGGAGTCGGGATTTCCCAGATCGATTTGCAATGAAAATAGAAACAAGTTGAAAGGATTTTGCGAAGAAAAATGAGCTTACGAATTCTCATTGATACGCTCTTGATAAGCATTTTCGGTAGTATATCAAAAACACCTGCGCAGTCTCAATCTCGAGTGATGACTCATCGACTCTACGCTTTCGAGGCCTTTCCGGCTGTTCTACGAACTTGAAAACAAATAATATATAGGACTTCGTTGGTTCGGAGCTAATGAAGCAATTCGACGAAATTTAGTGCAATCGCGAGTACGAATTTCCCGAAACCCACTTGAGAAGGTTCATATGAGTCATTCATTCTTGAATTATCATTCAAGAGTAAAAACACAAACCAAACATTTTTTGTGGAAAAAAAAAATGAATTCGGACCTTCCGACCAATTTGCTCCTAATTCACTCCCGAAACAATATTCGAATTACGAACGAAACGTCAACCCCAAATGACTGATGAAGCAATTCGACGAAATTTGGTGCAATCAGGAATACGAATTTCCCGAAACCTACTCGAGAATGCTCATACGAGTCATTCATTCTTGAACTATGATTCAAGAATAAGAACACAAACCAAACATTTTTTCTGAAGAAAATTAATTCGAACCTTTCGACCAATTCGCTCCAAATTACTAATGAAGCAATTCGACGAAATTTGGTGAAACACGAGTACGAATTTCCCCAAACCCACTCGAGAAGGCTCACATGAATTACAGAATGAATTATCATTCAAGAATAAAAACAAACCTTTCGACCAATTCGCTGTAAATTCACTCCCGAAACAATATTCGAATTACGAATAAAACGTCAACCCCAAATTACTAATGAAGCAACTCGACGAAATTTGCTGCAATCACGAATTTTATTTGTGAATTATCATTCAAGAACAAAAACGCAAACCAAACATTTTATTCTATAAAAAAAATGTCATTCAAACCTTCCGACCAATTCGCTCCAAATTAATCCTAAAAAAAAACAATATTCAAATAACAATCAAACCATCAACCCCAAATTAACCCAGAGTCCCTTAATGAAAACCTTATTAACGTCGTCCCTATCCTTCGATATCAACGCGCCCGCACCATGACCACAAAAAGTCCACATTACGCTCAGTGTAAACCCATCGGCGTTCCTCGTGTAACCCCGCGAATGTTTGCATTGGGTCAGCCTTTTCGAGTAAATTTTTGACGTTAAACGACAGCGTGTTCGTCGATAAGATTGTGTCTCGCGGAGCCGAAAGAGGAAGCGAGGAGCACGGGGGAGGGACGGTCACATCGAGGGCTCCTCATGCTCCAAGGGACGCGCCGATCCGTTGTTGTGTTAGCGCTCGACAGCTATTACGGCTATTATAGGATGAAAGCCCAACGGCGGCGGTGTTCGACGGAAACGAGCGGCAAGACAGATTGGCCGCCGAAGCGATCCTCGCTCGCGTATAGATAGCAGGTTACGCTGTATGCTGATGTTGACAAGCTTAATGCACCTAATGCCACACTATCGAGCCATATTGTGGGGCTCTCTGTGGTGGTATCTTAACACAATCTACCGGGAGATAAGCGGCTTGAAGCTCGTCCGCGTTTCGCGCCGGACATAATAGAGTACCTGGGCCCCGACAACGTGGCCCCCGCTCCTCCCAATCTAATTGCACGTGAAGAGCGGTGCTCCGCCATCAAGGACACGATCGAAGGGCCCGTCCGGGCCAATTGCCACTGTTCGCGAATTAACGAACGCGAGAAACAAGAGCATCCAGGCGGCGGGTGGAGGAAGACAAAAGAGCGGAGGCTCTCTCTGCGGTGGTGGGCGAGCGTTGTCGGTCCAATCAGTCGAGAGGTTTTTATCCAACAAATTGGCCGGTGAACGAACGAGGCAACGCTCCGCGGAACCAACGAACCGCCCAACGAACGCGCATCGAAACGCATCCGTTTGCCAAAGCCAAGGGCTGCCGCTGCTGTCTCTCTCTCTCTGTGTGCGCGTACTCTACGCTGTCAGATGATCCTGATTGGTAGTTGCTGAGCTATCTGCCGAAAAAAAGGAAAAAAAAAATTACAAACAGAGCGTAAAAAACGCTGCGGTGCGTTCGTTTATATCGCGTTCGAGTGACCCGCTCGTTGTGTGTGTTTTTCTGTGTGTGCTTTTTGCGCGTGCAGACGAATGCGGCGCTGCATTGCGTCACACGCGTGACCAGGCGACTTGTTAAAAAATTGCGAGTCCTGTGTGGACGAGATCGCGGCCAGCCGCGCAGTAAATAACGATCGTGTTGGACGGCTTTTTTATTTGACGAATATTTGGCACGCTTTATGGGCCATCTCGCGAGTGAGAGAATAGATGACGACAACGCGTGTTTCGTTCGCTCGATCGGCGCGCATTTTGCGTCTCGCTTTCGTCTCTCTGTCGTTGATTCGACCGACAGGCTATGCGGCCGCGTTTTCGACACGTTTTCGATGTATCGAAATTTAACAACCCCGCCGCACGACACCCAAACGGCGAGGCCCGTAACGTGTGTACAACGGAGGACGATATGTGCCTTCGGTGTACACGAGTTACGCGAATACCAGCAACTCAAGCCACTAAAATATTTGGATGACGCTGTTGGCGGATAGCTCGCTGTATTATATGTACGGCAGCTACCGTTCTTCATTTTGAAACATCGTTGCGGAGTAAAATACCGATGTTATTGTATTTGCTCGGGCATTTTCGGGCGCGATGAGATATTTCGCGTTTCCCGGAGAACACGAGAAAATTGGGATATCCCTCGTGAATTAAAGTTTTGTTAGCTCAGTTACCTTTTTTACGCCGCCTCTGATATTAGTCGTAAATAGTTTTTGGATATTGATTATTTTCGGTGAAAAAATGATTTTTCGTAGATGTTACAAATATTTGCGAATTTACGTTACTGGAAATTTCATTCACCAGCTGATATATTAAATGTAATACACGTGTAGATAAGGATCCAAATTTGTTTTGTGGATTCCTTTAGCATACTTACCTGATTTTACAGAGCCCAGAAAACTGCCTATTTCCACATCCTCCAGATTCAGCACCGCAATACCAGTTTTGTAGACAGGACGCCTTCAAGTCCACCTAAAATGGAAACAAAAATAAAAAAATACGGGCATTTTCGGGCGCGATGAGAAATTTCGCATTTCCCCGGAGAACATGAGAAAATTGGGATATCCCTCGTGAATTAAAGTTCTGTTAGCTCAGTTACCTTTTTTACGCCGCCTCTGATATTAGTCGTAAATAGTTTTTGGATATTGATTATTTTCGGTGAAAAAATGATTTTTCGTTGATGTTACAAATATTTGCGAATTTACATTACTGGAAATTTCATTCACCAGCTGATATATTAAATGTAATACACGTGTAGTAAGGATCCAAATTTGTTTTGTGGATTCCTTTAGCATACTTACCTGATTTTACAGAGCCCAGAAAACTGCCTATTTTCACATCCTCCAGATTCAGCACCGCAATACCAGTTTCGTAGATAGGACGCCTTCAAGTCCACCTAAAGTGGAAAGAAAAATACAAAATTAGTCAGAATAAAAAAAAAGCGTAATTCCACTTTTTCAAGGTGTATTATCACAAAAATAACTTTTCGCATGGCCAATTAAGGTAGTCCTTGCGCCTGGTGTCGAGTTCGCATAAGTTTTCGAAAATTGAGAGACAATTGCAACCATTTCTCGATAATATAAAAATCTGAAAAAAATCATGCAAATTAAAGGCACTGAAAAGATTAATTTTGCATAATAATAATTCGAAAATGTTATTAACAAATTGATGAAAAAAAACATTGTTTAACAAATATTTCGATGACCCAAGTTTTTTTGTGGATGAAAATGATTCCTTCGTTTTTCTGAATACGTATGAATTTTTTCAGATTTTAGAGTTCACTTTGAATTTTCACATATTTTCCCTATAAAAACACACGAATTTCAAAGTGAACTCTAAAATCTGAAAAAATTCATACGTATTCGGAAAAACGAAGGAATCATTATTACAAAAAAAAACTTGGGTCATCGAAATATTTGTTAAACAATGTTTTTTTTCATCAATTTGTTAATAACATTTTCGAATTATTATTATGCAAAATTAATCTTTTCAGTGCCTTTAATTTGCATGATTTTTTTCAGATTTTTATATTATCGAAAAATGGTTGCAATTGTCTCTCAATTTTCGAAAACATATGCGAACTCGACACCAGGCGCAAGGACTACCTTAACCGTAATGCAGCAGCTGAGAGAGATAAAAAAAAAGACTTCCGAGGTCAATAATTCGGATATCGCCGCAAACATATATTTGCCGAGTTTCCTGTTCCTCAGCATCTGATCGCCTTTAAGAGAAAAAGCGAATATTTGAATAATCGATCGAGTCAATTAGTTATTCCAACTATTAATGGCTCGCTAACGATTCTCGTTGAGCCCAGAGAGTGGAACGCGAGGAGTCCTCGTCTCGCTTGCCTCGGATCTCCTCTGTGTTGATCTCTCCTGGAGGGGGCAATAAGGGCGAGTCGAAATGGCGTTGGGAGAGACAGAGGGACATCGGAAACCGGGGATATAACCGGCGAGAGGTGGAGGCGCAGGAGGGTTATAGGAAGTCGAGCTCGCTGACTCGACTGCCAATGCCGGTCGGCCCTACGAGCGCCAACGGATGATTTAATTAGTTAATTGTGCGTCATTCATCCGTCTATTCATCCCCCCTGACTCTTTTACGTTTTTCCGCACGAGATCGGCCGGAACTCGTGCGGCTGGACTCGGAATGCGGCGTTACCATGACTACCCGGCGGACTTTGCGCCACACACACACACCGCGTATATTCTCGATAAATTCTACCATAATCGAGGGCCATCCTGAACGCGAGGCCGAGTGTCGATTAATCCGACTTATCGGCTGTCCCTCAAGTGGCACGTTGGAAGATCAAAGAAAGAAAAGAAAAAGTGGACTACGTTGAATACAAATAATCAAAATATCAAAATATTATTACTCTTAATTATTATTATTACCATTATTCAATTAACATTGAATACAAATAATAATAATATCTAAATATTACTATCACCATTAATTATTGTTATTACCATTATTCAATTAACAGTGAATACAAAATAATAATAATATCAAAATATTATTACCAGATGAGTAAAAATAAATCTTTATGAAATTAATTTGTTAATATTTTCATGTGCACACGCATTTCTTAAGGAATTTTTTTATTTTACGATACTATTTAATAATGATTTTTCCCCGTGCAAGCTTTAATTTTGAACAGCTGAAACAATTCTTTAGTTCATTCAGCTTGCACGGAAAAAAATCATCATTAAATAGCATCATGAAATTAAAAAATCCATTGAAAATGTTAGCACATTCACTTAATAAAGATTTATTTTTACTCATCTACATTAATATATTGGTTTTAATTAACACTTGATATTGATATTAACACTTTTTCGGCTCCACGATCGAATACCACAAATTACTACAACAACACAACATTTCTCTAAGTTCGTACCTACAGCCACGTTGAAAAAGTCTTTTGTTTCGGTGAACGAAATTGGCAGTCTTGTGTGCGATCTGCGCAAGCACAAAGTATTATTTGCACAGCGACAGACAGCAATACCGATAAACGACAGCGAGCGTATCGGTAAATCTCGCGGTATAGGTAGGTGGTAATGGTGTTTCTGAATTAGCTCGGAGCAGCAGCAGCGGCATCAGCTAGTTTGGCCGTCCGCAAGCAAACAGATCTTGGTTACCCGATGTGTAACGTTCCACGTTTCGCGAACCGTCGAATCACCCGCACCCGGCCTCCACACCACACTATGTGTATAAGTTACCCATAGTATATACGTATATATTGCGTGCACATATACACACGTATATCCACTCATACACGCCCCTCGTATGTGCCAACGTACGTCCAGCCGGTAATATATACCTTACTATTATCCTCCCAATTGTATTATCCGTTGACCACAGACGTAATTGCTAATCATTGAAGTGATTATGGATTGATAAATTGTTGATTAGTACATGAGTGCGTTGCGATAAGCGTCATTGGATAAAATCACTGAAGCTGAATATTTGCAAAAAAAAAACCCCGCAATACTGGATGTATCAATTCATTTTTGTAAATATTGGATGTATCGATTGATTTTTTTTGCATGCTGGAGGAATCAATTCATTTTTGTAAATACCGGAGGTATCAATTCATTTGTTTTAATACTGAAGGTAAGAATTATTTTTTGTAAATACTGGATGTATCAATTCATTTGTTTTAATACTGAAGGTAAGAATTATTTTTTGTAAATACTGGATGTATCAATTAATTTTTGTAAATATTGGAGGTATCAATTCATTTTTGTAAATACTGGATATATGAATCCATTTTTATAAATACTGGATGTATCAATTCATTTTTGTAAATACAGGACGTATCAATTAATTTTAGTAAATATTGGATGTATCAATTCATTTTTGTAAATACAGGACGTATCAATTAATTTTAGTAAATATTGGATGTATCAATTCATTTTTGTAATTAAAGTAACGTAACATAAAGTAAAGATTTTGGGCCTTTTCTATCAGAAGCCGCATCGACGAATCCTCACACAAGAAACATAGAAAAATGACTTTTGAAAATCGCTCCGAAAACATCCGCAATATTCCTGAAAAACACCCAGAAAAAAGAAAATCTCAATAAACAAAAGTAGGCCCGTCCTACGATCGCCGAGCACCGGTTCGCGAAATATCCCGAAAACTACGACCGAGAGTGCGAAAACGAGGGAGCAGCCGGGGCGGTCGTATCGTTTACGACGTGATTTGTGGCGAGCCGAGGGACCCCGAAGTTCAGGATTAAATTCGGTAATTCCACGGTAAAGAAGATAGCCCGATAAAAGTTGGCCAAAACTCCGGAGGCGTCCATCTCGCGTTGTAATATCGAAGGGGATCCCCCGGAGGAGGAGTAACGGGGGCCGCCGTTAGGTGGCGCTCGGCGCGCTTCTTATAACTCATAAAGAATCCGCGCCCCACGATTATTGGCCGTCTAAGCGTCCGTCGCGCCACAGTTTTTGGCACTCTTCGATATCTCTCTCTCTCCACCCAACGCGACAATCCGAGGTGGAACATTTTTCGCCGTATCCCACGACGATGCGAAAGAGAAAGAGAGACGCCGCTTTCGTCGCTTGGGTATTAGGTGCTAGAGGCGCCACAAAACGCTGGCGCTAACCTCTCTTACCACCACCGCTTAGGTAGCCCCGGAGGAGCATCTCGTTCCCTCCGTACTATAATACAACCTGCTGCCTAGAATCACCTACTCGCTCGTCTCTCGTTCTCTCTCTCTCTCTCCCGTCCCTAGATTCCCCCGGAGTTGCCGCGAGCTTTCGGCGAGGGTAGAAGGGATACCGGATAATGGAAAGGCGGGGCGTATGTGCTCGGATGGCTCGGAGTAACAGGGGCGGAGCCTCCGCCGGAAGCCCCGCTCGAAAGCTTCCGGCGAGGCGCATCGAGCGCACGACACTCGCTTAACTCCGACACTGAGCTTACGTACGGGATCCGTCCTTCCGTCTCTCTTTCTCTCTCTCTGTGTGCGTCTCGTCCTGGGGATACGAAAAGCACGATGCTTTTCCACGTGTGCAACGCGGAAGCCAACTGTATCCCATCCGCTTTACCTGTGTGTGGCGTCCGTACGTCGACCGCAAAGTCGTTAGCAAGTCGCCCTCCGGTTCACGCAACACCGCCCGGGTATATCTGTAGATATGCGAGCGCGCCGGGGGTAGATTGGTAGCCCGCTTAGAGCTACATACAGGCCGATTTAGCAAGCTCATTCCAATTTGCAATTCTCTATCGAGCTGGTAATTGGTAGTCATTAAAGCTGTTGGCTGCTTTAACCGGCGCGCTGCGTCGGGCCTATCTTCACACTGCGGCGGACTCTGGTGTCCGCATCACGGGCTCTGCGTGGGCGAAAACGTATTTGGGTATCTCGTCGGCGACACGCGAATTTTCCGTGGTGAAAGCGATGCCGGTGGAATTTTCGGGATGACGCTGCGGTGGTTCTCGAGGACGCAGCGTTTTTGTTGCACCTGTGACATACGTTTTGAAAGCATTAGTTTTTGTTATGTTAAGGTTGTTTTAAATTGTACGGGATAATTGTTGAATAGCTGATAATTGTACTTGTTACTTTACTTTAATTTACTTTACAATTGAAATAGTTGGGGTAAATATTGAGTAGCTACGATTGAATCAGAGTTGTAAATCACTAATTTTTATAGAAATAAAATTGATGGCACGATTGGCTTTGTAATTATGTTTTTGTAATAATAACTTGTATAATGATTATAATATGATATGCAAAATTTTAAGTAGAGGCAAGAAATATTTCCCATAAAACTTGATGGTAATCTTATTGAAAAAATGGAGAAATATTGTTAATGCATTGCGAAAATAATGGAGAACTGTGCTTGTCCATATTTCGCACTTCTCCGAAAATTTAATTAAAAATTTGGTTTTTCTTACGGCTATTGAAAAGTTCACATATCATTTCATAATCGCTACAGGTCATCGTTATAAAATCGTAACTGGAAGATAAACTGGTGGCAAAACCGGGACGAAAACTGATCGATACCCAACTTGGCGGCGCCACCGGATTCGCGCTATCACCGAAAATTACCAGCGATAAGCATTTCTCGATGAGAACAATGTCTTAGCTAATTGCAGCCCTGATCGTGGAAGCGAAAGAAACTGACTAAATGAATTAAATCATCGATAATGAACTGCGGGGGGTTGAGAGCAAGTAGAGACAAGAAATATTAATTTCCCACAAAATTTGATGGTGATCTCATTGAAAAAAATGGAGAAATACTGTTAATGCATTGCGAAAGTAACGTAGGACTTTGCTTGTCCATTTTTCTCACAATTTCTCCGAAAATTTAATAAAAAATTTGGTTTTTCTTACGGCTATTGAAAAGTTCACACATCATTTTACAATCGCTACAGGTCATCGTTATAAAATCGTAACTGGAAGATAAACTGGTGGCAAAACCGGGACGAAAACTGATCGATACCCAACTTGGCGGCGCCACCGGATTCGCGCTATCACCGAAAATTACCAGCGATAAGCATTTCTCGATGAGAACAATGTCTTAGCTAATTGCAGCCCTGATCGTGCGAGCGAAAGAAACTGACTAAATGAATTAAATCATCGATAATGAACTGCGGGGGGTTGAGAGCAAGTAGAGACAAGAAATATTAATTTCCCACAAAATTTGATGGTGATCTCATTGAAAAAAATGGAGAAATACTGTTAATGCATTGCGAAAGTAACGTAGGACTTTGCTTGTCCATTTTTCTCACAATTTCTCGGAAAATTTAATGAAAAATTCGGTTTTTCTTACGGCTATTGAAAAGTTCACATATCATTTTATAATCGCTACAGGTCATCGTTATAAAATCGTAACTGGAAGATAAACTGGTGGCAAAACCGGGACGAAAACTGATCGATACCCAACTTGGCGGCGCCACCGGATTCGCGCTATCACCGAAAATTACCAGCGATAAGCATTTCTCGATGAGAACAATATCTTAGCTAATTGCAGCCCTGATCGTGCGAGCGGATGAAACTGACTAAATGAATTAAATCATCGATAATGAACTGCGGGGGGTTGAGAGCAACGCGACAGAATGCGAATACCGAGGGCTAACCGGGGCTAATGCCGCGACAACGTGAATAAGAATGGAACGCGCGAATGGTGCGTCCGATTGTCCACTCCATAAAGCCTAAGCTGCGTCGCTGCTGGATTCACGCGTTACACGATCCATCGGCCGGCCTGTACCTTTCCCCTTGTTTACCGACATCTGTCACCGAACGTTTATGGGCTGCACGCGTCTCCTCCGTCGTGGCTCACCCCATCGGGCTATGCTTACGAAATGCGTGTAGGTACGTGACGAGTTTCCTTCCCCCGTTCCATCAAAATATTATACCTCTATGTGTCCCGCGCGTTACGGGAAGAGTTGTGGGTATCGTTTAAATCACGTAACGTCATGAATCGTCGCCGTCAAATTGCTTAACTTAAGTTCTTGTATTTTTTATGCAATTTTAATAAAATTGCTTAACTTCTTGTACCTTTAATGCAATTTTAATAAAATTACTTAAGTTTTTGTATTTTTTATGCAATTTTAATAAAATTGCTTAAGTTTCTTGTATTTTTTATGCAATTTTAATAAAATTGCTTAACTTCTTGTATCTTTAATGCAATTTTAATAAAATTGCTTAAGTTTTTGTATTTTTAATGCAATTTTAATAAAATTGCTTAAGTTTCTTGTATTTTTAATGCAATTTTAATAAAATTGCTTAAGTTTCTTGTATTTTTAATGCAATTTTAATAAAATTGCTTAAGTTCTTGCATTTTTATATTGTTCCAAATTATGTTGAAAAGCAATTTATTCACTGAGGAATGCAACGAGCTGTTTGAAATAATTTGACAAAAAAAATTGTAATCATGTGTCAGAAGAAACACCACAAAAATTACTGTTAAGTTCCATTAACGCTTAAAATAGTTATACGTTTGCAAAAAAATATTCGATGAATGCTAAAGTGATAAAGCAGATGCAGACAGAAAAATGTCGCCCTCTTCAACAATGCTTTTGAGATACTTGATTTATCCGAAGCGTCGCAAAAATTAAGTACGTCATTAGTCCAAGTGGCTCGACCCTCGAAACTCGACTGAAAGTGAAACATTTGCTCGTATCGTGACATTAAAGGCCACCCACGGAGCTCGCTCGCAGCACCTTCTCCCCCCACGTCCCGTCAAACAACTCTAATCTGTGCAAATTGAAAAATATTTCGAGCAATAAATATAAATCAGCAGGGTGCACTCGCGGAGCGTTAAACGAGCGCTCTGCCATTATAGCCACGAGTTTGTATCAGGCGTATCATCGTCCTATTGGGTTAGATAGGGTGCGCACCCTGCGCGCCAATGCAACAATGCAGCAAACCAGCCAGGCGGCCCGACGACGATCATCGACGTCGAGAGCCATATGGCCACCGCGGGGGTTAACCACCCCGATCTCGACGACAAATAGCCCGCTAAACGCTGGCAACACTAAATAACAGCGGCAATGACAGTAACACCAGAGCCACCCGATCGACGTGCATACACTACTCCCATTATTTCGCGCGAACTGCGACACATCGAGCAGCGTTTTTTTTTTCCTTCTCTTTTTTTTTTCTCGTCCGATGATTATCGTCCCGGACGACTGCGGTGTGGCATATGCGCGACTGTAGCGGGGGACGCTCGTCATTCTATTCTGATTATTTCTCCAAATGTGCGTAATACGATAAACATACGTTCTTCGAATTAATTACAGCGATTTTACGAAATTAAACGCAATTTTACGAAGAAAATCTGCGACTTTTGTAATTGTTGAGCGTTGAGCGTTGAGCTGTCGTTATTGAAATGACACAACGACTAGACTAATAAGATTTTAGAGAGACAGCTGAAGCTATAGAAGAGAATAAAAAATATCAAACGAACCAGGAAAAAGAAGAATATAATTATATCAGCTGCTGTTGTTTTTCGAAGTGCTCGAAGTGGTAAATTGATATTCCAAGAATAATTTTCGATATTTCAAGCCAAAAATTGACGCTCACGAGACGCAGCACAGAGAAAAATATCAACGGAGTGATACCAACATTTTTGCTGTAGCAGCTGAAAATTTGTCTTCCCCAACAAAAAATTCGTTAATACAACGATCGATTTGTTATCCCTCCCTTATTATTTTTCTTCGTGCGTGATACAAGAAAAAATAATAATCCTCCAGGATGACGACAACCTCTATCCACGATACAAAGTACAATTTTTCAACGACGCTGGAACCTCTCTCATGAAACGTCATTCCCAATAAGAGTTGCAAATCCCTAATTTTTGTAGAAATAAAATTGATGGTACAATTGGCTTTGTACTTATGTTTTTTATAACAATAACACCTAATGATTATAATATAATGTGTAAACTTTTAAGTAGAGACAAGAAGTATTAATTTCCCACAAAATTTGATGGTGATCTCATTGACAAAAATGGAGAAATACTGTTAATGCATTGCGAAAGTAACGCAGGACTTTGCTTGTCCATTTTTCTCACAGTTTCTCGTAAAAATTAACGAAAAATTCAGTTTTTCTTACGGCTGTTCAAAAGTTCACATATAATGTTATAATCGCCACAGGTCATCGTTCTAAAATCGTAGCAGGAAAATCAACTGTTGTGTAAACGTTAATTCTTAAACTAATGGGGACTAATGGGGATTTCGAGCACCGACTGAAACGGTCTCTCCGCCATTTACTTTACAACAATTGAAATAGTTGGGGTAAATATTGAGTAGCTACGATTGAATCAGAGTTGTAAATCACTAATTTTTATAGAAATAAAATTGATGGCACGATCTACGTTGCAACACTGTTCCCCCATGGAAAAAAATATGCAAGAAAAGTGTATTTTTCGATATATCGAAAAATATATGAATAATGTACGTGGTATAATAATCACATATTTTTTTGTATACTTTTTATATATTCGGCAATATCACATATTTCGCGCGAACGTATATCCGGGCGAATATACGTGCAGTATACTTTTTTTTGTATATTCCTATGTATATCTGACGAACATACGTATGTTAGATTTTTTGCATGTATAAGGAGTATATCAAAAATATATATGTACACGTATATTGCCATATATACTTATAAAGTATACTGAAAGTTATATCCCAAATATACAATTTTTCGCGCAAGTATACATGGTGTAAAAAATATATACTTTTCAATATATTTTCAAATATGCTTTTTTTCCATGGGGGTTCCCAATGTCGATTTCGAGCACCGTCTGAAACGGTCTCTCCGCCAGGCTCACAAAATCGCCAATATCGAGGGTAAACGAGGCCCAACAGCAGGTACCTGCGCAGCCTCGTATTTGCAAAGCCTGGCGTAGAAAAAACAGAGGTGCGAGGCCGACAATTGCCACAAGAGGAGGGGAGCCGCGGAGAATATGTGTCGTCGCAGTCGCATAACTGTAATCCCGGCGGCTAATAGTGGGCGCGTTTGAAAAATCCAGGGGGTTGCGTCAATCGGGCGTGCCATGTGTACAAACAATGACAGCCGGTGCGTAGCGCGTCAGCCACTTGCTTAGTTAAGTTGGGACGCTTGAATCAATGAGGCACGCCGGCTCGAGGCCCGCAAGACACGTCGCGACGAGAGGAGAGCATCGATAAAGTCGGACGCGCAGCGGAGCGAGAGGGTGGATTTTAGTCGGCGAACGTGTCGGCGAGTCAACACGAGTCTTCGGTAGATGATAAAAGAGTGACGAGCGATTGGGGGTCGGGGTAAACGCTCGAGCGGCGAAGGCACCGAGAGTCATTCGCAGGGCTAATTGCAGGGGCGTCGCGCGGTCCCTTGGCTTGGTGTATATCTCGGCCAGCGATTGGACGTTTCCACCCTCCGTAGCCTCCTGTCCTTTAACCCCGAATCGTTTCTACCCCGAAGGGCTCTCTCGGCCACCACCGTAGCCGCTACCCACGTGTATTCCCCCCCTCGTCCACCATCTATCCGTAACCCACAGGGATTTACGCTAGCGATAATTACATTAGCATCCAATGATTTTTATTGGATCACCCACCCCACCGCGTATGGCCCTTTCACCGCGATACGTACACCTTAACTATAGAAGTTTCGGCCCGCGTATGTATAAATTATCGCTATTATGTCGGAGACTAATGTCGTTAAGCACGGCTCACGAATTTTCGAAGATCTCGTTGATTAGCTAATATATTTTGCTTTGCGGATTCGTGTAGAGCAGAATATTTAGCTGACGCTGTGTGCCGAATTTTTCCTTTCTTCATTGTAGCTGGTTTTTCATCCGTTATTTCAGGCTCGAGACCTGAAAAAAATACTCGGATTAATTTTTGATCACTTCACTCGGTGCGTAAAACACGTTTTTACGCACGTGTGGCATATCATACTTTTTGACGTAGTATGCGAAAAATTCTATTTTACGCAGCGTGCGTAAAAACTCATTTTACGCACCGAAGGCAGTGCGTAAAATCAAGTTTTACGCATACTACGGTAAAAAATGTTGTACAATACTCGTTGGAAAAACTGTTTCTTAACTCATGTGATTGCAACACTCGCCTTCGGTTCGCGCTGTAAAGCCACTATACAGCCTAATTGGCAGATCTCAATTAGTATTATTATTCAGATTCGTGGCAACTAGTTCGATTCATATTCATAGAATATTAAATAAGACATCACCATTCCCCTATTATGTGAAAAAATAGTAATAACACAATTTGTATTTATTTGTTCAAGGTTGCGCGGCGCAACACGCCCTACTTGGAAAAACAAGACGTCCCCGCACGGCATTCACGTCCCAACAGCTACTGGAATTGGAGAAACAATTTCGGCAGAACAAGTATCTGAGCAGACCGAAGAGATTCGAGGTGGCGACGTCCCTCATGCTCACGGAGACCCAGGTAAATATATAAACACATATGTTATTGCTCCGTCAGCGTGTGGGGTGAAGTTGACTGGTTTATATTCCGACTCCCGGTGCGAGAAGTTGCGGACGTTAAGGTAGTATGAGCGTACAGATGAACGTCGCGTAAATTCGAGGCAGTTTGAGAGAGAATTACGAAGAGTTCTCGATGAGATAAAAATCTGAAAAAAATCAAGAATATGAAAGGCGGTAAAGAGATTATTTTAGACAATAATCATTTTTAAAATTTTATTAACAAATTACTTAAATAAATAATTGTTCAACTAAATATCCGGCAACCTAACTTTTTTTTGTTATTAAAGTGATCGTCTTATTTTTCTACATACGTATGAATTTTTTCCGAATTTTCTCTGATTTTTAATTTTAACATAATAAAAAAACGTAATTTTCAAACGTCACACAAAATTCGGAAAAAATTCATACGTATGTAGAAAAATAAGAAGATCACTTTAATAACAAAAAAGAGTTAGGTTGCCGGATATTTAGTTGAACAATTATTTATTTAAGTAATTTGTTAATAACAATTTTTTAATTATTATTGTCTAAATAAATCTCTTTACCGCCTTTCATATACTTGATTTTGTTCAGATTTTTATCTCATCGAGAACTCTTCGTAATTTTCTCTCAAACTCCCTCGAATTTACGCGACGTTCATCTGTACGCTCATACTACCTTAATGTCAGCCAGTCGGCTTCACCGTGGGCCGTCCTGATTTACAGTGCAGAAGACGAAGGAGTCGCGCTCTACATGTAAAACGTAACTACCCTGTGACACCAACGTGTATGACTGGTGAACGTAAAGGGGGATGAGCAGACGGCGGGAGGAGGTTGGACGAACAACTCGAGAGAAATCCCTGAATAATCCGCCCTTCCCAATCTCGCGTACTTCAACAACTTAAACATAACTCCAAAGCTTACGAGCTCTGACGGATCGCTCGGCAAACACGGCGTTAAAAGTCTGAGTTATGACGTCGGGGCTCAGTTTCTGATTTGTTTCGATATTTAAGCGATTCAAGCGCTTCGAGGCTGCATCGCCCGATAACTCGGTAATATTTCACGCCAAGCAGGTCTTCTTACGTCGAAATTTTCATCGGAATTTCTCGTTAAATGGGTCAATCCTGACTTACGACGCGAGATATCAGACTCAAGTTGAAAATTATTCATCAAAATTTCGATGAAATTTCATCATCAACCTTTGCGCAAGTGAAAGAAGCAAATTCATTTTTCAAAAATAAAAACAACAGAATATTAACCCTTAGTTTGCACACATACGTTCACATTATCTACGAACGTCGTTGAAATTTGGGATAAAAATGATCCCAGTGTGCAAAAAAAAATCATTTAATTTTTATTTTTTTTACTGCAATAATATATATTCTGACCTCAATATACCTCCCATTTTTTTATTTGAAATTTGTCGTAATACAAAGACCTCGATTAAGGCACCACTAAATATTATTTGTCAGCGAATTCCTTTGGCACAATTGATTCTTAGGTCAACTTCTCAAGCTTAAGCCAACGAGACAAAAAAATGCGACAGTAAGCAGTGAGAAATGGAAATTACGAAAAAATCTCATTTTCTCATCATTTAAATTTTTATTGAGGTCAGAATACCAACTTTTGCAGTAAAAAAAAATTCAAATTAAATCATTTTCTTTTTTTCAGTAAAAAAAAATCATTTTCTTTTTTTTTCACTAAATGAAAAATTAAAATTTGATAATATTCTTTTTTTTTACACTCCCTAGTGTGAACACTACTCTGAATTATTATTGATTACTATTAAAAAAAACGAATAAATGGCTGCAATATGATTATCGATGTTCAAAAGCGAGATTCACATTCATACGCGGCGTTAGATTTCGCGGCTCCGGTGATGATGGAGGGTTTAAGCCGCTGGTGCGTAATGGTGCAGCGACGTGAGGTGAGACGAATTATGGGTAGGAAGTCGGTGCGCGAGGCACCGTCGAACAAGGGTGCGGCTTTCTCTGGGCGAAACGTGAGCGCGACGTGTGCCGGGGGCCCAAGCAGCAGCCCCACGCGAGGGAGAAACGCACCCGCTTCACCTCTTCCGCAACGCGTATGATATGTTGTCCGACAGATTTACATTCTACTCATGAAAACGGGGCGTGGAGGGAAATCGAGTCTCTGCACCATACAGGCCCACCCTACCTACCACTCGCTTTTTTTTCTCTCCTGTTCCTCGAGAATTTATCGCTCGCTCTCTCGACTCTCGCGAATACAAAACGTTCGGCGAGACCCTCCGTTCCTTCGCGCTCCACACGAGCGCATGCACGAAATTTCTTCCTCAGTCTTCATCCCAGACATCGCAAACCATATTTACCGTTGTCACAATTTTTGCTTTCCCACACGAAGGAAGATTTTCTTTTGCATGATACATTTAAATGTACGAAAAATCATAAACATCTCATTGATTTAAAATGTAATTTGAAAGAAATGAATAAATTATTATCGAGATTAAATTTGAGATCTGAAACCAATAAAGTCGAATTCTACGCATACTATGTCAAAAATGTTGTACGATGCTCGGGAAAACTTTGCCATTGAATGAAATGAATAAATTATTATCGAGATTAAATTTGAGATCTGAAACCAATAAAGTCGAATTCTACGCATACTATGTCAAAAATGTTGTACAATACTCGGGAAAACTTTTTCTTAACTCGTGTGATTGCAACACTCGCATTCGGTTCGTGCGGCAAATTCAGTATATAGCGTAGTTTACAGATCTCAATTGATATTGTTATTGAGATTCGTGGCAACCAGTTCGATTCATATTCATGCAATATTCAATAAGATATCTCCATTAAATGGACGAAAAATCATAAACATCTTATTCATTTAAAATGCCATTTGAAAAAAACGTATCAACTATTATCGAGATTGAATTTGAGATCTGAAACTGTGATAATGTTTCGAATACTCGTCGGAAAAACGAAAATAAATATATCTCGCGAATTTGCACGAGAATATGAGAAAAGCTAACGGTTTGAAAATTTTGTTTGGCTTGCAGGTGAAAATATGGTTTCAAAATCGTCGAATGAAGTGGAAGAGAAGTAAAAAGGCCCAGCAGGAGGCGCGAAGCGGAAGCAACAGCGGCGGCGCCGCGAAATCCGAGGACAGCGGAGTGAGCAGTCGTTGCAGCACGGAACGCGAGAATCCCGCCGATCCGGAGATTCGCGGATCGAGCAACCCGACGAGCCTGATAGACGAGACGAGAGAAACGTCGCAGGAACACTCGAGGAGCATCGCGGAGCTTCAGGAGCCTCTCTACCGTCCTTACGTCGTTTAAACGACTCGCGAATCCCTCCAATCTCATCTCTCGCCTTCTCGTCTTTCGCCCGGTGCGCTGTAAATAATATTTAAAGAGAAATCCAAAGATACTTCCCAGGGGAGCGTCGAAAATGAACAAAATCGTTGAAAAAAAATAATAAAATAAAATAAAACGGAAAGCGGAAAAAAAGAGAAAATTATTTATGCTTCTATGAGTGATAAAACCGCGCGGACGCAGCTGTGTGAGTGTGTGTGGGTGTGTGTGTAAATAGTACTAGAAAATTAACTTGTGTGAAGTAGAATTTAATAGTTATACGAATTATGTATATGTTAATATAGGTATATGAATTATGTATATTGCAACAAGTTCCTATAATAAAATATTTAAAGAGAAATTTTGCGTGTCTACGAGATTTTTTGCTTGTAGAAGAGAGTAGAGCGAATTATTATTCTACTGCATATTCCCAGAAATTTCCTAAAAAATTGTTTCCACGGGTACCGCATGGAATATTCTAATAATTTGTTCAGCTAAAAAAAAGCGAAAAATATTATCGAAAAATCGTTTCCTGCGACAGAATACTCACTTAATCAGCAGACACGGCATTGAGCGATAGTGGACTTTGGGTGTGAAGGGACAGAGGTCGCTCGCGTTACCCGAAGGTACATATCTATCAACCTCGTGTCGATCCAAGCGACTGCAGAAGGACCGCAGCCCATCGGTATTTATGACATGCTAATTCCCAGTTAGAGATTCCGTCGCCGGAGGGATGTTCACCGGCTGAATCGCTCCAGAATGTGGCTGGGATATCTCGCTTATAGTCGACGATACGCCCAGTTGAGGAAGCGCGAGAAAAAAGCCAAATAGAGCAGATCCAAATCCTGATTTACCTGAAAGAAGAGAATACCTTTGTATTTTGAGTTTCAATTCGGGAGGTCGAGTCACGGTGAATAATAAAAATGTAACGTACCGTTTTTTAAATTATTTCACCCTGACAATTTTTATTATTTTATCGTGACCAGTGATCACTTTTTCAAATTACCTTTCATGCTATTCCAGCTTGCGACAAAGTGACCAATATTGTCACATTAAAAACGTGATCTTGGTCGCCGAAACGAGACTCCAACAAAATGGCCGTTCGTTTCTACTTCCCGATATCTCTTTACCCCGAAAAGTCTACATTTATTAAAAACTAAAATCTCAAATTTTCAAGCATTAAATATCCATTTTGTATCATCGCGCTTTCCATTCAACGACCGACAATTTACATTAATATTGTCCGATAATTCCCTAAAAGCGCAAATTCGGCAACCATAAACAAAAGCATCAAAAATGTCTCTTCAGTCGCAACCACTTCGGTATACGCTTTAAAATAATTCTTCTTCGACGACGTCTCGTCCCGAGTTTCGTTGCATATATTCTCCCTCCCGCGCGTCCTCGCGAATCCCGCGTCGACGTTTCAACGAATGTATGCACTGTTATCGAGGAAAGCTCATGAAATCATCCCCGGAAGGTTACGGCTCGGTTAAGTCTTCATTTATTTTAAACAAAAATCTCAAATTTCCAAGCATTAAATATCCATTTTGTATCATCGCGCTTTCAACGACCGACAATTTACGTCAATATTGTCCAATAATTCCCTAAAAGCGCAAATTCGGCAACCATAAACAACAGCATCAAAAATGTCACTTCGGTACACGCTTTAAAATAATTCTTCTTCGACGACGTCTCGTCCCGAGTTTCGTTGCATATATTCTCCCTCCCGCGCGTCCTCGCGAATCCCGCGTCGACGTTTCAACGAATGTATGCACTGTTATCGAGGAAAGCTCATGAAATCATCCCCGGAAGGTTACGGCTCGGTTAAGTCTTGGTTTAACGCTGTAGCGGCGCGCGAGGGGTGTCCCACTCTCATCGCCGTTCTCTCGTATCGCGTCGCGACCGTGGAGGATCTCTCTGGCTCTCAACCCCCGCGCCAGGCACGAGTGGAGGAGGTGGAGGCAGGAGGAGATTCTTCCGCGCCGTCGACTCCGAGAGTCGAGAGGTGGAGCACTCATGTTTATATGCATTGTATTGCTAAAACCCTTTTAACCGAATTACATTTAGCCATTCCGCGGATGCCTCTCTCCTCTCTCCATCCACTCGCTCCGCGACGTCCTGGCGAACACAGAGCGACGCGCCGCTTGCGCGACGTGTATTACGGCTGGCTCGAAGAGTGCTTGTGCTGGTGGAACGATATGGTGGTAGTGTCGAGCTTGCGCCCGAGGAGGATGAGTGGAGAGAGTGAGAGAGAGGCGCTCGTTCGAACGCCGGGGCTTCGCTGCGGCGAAGAGGAGACGAAGAGACGGGCCGAGGGGGAGAGAAAGAGAGAAACGAGGGGGATGGGGATGAAGAGGGAGAGACGGGGGGCTTTGGATTCCGGTACTTGGAACGGCACACGGGCCATCCCTGAATCCTGATTCCCTTGGTAAACAAGTGCTTGGGTGATTCACTGCTTGTTCACTCCTATCGGGCGTCGTTTGTTTCTAGACGCCGACGCCGAACCCGACGCCATTGCGCCTTCCATGATTCTACCTCGTTTTCCGGGCTAATGGTCATTCCTCCTTCCGACGATTCCCGCCACCGGGGCTACGTGTGGAGAGAGGCTTCTTCTCGCTGTTTCTTATCCTCATACAATACACGTTCTAGGAATTTCCTCGAGCGTGTGGCGGCTTCTCGGCGATAATCCTTCGTTTAGGTCGCGTCGAAGTGGCTGGAATCATGCCGCAAAAGTTGGATATTAGGAGGATAGAACGTATCGCAAAGCGGCTTCGTGTCTGGGCTTGCGTAATAATTCGCGAAACATTTTTTTTTTCACCCGCATCGCTGAGTTCCAATGCAGGCCCTACTTTTGTCATAGTTCATGGCGATAAAGTGTAGCTGAAGATAGATATGAAGTATCGAATTTGCTGAGATACCTTCTGGGATATATCCCTCGAAAAAAATGATAAAGGTCTTGATGGCGTCGAATTTTTGCTACTAAAATTATGTACCATCGATACATCTGTGTCTTGCACAATTTTTTCGAAAATCTCTCATGAAAATTTGAGTTTGTCGGATGAAACATAGAAACGAGTATGAAAGCACAACGACAGCTCGGTAGGTTGCCGAATAGCAAAAAGAAACAAACGGTAACACGTCAAAATAATAACACAAGGTTGAAATAACAAAAAATAACACAAGGTTGAAATAACAAATAATAACACAAGGTTGAAATAACAAAAAATAACACAAGGTTCAAATAACAAAGCGTTAAAATAACACAACGTTGAAATAACACTTTACTTTACTTTTCCTTTTTTTCTGTTTGTCTTTTCATCATTTCGGATTTTTTTATTGGGCGGATTGCCTCGAAATCTTTAAGTGATCGCCGAATTTTGAGTATTTAAGTTTTCATGGGATAGCCTCATGCTTTGACGTTATAGATTTGTCGTTATTTTGTTGTTGGGTTATTTTCTCGTGTGATATTTTGTCGTATGTTATTTTGCCGTGTAAAATGTCGTTGTGTTATTCTGACATGGAACCAAATCAAACAGCTCCCAAAATTCAGCCTCGAAGATCGACGATCCACGTGAAATTACCCCCCAAGGAAATAAAGTATATTTGAAAATATATAAAACTTTTGGCTAAAAAATATATAACAAATATATTTCAGATATATCTCAGATATTTAAAATATATCTCAGATATATCTCATGAAAATATATCCGGTGAATATATAAAATACATACAGCGAATATAGAACTTTCGACCCATATATATCATTTTACATATTTCATATATCTTGTATATACTTTATTTCCATAGGAGTCGTACCCTCTTAACTCGTATTAGCTTCCCATATTCCCCGCATCGACGTTTAAGCGTCGCTCTCCCGTGCCTCACGATCAATCAAAAAGAATTCCCGTCTCCTGGTGCCACGTAGCGCCTCGCCTGACTATACCTGTATACAAGACGTAAAATTCAACATTAGGATTCTCGACCATGAGACGCGTTCCACCTGTCTTGGCTGAGGCGCATCTCGCGGCGTAGCCCGTCATTAGCGCTAACAAGTTTAGCCTCGGGCTGCTGGCTGCCGGCTGGCTGTTGAGTGGGTGGTGGTTGCTCACTCGCTTCGAGCTAAGGGTTGGAGAACGCGTCGTCTCACCCCCGCACCCGGAGCCGCCACCTCCACGAGCGCGCGAGGATAGTGTACGAAGAGCCGGATGATTCCACTAGCCGTGTAACTCCGTAGACCAAAAGGAGGGGATAATAAGATCTGCGACAATCAAGTCGAGGACGTGGAGAGGACGAAGCGCGGGGGGCGTTTCGCGACCCCTTGGGCGAGCGTCGTCCGCCACGTTACGTCCACCTCCGCTCGGCACTCTTCTCCTCGCCCCTCCGTCGTCCTCCTCGTCCTCGTCCTCGCAACCGCCTCCCCCGCTTCCTCGCCCTTCGCCGTCCCGGCTCCTTCCTCAACCCGCACCCCTGCAATCTACTTCACCCTCCCCGCCCTCGCCGCTCCCCCCCCCGGTCTTCGCAATTCCTTCACCCTCGGATGCCACGCGGAATCGTGGCCATTCTGCCGCAACTCGGAAATCACCGTAATGGATAAGTTTTTCCTGTCGTAAAATAACGTATTATAGAGGGAAGCGGAATCTCTCTCGCGGGGTAAATAGGCGAGGAAGTATTACGAAAGTGGCATTGCCTATGGCACGTTTTTCATCGTCCTCTCTCGGGCTAGTGTATTGGAGCGTGAGATGCGGATCTGTGAGGCGGGCGGATTTTGGTTTGGATTGCAACATTTGCATTTTTCAATGGTGGTTCGACGATGATGACTTTTTTGATTTTTTTTTTTGGGAATTGGCTCACCAGGTTCAGCTTGATTGATGATGTTGATCGCGGATTCTTCTTCCACTGCGATCTGAAAGATGTGAGGAGGTTTTTTTTAGTTGCTGAATGAGATTTTTTTTTAACACTGAATAAGGTTTTTTTTTTTAAACTGGATGAGGTTTTTTTAAAACATTGAATGAGATTTTTGTAAACACTGAATGATTTTTTTTTTAACACTGAATAAGGTTTTTTAATTGCGTAAACTAAATGAATCGTTGAGAATATTTTCTCCCGTGATCTTTTCATATAGTGTTTTATATACCGCACCTTTGTCCGATGTCTTCCAACTCAGATACTCACCGGGTTTATTTCACTCGATAATCTTGATCCCGAATTCTCCTTCCACTGCAGCCTGAAAATCGTAATACCAAATAAATTTTCCTCCAAAAAGTTGATTGTCAAGGATTCGCGAATTTCAGCTTCATTCGTGGTGTAGATATATCTATAACTTACAAATATTACGATTATTTTTTTAAACAAACAGAGAAATAATTTCTTCTGAATATTTCTACTGAAATTTATCATTTCTGTAGAAATGGTTCAGGATTCCAGTAGGAATTTCTACTGAAATTCATCACTTCAGTAGAAATGGTTCAGAATTCCAGTACAAATTTCTACTGAAATTCATCACTTCAGTAGAAATGGTTCAGGATTCCAGTAGGAATTTCTACTGAAATTCATAATTTTATCATTTCAAAATTTCAATAGGAATTTCTAATGAGATTCAGAATTTCATAATTTCAAAATTTCAGTAGGAATTTCTACTCAGATTCAGAATTTCATAATTTCAAAGTTTCAGCAGGAATTTCTACTCAGATTCAGAATTTCATAATTTCAAAATTTCAGTAGGAATTTCTACTGAAATTCATCATTTAAGTAAAAATGGTTCAAAATTACAGTAGGAATTCCTCCTCAAATTCATCATTTCAGCATAAACAATTCAGAATTTCAGTATAAATGTCTACCGCGAAATTCACCATCTCATTAAAAATATTCAAATCATCGTTGCGACCTTCGACAAACGACCGTCACCAAATCCAACTCCCGCACCCTAATCCAGCTCCCAAGATACGGCGACTTCCGTCCCGTGTAAATCATCGTAATGGATAAGGCTTCTTTTTTTTTCTTAATAAAACAATCTATTACCGAAGGACCTGAAACCGGTGGCAAATAGTCGAGACGCGTTACACACGAAAAGCAACGGGGGATTCGTCGGCAAGCGGGGTTTGTGTGTGCTGCCTTGGCAATCTTTCCAGATGAATTGTTGACAAATTTTGGTATAACAGGGGATGGATAATTCTTCGAGGGGGAGGGAGGGGAGGGAAAGGAAGGGTCGTTGGCCCAGCCCGCCGGCTTCAGGCGATGCATACAGTCGTGTAGAAGGGTGGGGTGGTGATTTCAGCTCGAGTAGCAACAAGATCGAAGAGATACCGAGGAAGAGATGGCGCAACGGGGAGGGCGGACGAAGGAGGGGATGAGGCGCAGCGGGTGGGAGAGAGAGAGAGAGGCGAGAGCGAGAGGGTGGAAGGAGCTAACCGCATCGTAATCAACGTAAAATGGCGTCGGATAAGTGAGCGTATAGCGAGGGACTCGGTGGGAGTAACGAGTAGAACGGATCCCGGGCTGCGCAGGGTCGTGGATGGGAGGGCTCTTTGTTGCCCTGATCCGTGATCAGCCTCCCGGTCACCCTTGATGCCGCGTCTTTTCGCCCATCAACATCGACCACGCTGCCCACTTGTATTTCCGACGCTATTGCAGAAATTTACAGCGGTTGACGTATTTAATTTATTATTATTATTTTTTTTTTTTACTATTGTGGGAAGTGATTTATGGAGATTTTCTCATTTTTGAGACCTGAATTTCTTGAAAGGAAAATTTGAATTTGGTATTTAGAAGTAAGGAACGCTGCCCACTTGTATTTCCGACGCTATTACAGAAATTTGCGGCGCCCGATGTATTTAATTTATTCTTTTTATTATTATTATTACTTTTTTTTTACTATTGTGGAACGTGATTTATGGAGATTTTCTCATTTTTGAGACCTGAATTTCTTGAAAGGAAAATTTGAATTTGGTATTTAGAAGTAATGAACGCTGCCCACTTGTATTTCCGACGCTATTACAGAAATTCGCGGCGCCCGAGGTATTTAATTTATTCTTTTTATTGTTATTATTACTTTTTTTTTACTATTGTGGAACGTGATTTATGGAGATTTTCTCATTTTTGAGACCTGAATTTCTTGAAAGGAAAATTTGGATTTGGTATTTAAAAGTAACGAACGCTGCCCACTTGTATTTCCGACGCTATTACAGAAATTTGCGGCGCCCGATGTATTTAATTTATTCTTTTTATTCTTATTATTACTCTTTTTTTTAACTATTGTGGAACGTGATTTATGGAGATTTTCTAATTTTTGAGACTTGAATTTCTTGAAAGGAAAATTTTTGGATTTTGTGGATATTAATTTGGGTTTCGTGGATATTAAACGTGTAAACCACGTTCAGTAAACATTTAATAATAATCAAATTGTAGGGTAAAGAGAAAAAATGGCGTATTTAAAAGTAACGAACGCTGCCCACTTGTATTTTCGACGCTATTACAAAAATTCGTGACGTCCGACGTATTTAAATTGTCGTTATTATTATTATTATTATTATTATTTTTATTTTTCTAATTTAAAAAAATTATTTTTATTATTACTATTATTATTTACTATTGCTGGAAGTGACTGAAGATTTTCTAATTTCCGAGACCTGCATTTTTTTAAAGGAAAATTCGTGTTTCTTGGATATTAATTTTTACGTCGTTGGCTGATGTTATTTTGCGTTTGACAATTTTCAAGATGGACGCCAGCGAGCGGACGTATTATTGTTGCAATTATTGGCAGAGAGGACATCAATCTTCCTCCTTTTCTCGATAATTCGCGAATTCCCCACAGTCCACTTGGATGCAAACAAAACAAGTCCATTCCGCGTTACGTGCGCGGAATGAGATATTCGTTTGAATTACCGAGTCTCACTGCGTTGTCTGTCTCTGTCTTTGTCTCAGTCTGTCTTTCTCTCTCTTTCTCAGCACGGCGGTACGTCTAAGGAAAAAGCAATCGGCTTCCGTGAGGGGCCAAGGAAATTGTATATGTACAACGCTGATTCTCCACCGAAGGCTCGGTGTAAGAGGAATCGGAGGAGGGGGGGAGGGGGGGGGGGGTGGTAGGCGAAAGGCGCATAAACATTCGGAAAGGCGTTCGCTGAACGGTTCATTTGGCCGCGGCTGATCTATCCTGCGATATCGCAAACGGCGACACAAACGTACGTTTATTATCGCTCGCATCCCGAGAATCGAGTCAACGATTCTAAATTTACGGAAGATTCTATGATTTCATTTCATTCGCGATTTTTTTTTTATTCGCCAGATTCGACGTGAAGAAATAAACAAATGAAGATAACAAAAGAAAAAAAAACAATGAAAGAAATAAATGGGTCTCGATATCGCGAATTTCATTCGCGATTTTTAGCTCGAACATTAACGTAAAAATCGCAGTCCAAATCCAAACCCAGAATCAAAGACGAAACCTGCTCGATTTAGCGTGAAAACCTTCGTACACCAAAAACCGCAACGTACCTTTGTATTCGCAATCGAAAGTGCGAAACGGCATCGCGATTAAGGCGATGTGAAACATCCACGTTGAGCCCAGTCGGTATCAAAAACTGTAATGAACGTTTTTCACGGATATTTGCATTTATACCTGAAAGACGAAATTCATTCCCTGCGGATTTCACCAGTGCAGGGAATGAATTTCTTCTTTTAGCTGTAAATGCAAATATGCGGAAAAAAAGTTCATTGCAGTTTTTATTATCGCAGTCGGTAATTCACATGCCCTTAATTCCGCTGCCGAAGCATCAGTCGACACAAAGAGAACTGAGCTGCTTGGCCGGCCGCGCGACGCGATAGGTCGGCAATCCGCGCGTGTTCATTCCTGCTCGCTGCCGCTCAGCTGTTGTTAGCTGATGATACAGAAGCGACTGCGCAGAGAGTTCTTCCCCCCACCACGCCCCTCGCCAAACCTACCGTTCCACGTTTTAATCGACCATATTGTTATCATTAATTAACGGTGTCATTAAATTGAATATACCACATATCATTAAAATATCATTAAATTCAATATATCATTAATAACAATATATCATTAAAATTAAATAAACGAAAACACAATCGATAGATCGTGATTACAATATCATAGTGAGCGTTTTTTTCACCGAAAAAAATTCCCTGACTTTTCCCTGATTTTTGCCTGACCACAGTTCTGACGATTTTTATTTAAAATCTCAACGATGCCGATGATAATGTATCCAAAACTGGTGCACGTCATCGATAAATTATTTACTTTGACGATCAACGATGAATCACATTAAACACTAGTATAATAATTCATGTTATATTATATAAATTATATATAAATAAATATGTAAATATTATATATAAATTATTTGTATATAAATAATTTTATACATTATTATATTTGTTATAATAATGTATAATATTATTTCTATAATTATAGTAGTAGTAGCAGTAATCGTTCTTTATTGGGTAGCTGTATATTACAAGTTTGTTTTGGGTATACTGGAGAATTGGCGTTTTTGTGTAATTTGTGAACCCAATGGGCCATCGACCGAGGTCCTTCAGCCCGTTTCTTTTCTTCGCAAGCTCGCTTTTCTTAATTCTTTACGCAGCTATAATTATACTTTTTATAATAATGTATAACAGTTTTTAAACTTTTTATCTACTTATGGGAGGCTGAGCGCCAATTCACTTTTTCCTTAACAAATTTTCAAATTCCCTGATTCCCTGATCGATTTTTTTCTTCCCTGACTTTTCCCGCGGTTTTCCCTTACCGCCACCATGAATATAAAAATCACTGCAGTATCGACACGCCTGCGCGTGACCTAGTTGAGCGCAGCGTCGCCCGAGTGCGCCACCGGTAAGATCAACAAGAGAGCCGCGCGCGCGGCGCGAGAGAATCGCCCAATCTGACCGACCGATCTCACGGGAATCCCGCGACGTCCGCAGTTCCCGGAATCGCCGCGAGTCACATCGCCGAGCGCCGAAAAAAATCTCTCTCAGGCAGGCAGCGCACAAAGGCGCAAACAACAATACGCCGCAACCGGAGCGCGAAACGGGCTGCGGTAAAACGTCAAAACAACGAAACTACGGCGCACGAACCGGCGGTGCGATCGACGCGCGTCGCGCGTGTGTTTTTCTCGCTCGCGTTTCCGAGACGCAACTCGGAAGACGATTTAATTCGACCGTTCGGTTGTCGTGCGGCGCACACGTGTGACGAGACGGAGAGAAAAGTCGCGCGCGCGAGTTCGAGGCCTCCCCCCCCCCCCCCCCTGGGATTATGCGATTGACAATAATCGTGGCGAATCATGAAAACTGTGGAGGGGAAAGTCGTCGTGCTGGGCTCTCAAGGTAAGTTCGTCATCCGTTGTTGTGGCTAGCCGAGAGCCGCGATATCGGCGTGCTTGCTGCGAATGCGGCGCGCGCATTCCCCTCCCCCACCTTTTTCTTCAAATAATATATATATATATATATATATGTATAGAGGCGAATATATCAAATATAAACACGAATCGGTTGTCGCGTATTATCAGAGCATTTCTATTCTTCGTAATCTTTTTTTTTCCGATTAGTATATGACGAATTATGTAATGTTACGAGGAAAAATTATATATGAATATAATATAAGTACGAAGTAACATCTCGCGAATATATCAAATATAAACACGAATCGGTTGTCGCGTATTATCAGAGCATTTCTATTCTTCGTTATCTTTTTTTTTTCCGATTAGTATATGACGAATTATGTAATGTTACGAGGAAAAATTATATATGAATATAATATAAGTACGAAGTAACATCTCGCGAATATATCAAATATAAACACGAATCGGTTGTCACGTATTATCAGAACATTTCTATTCTTTGTAATCTTTTTTTTTCACGATTACTCTATGACGAATTATGTAACGTTACGAGGAAAAATTATATATGAATATAATATAGGTACGAAGTAACATCTAGAGTATATATATATATATATATATTTATAGAGGCGAATATATCAAATATAAACACGAATCGGTTGTCGCGTATTATCAGAGCATTTCTATTCTTCGTAATCTTTTTTTTTTTCCCCGATTACTATATGACGAATTATGTAACGTTACGAGGAAAAATTGTATATGAATGTAATATAGGTACGACATAACATCTCGCGAATAGTCTTATCATACGTTACGCCGGGGGAGATCATCCTGGATTATCTGCGCAAGAATGTATGTGCCGAAATTTTTCGAGTGCTATATATACGGAGGTGTATGTATATACATATACGTCCGGTCACGCTACTGCATGGCACGTCGCCTGGGGTCACTCGATCAGCCTCGGTCGCGTCTTTCTGTAATGCTATTTCCATATTGTTGACAGGGAAGTAAGACAATAGTTATCACGCTGATAAAAGCGACGAAGCTCGCCGCGCGCGCTGTCGACGCTGAAAGGAAATTTACAGATGGCCAGCTGTCGTTATTTCGGCTATCGTAATTGAACACTTTTTTTACGATCAACGACGGACCGGATTTTTTTGTTACTAATAATTTGTTTTTTTTTAAATAATGGTTTAATAATTTTTTAAATAGGTTTAATAAGGCTTTAATAATGGTTATAATTTGTTTTTGTTTTTTTTTTAATAATGGTTATTGACTAATTTAGACTTTGTAAAAAAAAAACACGAAGGGCGTAGCGCAATTGTTAGGATCTTCCGAAATTTCGAATCTCGACTTTTTTCATTTGAGGACCTATAAAATCTTTTTTTTTTCAGCAATTGTAGTTGAATCTTTTTTTACTGGATTTTTATGTCACTAATAATTATTTTTGTATTTATAATAAAGTTTAATTATCTATTAACCCTTCGTGAAAAAAATGCGCAATAGTTAGGATCTACCGAAATTTCGAATCTCGACTTTTTCATTTGAGGACCTATAAAATGTTTTTTTTTTCGGCAATTTTAGTTGAATTTTTTTTTACTGGATTTTTATGTTACTAATAATTATTTTTGTATTTATAATAAAGTTTAATTATCTATTAACCCTTCGTGAAAAAAATGCGCGATAGTTAGGATCTACCGAAATTTCGAAACTCGACTTTTTTCCATTCGAGGGACTATAAGATGGATGATCCAGTTGCTGACCGTGTACCAGTTATCGTCCATTGTGCTATGATACCCTGGATTTCTATACGGTCAAGGCCCAAGCGACGACCACTGGTGCATGGTCAGTGACTGGGACATTCCACTCGGCTCTGGTCGTAAATGGTTGTGAGAGGTGTGAAAGGACGTTTTTTTTTTTTTTTTCAGGCGTCGGTAAGACGAGTTTGATAACGCGTTACGCCGGCAAGATGTTCAGTCCGCACGCCAGTCCCACTATCGGGGCTTCGTTTTTCACGTGCAAAGTCAATCTCGAAGACGCGAGAATAAAGCTGCAGGTGGGTGTGAAACCGGATGTCGTGCATCATTCATCGTTTGCGCTACAGCGTCGGAGTACAAATGAGTCAAAGAAAGATTATTCAGCTGCATACAAAGTATTCATTCTGTCCAGCAGAAATTACGTCACTGCACAAAAACAGAGTTTTATGGAAAACAGTAAAAAATGAGTTTTTTATTTTATTGTTTTTTGTTTGTTTTAATATTCTTTATTATCTATATTAATTTTTTTTTTTGCTATTTATATTCATTTTCATTATTTTATTCTTTATATTAATTTTCGTAAATGTACAAATCGTTCTAATGAAGTAAATCTAGTAAATAGAAGAAGTGAGGAATTTATTTATTTCTCTCTCTCTATATAGAAAGTATCTCGTCGTTTCATTCTGTCCGGCAGAAATTATGTCACTGCACAAAAACAGTTTTATGGAAAACAGTAACGAATTAACTTAGAGGGAAATAAAAATGTGTTTTTTATTTTATTGTTTTTTGTTTGTTTTAATATTTTTTGTTATCTATATTAATTTTCTTTATTGTTTATATTAATTTAAATTTTATTCTTCATACTAATTTTCGTAAAAGTACAAATCGTTCTAATTAAGTAAATCTAGTAAACAGAAGAAGTGAGGAATTTATTTATTTTTCTCTCTCTCTCTCTCTCTCTAATTAATTGCTATTACGATTCAGGTTTGGGACACCGCAGGCCAGGAGAGATTCAGGTCGATGGCGCCGATGTATTATCGAAACGCGAACGCCGCGCTCCTGGTATTCGATATAACCAAGTACAACACGTTCGCGGAAATCAAGACTTGGGTGACCGAGCTCCAGCGTAACATCGACGAGGCGCTTGTTTTGGTGCTGGTCGGTAACAAGAGCGACCTCTGCGCCGAACGCTCGGTCGATCCGGAGGAGGGCAGAAAGTACGCCAACAAAATTGGCGCGAGCTATCACGAGACCTCGGCGCTACACGACGAAGGCATCGAACAGGTTTTCCTAGCCACGGCAATAGGACTTCTAAGGTCATTATTTACACCAATCACTTTTTTCAACATTCGAGAAGCAAGACAAATTAAAAAATGATAAAATACGAAATATGCTGCTGATAACTAGAAAAACGATAGGAATATTATTTATTGGTGCAAATAAAATAAAAACGATAAAAACTTCGTTTTCGTTTTATTCACACTACTAAATATCATTCCGAATGTTTTAGCACTGTTTATTAGTGCAAATAAAATAAAAACGATGAAAAATATTGCTTTTTATATTTACCATTATATTTACTTTATATTAGTGAAAACACTGGCTAAGAACCTTCTTAAATCGATTTTGAAAAAAAATCATTTTTGGCGACGATCTTTTTGTCAAAAATCATAGATTTGGCTCCGGACCTAAAATCGCCAAAATCGACCTCGGAAATGTTTCTTTTCAAAATATCACCTATAATAGGCTAATCAATTTTGCGCTGCTGTGCTCTTGTAAAGCTTTAAAACGTTACGGGTGCTGCAGCGCCTGTCTTCTTATCAAATTTTTTAAATTTGATACCAAACTGATTTTGTTTACCACGGACTTTCCTGGCAACCAATCACAGCTCGAATAGAATGCTAACAAAGCTTTCCGCTAATCATGAACTTTTTAAAATAAGACTACTAAATAATGTTCCGACTGTTTTTAGCACTATTTATAAGTGCAAATAATTATTTATTAGTGCAAAAACGATTAAGATCGTTTTTCTATATTGACACCACTAAATAATATTCCTACTGCTTTCAGCACTGATTTGCACTGATTGAACTCATCTTTTTTGTCGAATAAATTGCGCAGGCTGACGGGAAATCAAGATCTAACGACGAGCCTGAGGATCTTCGATTCGACAACGAGCTCCGGACTGAGCAATCCGGAAATGCTTCAGCACACACCATCGAGCGAGGAGAGTCTTGCCACGACATCCATAGCCTACGGTATCGACGAGCGACCGCCCGCCTGTTGTTGACGCCGGTCGCTCTCTCCTTCTTCCCTTCCCCATTTATTTCCACACATTTATCGATATTCTTGGATCACTCGATCATTCTCACGAACGAATCAAGCTGAACGAAAAAAAAAAAAAAAAAACCAAAACCGGTGCTCGACAATCTCATCGCAATCTAAGATTTTTCATCCTTATTTAATTTCTCTTATGTAGGTTTACATTTTTTCTTTTGTTTATTTAATACACTAACCGAAGGTCTCGGCATTGCCCGACACGCAATTACCGCGAGTCTCGCGAAACGATCTAATCGCGTCCTAAGTTCGTTCGTAATTACTTTTTTACTTCGTTAATTAACAAAATCCTCAGCACTGCCTCGTGTACAAAGAAAGTGACTTTGTAATGGAGACGATTAATGTAAAGAGCGTTTGAGAATTATGAGTTTTCAGCGACGGCCTAAATGCCTCAAGACTGTACAGCCTGTTGATATTAAAACAAAACGAAGAAAGAAGAAGAAACAAAAAAAACGTAAAACGCTTTGTATAAATAAGTACGTAAATAAATAAATAAATGAAATTCTTACATTTGTAACGTACGCTGCGGTGAAATAAAAAGAATTATCATTGGATCGCAATGAAATAGAGAGAGTGTTGGGAACGCGGGCGGTTACCTTCCGTCGAGGGAAATTCATGCAGCGGAGAATAATAAATCTCACGCTACATGAATGACTCGTCTTCGCGTATGATACGCGAACGCGGGCGCGGTGAAGTTGACGGACTTATTACGGGATTCATTGAAACTGCCGGGGAAAAACGGTCAATTTCACCGAAGAGAACGAGGACCGGGTCGGCGCTGCCCGCGCTGGCATAATTCTGAATATAAGCAAACAGACTGCTGATTTTGTTCAAAGATTGTGCTCGCGTCGAGAGCGCTCTTGCTGTGTGGCCTTTCCACCAGAGAATCATCGCCACCGGATGTCGATTAATGAAATCCCGAGACCGCCTCCTGACATCGCGACTTATGTAAATAAATTGTTTTACGACGAACGCGGAGTGTAAGGAGCGTCAATGAAGACAAGTTCAGCGAAGGGTGAGGATCGAGTCGAATGTCCTCGGTGAAAAGTCACTGGAGATTTTCGGGTCAAATGTCAACAGGATTGTGACCCGTATATTTCTTTTTATGTGTCTTAAATGTCTCAAAATAATCCGCACCAATTTTTAGATACTTTCCAAAATTAATCACAGTCACGAAAAATGTTGTGATTGTAATTTGATTTAACGGATTGCTCCTTGACATAGTAGATTACAATTTGTGAATTGCATTGAAAAAGACGAGTGTACGCATTAAAATATGGTGAGGTATAAATATATAAATATAAATATTAACATGAAAACTTTTTGTTATGTTTTGAAACATAACTAAAATAATATAATAACGTAAATTTAAAAGTATTGACATAAATGTTATTTATTAATTTAAAAAACACAGAATGATTAAAAATAAATTTAAAGTAAATGTTTGTCCTTACAAAAAATGAAAAGAAAAGAAAGAAATAAATTAAGAAAATGCGGGATTTACGGTCCTGTTAATTTGCCTTGGAATGCGCGAAATAAATAAGAAAAATGCTTCACGTCGCGCGTATAATTCTCGAGCCCGAGGATACATCGCCGTGTCTGCCGGTCGGTAGAATATAGCGGATGATGATCGCAGAATGAGTCACTTGGACTGGCCGAGTTTCACGGAGCGTGTCGTCCCGCAGCCACGGCTTCTGCATCCTCGCTCCTCGCTCCTCTCGCTTACACTCGTCTCGTTACCACCCCGCGCGCTCCTCGCTCGTTTCCTATTCAAGTAACATCAGATAAAACTTCCGCGAGAATCTCGTTCCTTTCCCTCGTTCAATGCTTCGCGGCTTCGATCGGCAAAATTTGTCTCGGCGATACAGAGAATACGCCCAAACAAGTCCGAACACCGAAGAAATCACCGAGTGTTTTTCGAAGATTTAAAACTACGAGATTTTGGTCGAAAGCACCGAAAATTAATTGAAATTTCGAATTTTTAGTTATAAAAGTGCTGCCCTGCTCAGTAATTCCCATTCACACTGATAGAAACCGATTATGTGGACAAAATTCCGATTGAGAAATAATCGCTTCGAACAGGTTTCAATCGGATTTTTATCCATCTTATTGGTTCTAATCGGATCTTGTAACCAGGGTGTGCTTTTCGCTGCCGCTCGGATGAAATGGATAAAATTCCGACTGAAAAATGATCGGTTCGAACAGGTTTCAATTGGATTTTTGTCCATCTTATTGGTTCTAATCGGATCTTTTAACCAGGGTATGCTTTTTCGCTGCCGCTCGGATGAAATGGATAAAATTCCGATTGAAAAATAATCGTTTCGAATAGGTTTCAATCGGATTTTTGTTCATCTTATCGGTTCTAATCGGATCTTTTAACCAGGGTGTGCTTTTTCGCTGTCGCTCGGATGAAAAAACACCCTGAAGCTTTAAAAAAAATTGTTTTAAAAATTCCTGTTTTAAAAATTCCAAAAGCACTCAGTGCTCACCGCTGGTTTTTCGGACACCGTCCTTTATCCTTTCGGTGCTTTTTTCACTACGCTAGCCCGCTAGGACGAACACAAAATTCAGGGAACGACAGCAAAGCAAAATTGACTTGGCGTCAAAACGAGTCTCCGATTATCTGAATATGTAACTCGGCGTGCGCAAGAAATGCAATGAGCGGTGCAAGTCAAGCGAGGAGGTCCAATTGAAGGTATTGCAGTTCCGAGAGTTGTCAGCGAGACAATGGAAGCTTAAGCTTCTGATAACGAGACTGCGTTGCCTATTGCGTCCGTGCATCGTCGCGTCCCGAGGAATAATAGGGTGTAAGGTAATGCGGCGATTGGTCAATCGCGAGCTCTTTTGCAATCGAAAATCACTAATGACTCGGTGCGAGAGTACATAATAATTCGTACACATTTCCTTTACATATTTGTATGGAAAATATGTACATTTCATACAAAAAACATCAATTTCAACGATTACTTAAAAATCTGAAAAAGATCATACGTTTACAGAAAAACGAAGGAATCATTTTCATAAAAAAAAAACTTGAGTCATCAAAATATTTGTTAAGCAATTTTTTTTATCAATTCATTAATTCATTAATTCATTGATAACGAGACTGCGTTGCCTATTGCGTCTGTGCATCGTCGCGTCCCGAGGAATAATAGGGTGTAAGGTAATGCGGCGATTGGTCAATCGCGAGCTCTTTTGCAATCGAAAATCACTAATGACTCGGTGCGAGAGTACATAATAATTCGTACATATTTCCTTTACATATTTGTATGGAAAATATGTACATTTCATACAAAAAACATCAATTTCAACGATTACTTAAAAATCTGAAAAAAATCATACGTTTACAGAAAAACGAAGGAATCATTTTCATAAAAAAAAAACTTGAGTCATCAAAATATTTGTTAAGCAATTTTTTTTATCAATTCATTAATTCATTAATTCATTGATAACGAGACTGCGTTGCCTATTGCGTCGGTGCATCGTCGCGTCCCGAGGAATAATAGGGTGTAAGGTAATGCGGCGATTGGTCAATCGCGAGCTCTTTTGCAATCGAAAATCACTAATGACTCGGTGCGAGAGGGACAAAACTAGGCAATGCCGTAAGAAGGGACCGCACCTGTTGGACGCATCACATTGTCACTGACTCGACAGTCGCCACGGAAGACTAACCGAGATGTTTGCCGAATAACGGAAGTGGGTGTACGACAGACATGCACAGGACGAGCGGGAGAAGAAAATGAAGAAGAAGAAAAGGAAGAAGAAGAAGAAGAAGAAGAGGACGACGACGACGACAATAGAAAAGAAGAATAACGAGACTGCTCCCATATAAAACGATGTTACCATTTGCTCGAGCTCTCAGTTGCCGAGTAATCTCACGTGGCTACGAATCGCGAAAGTACAATGAACCAGCGTGCAATAACGAGATAGAGCGCTTCATTAGACAATTTCGTTCCTCAATCCCCCAGTGCGCGGTTTGTTTTTCCCTCGTTTTTTGTTATTAAAGATTTTTGCGCGCGTTGCGATTCATTGGAGATGAGCCTAACCCGGAGCTCGGGCTCCTCACTCCCGGTGGAAAACAGAACAGAGACGCGACGGGCGAGGGAAACATAGAGAGAAACATGGATTGGAGGATTTTGCTTCCGCGTGAGAGGAGGAAATGCGATATTGCAGTTCTCGTCGCTTGGGTTTTGTTTTGCTGTGCGAAGAGCTGCGTAGGGCAGGATTTTCGAATCGATAACCAAGTGAGGATTCAAGCAAATGGTAATTACGCTATTGGCAATTTATTTTGTTTTTCGTGATTCAATTACTCGGCATTTTTTTTTTAAGCTTATCATTTTTAAATTGTTTTATGCAGAAGGTAAAAATATATATATTGTTCAAATTGCTAAGCCGGACGTTTTTAATTCAGCAACAACTTCATAACGCTTGTTGTGAAAGGATAAAACTTGATGTCAAGATTTTTTTCAACAATACAGGACGGAGTCCACTTTTGCGTTTATTAATTGAGCAATTTTCATGTTAATTCTGGCAGACTGTTACACGAGAATTGCGATTGGCTCGCGGATGCCGGACAGCGCGATTACCTCGACGATTCCCGCGAACTCGTTGTCGGATTGCGAAGCCGCGTGCTCGGGCAACAGAACTATTTGCAATGCTTTTAGTTTCGGGTAAGCTCTGATAAAAATATCAATAAAAATAGCGAATGAAGCCACTGCTTAGGATTGAACAAAATATCACCTAATTTAAGGGGAACTTCTGTCTTGGAGGACAATATTTCAGGTGCTCACACTTTTATTTTTTGTGAGGAAACAAATAAATGTAGACGACCGCGGGTTTTTTTTATTTGTTATTTACGTTTTAAAGTATTCAGAGCAGATTATTTATCAGTATCACTTTGGTCATGGAATGACGGAGGTTTTTTTTCGATTACTGCAAAATTAAGAAAATGGCGGCGATTTGAAAAAAAAAATTAAAAAAATGTCCCCTATTTCTTCGTATAAAAACGTGAATAAAAAATCGAAAAAAAAACCTCCGTCGTTCCATGACCAAAGTGATACAATTAATAATCGGCTCTGAATGCTCTAATGTTGACCGTGTTTGAAGACCTGGGATGCCGACAATTAAAAAAAAAACCATTGTATACTTTAAAACGTAAATAACAAATAGAAAAAAACCGCAGTCGTCTACATTTATTCGTTTCCCCACAAAAAAATAAAACGTGATCACCTGAAAAATAGTGCTCCAAGGTAGAAGACCCCCTAAAAAAAAAAAAACATTAACAAGCTTTGAATCTATCGAAAAATCGATCGATAATTAAAAATCGAAAACCAATAAAACAACAAAATCGTTGCCGGAGTGTAGGATAGACGCGAGAGGAAACGGAACGTGCAGGGTGGGCCGAATGGACCTGAATACACGTGGCAACGATCTCGTGATGGATCCGGACTACGATGTTTACGAGCGTCGAGCCAAAATGCCGCGCGGCTGCCAGCACGACAGGTTGTTGAGAATCGGATTCGGAGCTAGAGCGCCAGTTGCGAACGTCAGCGACGCTAATAACACGGCTCTGAGTCGTCAGCAAATAGGTCCACAAGGTAACGGTCAAGGTGTGCCGATGATGATGATGATGAACGGAGCGCCGGCGGCAAGAAGGCCGCAGAATACTTTTGGCAATCCGTTCGGCGCGGGAGCTTTTCCCGGAAATGATTCACCGTCCCAAAATCCGTCGTTCTTTCGCGGCGGATGGAATCCCCCGATCGCCGACGACGGCGACACCCGAATCTTCGATATCATCAACAACAAGAAGAATTACAAGTCCGGTCGCTGGAAGCAAACGCGTCATCAACACGAGGATTCGCCTCACGAATATTATTCGGACGATCATCATTCGGAATTGCATTCGACGATTAAAATTCACGCGGATGACGAGCATCATAGCGATGAACTCTACCTTTTCGGGTCGAATCCCTTTGGATCGGGCATCGAGAACAAGTGGAGCTCCGGCTCGCCCGGTGCGGAGGCCAAATGGTCCGAAGCCAATCCAGGTGGAAACCCCAAATGGTCCGAAGCCAATCCAGGTGGAAACGCCAAATGGACCGCAGCCATTCCGGGATTAAATCCAAAGTGGACTGCCGGCTTTCCGGGATTTGATTCGAGATGGAACGAAGGCTTTGGCGATTTTGGGGCGAAGCTGAACGCCGGATTTCCTGGCGCCGATGGCCTACAGACGGGAATCTCGTACTCCACGTCCACAATCGCGCCGGGATTTGGAAGCCGTGGTCTCTTTGGTCAGGCCGTTGGTATTGGATATCCTGCAGGAGCGACTGGTGATCCTGTGCTCGAGAAAACGAAGGGTGAGTAGCCTGAATATTTTACGTTTTCATAATCAGGACCAGTAAAATGTGGAGCTGATTTTTCAAATCTTCCAATTTCAAATTTTCAAATCTTAAGTGCATTCATTATGTAATGGATACACTTGAGTGAAATTTGATGTCAAATTACTCAGACATGGAGATACGAAAATGCTGAATTAATCATAAACTCAGAAAAATGTATGGAATAACAATTCCGAATATAGTGAGTTCTACTACCTACATAAATAGTCATCATTTCCAACAATAAATATTTTCAAAAATAACGCAACAACGTGGTCGACAAAGATGTGACATTATTCGACAATTCTTCTGTCTAAAAGTCATTCAAACAAATTTCAAAAAGGTATTATGGTGCGTTGCTCCTGGCGTTAAGGATGTAGGAGCGCCGAGTATTTAATTTGCCTGAATTCGAGAAAAGTGCGAGAGAATTGCAAACACTTCTCGATGATCTGAAAATCTGAAAAAATGCATGCACACCAAAGAAAGATTAATTTTGCATAATAATAATTCTTACATATTTTCTTTACATATTTGTATGAAAAATATGTACATATTAAATTTGTACATATTTCTCATACAGAAACACAAATTTCAACGTTTACTTAAAAATCTAAAAAAATTCATACGTATACAAAAAAACGAAGGAATCATTTTCATAAAAAAATGAGTCATCAAAATATTTGTTAAACATTTTTTTTTATCAATTCATTATAACGTGTTCGAATTATTAATATGCAAAATTAATCTTTTCAGTACCTTTAGTGTGCATGAATTTTTTCAAATTTTCAGATCATCGAGAAGTGTTTGCTTTAATTTGAGAAGTATTAATTTGCTTTCAACACTGTTTGCTTTAATTTGCTTTCGAGAAGTGTTTGTGATTTAAGGTAGATAGTGCGTGTAGTATTCATTTCGCCTAAATTCGAGAAATTCGGGCAAGAGTTGCAAACACTTCCCGATGTTAAAAAAATTTGAAAAAATTCATACGTATTATAGGCACTGAAAAGTCTAATTTTGCATAATAACAATTTCAAAATGTTATTGACAAAATGTTGAAAAGAAAATTGCTCATCAAAATATGCGGTAACTCAACTTTTTTTTTTATGAAAATTATTCGTTCATTTTTCGGAATACGTATGAATTTTTTCAGATTTTTATCTTTATTTTGATTTTTCTTGTTTTTTACATGGAAAAATGTGCAAAAATAATAATAAAGATAAAAATCTGAAACAATTCATAGGTACTCCGAAAAATGAACGAATCATTTTCATAAAAAAAAAAAGTTGAATTACCGCATATTTTTATGAACAATTTTCTTTTCAACAATTTGTTAATAACATTTTGAAATTATTATTATGCAAAATTAGTCTTTCCAGGGCCTATAATAAGTATGAATTTTTTCACATTTTTTTAACATCGGGAAGTGTTTGCAATTCTTGCCCGAATTTCTCAAATTTAGGCGAAATGAATACTACACGCACTATCTACCTTAATTCTCTCGCACTTTTATCGAATTCATGCGAATTGAATACTCGGCGCTCCTGCATCCTCAAACATTATACGCGTGTGCGGAAAATATGCTGCGCAGCGCGGCAACGCAAGTCGTATAAAAATATAGTAATGCGAGAGAGCGTCGCACCGGTGTTGTTATCGGTCGCCGGTGATCTCGGCGAGTTGCGCTAGTCCGGCGATGCAGGTGCTTCGACAAATGCACACCCCCCGCCGTTGCCTATCTCAGTCCGCGAGCCCGCGCGGCATTGACACGAATTTCGAGCGATCTGCATCCGTCGACTTCCGTTCCAGCCACCCACCTCTTTCCACAATAGCTCCACCACCTATGCTCACCGCGCTCCGACTATCGATGCACTACACGCCATATAATGTTAGTGCACACTCGCGGCTATTCCCGCAACATCCACTGCGCTATCGCTCGAATCGTCGCTTTTGATCTCTAATCGACGCCGCTGTTTTCACGCGTTTGCAGTCCCGGCATTTTACTCGACGTTCACTATCCATTTATATACTTAGGCACGCATGCATACGGGGTATTTAGTGTCAAACCTACGTAAATCTGAGCTTCGACCAGAGACGTTAGTTCGTTATTTTTAAACACACACCTTTTTCTCTTTACCCTATAATTTGTTTATTATTAAATGCTTAGTGAACGCGGCCTACACGTTATGTAACTTAATGTTTCAACTTTATACAAAAATTTTTAAATATATTCTTGGCAATAAATTTTACGAAAAAAGATAATAAAAGTAAATGTGACGAAGAAAAGTAACGATCGCTACTTTCGTCGTTACACGTTTCTCGTTACATTTGCTTTGCACGATTTTTCGTATGAAATTTATTGCCAAAAATGTGTTTTAGGGATTTTACATTAAGTTAAAACCTTCAGTTTTTAATTAAAGTAATTTAATAAAATTAATTGAATTGAAACCTTCAGAGAAATACACAATAATCCTGTGTAAATTATAATAATTGACAAGCCTCGACCCGGACTGTGACGAATTTTAATAAACTCCTTTTGCACAATTTTAGAGCTCGGACGGTGGTACAAAAAATTGTGGGTCAAATCCGATTTTGTGTTCATTGACATCTTTCTTAATATCGATTTACTTGAAAAAATTTCAAAAAATGTACGATAATCCTGTATAAATTGTAATAATTAGCAAGCCTCCTCCCGGACTGTGCCGAATTTTAATAGACTCGTTTTGCAAGACTTTCGAGCTCGGACAGTAGTACAAAAAATTGTGGGTCAAATCCGATTTTGTATTCATTGACATCTTTCTTAATATCGATTTACTTGAAAAAATTGGAAAAAAATGCACAATAATCCTGTATAAATTATAATAATTTACAAGCTTCCACCCGGTCTGTGCCGAATTTTAATCGACTCCTTTTGCAAGATTTTCGAGCTCGGACGGTAGCACAAAAAATCGCGTGTCGGATCCGAAAAATCGAAGGCCCGACCCTGGTCGAATTAGCGTGGAATGCCCCATGCACAGGTGTACATATAAATGTGTAGAATAATAGCTAAGCACCGGAAGTTATGCCCTGCTCGTACAACGCCTCACCAGCCTCGCCGACTCTTCTCCGTATGCAAACATAAACTTAAACGTAGCTCTTTACGGTACGTCTTAAGGACGTTTAAGCGACTCTTCACCAGCCACACGGGAGTTAACATTTTGAAATCAATTGTTTCCCCGAACTCTCACTGATCTACCGACATTAATAAACACCCGTAACGCGGCTAATGTCCCAATTTCGTCGTCAACTCAGTCAACAACATTGCCGAGTGAAAAAAAAAAAAAAAATCATTGTACTCGTTGAACTGTCCAAGTTTGCCGTCTTAAGTTCCGTAGCTCGTTAGGGCCTGCCTGAAATAATTGGGAGACGCGCGTGAACGATCGCGAAGGACGTCCCAGAGACGGTCTACAAAAGTTATTAAAATTCAAGGTCCCCGAGGCTCGGCGAAGAATCGCGCGCCGAGATATTCGACCGAATCTTCGTAAGAGAATCCGCGGCTGAGGTGGGAAATCAGCGGGGGGGTGGGGAGGGATAATAGGCGCTTATTTGTACGAGTTTAATGATCGTGTGTAAGCGCCAAAGCGCGTCCGTCCCCTCCCCGCGTAAATATCCACACGAGTGAGATCGTCGCGTCTCCTCCCACTATATTCGCAGGGCGAGGAAACCTTCACTTTACTAGCACATATAAAACGACTCGCGCCGACAATTTCTTCTCTATTTTTACGGAAGATCGTTTTTACGCTCGAGCCCTCGACGCCCGCGATATGTGAGACTCGCGATCGGCAGAGCGAAAAATCAAACGCGTCGCTCCGGAATCGATCCAAGCGACCGACTTACGCGGGCAAGACGAGCGCGTGGATCCGCGGAGATGCATCGATTCCCTCGGTGAATCCGTCACAGTCCGCGATGAAGACGACGGCGGGGGCCGGTTGCGGGGAACGCGGAATTTCGGTCGATCGGTGGTTGTGCCTCCTGTGGATACTCCTCGCGTCTCTGTGGACGGAGACCGGACAGAGTTCAGTGATTATTGTGCGAGACGAGAGCTGCGATCGTAAGTTTTCGCCGCGGGAAAATTTCGATACTTGTATACTGAAAATTGATTTACAGAAATGCGTCTCTTGGATTTTTAATAAATGAGTCAAAATTGGGATTGTCGAAAATGACGGAAAATTGTCGACTTGCGTTTCTACTGGTGATGAAAACAAGTTTTTTTTTTACTGGTGTAGCCGCTCATAATGATTCTCGGTACCAAATTGCAAGCTGCTTGGAAACTTTTAACCCTTTGAAGAATACATTTTTCCTTAGATATGATTGAAATTTGGTACTCGGTTTAAAAATTGTTATTAAAGAAAAACCGACTGGAAATATGTGACACTCCAGCATGTCACTGTGCTTCAAAGGGTTAAGGTAGTCGTTGCGTCTAGTATTCGTGTCGTATAAATTCGAGAAAAATGAGAGAGAATTGCAAACACTTCTCGATAGTCTAAAAATCTGAAAAAATTCACGCACATTGAAGGTACTGAAAAGATTAGTTTTGGATAATAATAATTCTAAAATGTTATTAACCAATTGCTGAAAAAAAAATTGTTTAATAAATATTTCGATGACCATGTTTTTTTTTTAATGATTCCTTCGTTTTTCTGAATACATATGAATTTTTTTAGATTTTTAAGTTCTCTGAAATTTGTACACATTTTCCATATGAAAAAACACAAATTTCAAAGAGAACTTGAAAGTCTGAAAAAATTCATACGAATTCAGCAAAACGGAGGGATTAGTTCCATTAAAAAAACAAACTTGGGTCATCGAGACATTTCTTAAACTTTTTATTTTCATCAATTTGTTAATAACATTTTCGAATTATTATTATCCAAAATTAAACTTTTCAGTGCCTTTAATTTGCATGATTTTTTTCAGATTTTTATATTATCGAGAAATGGTTGCAATTGTCTCTCAATTTTCGAAAACTTATGCGAACTCGACACCAGGCTCAAGGACTACCTTAAACAGCAAATCCAGAAACTCCCGCGAAAGCCCAGAAAGAAACTGACCATTCACCCCTTTAAGACCCCCGAATTTCACTTCCACAGCGTGTTACCGAAAGCTCCTGTCGGGCAAGCGGCTGGCGGACAGTCACGTGCGCCGCAACGTCCAGTGCAGCCGAATCGAGGAGTGCCATCGCGTGTGCGAGTACGAGTCGACGTTCGTGTGCGAGGGTTTCAACTACGGGTAAGCGAGGGATGCGCGATATTACCTCGTCCGTCGTCGGTTCGCGCAATTTTTCGCGCGGCGACTCTCATTACGCCACCCCCGGGCAATTTGATTGTCAGCCGCGTGAAAAATTGCGCGACGCGCGTTTCGTCGTCCCGCGGCTACTCAATTTCCTCGCCTCGCGCGCGTTGACCCACCTGCGACTGTCGCAACGCGTTCGCCGCACAATCTCGGCGACAGAGTTGTAAATCCCTCATTTTTATAGAAATAAAATTGATGGTACGATTGGCTTTGTAATTATGTGTTTATAATAATAACTCGTAATGATTATAATATGATATGTAAACTTTTAAATAGAAGCAAGAAATATTTATTTCCCATAAAAGTTCATGGTAATCTTATTGAAAAAATGGAGAAATACTGGAGAAATAATGGAGAAATAATTTACTCCCGAGTTGGAACTCCGCAATGAATACTTTTTTGCGGCGGGCACTAGGATACTATTTTTTTATCAAAATATTATATTTGGAGAGTATCAGGTTAAAATTTGAAATAAATTGATCTTTTATTTACGGAGTTATGGTTTTTTGAATGAAAAAAACGTCTTTTTTTCGATCTTTCACCTCCATTAATTTTTAAAAATATGTTGCAATTTAATATCGGGAAATTAATTTTTTTGTAAGTTATCCACAAAGTTTAAACTATATTCTGTAATTTTTTTATATTTTTCAAGCCTACAGTTTGGTCGCAATACGCGGGTTAAAGTAATGGGGACTTACGAGACTGCTCGGCGAGTATTCTACATTTTTTTTAAACTCCGTTTCTGTCCTCAGCCGACTGCAGGATGGCCCAGGAGTCGGAAGATACGGCGATCGTCCCTACATGTGCCAACTGACGTCACTGTCGGGCGCGCGGATGGATCCGCGTCGCGATTTCGTCCAGGATCCGCGCTGGGATTACTACGAGCGGGACTGGCGATGTCCGGCTGAGAAACCCGGACAAGGAAGCGGCGACTGGTCAGGCGGGCCTCAACGACCTCCCTGGCGTCCGCCGCCTGTTGGTCGACCTCCCAACGAAATTCCCAGGCCTCCTCAACGACCCAACGATCGCTATCCCGGTCCAGCGTCACCTGGAACCAATACGCATTATTATTACCCGGAAAAGCCTCGACCGCCGTCAGATCGTCCCAATGACTACGATTATTACTCGGGACCGCCGAGTTATTTGCCTGAGAGGCCTCAGAGGCCTCAGACGGACCTCTACAACTATCACCGACCTCCTCAGCCCTCGCAGCCTCCTCAGGGTCCTCCTTACCTCCCAAATCCCAATTATTATTACTCGGGCGGTGATCCCTCCAGGCCGGGAATTTTTTCCAAGTATCCCGATCGTAGAATCGATCAGAACGGCTGGCGGAGACCTCAGCAGGAATCCCGACCGAACGAGATTCTTCCTGATCGGGATTGGCAAAGGCCCAATGGTCATTATCTTCCCAACAAGGATTGGCCGGATTCGGATGTTTACGGGCCGTCCTATGGTTACGATAAAAATCGATACGACGGAGGATTTCCGGACAGGCAGCCGCCCAGACGACCTGGCGATTTTTATCCGGTTGATGAGAAGAGGAGGCCGACGAAACCGGCGAGACCGCCTGGAAATCAGCAGGATTATTACGGTTATCATTATGGACCTGCTTATGGATACGACGCGAGCGGGAATCATGGTCAACAGCCCGATAGTTACGTGCCGAGCTGGAAACCTCAGCAACCCTGGATTGGCTCCGGTACCTGGGGAGGATCCAGGGACTGCTCCGTCAGATCGGCCACGGGATTCAAAGTCACCAGGAAGATCGTTGATGCCAGCTACACCGCCGGGAATCTCGAGGAGTGCGAGATGCTCTGCGCCTCCAGAGGCGACTGTCGAAGCTTCGCCTACAGGTGAGGAGCGATTTGGCTGTGGGACAAAAAAATAATAATTTCTCTAGAATTTCAGCAGCGTGGAGACTCGATTATAAAGCGTGAATTTTATATATTTTTTTTTTATTTGATTCCTACGTATACCTTCTTCAGGTTTTTACGTTTTTTCTCCCCACTCCCCTTGATCCCCTTTCATTCCTTGTATTCCCCTCCGTGTCATTTATTGAGTTCCCCCCCCAGAGTGTTACCCGCAGCCACTCTTTCCTAATGCACTACTGTATCGCATTTGCACGAGGGCACAGGGAAACTGCGGAAAACCTGTGCCGATACAGGCGGCTATATTTTTCTGAGTGTCTGTTGCATGAGATTACATTAGAAACTCAGAAAAACTGCCTCCCGCTCAACAGTTGACGTGCAAATCAGTGCATGGCTAAGCGGTCACCCATCCAAGTAGCGACCGTGAGTCGAGCTACTTAACATGGGAGATCGCCGAAGCCATGCACCGACCGCACGCCCACTGCTGTCGGTGACTCGATTATATTTTATGGAAAAAAATGTCTGCTCTCGATAATTTATCTTCTAGTAAATGTGGAAAAGAAATATACACGAAAATGTATTTGACATATCGAACTTTTCGGACGATAACATAATAATAATACTTTTTTTGAATATATTTTGTAAAATGCTCGTAAAATGCTCGAATAAAAATTAGATTGATAATGAAATTAATGGAGAATTGAAGGAAATAGAAATTTCTAATCTTGGGACAGACTTGAATTAAGGGGTGGCGAAGCTTTATTATTTAGAGTAGACTTTAATTAGGGAGGCTGGGACAGACAAACAACTTTCCAAAATGTATATAAGATGTATCTAAGATATATTTTTCGCTCACGCATATTTTGTATATATCCTAAAATATATCCGACGTATAGAAGTTTTCGGAAAAAATATATCTTGTATATCTAGAATACATCTTTTATATATCTTGCGTATACTTTATTTCCATGTGGGGCTACTTCGACTCATTCTTAGGTATTCGCTGGCGGCGACTACTCCCACCGATAACTGCCTTCTGAGCGGCATTCATTTCTCCAAATTAAACTTCTACAACGATCTCGAGCCGGATCGCGATTACGACATCTACGCGATTATCAGCGACTCGCGAAATTGTCAAGGGTCGCGAAAACCCGAGACTCGGCCTCATCATCGACCTCCCGAAGGCAAGAAAAACCTTTTTATTTCTCTGTAAAGCCAATATTTACAAAAATATTTGAATAGAATCGTGACCCGATTTTTCAGAGTGTTTCTGGAGGGTACGAAGTGGCTTTGGGATACCAGTGAGTCTCACTAGAAAAGAACTTCGCGTCGACAACGGACTGGGCGAGTGCCAGGTCGCCTGCGTGAGCGCTCGTCATTTCACCTGCCGAAGTTTTGTCTTTAGGTACGAAGAAATTAAAAACTTCTTTACAGTCCCGACAAATGTGAGTTTCGGGGGAAATTTCGAACACATCTCAATGAGATGGTAAACTGAAAAAAATTTGACGGAACTGTACCGAGACAATAAATTAAATAAAAATAAATAAATAATAAATAAAATTACTCGTCAATTTTTTAAATGTAAAATTCGAATGTTTGATAGATACGAGTCCGATCGAGATCGAGGACCAAATTGCTTTCTTAGCGACTGCCCCACCAGCGAGATTATTCCAGGAGAGGGCGCTGGACTTCCTCGCGTAGACCAAGCCGAGCTCTACGAGCGAGGAAGCTACGGACGCGGCTGCGAACCCAATCCGTTTGCCACCATCTACAATCCCGCTAATTTTGAAAAACCAAAACCCTGGCCCGGGGGAAGTAATCACCTGGGTAACCGCGGAGACGAAGGTGCAAATTGTCAAGCGTTTCTCATCCAGTTAATACAATTTCTCTATGAAACATTTAATCTATTTTACTTTACTAATTTCTCTATGAAACATTTAATCTATTTTGCTTCACTAATTTCTCTATGAAACGTTTAATATATTTTACTTCACTAATTTCTCTAGGAAACATTTAATCTATTTTATTTCACTATTTTCTCTATGAAACATTTAATCTATTTTACTTCACTAATTTCTCTATGAAACATTTAATCTATTTTGCTTCACTAATTTCTCTATGAAACGTTTAATATATTTTACTTCACTAATTTCTCTAGGAAACATTTAATCTATTTTACTTCACTAATTTCTCTATGAAACATTTAATCTGTTTTACTTCATTATATTTTTTAATCAGGTTTTCATTTTTTTATTACCTTTTAAAATAATACTTTATTTTGGAACGCCTACAGGTTGTTACTCCGGTTATCATGGTGGTTGCCGACTCAGTCCCTACGCAGTCTCAGCAATAACTCAAGTAGATTCGGAAACCGAGTGTCGCAGAAAATGTTCGAGAATGCGAAACCATCCGCACTCGCCTTGCATGTCTTTCAGTTTTAAGTACGTATTTTTCTTTTTTTTTCATTTCATATATAATTCAGACCCTAAATAATTCGACTCGGGACTTTGGAAACTATTTAAGATTAAGAACTCGATAAATTTTGGAATAAAGTTTTTTTTTTTTTTTTTTGTAACAGAATTGGGGATGAAAAACGCGGCGACAATTGCTATTTGAGCGACGTGCCTAGAAAGGATCTGAGGCCGGGACTCGATTACGTCTACGACGATGATTACGTGATGTACGCGTGGAAAGAGTTGGAGCCTCAGTGTTCGTTCGGCCCGGCTGGATACCCACAGAGTGCAGGCGGCTTTCACAGTTATTACGAAAATTCCGCCGGAGGTGGAAATTCTTGGCCGGGTGGAAATTCGCCAGAGGGCAGACCGCCGCCCATTGGCCCGGGGACCGGATTGTTGAGCTTCAATCACCTGATATTGGGCGTACGACCTCTGGATCCCGACAGACCAGATCCCGTCGATCCGCCCGACTATTCGTCACACCCGGGAGCTCCGCAAAACGACGATGGCAATTCTCCTGGATTTGGGCCGGCCAGTCGTAAGTAATTTGTTGATTCTGAAAAATAAAATCGAAAAAATTATTCATACGAACACGAATGATCGAAAACCCTAATTTCCAAAAAAATCAGTTAATGACAACTGTAAACGTCGAAAATCCTAATTTACAAAACCATCAGTTAATAACAATTTTAAACGCCGAAAATCCGAATAACTTCAATTTTGTCTCAATGAAAATTCTAATCGTTTTCGACCATATACTGGTAATTTGTTCGTCCTGAAATAAATAAATAAATAAATAAACACAAAAAAGCTTTTTTTATATGAATTCGATAATTCGAATTTACAAAAAAATCAGTTAATAAAAATTGTAAACGACGAAAATCCAAATAAATTGAATTTTGTTTCAATGAAAATTCTAATCGACTTCGACCATCCAATCGTCATTTGTTAGTCCTGAAAAAAAATATATATATATTAAAATGAATTCGAATGATCGAAAATACTAATTAAAGAAAAATGATTTTAATGAAATTGTGATTGACATGGAATTCGAATAAATTCAGTTCCGTCTCAATAAAAATTATAATGCACAAATCCGTTATTAATTTGCATTCCGATCGCCGTACGCGAGAATTTACAAAAATAATGTAATCTCTTCGCAGCGGACGGGTTCGCGAGTTTCAATCGTCACTACACGGTGAACGGTCTGCCGTGTAAGCGCGGCACGAAGTGCGAGAGGAACGAGATCGCCGGCTTCTGGTCGTGCGAGCCGGAGGGTTCGGAGATCGGCTCCTGGGACTATTGCTGCGAGCCGAATCATCATTGCGGTTTCTCGCAAGGCTACCGTTATCCCTGGTAATTCATTTATTCCCGACCCACTGTCCTCGCGATCGTTAGCGCCTCCGGCCAACTCGCCGTAATTATCCACGAGATATTAACGGGCTAGCGATCTACTCTAAACTACATTCGAACGCCGGGAGCCCCGTTATACAGCGTCAAGTTAAAACCGCATAACTCGCAGCCGCCACGAGGCGCTTATTGGCCGAGACTCGGCAGCCCAGCCTCGTGATTCGCGGATTTCGAATTACCGCTTCGAGATGCGCGACACACACGAGGAGGCTTCATAAATACCGTGAGCCACTTTTTTCCGGCTCTCAAAACGAACGTCAACTTTTAGCTTCCATATAATTCGTTGAAAATAAAAAAGCAACTCGTGTATTTTTTAAATTGAAAAAAAAAACATGTAAAAACAAAATTGAAAAATTTTGTCACAAATCTCGATTAGCGGTAAAAAATGTGTCGTGACAAACACTCGAGTTGATTTGAGAAAAAAAAACGTTGGCTTGACCTGGAATGTCCCGTATACCGGCTAAAAGACCTGGCGGTATTGACGCCGCTTCGATAATTCGTTTTAATACCCTATGAAGTCCAACGATCGCGAAAATGACCAAAAAATGACGGTGGAAAGACCGAAAAAACGACCAGTCGTTAAACGCACAAAAAAAAACCAATTGAATAGAGCCAAACGACCAAGAAAACGACCATTGAAATTATTTTTGCTTAGTCGTTTCTTCGTGACGAAAAATCGGAAAACGACCGTCGAAACCACCATTTCGATCATTTGTAACCGGTCGTTTTTTCAGTGAACCCGTGAAACGACCATCGAAACGACAATCAAACTTCAAATAGACAATAAAAATATATACCGTTGAAGGTTTGAATAGCCGAGTTGTCTAAGCCGCAGAGTAACACTTAGAAGGTCCCAGGTTCGAATCCAGACCATGAAAAAAAAAAAAAAAAAATCCAGAATTTAAATAGATAAAAAAGGGTTCGTTTCGATGGTCGTTTCACGGGTTCACTGAAAAAACAACCGGTTGAAAAAAAAAACAAATGATTGAAATGGTCGTTTACCGATTTTTCGTCACGAAGAAACGACTAATCAAGAATCATTTCAATGGTCGTTTTCTTAGTCATTTGGCCCATTTCAATGGTTTTTCTTTGCATTTAACGACCGGCCGCTGGATCTGCTAGATCTGCAAAAAAAAATGTCCCAAAATTTAAATAGATAAAAAAGGGTTCGTTTCGATGGTCGTTTCACGGGTTCACTGAAAAAACAACCGGTTGAAAAAAAAACAAATGATTGAAATGGTCGTTTACCGATTTTTCGTCACGAAGAAACGACTAATCAAGAATCATTTCAATGGTCGTTTTCTTAGTCGTTTGGCCCATTTCAATGGTTTTTCTTTGCATTTAACGACCGGTTGCTGGATCTGCTAGATCTGCTAAAAAAAATGTCCCAAAATTTAAATAGATAAAAAAAGGGGTCGTTTCGATGGTCGTTTCACGGGTTCACTGAAAAAACAACCGGTTGAAAAAAAAACAAATGATTGAAATGGTCGTTTACCGATTTTTCGTCACGAAGAAACGACTAATCAAGAATAATTTCAATGGTCGTTTTCTTAGTCATTTGGCCCTTTTCAATGGTTTTTCTTTGCATTTAACGACCGGCCGCTGGATCTGCTAGATCTGCTAAAAAAAAAAAATGTCCCAAAATTTAAATAGATAAAAAAGGGGTCGTTTCGATGGTCGTTTCACGGGTACACTGAAAAAACAACCGGTTGAAAAAAAAACAAATGATTGAAATGGTCGTTTACCGATTTTTCGTCACGAAGAAACGACTAATCAAGAATAATTTCAATGGTCGTTTTCTTAGTCATTTGGCCCTTTTCAATGGTTTTTCTTTGCATTTAACGACCGGTCGCTGGATCTGCTAGGCTAGTCGCACGAAACTCGATGACGAATTGAATTTTCGCAGGTGCTACGTGGGTCCGTCCGAGGATCAATGGCGACCCTGCAGCGACCGCTACTTCCCGTATCTGCCGAGTCCTCGACCGGCGGTGCGACCCGTGCAGCCCGACGATCGTCGTCCCTCCTATCACCGTCCGAACCACCCGGTCGGCAACGACGACTCCTTGACGTACCACTCGCGTCACTGGCCCATCGCGTTTCTTCATCCTCAGCCGCCGCCGAACGCCACCACGGATTCCGTCGCGCTGGCCGACGATCGTCGCGACGATCCTTCGAGAACGAACACGTCGAAAGAAAACTCGTCGGTTACGAGTAACAGTAACAATAAAACACCAGCGCCCTCTGCGGCCATGATGACGGACTCGCCGATAACGCGGCTGCAGCTCCACAAGAGCCACCTGAAGAGACGCGGACTCGTCACAGCCAATCGGACGCTTCCGTTGCCGGCGAAAAACGCGATAAAGAAGATTCGACGAATCACGATAATCCCGGCGAGCAAGGAAAAAAACAACAACAACAACGACGCCGAAGTCGCGACGGTGGCGCCACCGCGTGGCGCGAAATTCACTGCCGAAAAACCGTTGGACTCGCGGAATTTGAGTTATTATCGCAACGGCACGAGGACGCCGGGAAGGGACGATGGTTTCGAGGTTGTTCGCTTGGGCGCGACTTTGCCGGACGTCGAGAGCGCGAAGAGGCGAAAGGGAAGCAACGTGGGGCGGATCGAGAGAGTCGCGAAACCCGCGAGGACGAGTCCGATCGATCTGGCGAGTCGCGGAGGCAAAACACGGCGGGAGAATTTTTCGACGGCGTCCGAAGCTGTTTCCGATTCTACGGACAAAAGGCCTGTGTATGTTCCTGTCGCGCTGACGCCGTACGACTCGAACGACTCGGGTCGAGGGGTTTGAGGACGTCCTGTCGTATAGTCTTCGTTTCGCATAAATTCGAGAGGTATTCAGAGAGAATTGCAAACACTTCTCGATGGTATAAAAATCTGAAAAAATGCATGCACGTTAAAAGTACTGGAAATATTAATTTAAAAATAATAATAATAATAATAATAATAATTGTTATTATTATTAATAATAATAATAATAATTTTGGAATAATAATTGTAAAATGTTATTGACAAAATGACGAAAAAAAAATGGTTAAACAAATATCCCGGTGACCCAAATTTTTCTTTTGATGAAAATGATTCGTTAATTTTTCTGAATACGTACGAATTATTTCAGATTTTTAAGTTAACTTTGAAATTTGTGTTTATTCACCCTATAAAAAACTTAAATTTCAAAGTTAACTTGAAATTATTGGAATCATTATTATGCCAAATTAATTTGTTCAGTGCTTCTAATGTGCGCGAATTTTTTCAGATTTTTATACCATCGAGAGGTGTTTGCAATTCTTTCTCATTTTTCTCGAATTTATGCGAATTTATGAAGAAACGGGCGAGATTCTAGTTTTTTGTGTCGTACAATTGAAACCAGGGTGAATCGACCAGTGAATAAACAGTGATGATCAGTGAATCGACATTTTCCACAAGATCACGTGTATAAAAAACGTCTATTTACTGTGTTTTGTCGTCTGCTTAACCGTCCATTCACCGGCCGATTCACCTTACAGAAAATCGTGATTATTTTTACGTTTTCGAGTCCACGGTCGCCGCTCTCGAGTCCTACGAAAGGACGGCAACGGACGTGTCCGCATTCGTCGCGGGGACGTCGGTTGCGCAACGAATCCAAAGTTATCGTCGTTATATCCACATTTTGTACTATATCTTATAGCTATCGTTAGCGGCGAGTCGCCATTCGCCTGCTCTTATATTGTCGAATAATATATAGCCTTATGTAATTGCATAATACGCAATTCGCGCGTTCTTCTCATTTATACCGTACGAACAACCTGATGATTATTCCCGAGACACCTTAATCCATCTAATAAATGCGCCTTGTGATTCCGTAAAATGACGGTTTCTGGTCTAGCACCGAGGGTGCCCCATTTTACGGAGAGTTGACTGTAGCGAGACGCTCCGCTGAGTTTCGAGCTTGGAGTCTCCGTGGGTTTCGACAATGTAGGCGCGTTACATATAATCATAGAGCGAAGTCATCAGTAAATGAAAAATGAAGCAGAACAATTTGATTGTCCTGGGTTTCTATAAAATCTAATATTTTCAGACCGTTCGCGGAAATTTTTACGACTGAAAAAATCTCGTATTTTTATCGGCGAAGTGTATGAAAGTAAATAGTAAAAGCCAAAAACCGAAAAACTCCAGTAAATGATCGGGTCAATCTAACTTACACTTTTAGTCGAAAATAGCTATTTTCGACTAAAGACTGTAATGAACATTTATAAAAATAAAAATGAATAATAATAAATAAAAACTGTAATGAACATTTTTGACGGATATTTGCATTTACAGCTAAAATAAGGAATTCATTCCCTGCACTAGTGAAATCCACAGGGAATGAATTTGTTCTTTTCGCTATAAACGCAAATATACATCAAAAACGTTCACTACAGTTTTTGATACCGACTGGGCTCGACATGTGAAATATGTACCCGTAATACGTGAGTGCGAGAGAGATAGCTGCTGCGAGACGTGAAAATTTCTCGTAGTTACCGACAAATCTTTCGGTAGTGCGTTTTGCTTATTTATTACTCCCAAATCGTAATCGGAATGCACGTATCATGTGTGATTTTTAATTATCTAGTGCGTGAATTAGTCGCTTTTCTCAGTTTTTGTCGAAAAATAAGAAAAAAATCGAATTTTTCATTACAGATTTCTCTGCCGGTAATTGATCTGTAATTTTTTTTTCGAAACTCAAAATTCTGACTAATTCACGCACGAAGTTCACATTACTGGCGTGTGTATTTCAATTTTCGCTTCGATCCGTTCATAATTCGCGAAAAATGGCACTTCCGAATTTTTGAGGTGCAAAGTCGGTATTTCACATTCCCTTCATTCTTCATCCAGATTGCCGTGTAATTTCTCACGAAATCTCAAAAAGCTGTTGTTCATTCACTGGTGACCTCACCCGGTGACATTCACCCGAGTCAAAAAGGCGCGCGCGATGATCGCGACGAGCGCCACCTCACGGCGATCGCGAGCTGCCACCAAAAAACTCACAAACTAACCTCAAAAATTCATTATTTCCGCTGTGTTCCCGCTTGGGAATTCGCTCGCGTCCGGCGCTTTCTTGGTTATTCCGCGATTTTAGCGATCCCGCAGCTATTGCGCGCGGTCAATTACTCTCAGGGAAACACAACGGCCGATTGGATAGTCGAACGAACGATCGCCGAGACGCCACCGAGTTTCTGTTTGTCAGTGTCTCGTTCCGCATCGTTACAACCGGTTTACCAGCGACTCCGTGTATTTAATAAATAGATTGATGTTATCGAGGATTCAGAGCATCGGGTTTGTACACAACGAATTTACTTTCTTTTTTTTTTTTTTTCGTCGGTGTCGCCTTTTCGTCCGACACTTTCACGAAATTTGTATTCAGTTTTGATCAGAATGTCGCTTGTTTATGTTTCGTCCATAACGTTGTAAGACGAGACGAATTTTCAATTTGCAGACAGCGCAAAGATGTCAAAAGGAAGACTTGTCACTCGTTCCATCACTACCACTCGGCCGGTCGAGATGACACTCAAACTGGACTGCATCGAGGATTCGCTCAGCGAAGCCCAGCAGCTCACCAGGATTAGAAATCAACAGCACTACGACAAGGTGGAAATCACAGAGCAGTTTCTGTTGGCTGCGTTTGATTCTGGAAATTCAGCGCAGTTTGTGGAATTTTTAAAATCAAAACTCATTTTGTGGTTACGAAGTAACCACATTGTTTTTGTTACCCTTTTGCAAAATTTTGGAGGGTTCAAGGTTTATTTCAGAGTTTTGTGATTCTGATATAAAAACCACATTTTTTGTTACTCTTTTGTAAAATTGTGGAGCGATTCTGTTTTATTGCAGAGTTTGAGAGATTCTGATTCAAAAACCACATTTTTTGTTACTCTTTTGCAAAATTGTGGAGCGATTCTGCTTTATTGCAGAGTTTTGAGTGATTCTGATATAAAAAACACATTTTTTTTACAATTTATTTAGGAGTTTTGTGAGATTCTGATATTGATTATAAAAATGATATTTTTGATAATGCAGGTGAAAGCAAAGTTGGAAGAGTTAGTAAAGGAGCAAGGAGCTCAGTTAAGGTGCCAAGCAGGACTAGTCAGTGGCTACCAATACACACTGTAAGGAAAACCTGTTTTTGTCATTATTGAATTATCATATTATTCTTTATATAATGCGCACTATATAACGGATTTTGATTGCAGACCGGGCAACGTGAAAGCCAATACGACTTTACTACAGAAGCCGCAGCCGCAATCGGTGCCGTTGAACGTTGTGAGTCATTGACGTATTTTTCTTTAATCTATGATTCCCGATTCTTCTCAATTACGATGTAATTTCGATAACGAGACGTCGCGTCGCTTACAGAGTCAAGGAAAGAATCAGCCGATCAAGGTAAACGTGATAAATAATGCCCAAAACAGCAATCCGCAAGGAAACATTCAGCTGGTCGTCAATCCGCGAATCATTCTCGGCACCGTCGCACCGTCACAAGTTCAAGGTTTGCAGGCAATTAATTTCCCACAGTTAACTCCTATAATTGTGGAACGATCCTGTTGCTAGTTTTCGATAAAAAAAAATTATGGAAACCACAGAAATCCTTAAGGGGGTCTTCTTTTAAATTATAATATCAATATTAGAAATAAATTTTGGAAAAACGGTTAAATGTACAGTGTTAATATTTTACAGTTACATTAACAAATGTTTGAAGCAAACTATATGATGTTCTGTTCACAATTGTCTCAGGCTCGACGACAACGACGACGACAACGGCGCCGACTATCACGACGGTACAAGGCCCGCCAGCTATAAATCAATCCGAAAACGTAGGGCAATCGTCCTTCTCATATTATACCGTAATATCCGCTTTCAATAATGACACTATTGGGCTCGACTTTTAGTACCAACACGGGCGAAAATTACGCAGGCCATTGACGCTGCAAGTTCAGCAGCAGCAACAAAAACCAGACTCTACGGATGACGTACGTTTTCGTCAATGCGCGTGCATTCATTTTTTATTATTTTATTATATATTATTTACTCTGCTCATGTTGATAATAATAATCATTACTATTACTATAAATAACCGTTTGTAAATTAAATATTTAAAAAAAATTAAATTAAAGTAAATTGAATCTTTTCAAAAATTAATATTTTGTGCAGGCAATAAATTCTTCTCGGGGCAGGCCGAAGGCCAGCAGCGCGGCGGCCAGTCACGTGATCGCCACGAATAAAGGTAATTGAGGTAGATTATTGTAAAAATTGAATTATAGGTTGAGCAGCGGTTGGACATCGGTGTAATTGACGTTGATTTTTTTTTTTTTTTTTTTTTTTTTTCGCGTTCTAGCAACGACGAGTCCTCAGAGTGTGCCGAATTTGAGGGTGAAGAACGTGAGTAAACCGCAGCCGCCGCCGCCGCAGCAGCAGCAGCAGCAACAGCAGCCAGTGCAAACGACAACCGTGTGGCCGACGGAACAAACGAGCATTGGCGGGATCGCCGTCGGTACCAAGAACGCAGGTCAGAAGAAATCGAGATATCGGTCAGCCGAACGGAGGTTGGGGAAATTTCGGTGTTTTTGTTGTCTAACGAGCGGCGAATTTTTCCCGCAGTCGGCGACCAAATCGACGAGTCGAAGAAAAATTTGCCTGACGGCCGCGAAATAACGTTCAACAAAATGAACGGTGGGCGCTCCTTTCCTTCGCTGGTCGTCGTCGCTCGGCCTCATCTTTGCTCGAAGGATATTTCCCTTCAAGTCGCACAGAAGGAACGAACGGATTTAGGTAATTAAATAAGCAAAACATTAATTATTAATTCATTATTATAACCACTACCAAGTTAATGCTTTAATTAATTTAATATGCATTAATTAATTTAATATGTATCAATCGATTTAATATGCATTAATTAATTTAATATGTATCAATCGATTTAATATGCATTGATGAATTTAATGTGTATTAATTAGCATAATGCGTATTAATTAATTTAATTGGAAAGAAATTAAATTAAATTTATTGATTTAAAAATCAAATACATTTAATTACTTTAATTGAAAAGAAATAAAAAATGTTGTCTTGTGAAAGAGGGAAAAATATACAACTCAGTGTCGCTGGTTTTGCAGATCTAAGAGTGAAGAACGTGCTGATGAATTCGGCGACCAAGTTCGCCGAGTGGCTGATCCAGCGGGGCCTCGTGCGATCGGAGCAGTACTGCTTGCGTCACACGACGGCGAATCAAAAGACGAAGCTCAAATTAGGAATGTACAGCGACTCGTCGGGTACGTTCCCGTATTCCGGGGGCTACGTCTGGATATCGAGTTGCTGCGCGGATCGCTTCGTGTCCGTGTTCTCCGGCTCGCTGTTTCAGGGAGCTCCGCACACACCAACCGTCCTTCTAAAGTTAATTTACCACTGGGCGTGCCAGACGAACGTCCAGAACGTCGTTTCTTGGGTGAAAGTGTCGAACGTGTACGTGAAAAACTTTTACGCCAACTTGCGAAGTGTCTGCACCGCTGCCGTTTGGGACAAGGCGCAGATGATGGGCGGAAAAGGCTCGATGATTCAGGTCGGAATCATCAGCCTCGGCACGACTTCGCAAGACGGAAATTTGCGTCAGGTAAACGAGCGAATCTTCATCCATCTACTGTATTTTTATTTTTCACTTTTTTTATTGGTTACTCCTCAGTACGTCACTTGGCTTTTTATCCGAAATTTTTAATTCCAGTTTTCACCACTCATTTTGCTAAAAAAAACGCGATTTAAACAAATTAGACAAAATTCTGAAAAAAAAATTCATGCGTATTCGGAAAAAAGAATGAATAATTTTCATCACAAAAAAAGTTGTGTTGCCGCGTAAATTGTTGAACATTTAATTTGTTCATTCATTTGTTAATAGCGTTTTGGAATTATTATAATGCGAAATCAATCTTCTCAGTATCTTCTACATGCTTGATTTTTTTCAAATTATTATCTCATTAAGAAGTGTTCGGAAATTTTCCCCGGAACTCACATTTGACGGGACTATCGGGATAACTGCTTTAAATACCTTGCATTTTATCATCTATTAGCTCTATTTTATTTCACTTGCATTCACTCGAATTGCCTAATCGGATTCCTAGGCTAGACTGAATCGCGCGTTTATTTTTGTGCCATATTCAGGTAAAAGTCGAGGTACTGGGAGTTCTAAACCCCGAAACGTCGGAGCTGAGATTGCGCGCCTGCGAGCCGCTCTACGACGGCGACCGAGCGATCAGACGGCGATTCAATAACATCCTCTATCCGCTCAAAGAGTGGGTGCACAAAGATTCGAAAATCGTCACCGACTGCACGGTCGATCGCAGCACGCTGCAAGAGATGGGCTTCAGTCAGGTGATACAGTCGGCGTTCGGCGATCAGAATCCGAGTAACATGAGGAGCAACTATCACGTGATGGAGTATCTTCGGAAAATCGTGCCGAGGATGTTTCAGAACACTCTCAGCTTACTCAGTAGACAGATAATTCAACAGTTTCTCGACGAACTCGTGTGGCGGGAAATGTTCGGAGCAACAGCCGCGCGCGCTTTCGACAATATAATTCTTCACATTGCCGAGCAAACGAGAATTGACTCTTGTAAGTAATAATTCTAATTATAAAAAAACGAATCGCGTCAAGTGTTTTTAAATGAAAACGAAAAATCTTTTATTTTTCATTGAAAAATTAATGTGATCTAAGAATTAAGGCAGTCTTTGCGCCTAGAGTTCATTTCGCATAAATTCGAGAAAAATGAGAGAGAATTGAACACTTCTCGATGATATAAAAATCTGAAGAAAAAAAACATGCACATTTAAAGGTACTGAAAAGATTGATTTTGCATAATAATAATTCCAAAATGTTATTCACAACTTCATGAAAAAAAAAAAAAATGGTTCAACAAATATTCCGATGACCTACATTTTTTAATGAAAATGATTCATTCGTTTTCCGGGATACATTTAGAATACATTAGTATGCATTAGTATGCATTTTTTCTGATTTTTAAATTCACTTTGAAATTTGTGTTTTTGCACACATTTTCCACATAAAAAAACTCCACATAAAAAGACTACATTGAATAACTTAAATTGAAATTTCTTTACATTTCATTTCATCTTACAGCCGAAGGTTTACTCGATCGACTGGCCAAAACGGCGGCCAATCCCTTCAAAGATTGGTCGTATTCGCCGAAACGGCCAAGCGGAACCGCCGCCACTGCGGGTCCCTCGTCGTCAGTTCAAACGCGCGCGAGACACGCCGACAGCTCCGCGCCGCAGAGCCTAAAATCCAGAGACAGTCCCGTGACCGTCGCCTCGGCTCAGTACACGTCGGGTCCGAGACGCGGGAAAAAGAGAATGGCCAACTCCACGGTGAGTCCCGAGCCGGACGTCAAGCGATCGGCCGCCGATTCGAAGAGCAAAGATCGCGAGGAAAACGTCGAGATGCCGAAGCTCGAGGGGCAGATCGCGCTCGAAAAGTTTTACTACGGCACCATGGAGGGCGACCGATATTATCTGGCGAGGGAGACGAAGACTTCTTGCGCTTTTAAGGTAAGTTGAAAAGAAAACAAACTGCTTAAAGATAAAAGTTTCAATTTGTGATTGACCGATGGTTTTGTAATTTTTTCATACATCGTGTTTCAATTTGTGATTGACCGATGCTTTTGTAATTTTTTTTTCATATATCGTGTTTCAATTTGTGATTGACCGACATTTCTGTAATTTTTTTCATACATCGTGTATCAATTTGTGATTGACCGATGGTTTTGTAATTTTGTTCATACATCGTATTTCAATTTGTGATTTACCGATGGCTTTGTAATTTTTTTCATACATCGTGTTTCAAATTTGTGATTTACCGATGGTTCTGTCATTTTTTTTCATTCATTGTGTTTTAATTTGTGATTGACCGATATTTCTGTAATTTATCCATACATCGTGTCTAATTTCGCGCGAACTTTTTTTTTCTTCTGTGCATTTTTTAGTGCTTCCTCTGTCCGACGGTAATGCGATGCAACACAGAAGTGATGGCGCACATGATTAATCACGTCCCCGCTCGCGTGCCGGGACAGCCCGAATCTCCCGTTTGCCAGTACTGCTGCACCGCTTTTTCGTCCAAGCATCAAATGAACACCCACGTGTTCGAAGCGCACACGAAGTTCGGCCACAGCGACGGCGGCGATATGGTCGTCTGCGCGATATGCGAGGAGAAGTTTTTCGGTAAATACCTGCGTTTCACGCCGTTCTAATCGTTAGTTCCTCGTTGATCGACAACGAAGTTGCACGTCCGTCACAAGTGGGCAGAGGTATCGAGCGTTCGTTACTTTTAAATACACACTTATTTCAAATAAGAGTGATTTCAAACACTTATTTCAAATAAGTATGATTTCAAACACTTATTTCAAATAAGTCACTAAACATTTAATAATAAACAAATTATAGGGTAAGGAGAAAAAAGTGTGTATTTAAAAGTAACGAACGCTTGACATATCTGCAAGTGACAAACCAATAATATAATCGACAGGCAACGCGCTGCTGATAAACCACATGGGGGCCATGCATTGCCCGTCGGAATTGCCTTACCGATGCGAAAGCTGCAGCTACAGAACATCGAGTCACAAAGACGTCATCGATCATTTCTACGAGGTTCATGAAAGGGGCGAGGCCCTCCAATGTCCGTATTGCCTAAAGGTTTGTTCTTTGTAATATAAAAAGACGTTTAAAATCATCATAACGTCTCGACTTTGCAGCACGTTCGTTCTTTTTCGTTTGCTACGAAATTCTAACTGGAATTATCTCAGTCAACACGTCGCGAACGCCAAATGTGTCAGGTTCAATTATTTCTCATTTAAAAAAAATACATAACGTTGTTTAATTCGATTCAGTGCAAACCGATGTAGTAAGTCCCCATTCCTTTAAGAATTAAAGTTTACACAACAGTTTATTTTCCAGTTACAATTTTGTAACGATAATCTGTAACGACTATAACATTATATGTGAACTTTTGAATAGCCTTAAGAAAAAACCTAATTTTTAATGAAATTTTGGAAGACATTGTGAGAAAACTGGACACACACAGTCCTCCATTATTTTCCCAATGCATTAATGTGTCAGGTTCAATTATTTTTCTTTTTTTTTTTTAAATACACAACGTTGTTTACGAATCCCGCAGGTGATACAGTTTATCGTGGACGGCCGCGTGAATGCCTCGAACGTTCACGCCTACCTTCTGCACATGCAGAGACACATCGTGAGACGGGAGCAGGGCAGGGGCAATAAATGTTCGAGGTGTTGTTTGTGGTTCAATCAAAAAAGCTCGGTCAAGATTCACCAGGACGAGATGCATCAAACGGTCACGGGTTCAAGTGAGTTTCACGATTTTTACGTGGAACAGGAAAAAAATAAAAAATAAAATGATTCCATTATATCGCTAAATAAAATAACAACTGCAATTTTGTTAAATTTTCGTTTTTCGCAGAGGTCGTTCCTTACACGAAAACGAGCAACGGCATCATGATATCCAGGCAGAAATTGGCGGCGAACAAGCGCGTCGAACTCGAGAGTCCGCAGCCGGAATTTCCGGAGGACGAAAAGCTCAATAAGTGGAAGAACGGGCCTATCGCGGTTGTCGTTAACAACAACAATTTGAGCTGCCAGGAGTGCGAGGAGGACATCGACGAACCCGATCATTATCCGTAAGTCCTCTATTAAATCCTCCTCTTTTTTGTCCTTTATTTAAAAAAAAAAACATGGACAATCGAAGTCGAAATTCGAGATAATCGTGAAGCTATTTTATTCGTCTCCTGATTGGCTGTGATTCGCCATCTAACTACACGATGATCTAACTACACAACTCAATTCCTAAGAACCTGGAATATAACATTTAATTTTTGTAATTTACACTTTTTTCGTTTTCTAATGTGCAATATATTGTCAAATAATTATTATAATCCACAACGCGATTGCTACGAACCTGGAATATAACGTTTAATTTTCGTAACTTATACTTTTTTCGTTTTCTGATGTGCAATATATTGTCAAATAATAATTATAATCCACAACGCGATTGCTACGAACCTGGAATATAACGTTTAATTTTCGTAACTTATACGTTTTTCGTTTTCTGATGTGCAATATATTGTCAAATAATAATTATAATCCGCAATGCGATAGCTAAGAACCTGGAATATAACGTTTAATTTTTTGTAATTTCCACGTCTTTCGTTCTCTAACGTGCAATATATTGTCAAACAGTGGAGAACAACGCTGTCAGCAATGTCGATACGTGACGTGCTGCTGGCGAGCGTTCAAGGAGCATCAGCGACAGATTCACAACGAACGTCCGATGACCAGTCTAGTCGTTCCATCGCCGTTGATAAATATTCCCCTGGAGAGGAAGATGCGCTGTCCGTGCGGCAGTTTTTCCACGAACGACGGGAATCAACTAGGTATATTCAAAATCATTCTCGACGAAATCGCAAAAAAAAAAATCTCAATGATCAATGTCGTAATTCTGCTTTTCTATTTTTTTTTTTTGCAGCCGCGCATCTCGTTAAATGCAATCGAATGTCGGCCTTTCCGACGGAGGAGACCGAGCAACGATCCGGCATGCTCGACAGTCTGGGCCTCGTGCCAAAAAGCACATAACGAATTTCCACAATCGCGAAATCGTTGGTATTCCTTGACTCTCGTATCGTTCGTACTCGAAGATCGTGTGAAACACGCAGCCTCCCTAGGTATCCGCGGGTACCTAATTCATGCATTTACGATGAAGACGACGCCCGGATTCGTCTCGCCAAAAATCACGGAAAACACACAGGCTTAAACAACGACGACGAGTAAAAACCGCGCTCACGTGGATTTTTCAACAAATTGTTTATTTAGCAATTACGTCTTCATATATGAATAATAAATGTAGCATACAGACATTAGTGCTTCTCTTTTTCTTTTTCGTCCTTTTTGTTTTACAAACTTTTTCCGCGTTTTTTCTTTCCGTCTTTTTTCGTTCACTTCGAAAAAAGGAAAAACTCGCCCGTGGAGTACCTGCGATGCGTTACTATGACGAAGACGAGCTGAAATTAAATCCTCTGTTGGTTGTATTTATCTTGCGTTCATTTTAGTTTTACCGTCCGAAGTTATCTCGGTGTGTACAGAATAGTCCGTCGGGATTTACTTTGTTTTTTCTTTCTTCTTTCTTTTCTTACTCGCTAATTAAATCTACGTAGATATATATCTGGTGATCGACAATCTACTGACATTTTTTTTTGCGTTTTAAAATATTTTCCAGTTTTTTTTTGTTCATTTTCTGTATTTTTCCTTTAATGCTGGTATCATGCGCAGTCAACACTTGAGTCGCACTTATTAACAAGAACTCTCCGGCGTTAACCGATTGGGCCGGGGGGATGGAGGGGCACGCGACTAAATTAGAGAATAGAGATTACAGTGATATAATAAAAGGCCTGACGACGAATCGCCCGATGGGTTCGGCGAGCAAACGAACGGGTGGAAATACCGAGCTAGAAGAGCGCCAGAAGGGATTCTGGAAATACTGCGATTGCGGAAAACCGTAAATTTCGTTCGAGGCGATAGGTCGTCAGGGTCGAAATATGCAACAAAGTGCAGAGCGTTGGATAAGTAATCGATGGAATAATCCTAAGCCTTACATAAAAATACGATGCAGTTTAAACAAAAAAAAAAGAAGGTAAATCGATGCATAATACTTACATTCGAATATAACGTGGGCTTATCGTAAATATGTAATAAAAGAAAGTGAAGATATTAGCGCGGGGGTGAAAGTTGCCCAATCTGCCACGAATTAACATGCGAGAATCGTCGATAATAAATCGTAGGATTCGACGGTTCGCGGGTCGATAGTACTGATTTTTTTTTTTCGTTCTCTTTTTTTTTAGCCCACTGAATATACGTGCAAAACGCGTCGAATCCGTCTACGAGTACGTGAGTAGACGTGAATTGGAAAAAAAAAGCTTCGCGAGCTTTTTTTTTGCGATTAAGAAGAGTGTGGACACTTCGTACAAGAGAATAAAATCGATATTAATCTTTTTTCTTAAGCGTGTTAGTAACGAGCCCTAAATTTCTCGACTATGATTTTCTCCTCGTCGGTTCTGCTATGGTTACTGGCCTCGCAAGAGCCAACAATGAAACGTGTTTTTTTTTCTTTCTTTTTTTATCCTCCCAGGAAACGTGCTAGCGCGTTTTAACGACTGTGCTGCAAAAGCTCGCGCGAGCGGAGCGTTATTTGCGAAAGAAAACAAAACGAAAAGATGCTGCTTAGCAGTTTTCACGAATAATTCAAGTTTGAAAACCGCAGCTTATGGCGCGTGCAGCTAAATCAAAGGACTAAGAGTCGCGATCACATCTCTCGTTTTCTTTTTTCCTCGTGCGGCACTTTTGCTTGTTTTTTTGTCTTCTATTGGTGGTGGATGTGGCTGCTGCGTTGGTGGTGAAGTGCCGCGGTGATCTGAAGCGTCGCTAACGTTCTGGGATCTGAAATGATATTTTTTAAAGCATTTAATACAAATATTTTGTAGATAATTTACCGAGATGAATCTGCGGTTTAGACCAGAGTTGTAAATCCCTAATTTTTAGTTTTATAGAATAAAAATTGATTTATGTTTGTTTTGCTTTGTAATTATGTTTTTATAACAATAACTCGTAATGATTGTATGTCTAAATTTTTAAATAGAGGCAAGAAATATCGATTTCCCATCAAACTTGTGGACTGTATTTGTCCATTTTCTCCACAATTTCTCCCAAAATGTAATAAAAAATCGATTTTTCTTACGGCTATTCAAAATTTCACATATCATTTTTTTTTTAATCGTAACTGAAAAAAAAACTTTTGTGTAAAATTTAATTCTTGAAGTAATGGGGACTTACAACACTGGTTTAGACCGTGGAAATCGATAACATAAATGATAATACTAATAATAATTTATTGTTCTCTACCTGTTGATGAATCTTGCGAGGGCAATACCGTCCGTTTGAGGAATTACTCAACGGCGTATAGCATGTATAGATTGCCAGAATCACAGCCCGGTGGTACGAGGGCGTGGTTTGGCGGCAGAACCGAGAATCCCAGAAACATGAATGTGCGGACCAGCATAGCTAAACGGTCAACAAATACATACATAAAATTAAAACCACCGTCTGAGCCGTAAATTAAACGTCAAACAACTGTTAAAATAGATAAAAACAAGAATTTAATTCGATTCTCTGCAAATGCTTCTTGCTGAGTTATAATTTCACTCAAATCTATACAGGAGAAAAAGTCAGAGCTAAAATTTCAGATCACCGGTGAAAAAGAAAAAGCTGTTATTAATTTTGTATTCGAATAAAAGTATAAATTGTGAGCTAAACGTGTGTAAATTGTGTGCTAAACGGTCAACAAATACACGCATAGAATTAAAACCATCCTCAGAGCCGTAAATTAAACGACAAACAACTGTTTAAATCCGATAAAAACAAGAATTTAATTCGATTCTCTGCAAATCCTTCTTGCTGAGTTATAATTTCACGGAAACCTAAACAGGAGAAAAAAGTCAGAGCTAAAATTTCAGATCACCGGTGAAAAAGAAAAAGCTGTTATTAATTTTTAATTCGAATAAAAGTATAAATTGTTAGTGAAATCGGTTTTTCACGCAACTTGGAATAATTTGAGATGTGAAAGGATCGATGAATAAGCGATGAGAAAAACTTGCCTCGGTCGGTGCGATCCTTGCGAAGGCAAACGACGATGTTGTTGCACTGGAGCGTCTCCTCCGCGTACTCGAGGAGGGAAACGAATCCCTCCTTGGAGCCTTCGGGAAGAAGACAGCTGGGCACGCGAATGTAGAGCGTGCCGCGCCATATCAGTGTTTCCCACTCGACCGAGGTGCTCTCGGTCAAGTGTAGGGTGAAAAGTAAACGTAGCGACTCGTTGCTTTTTACAGCTTTTAATAATTCATCCTCCTGAAAAGTGGAAACAAAAATAAATAAATAAATAAATAAAAGTCCATTTTTTTTTTTTTTTTTTTTCGTTTCGGGTTTCAGGACTGTTATCGACTTTTCGATACGTACTTGTACAATGTGTGAGCTCACAGAGAGCTGACTCTGCTTAATCCCCACGCCGCGGCTCTCTGCGTTGACTGCGGATACAGACAATGCGGCATGGGGCGCATCAGGACCACCACAGAGGCCCCACACCCAGCGTTATGGAGTAGCACTGCTGCTGTCCGCAGTTCTCTTCGAGAGACTCCTCCATAGCCTTGTTGTACAACGTTTCACTGGAACAACAATGTTAAACGAGCCCGTTAGGCGAGCGAAAAACGGAAAAGCCGCAACGACTTTGCGATCGACGCCGCAGGACGAAAACGAAAAATAATTTAAATTTAAAAAAATGTAATAACAGTGGCCAAATTTCGAAAAGCAGATCCAAAAATTTCGTTAAGTGTTCGCCTTTTTTTTTGTTGAAGAATAATCCGCGAATTAATTCGTACTGTTCGAATGTGTTGTAAAATAAAATAAAAAGATTTATAATAATCGCGGCCAAATTCCGAAAAGCGGATCCAAAAATATCGTTAAGAGTTCGCCTTTTTTTTGGTTGAAGAATAATCCGCGAATTAATTCGTACTGTTCGAATATGCAGTAAAATAAAAAGATTTCTAATAACCACGGCCAAATTTCGAAAAGTAGAGTAAAAAATTTCGTCAAGTGTTCGCCTTTTTTTTGTTGAAGAATAATCCGCGAATTAGTTCGTTCTGCACGAATATGCAGTAAAATAAAATGATTTCAGTAAAATTTGTGAAATAAATTCGGCGAATAATTCGGCATCCTGTAATTCCTCGTCTCCGCGCAATCGAGTCAACTGTACACAAACGTAATTACCGTGCCCTGGGACTCATATTGGAATTGATATCGCAGCGACTCGCTGATTGTTCAAGACCAACGACGCCTCGTTTTATCGCGACGATTTGCAAAACTCGCGTTTCAACGCGAATTCAACAGCGTCGCGACGCGTTAGTTGCGTGGAAATTTTGATAACTCGGCGGCGAATTTTCTCCTTCTTCCGAGCAAATGAGGATTCCGCATTTATCGAGGGCTGCAGCTCCTCGAGTGATATAATTTGGTTAATACTTTTTGCGAAAAGTAAAAGGAAAAAAAAATACGGGATCCGCTGTTCGCTCGGTCCAAGTGACAATGTTGAACTGTTGAATCGAGCCGCGAGCTCTCATGGTTTATAAAGAGCCCAAGTGCGCAGAGGAAGATATTGTCAGATTCTTGGGACGCGATCCAAACAAACAGCGGCGGGCAGCCGGCCAAGAGTTATACGTGAAATGCACCGGCTACGTCGACTCTCTTCTTTCTCTCCCTCTCACCCGCGATTCGCGTCTTTCTCGTCACCCTGCATATCACACTATTTGACAACCGCTTGGCCCAACGAAACGCAATTAACGATCTGTCGTTCACATGTATCTCCAACCAAAATTTTTATTGTAATCAGAAATCGAGTGTTTCGTCACACGAAATTTTTTTTTTTAAATATCAGATTCAAGAACATTGATTTTGGATGATAAAGCCAAAAAGTTATTAATTATAAATAAAAAGAAATGATTACAGATATTATTGAAATGTTATAAATTAATGATGTTGAAGTTTGCATCGTTGGAATGCAACGAAATTCAGAAGAAAATTATTTCTAATTAAACCAAATGATTAAATTAGGTATAAAAAAATCCTATATAGCAACCAATTGCTATGATGACTATTTACACCTAATTTCATCATTTGGGTTAACTGGAATTAATGATTTTTGCTGAATTTCGTTGCATCCCAACGATGCAAACTTCAACATCATATAAATTAGGTAAATAATTGCTTAAAAATGATGTTGTGAAAACCATAACTTTCCTCAACTGATTTTCACGAATACATATTAAAATAAAAATAAAAATAAAAAAAAGTATCAGCGTCATGGAGGAAGCCAAGAAAATCGATTTTGGACGATAAGGCGAAAAAGTTGTTAATTATAAATAAAAATAAAACATAAAAGTTATTAATTAGAAAAAAATACAAAATAGAATAGAATAGAATTTTATTTAGCCATTCTCGCCCTTTAGGGCATTAGAATATATCACGTTTTACATTTAGTTTTACATATATCGTACAGTGTACTCTGCTTTGGTTTGTAACATACTTCTATTTATAGTCTCATTCATTCCTCGCTCACAATTTCGTTATTTTCCATACCTTCATTCATTCGACTTAGTTTTTCCACCTCTTTTTCATACTCTCGGCAATACATACACAAACTCTGTTTAATCTCGCCTTTCAACAGTCTATTCCACTCATTTTGTCCATTTCTTCCTTCAAAAATATTCTCTACCTCCCTCCTTAGGTCCTTATCTACTAATTGCTCGAATACTTGGCACTCAGTGATATGCTCTACCTTTTCTTTCGCTTCCCCGCATAGCCTACAATGTTCTTCTCGATACCCCTTATTTCCTGCTCTTCCCACATTGCCGCACCTCATCCTGGCCCATTGCTCTTTGTGATTGCCGTTAATTCCTTTTTGCTCCCAGTATCCCATTACTCCTATTCCTTCCTTTCGCCACTTATATTCAGGACAGTATCCCGACTTATCTATTCGACACCAGTCTTCTTGAGTTGTTTGGTCGCTCGTAGTTTTACAGTTTTTATTCATTTTCGCTTCCAGACTCTCCGTATCTATTCCTATCCTCAGCCATTCCATTAATTCGCCGTCTCCTACTCTTTTAAAAGCTACTTCCACCTCTTTTGCCCATCTTGATGCCTTTCCGTTCTTCCAATTTCTCAGTTCTTCTTTTAAACAAATTTTCGGCCACCTTAGCTCGTCCATCTGTAATATCGTTCCGATATATTTGCCTGCTCTCCTTCTCGCCTCAACTTCAATTTTCTGTCGACCTGACTCCATTCTCCATATATACGCCGGAGTATTTCTGCTCAGCCCCATCATCATCTTTATATATCTCCCAGCCATCTTTTCTATCTCCTGCCGCTCCTTCCAACCCCATATTTCTGCTCCATACAATAGAATCGCTTTGACCAAGGTGTCCAGAAGGTACGCTCTCCTTTTGAATCCACTTATGTTTGCCCTTTTCATAATCCCCCAAGCCGCGTTTGTTGCAAGCTGCGCTTTTGCCGCTAACGTCTTCAGGTGTTTAGTGTATGAGTTTTTTGTAGTGAACCAAAATCCTAGATACTTATAACTGCTCACTTCTTCCACTACCTCACTTCCATACTTCCAAACTTCCCCCCTTTTCCTCTTTCCACCCTTCCTAAAAACCATCACTTTTGTCTTCTTTGTGTTAACCTGCATCAAATTCTTTTTCACCCATCTTTCTAGCGTACTTAACATCTCATTTAACCCTCTCGCATCCTCCGAGACTAACGCCACGTCGTCAGCAAACTTCAACGCAAACACCTTCCTTTTTCCAATGACTGTGCCACCTTCATTTCTTTTTTCCCACTCGCAGTCCAAATCGTCTAGGAAGATATTGAATAACGTGGGGCTTAGAGGGCAGCCTTGCCGAACACCTCTCTTCGTTTCGAATCTCTTTGTGCAGCTTTCCGGGGTAATAATCTCATTGACTGTTCTTTTGTATATATTTCTTATCATTTTCACCATCCTACCTGTTATTCCTATCTTCACGAGTTTTTCTATCAACACTCTCCGGTCAACCATGTCAAAAGCTGCCTTAAAATCCACAAAAGCGACATAGAGCTTACCTCCTTTGTGTCTAAGCCTATTTTCTATCAGCGCATTTAATACAAAAATATGATCCCTTGTCGACCTCCCCGCTCTGAACCCATTCTGGCTTTCTTTTAATTTATCGTTCACTTCTAGCCAAAATCTCAACCTGTTAGCCATGATTGCCGTGAGGATCTTATAGCCCACGTTCAGTAACGATACCCCTCGGTAATTTGCCGCCTCATTCTTATCCCCCGCTTTCCAAATAGGATAAATCCTTGCCACTCGCCAATCCGTAATGATCTTTCCCTCTTTCCAGATGTTATTTAGAATTTCATGCCATACTGTCAGTACCCTCTTTGGCATGCCCTGTAAAAACTCCAGCCTTACCCCATCCACCCCCGGAGCCTTCCGTTTTTTCATGTTTCTCATTACTTTTGTCATCTCCTCTAAATCAATGTCTCGATTTAACTGCTGTGGTTCGCTCGACACCTCTCCCTCTTCAATTTCCTCCATCTCTTCAATATATGCTTCTTCACCGATCTCCTCATCCGTTCCCCCTAAAACTTTCTTAAAATGTGCGAGCCATTCTTCTTCCTTAATCCCTTTCCCCATCGCCTTCTTTCTTGGTCGAAACATTCTGATCGCCTGCCAAAAGTCACTCATAGTCCTGCTTTCCTGCACTTTCATCCATTTTTTCTCGTACCATTGCTTCTTCTTCCTCCTGTATAAAGCTTTCAATTCTTTTTTCTCCCCAATCAGAACTAGTCTGTCAACGGCCCTTTTCCCCTTCAAAAATTTGATTAGCGCAGCCCACACCCTTCTTCTTTTACTTTTACACTCGTCGTCGAACCACCGACGACCCGTGTTTTTCCTTCTTCGCTTTTTCATCCCTGTTCTTTTCGCCGCTGTTCGTATAGTCTCGAGCAGTCTCCTTAACGTTTCTTCTGTCGTCCCTTGGCTCATTTCCGGTTTCCATAAATCGTCCATTAGTTGCTCGTACTTTTCGGCATTCTGATTTTTCCACAGTAAAGATTCCCCTACCCTTTCGTTCATACCTCTTTCCTCCTCGTCCTCCTCCGTTTCTGCTATTTCTGCTCTCACTTCAAATGAGATCGACACTGGCAGGTGGTCAGATTCCGTTCGGGGCAAAACTTCTATCGCATTCACTGGGATCGACTTCGTTGCATCCTCCTTGATTATCACTATATCTATAACCGAACTTCCGTTCGGCCCTACATACGTGAGTTTCCCTTCCAGATCGCCCTGTATTCTTCCGTTGAGGATCGTTAACCCGTATTCGTTGCATAACTCAAGTAATTTCGCCCCTTCCTGGTTAACCGTTTTATCTTCAGAGTATCTTCTCCATTCCTCCTCCCCGAACAATCTTCCCTGTTCTTCACCAATCCTTGCGTTCCAATCGCCTACCAGCATTAAACTTTCCCCTTTTTTAATGCTCTCTTGTAATATGGGCTCTAACCATTTCTTTACTCCCGTAATGCCTACATTATTATACCCCGAAATTATTTTAAACACGTCTCCGTACATTTCCGTCTCAAGCACAAAACCGAATTCCCACTCATTCACTCGCATATGCAACTTATCTTTTTTGACCCCTACAAGCTGCCCTCCTTTTGCCCTCCCCATCTTATTTTCTCTAACCGCGTTTTTGAAAGACCACTCAAATTTATCACTCAGTGAGTTTATCCAACCCTCTACCGATTTTGCCTCAATCCACGTTTCCTGCAATACTACTACCGAATAACCTTCAACAAACGCCTTCGCTTCACACAAATTGTCCATCCCTGCGATATTCCACACCAGTAAATTCCAACTCAGTGGCTCTCTTCTTTGCGGCTCCGAAAATTCGAAGTTTCCAGTCGTTCCTTTCGCTCGTTCCACCTCCAGCACCTCTCGTCGATGATCAGTTTCATGTAGCCTCTCTTGACGCGCCGTCCCTTCTGCTCCTCTTCCTTGGCTCTCTCCCAGATCTTCTTGTGAATTTCCCTCTCTTTTCTCGTCAGATCATCGTCGATGTAGATCCTGCTTCCCTTGAGTAGTCCTCTCTTCATCATGAGACTTTTTTTGTCGTCCAAAGAATTTAAATGCACCAAGACAGTTGTCCCGTTGTTGTTCGAAGATCCCCCTATCTTCGCCGCTTTCCTCACACTTATCTTCGTTTGGAGTTTGGTGCTAAAGAATTCTTCAACGTCGACTTTGAGGTTTGTTCCGTTAAACTCTTTTCCCTTTATTATGACATTTGATCTTCTGGCCTGTCTTTCCTGTTTTTCCATTTTGTCGTCAAAAGTTGCCCACAGCCTTCCGGTGTCCTCCTTGCTCTTTTCCTTTGCGATCTCCTCTACCCTCCTCTCCATCTTCTTCAGCCAGCGTTCCTCGTTTTGCACCCGTGGTATACTATTTGCACCAGTTGTTGCTTTTCCCACCTCCTCTTGTATCCAGCTCTTTATCTCGATTTCGTTGTTACCGACACTCGGCTGCTGCGATGCCTTCTTCTCCAACTCATCGACTCTTGTTCTCAGAAGTTGCCTTTCTACAGCCCATTCCATCTCCCTTTTTCGCATTTCCTCCCTCATCATGTCTATCTCGTTCTGTATGGCATGCCTGTACAGGTTCCACTGCTGCTCAACAATCTTTTGTGTTTCCGCTTTCATGTCCAAAAAGTTACTTAGCATGTTCTTCTCCATATTGCAAAATTGTTCTTTCACGAGTCTATGAATGTCCTTGCCTGTCATTGGTTCATCCGTTTCCCACGATTCCTGTGCCAGTGCTATAACCTCCGACGATTCCACTTGAATCTGCTCACCCATTACCATCTGCTGATTGAGTCGCGTTCCTCCCTCACTTCGCTCTACGTGCGCCGCCTTTTTTCCGTCCGCACTGTGGACTTTCACCTCCCTTCTCGTCACTGGCGACCTCAACACTTTATTGCTCCCCCTGAAACCCTCCACATACTTCTCCATCCCATTTCGTTCCTTCGCTTCACCTGGTTTGGTCTTGTTTCTCGAGCCCAGTGGTCTTCCTCTTGGTTTTTTCTGTTTTACCACCGGAGTACTCCCGGGTTTTCCCGCCATCTTGTCTCTCCCATCCTCCGCGCCATCTGCCTTCAAAGTCCGCTCTAGATCCCCATCCGACGATGTTTCTAATTCTGGCCCCTCCGCGTCGCTGAAGTCGGTCTCTGACTCGGTTCCCGCCATCTTTTACCTCTGTTCACTCTAACCTCCCCGATCCTTGAAATTTTTACCGTCCAATGTCCACCAGAATTCGGGATTGAATCGACCACTTTTTATCGCCCACGCATTCGCCAACCTCTCCTCTTCAGTTTCTTAATAGTCCACCCACGAGGAAAACACTTTAACCACTTTTATTATCGGACAAACACAGAGCCTCACAAAGCACGACTGCACGGCACATCCGCCATCTTTTTTTTCAAAATACAAAATATAAAAGTTATTAAAAAGTTATTAATTATAAAAAAATAAAATATAAGTTATTATTAAAAAGTTATTAATTATAAAAAATCAAATATAAGTTATTATTAAAAAGTTATAAATTATCTAATCGATTGCTCAAATGATTTTGTGAAAACCATAATTTTTCCTCGCCTCATTTTCACAAACACGTATAATTTTTTTCAAAAATCAGCATCTCACCAAATAGCTTCGATTGCTCGCATTTTTTTCTTCTAATTTTCGCTAAAAAAATTCGAAAAAAATTCGCGTGCGTTTAAAAACGCTTTTTAATTTGCCATTTCCTCCCCCGCACTCAACGCTGCGCGCAGCGTCGCTATCAGCGTCAACAATAACAACAGTATTCAATTAAAAGGCCCGAGAAAAAGATGCGCGAAATCAATTTCCAAGTTCACTCGTTATCAGCAGTTTGTCTTGTCCTCAATGGTAAATATAGCCCCGCTGGAGTCGTCAGCCGAAGCTCTTTGTGTTTCGAGGTCGTGTTGATAGGTGACGTAAAAAAATGCAGTGTTTGAAAAATGCTTGCGCCGCATAACCGGCTCGTGGAAGCGCCTCGTATTCATAACAGCGAAGTTACGCACACAGAGCGACGGCGACGTCCGAGGATTAGTTGAGAATATGACGGCGCAATTGCGCCGCGCGCGCGGAGAATTCTTAGAGAGATAACGTTTATCACGAGAGTCGTTATCAGCGGGCTCGAGGGAGACTGTTGACCAAGCGACGCTTATTATTCGATCCGTTACCTGAGAACCTTCCGATAGAGCAAACCTCGATCAAAACATCGTTGAAAATTCCGCTTCGACTGTTTATCGATCCGCGTTGGCTCGCAATGAATTCTCGAGTACGAGTCGAATGCGGTCTCATCTTTTCTTACCAACTCTACCGATCAATATAAAACAGACGATACAAAAAAATTCCATGTCAAATTAGTAATTATCAACGGAAACTGAATACATTTATTATTGATTTTGAGCAAACAAATGATTTGAATAAATGAACTGATTAAATCGGGAAAAAAAAAGTTTCGTGAAAAGTACATTTTTTGAGAAGTTGAATTTCTCAAGAATTTTTAATCAATATTGTAGAATCAAACAATTGTTTATGTTGACATTTCGCGAGTAACGTGAGGTCCATTTCGTAATATAAAATTATTCGGTCGAGTAAATAAAACAATTATTCCAAAAAAAGTAAATTTTCTAAAAAGCTGAATTTCTCAAGAATTTTTAATCAATATTGTAGAACCAAACATTTGTTTATATTGACATTTTGCGAGTAACGTGAGGTCCATTTTGTAATGTCAAATTATTCGGTGGAGTAAAAAAAAACAATTATTTCAAAAAAAGTAAGTTTTCTAAAAAGCTGAATTTCTCAAGAATGTTTAATCAATATTGTAGAATCGAACAATTGTTTATGTTGACATTTCGCGAGTAACGTTCGATCCATTTTGTAATACAAAATTATTCGGTCGAGTAAAAAAAAACAATTATTTCAAAAAAAGTAAATTTTCTAAAAAGCTGAATTTCTCAAGAGTGTTTAATCAATATTGTAGAATCAAACAATTGTTTATGTTGACATTTCGCGAGTAACGTGAGTCCCATTTCGTAATACAAAATTATTCGGTCGAGTAAATAAAACAATTAATCCAAAAAAAAGTAAATTTTCTAAAAAGCTGAATTTCTCAAGAATTTTCAATCAATATTGTAGAACCAAACATTTGTTTATGTTGACATTTCGCGAGTAACACGAGGGCCATTTTGTCCCCGACAAATCGATAACGCGGGGTAAACAAAGTTTCGGACGCGACGAGTCGACGACGCCACGGATCCGTTAAGGATAATATCGAGTTCCAGCGACGAGAGGAAAGAGAGAAAGAGCGACAGAGTCAAACTTCCGTTATCGTGAATACCTCATAAACCGAGCGTCTCAGTCATTATTGACGCTGGGACCTACGTGACCAACATCACGTTTTCAAGGAGCGCGACGTAAAAACAACAAATATAAGAGCCGAGAGAAGCTTCGAGACGCGCGAGGCTCTCTTTGTCCTCTGCGCGCTGGGCTTCGCGTCACGTGGCTGTGACACATTTTTTTTTCTTCTCTCTCTATTTTCCCCGAGTTGCGCCGCGGGGTCAATTGTCTCGAGCGTTGTGTTCGTTAAGGTAGTCCTTGCGGATAATATTCACTTCGCATAAATTCGAGGAATTTGGGAGAGAATTGCTGACACTTCTCGGTGGTATAAAAATCGGAAAAAATTCATGCATATTAAAGGTACTGAAAAGATTAATTTTGCATAATAATAATTCGAAAATGTTATTAATAAATTGATGAAAAAAACAATTGTTTAACAAATATTTCGATGACCCAAGATTTTTTTTTGATGAAAATGATTCCTTCGTTTTTCCGAATACGTATGAATTTTTTCAGATTTTAGAATTCACATTGAATTTTCACATATTTTCCCTATAAAAAAGCGCACAAATTCAATGTGAACTCTAAAATCTGAAAAAATGCATACGTATTCGGAAAAACGAAGGAATCATTTTCATGAAAAAAAAATCTTGGGTCATCGAAATATTTGTTAAACAATTGTTTTTTTCATCAATTTGTTAATAACATTTTCGAATTATTATTATGCAAAATTAATCTTTTCAGTACCTTTAATGTGTATGAATTTTTTCCGATTTTTATACCAACGAGAAGTGTTTGCAATTCTCTCCCAAATTCCTCGAATTTATGCGAAACGAATATTATCCGCAAGGACTACCTTAAAGCGTTCATCGATCGAATCAACCTTCGCGTCGCCCGTTCTGCCCGCATAAAACGCAAACGCTTCGGGTCTCTTTGCGCCACGTACGAATTTATTTCTCATCGCTCGCCAATCGACGCGTTTAACGTCCGATCGAGGGAATTGATTGGCGTGACTACGTAGAGCGCAGGGTCGGAAAGTAGGACTCGGAATCGCGAGACCAACGTCGATTATCAACGATAAGAGAAATAAAAAAAATAAAAAAAAGGCCCTCGGATGTAAAAATATCGATGTTGATAAACGCATCCGTTTGAACAACAATAGACGGGGAGGCGAAGGCGACGAAGGCGCGAATCACGATAAGGCTGCGTAGGTGATAAGCGGGCGAAGTACCCAACAAAGTAACAAAATGGCGTCGAATGAAGAAATGAGAAAAATGGCCGTGCAATCGGCTGGTGTCGTCGCGCTTGGCGCGCCTCGCGTTTTTTTTTTCCACTCACCAATTACTGGATAGTAAGCCCGGCATGATTTCGTCGTTTTTACTAATTTTCCAATTACTCAACGACATGCGACTAATACTCATACTTCTTCCTTCGTAAAATCTTGACGAACGTTTAAAACTTGTTTCGAGATGAAACCTCTCCGCCGTTCAGCGAATACGAGAGAGAGAGAGCCTCGGTAAAACGATACTTAGAACCTCTGCGTGTCGGTGCCGACTTGGAACTGACGGTGGGGGCCGAGGAACGGTGGCCCCTATCGTTTTCTCTCGTCGCTGCGTGGTTAGGACGACGTCGCGCGTCGGGCCGGAGCTTTCTGCGCCTTCGGAAAGTACCCCGAGCGCCTCGGCGAGACTTTCGAATCTCCTGCGCGGTATCCCTGTTATCAGCCGAGAACGCGCGCCGCGTTCGAGAAATAACGAGAGAGCCCTCCCCGCGTCTCTCGCGAACGTTCTCGAAGGACGCCTCGTGTTGCGTGTGAAGCTGTTGTTGCATTAATTAAGGTCATGTAAAACTTGTTTCCGAGTACATTCCTCTCGCTCTTGCCCCCTTCGATGCGTCATACGTCGTGTCTCTCTCTCTCGTTTTCTCGAAACCACCTTTCACATCGCCTAATGATGCTCCGTCGATAACAAAGAACTGAGAGAATTTTTTATTATACACACATATATATATATAATGTGTGTGAGTTCTATGTTATCGACCGCTTATTTCAGAGTACATTCCTCTCGCTCTGCGCCCTTCGATGTGCCATATATCGTGTCTTTCTCTCGTTTTCTCAAAACCACCTTTTAGCATCGCCTAAAGAGTTGATGCTCCGTCGATAACAAAGAACTGAGTGTGTGTAGTTTTTGTTCTCGATGCGCCATACATCGTGTGTCGTTCTCGTTTTCTAAACCACCTATCGCCTAAAGTTGGTGCTCCGTCGGTAACAAAGAACTGACATATGTATATATTTTTTGTTATACACTCAAAATATTGTGTGAGTTCTATGTTATCGACCGCGATATATGTATACATAAATACACACATGACCCATCAAAACGTTGCTCGCCTCCGTAGTTAACAACAAATGAACTAGTCATGAATTCAGCGACCAAGGTGAGTTTTCTTCGCGAATCATCGCCGCATTCACTTTTCATTCCATACCGGGGAAAATCATTTTTTCGCGATATTCGCGCGAAGGCGACGTGCCTGCTGCATCATCGCGAAAACCCTGCGTATCGAATGAATCGACGATCGCTTGACAGCAGCGCAGCACGCTTAACTACCACGAAGCTTCACTACGTCTACATAGACACACAGCTTAAGGTGTGTAGTAGTTACAGTGCTGGTTGGAAGCGCCGTTAGGCCTATAATCGCGCCTCGTGGACGTTCTGTGTGCGTTGCATAGGAAGAAGAATAGTCTGGTCTAGTCCACCGGCTTCTCAGTAATAATAATAATAATAATAACACGGGGGGAAGATAGTAACTCGGCTGCGCCGGCGTAGGACGTGTTACCGATCGGGGAAATATACGCGAGTGTCTATAAGTCATGGAGCCAGGAAGCGGAAGAAAGGTTAGGTTGCGTTTTGTTTATTTTGCACCCCGGTTCGATTTCGTTCCTTGGCGAGGAAACGGCGGAAAAAATGTCGCTCGGTGCGATTTTCATTTATATGTCGACTGTTTGTTTCAGGTCGGCGAAATATTCACCGCGGCGGGCGCGGCGTTCAACAAACTCGGGGAGCTGACGATGCAACTGCATCCGACGGCGGATTCGCCGGCTGGGTAAGTCGGTTTTTTTTTTTTGAATTTTTAAACGAAGGATCGACGGAACTTTGAGTTACCGTCTCGGGTTTTTGGTTCTTGGACGCGATTTTGTTGTCGCGATTTTGTTTTGTTGATCGGTGCATTGCAGCGTCGGGATTGGCTGGGGTTTGTGTGTAAAATGACGATCGACCAATGAGAGCGGCGGGACGCAGTTGGCGCCAAAATCGCGCGGTTGGTCGAGCGGCCGCGTTGATTTTTTTATGCGTGTTTCCGAAGAATCGGGGAGTCGGCAAATTATTATTAATTTGCCTTTGCGCTAATGATTTATAATAATGATCATTTCGTACGGCGATGCTGGAATGAATTATGAACAAACGAGCGAGACGTTGCAAAATCGTGTTTTATATGAAAAAATACATAAACACCTATTTATCTGTTTTCAACTTCAATGTAGCAAAATAGGAAAGTTTGGTTTTCTTATGCGTGTTTCCGAACAATCTAGGAATCAGCAAATTATTATTGATTTGCCTTTGCGCTAATGATTTATAATAATGAACATTTCATACAGCGATGCTGGAATGAATTATGAACAAACGAGCGAGACGTTGCAAAATCGTGTTTTATATGAAAAAATATATAAACACCTATTTATCTGTTTTCAACTTCAATGTAGCAAAATAGGAAAGTTTGGTTTTCTTCTGCGTGTTTCCGAACAATCGAGGAATCGGCAAATTATTATTCATTTGCCTTTGCGCTAATGATTTATAATAATGAACATTTCGTACAGCGATGCTGGAATGAATTATAAACGAACGAGCGGAGCGTAGCAAAACCATGTTTTATAGCAGAAAATATATAAACACCAATTTATCTGTTTTCAACTTCAATATAGCAAAATAGGAAAGTAAACATTTGTTTGACGATTTTTATAGTAGAATTTACGGGCGGACGCAATTTTGCGCGCAAAACGAAGCAAAATTTTTCTTTTTCTGTTGAGTCAACAAAAAAAGATGAAAGGTGTTGAATTAGATGACACGAGAGTCGTTAAAAAAATGATTTCGACGATTTCGCAGTAAATGGACTGACGAGGAAATTGAGATGCTCCGACACTCTGTTAAGACGTTCAGCGAAGACTTGAACAAAATAAGCGATCACATCAAGGGAAGAACGGTGTAAGTTGTCCAAGCAGTTAAGCTGTCCAATTTTTTTTTGTCATCTCCTTTTTTATAATCGAAACAGCCCTCAATTTCTGCGTCAGGCAAATACGACAACTCACTAACGCCCTCGAACATTTCGCTGCGCTTTTTTGTAGATCACAAATACGAACAACGCTGAAAAAAAAAGCTTTCGAGGAGGCCGGCGTCCCGATTAGAAACCAACAGGCTGCGGTGGCGCAGCAGGTGCAGAAACAGCAGCAGCAACAGCAACAGGTGGCGGCTGCGGGGAATCAGGGACTCATGGGCAAATCCGCCGAAGTTACGCTCAACATGCTCAACGCGCCGGAATCCGAAGTTGATGTCGAAGGACTTCCCGAGGAGTGTCAGGTCAAGCTGGAATTTGAAGGAGCCACCGAGGAAGTCGCTTCGTAATCCCAATTCTCCTTACCCTGTTCCCCCCATATCCTTTATCGTAAATTACAATCCAATATATAATTATATTCATAAAATTATAACTGTAATGTAAAGCTGTATTTTGTTACTGGCAATAATAATGCGTTAGATCACACGAAAAAAAAAAACATTATTTTATGCTTATTCCGCGAGAAACCTTCCAGCGCAAAATACTGGCTGAAATTTAGACTGACTTCGTTTTACGATAACAGATGAAATCAAATTTTCCTCTGCAAATTGGATGGTTCAAATACTCTAAACGTTTACTATCATTTTTACTCTTGCCGAACGAATTTTTCGAATATCCAAATTCGAACATTTTTCCGATCGATACGATTCTTCGTAATAATACGTTAAAAAACATTATTTTATGCTTATCCCGCGAGAAACCTTCGAGCGCGAAATACAGGCTGAAATTTAAACTGGTTATTCGTTTTACAATAACAAATGAACTCCAATTTTCCTGCAAATTGGATGGTTCAATACTCTGAACGTTTATTATCGTTTTTACGCTTGCGAAACAAATTTTTCGAGTATCCAAATTCGAAAATTTTTGCTATCGAAACAATTCTCCTTTAATTTAAAAACAGTTTCACAAAAATTTCAAAAATTCTGGCTGAAAAGGGAGAGACAAATACGCGCGATATATCAACGGCTGCGGCAACAGCGATCTACACCAAAACGGGTGTAAAACGATCCAGGACAGATGGCGCAAGCTAAGAATTCTTATTTCGTTCGCGTAGGTGATTTTTGACGGAGATTCAACGGCAATACATAGTGCAAGAGACGCACTTGCTGCTCTGTCACCCGCCTGCGTTTTGGAGCCAGTGCTTCGCAGCGAAAAGACAAGACCGATTGCGAAGTTATTTATAAAAGGGGAAGCGATTATTCCCACCGTTCTGCCGTTTCGCGCGCTCGAAATCAGCAAGTTCCCTGTGTTTACCCGATTTTTTTTCCGGTATTGATCGGAATAACAATGGCGTCAGTGGGAGAGCCTCTAAATTTGGCGAGAGGTCGGCCGAGATTCTTCTCTTCTAACGCCGATAAAAACACAACGCCAGAATTTTTTTCACTAATTTTTCTTTGTTTTTCAGACGTTAAACGTTCTATAGAACTTTTGGACAAATTGCAAAAAGGTAAGCACAGTTAAATCTCCACCCCCATTCAATTGTTTTTAATTACAGACACCGATTGCCGTAATTATTAATTTATTGCTTCTTTAATTGCAAGCAAAAACTGAGTTTTTTCTTGCCTCATTCTTATGCTCTAATGCGATAATCCATTCATTGTCTAACAATGGAAATTTTGGTGCACAATTAATGGAGGGGAAATACCTAGTACTAAATTGTTGTGTTTATTAATTTATTGCTTTTTTTGTTGCAAGTAAAAAATGTGTTTTTTCTTGCCTCATTCTTATGCTCTAATGCGATAATCCATTAATTGTCTAACGATGGAAATTTTGGTGCACAATTAATGGAGGGGAAATACCTAGTACTAAATTGTTGTAATTATTAATTTATTGCTTCTTTCGTTGCAAGCAAAAATTGTGTTTTTTTTAATCTCATTCTTATGCTCTAATGCAAAGATCCGTTAATTGTCTAACGAAGGAAATTTTGGTGCACAATTTCAGGAGGTGAAATACCTAGTACTAAATTGTTGTAATTATTAATTTATTACTTCTTTTGTTGCAAGCAAAAACTGTGTTTTTTTATTGTCTCACTCTTAAGCTCTAATGCGATGATCTATTAATTGCCTAACGAAGGAAACTTTGGTGCATAATTGCAGGAGGTGAAATACCTAGTACCAAATTGGCGACTCTTCAGAAGGTACTGCAAAGCGATTTCCTAAATGCTGTGCGAGAAGTGTACGAGCATGTGTACGAAACTGTTGATATTCAGGTGATTAATTTTTATACTAGATGAAAAAAACTGCATATAAATTTGTATGCAGATTTGAAAATTCACAAACATGAAAAGTCTGGTTTTGCAACTGATAAATAATTTTTAAATAAATGAATCAAAGGGATCACAAGATGTACGAGCTTCAGCGACTGCAAAAGCTACAGTAGCCGCGTTTGCAGCCAGCGAAGGTCACGCCCATCCCAGAGTCGTGGAACTGCCAAAGACAGAGGAAGGACTGGGTTTCAACGTGATGGGCGGAAAGGAACAGAATTCGCCGATTTACATATCGAGAATTATTCCCGGAGGCGTTGCCGACAGACACGGCGGCTTGAAACGCGGGGATCAGCTGCTCTCCGTTAATGGAGTGGTCAGTGTAGTTTGTATTAATCAGGGAAAAATTTGCACAGCTTTCAATACAAAAAGGCGATCAATGGGCGATGAAAAATTCGCTTTATTCGATTATTTCTCTCGCTTATTCTTATTTCTTTCGCTTTAATTTCTTTTTAATTTATCTTTAATTTATCTTATATTAAATTAATATCTTATATTAATTTATCTTATGTCAAATTAATATCTTATATTAATTTATCTTATATTAAAATATAACCGAAAAGTAATGTTATCTTAAATTTTTGTATATTTACAGTGCGTGGAGGGTGAGAATCACGAGAAAGCCGTGGAATTGTTGAAGCAGGCGCAAAATTCCGTGAAACTAGTGGTACGTTACACACCTCGAGTGCTCGAAGAAATGGAATTGCGCTTCGACAAGCAACGGGCCGCTCGCAGACGCCAGCACATGCAATAAATGAACTTTAGCTCGCGAAATCATCTGTTATCATTCAAGTGCATTTAATCGTCTTGTCCCCTGTCCTCACGACTACTATTGATACACTGTTAGAAATTTATGAGTGTAATGTATTAAATTATTGACCAAATAACGCCGAATCGTTGTGTAATTAATTCAGTACCTGTGGCAACATCAACAACAGTCTGGTAAACATCTCATCTCTAAATTTAGTTCGAAAGTTACGCATTCGATTTATAGGAAATCAATTAGACGTCTTCTAAATGTACTCAAATATTTTCGCGCGCTGGTAATACCTGAAAGTCGTTGCAATTATTGTAAAACAAGTTTTTTCAGCTCCTCCCCTTTCGAAAGTTCATCGTTGATTTTTTTTCAATGAATATTACACAAAGTTGCCACATTTAGTATTTTCACACGCTTACAGTGTAATGCGACTCTTCACGTGTTCTTCATTCCGAGAAGCTATTTTAACGAAGCTATTTTATCGTAAAATAACATGTTTCGTTACTAGTGGCAAACTTGGCGTTTATAGTGGCAAAAGGGCGTATATGACTATAACCAGAGTAAAGGCATAAAGTCGTATGTGTACCTAAAATCCATAGGGTCCATGGACCAGACGAAAGAAGACCTAAAAGCCATAAGGGCGTATCTGCATGCAACTCCGTGTAAAATTAAAAAATTAAGATAAATTTATCTTAATTGTTTAATTTTCAAAAGTTAAAAATTTTTTTTAATTTTAATTTTTAAATTAAAAAATTAAGATATAGTATAGTATAGTATTTATTAGCCATTCTTGCCATCCCGGCTTTCGAATTTTTACATAGGTTCCACATAAGTTTGGCATATATTTCTTTTTCCTTAAGTTAAATTAGCACTCTTTGATCCCTCAACATATTTACATTCTTTGGTTTCATCTCATTCATCCATTCCCTTTCTTTCTTAATTGTTTAATTTTAAAAAAGTAAAAAAAAAAATTATTTTAATTTTTAAATAAAAAAATTAAGATAAATTTATCTTAATTTTTGAAGTTTACACGGTGTTGCATACAGATACGCCCTTGTGGCTTTTAAATTCTAAAAGGGCGTAATTTGGCGGATAAACCCTTTAGTAATGCGTTTTTTTTTTTTTTTTTAGAAAAATACACACCGCCTTATAAATTTGAAAAAAAAAAAACTACTATATCCTCCGCGAATTTCGCAGCCGATGTGCCCATTGAATGGGGGCGCCTCCGCCCAATGGCAGCGGCGCCCCAACACATATGGACCCGTTTGATAAACCGTTGCCTCCCATAACCTCCGTCAACCCAGTTTTTTTGTTGTTCCACCCGCTTTGTTGATCTCGCGAGCGCGAGTTTATGCGCGAACGGCTGCCAAAGTCAATCTCATGATTTCCATCGCGGCAAACTGATCTGCGAATCCTTCGGTAACGAGAACGTGTCGTTATGGTTTTGGACGAGGTCGAGAAGCTGCTCGGCGAGCTGGAAAAGGCCGAATTGGAAGTGAGTCGCGAAATTTTGCTTCTTTTCCTTTGAGGTTAGGAACTCGCGGTTCGTCTCTACACATTTTTTAACGTCTAATTTCGCACAAAGAAATCGAAGCTTTTATCAGTCCGCGATCTTCGATTTTATTTTCTTTATGTTCGCATCTGGACTTTAATTATTCTCAGAAATATTTGTCTTGTGAATTTTTTATTTAACGTGTCCTTAAAAAAATTTGTCATTTCATCTCTGCTCAAAAATTCACCTGCGCAACTTCAATTAGCGCAATAATAGAATCTTCTTTGCTATTCGATATATTTTTAACCAGCATTAATCATTTTTAAGAAAGACGTAATTTTATCTTCATTTATGCAATTTCGTGCAAAGAAATCGAAGCTTTTCTCAGTCCGCGATCTTCGATTTCATTTTCTTTATGTTCGCATCTGGACTTTAATTATTCTAAGAAATATTTGTCTTGTGAATTTTTTATTTAATGTGTCCTTAAAAAAATGTGTCATTTCATCTCTGCTCAAAAATTTACCTGCGCAACTTCAATTAGCGCAATAATAGAATCTTCTTTGCTATTCGATATATTTTTAACCAGCATTAATCATTTTTAAGAATGACGTAATTTTATCTTCATTTATGCCAATATCGATTAAAATATAATTCGTGGAAATGGAAATTTAGGCTGCGTTACAGCGATTAAGAGTAAAGCAAGTTTTATAGGGTGTAAAGGATTTAATTATGTTGATTATCTTTCAGGCACCCTCTGGTAATCCACCGGCGGAGACCTACACACAGCTACTGGCAATTTACCTCTATCAAAATGACCTGTGAGCGCTGAGTCAACAAAATGCTATTCTCAGTTTTACTAATTACCGCTGCAACGGTTCCTAACAAATGTAAACGTTATCTTCAGATGCAACGCAAAGTTTTTGTGGAAGAGAATACCGGCGAGCGTAAAAACTGGCAACGTAGAGTTGATGAAGATATGGCAAGTGGGCCAGCGAATGTGGCAACGCGATTGGCCAGCGGTGCACGAAGCGCTGAACATCGAATGGAGTGAGAGCGTCAGCAATATCATGAGTGCCTTAAAAGGTGTGTTATCAAAGGGAAAAAGCAACATAGAAAATCAAACGAATTCACAAATAATAACATTATTTATGTATTCATTTGCATATCTATGAAGACAATACTACACAATTTTATCAATTTTTCTAAACGGTTTTTTTAATTGTAATTCTAATTTATTTAACCGATTGCACCTTTACAGAGTAAATTTAAAACTTATGAATTTAATCGAGAACACGAGTATTTCTCATATACATAATAAAATATGGTAAAGTAAATATAAATACAAACATCAAAAAACTTTGAGAAAAATAACTAAATTTTCAATTGTTGTAAAAGGTTTTTGTAATTGTAATTGTAATTTATTTAACGGATTCCGCCTTTACATAGTAAATTCACAAATTGTGAATTGAATCAAAAACACAGGTATTTCTCATATACGTAATAAAATATCGTAAAGTATAAATATAAATATAAACATAAAAGAAACTTGACCAAGTATAATTAAAATAATATAATAACTAATAAGTTTTGAGAAAATTAATTATTATGTTTTGCGTCAACACAGAGAATTTCAAGTAAACGAACGACAAAAAATTGTAAAGATTAACAATATAAAAAAATCGAATCACATTTGTCAATGGAAACGAAAGCATTGTTTTTTTTTTCTGCAGAAAGCGTTCGTGAGCGAGCCATGTCACTAATATCCGAGGCGTACTCCTCGGTCGAGCTGTCGGTGGTCAGTCTGATGACGGGGCTGACGTTGGAGCAGGCGCGCCAGCTCGTGGTGAAGCGAGGCTGGAGCCTCGACGAGATGACGGTCCGACCTTCGAAAAGCGACAAAGAACAGGCGAACACCGCGCACGCCAGCCTAACCGCCGATCAGTTGTACAAACTCACTCAATTCGTGTCTTTTCTAGAGAACTAGTCGTAAGTCTAAGGTGTGTGTGTGTGTAAGGATAAATAACGATAAAAAAAAAACTCTGTTTAATCTATTCCGCGTACGTTATTCATCGTCCATTGCATTCGAGCCGAGTGGCGAAATATATTTACCGAGGAAATTTCATATTCCAGAAATATAAAATTAATGACTACTCGGCTCACCGAGAAATCAACCGATATCCTTATTGCACGCTATTTTATTAACTGCAATTAGCAATATTTTTCGTACCATCGTCTCTTCTTATCTCATCGCGATTTCTAATCGCAACGCGTAACACGTTATTAATTAAAAGTACGTAAGATTCCGTTCATCTCTTCAGTCTTTCCTCATCTTTACGTCTTCTTCCGAATTAAAAAAAAATCGTTTTTTTCCGCCGCAGCCGTCCCGCCGAGGAATCAAGTCCAGTTTCTTTCCGAATTTATTCTTCATCCGAATTTAAAAAAAAATCGTTTTTCTTCTGCCGCAGCCGTCCGGTCGAGGAATCAAGTCCATCTTCTTTCCGAATTTATTCTTCATCCGAATTTAAAAAAGATCGTTTTTTTTCTGCCGCAGCCGTCCCGTCGAGGAATCAAGTCCAGCTTCTCTCGCTCCTTCGCCTCGAAATCCGAGCTTAACTTCGTCGCCAGAAACGCCGCGCATTGTGCAACGAATTGCCGCAAATAAGCCGCAATTTCGTTACGCACGGAGACGACTCGAGACGACGAGGGGGGACCCCGTCTATCGATATACCTTCACAGTCGATGCGGAGAGCCGATATGTAGCGCTCGCTCGGCGCGAGGAGAGACGGTGAACGTCTCTCGGAGTCTTCTGGTGACCTCTTTGCGCGGAAGACGATCTTTCGCCGCGAAGCTCACAGCATCAACGACCTTTGCTCGATCTTACGCTCTCCAAGCGCGAGCACAGCCGGCTCGCCGCTTCTTTCTCAAACTCGGCACACAACTCGAATAGCATGCGGCGCGCTCTATACCGAAGCCGGCATTAGTCGCGGGAGCGCAGAACTCGCTTGCACGACCACGTCGTCCTCCTCCTCCTCCTCCTCCTACTCGGCGATTCGCCACGAGATCACAGCTCCATGACGAAATAACTGTGCACGGCACGCACCCCCGGAGGCCGGGCCCTACAGTTCAACCTCAGCGTGTTAGGATTTGCGCGCGTTATCTCACGTGCAACGCCGGGCTAGCCGGTGTCGAGGGTGTCGCAACGGCTCTCGGGACAGCCGTAGACACTCTCCACATTCTTTCCTTCTCTTTCTCTCGCTCCTTCTCGCTTCTCGGCTAACGTCTCGTTCCCTCGCCCTTTCTCTCCGTCTATCGCGAATGGCGAGCTGCCCACCGCGAGATAGACACAGGGCGGTAACGCCGTTCGATTGTTTCTTTATCGCGATCATCCTCGGTCCTCGGAGCGCATCTCGCCGGCTGTTCGGTCCTCCCACAAATGCTTACAGAGCGATTCAAAACTTCGGCGCGACGCTGGTTGTTTTTGTGATTGATCGTCGCAGTTGTGAGTTTCCATTATTTTGCGGATTAAAGTCTACATAACACTCCCCGAAGGGTTGCAAGATTTTTTTTTTCTTCGTCTAATATTCGTTAGTGAAAAAAATCGATTGTTGTGTTAACGAAATTTTGTTGTGGCAGCATTTTTTTTAGCTATCACAGCAAAATTTTCAGCAAACATAGCAAATTTGTAGCCAGTTTTGTAAGTCCCCATTACGTTAAGAATTAAAGTTTATAGAACAGTTTATTTTTCAGTTACCATTTTGTAACGATGAGCCATAGCGATTATAAAATTATATGTGAACTTTTGAATAGCTGTAAGAAAAAGAAAATTTTTAATTAAATTTTGGGAGAAATTGTTGGAAAAATGGACCAGCAGAGTCCTCCATTATTTTCGCAATGAATTAACAGTATTTCTCCATTTTTTCAATAAGATTACCATGAAGTTTTATGGGAAATTAATAATTCTTGCCTCTATCTAAAAGTGTACACATCTTATTACAATCGTTACGATTTATTATCATAAAAACAATTATAAAGCCAATTGTGCCATCAATTTGATTGCTATAAAATTGAAGGATTTACAACTCTGCACGGTGGTTTGGAGCACGGAAATACATATATTGGTATTTCGATATTGAAATATTGAGCGGATTTGCGAAATGCGAGAAGAATGTTTAATTGGAATGCTCGCGGATGGGTCTCTCGGGGGTTGACTCGAGTGTCTTAAGGGGTCGCCGCGGGTCGGCCGGAATAACGCCAGCAGCTGATCCGTAAGGTCAAATACCAGAGATGATAAATATACATACGGGGCTACCGCGATCGCTGGAATGCAACGAAATTCAGAAAAAAAAAATCTAATTACCCCAAATTATTAAATTGGGTATAAAAATTCATCATATCAACTACTTATTATGATTACTTTTTATACCTAATTTCATTATTAGGATTAATCAGAATTATTTTTTTTTAATTTCGTTACATTCCAACGATGCAAAATTCATCATTTAAATATCGCTTTTGCCACGTGCGTAAGTAGACGTCGGCTTATTCTGAAACGCCCTGTATATACCTACATATAGCTCCGTTTCTATCCCTACGATTCTTTTTTTCTCGTGGATGTGTTTTTTTCATTATTTTTTTATTTCTTCCTCTTCTTTTTTTTCAGAATTCGAGGCCTCGGGCTTTCTTCTAAGAATGGGTGTGCTCAGTAATGTCTCGGGCCTGTACTATTATTTCTCTCATCGCCCTCGGCTAACCGGCGCGAACGCGCGGCGGACTCTCCCGCGATGAGGCGGTTCTTACCCGATGACAGCGCGGAACACTTGGAGCTCGCGCCACACGCCGAATGCCTTTCTTCTTCTACTTTCAATTGATGATCTGGCATGCGCGCTTTGACCCGATACTAGATGCAGTAATCCCGAGGCTCGTGACTAACGGATTGTTCGTTCTGCGCGCCCCTCGTGCTCCTCTCGCGGTGAACGGATTGGATTTAATTTATCGACGATACACATTTTGTCCATCGGCGCGTTTGTTTCGACATCCCGTGTACGACACCTGATTATCGCTATTTATATGCGTCCCATTGTGGCTCCGTGTCGCGGAGTCGAGACGAGAGAGATTTGTTTCTGGTGCGCCGGACGTTGAACACTTCGGCCGGCGTCGTCGACGGGATTTTATTCATGGAGAAAAATAGTCAGGAATAACAAATCGATTTTTTAAGTATTTATTGACTCCCCGAAGGGTTGCAAGATTTTTTTTATTCGTTTAACATTCGTTAATACAAGTCGATTGTTGTAGTAATGAATTTTTTGTTGTGGCCGCAATTTTACAACTCTTTTTGTAGCAAATTTGTACCACGGAAAAAATGTTGTTATCACTCCATTGATATTTTTCTCCGTGTTTTTATAGCCCTCGTAGTTGCATTTTTAATTCACGAGGGCGATCGCTTTGCTCTCAATGTGAGAGGCGCTGCACGTCATTCAATCAAGCGGGACTTTGCATTTCGGGTAATTCGCGGGCGACCGAGAATATAAGAAATCGATCGCGAGAGACCTTTCGACGAGTAGTCGATTATTGTTATTGATTAAACTATAAATTCACGTATATAAAACCCCGCGATGTAGTGAATAAAGTATAATTAGGGGCTGCAGAAAAAACATTTGGTCCAAAAGCAGACCAAACATTTGGTCCGCGTTTGGTCTAGATTTTTATTTTTGTGCTACACCCTTCTGCGGTTTGGTTCCGGTTAATGAAGCTAAATTCGTGGCTAACGCGATTTAGTTGAAATAAAATACATTGAAGTTAAATCCATCCTTTGTAATTCAGTGGAATATTTTACGAGCAATAAGGAAAATGTAGCTCATTGCAACAGGAGTGACGAGTCGAAAGATTTTACATTCAGCCCAGAAAAAAAATTTGATTCATTTCATAAAAAAAAAACTTAAAAAATTCCATGCGATTTTATTCAAGTTTTGGTTCTTTTCTCGTTATTTAAATATCACGATTAGCTGAATGGCTGGAGACTATATAACGGATTTAAAAAAGCCGAATTACTTCGACCGAAGGATGCCACAAATTCCACTAAAAACTTTTGACCAAAAAATAAAAAGCGCACAACTTCTACGAATTTGGATGCGAATATCAAACCCCATCCGATTTTGTTAAAGTTTTCGTATTTTCCGTTATCAAAATATTATCACGGCCAATTAATCCCCGAAGATTCTATACATCGATTTAAAAAAACTGAATTATTTTCTTTCCCCAAAAACGCAGCCGAAGAAAATCTCCACCGACAAATTCTGCAAATTTTCCTGAAAACCACTTAAAAAAAAAAAACAACGCACCCAAGTCCTTGAGAACAAAAAACGTGCATAAATTCCGCGAATACATCGATTTAAAAAAACTGTATAATTTTCTTTCCCAAAAACGCAGCTGAAGAAAATCCCCACCGACAAATTCTGCAAATTCCACTGAAAACCACTTAATAAAAAAAATAAAAAAAACAACGCACCCAAGTCCTTGAGAACAAAAAACGTGCATAAATTCCGCGAATACATCCATTTAAAAAAACTGTATTATTTTCTTTCCCAAAAACGCAGCCGAAGAAAATCCCCACCGACAAATTCTGCAAACTCTACTGAAAACCACTAAAAAAAAACAACGCACCCAAGTCCTTGAGAACAAAAAACGTGCATAAATTCCGCGAATACATCGATTTAAAAAAACTGTATTATTTTCTTTCCCAAAAACGCAGCCGAAGAAAATCCCCACCGACAAATTCTGCAAACTCTACTGAAAACCACTAAAAAAAAAAACAACGCACCTAAGTGAGTCCTTGAGTACAAAAAACCGCGCATAAATTCCGCGAATTCGGGCACGAATGTTATTGCAGGTTGTAAGAGAGACGTAAGAGAAGGAGGTCGGGAGTGCGAGTGCGGGGGCCGCGCAGAGCGAAGCCCGAGTGGTTTTTTGCATTTCACAACAGCCCGTGGAGCGAGCGCGCTCACGGCGTGTGGTGGCGGCGGTGCCGGCGAGATATCTGAAAGGTGCAGGTTAGAGGAGGTGAAGTGAAGTGTGGCGAGGCAATAGGCAATATGCAACAGGCTAGGCCAGCAGGCACGCTGTGTGTATATATCTCTGTAGATATGCGCGCGGCGAGTCGCTCGGAGAGGCCCCGAAGACCCAACACGAGGAGAGAAGACTGTTCCGGGAGGAGACGCTGAGAGTCGCCGCCGCCGCCGCCGCCGCGGTCGTAGGTTCTGTGCCTTCTATACGCCGGTCGCGGCGGCCGATCGCACGTACACTTACCGTGTAGCGGCGGCTGGAGGGGGGAGGAGGACGAACAGAGGAGAATAAGGTGGATGAAGAGAACGGGATATGGGATCAGCGAGGGTTAGGGTTCGTGATGCTGCGCCCACGCTCCCATTGTCTCTCGTTGTTAAGCTCTTTTCCTTGTTATTTTTTTTCGCAGTCCCCGCGCTGCGCGGATCTCGTATTAGGCTCGACATGTGTACCGGTTATTGACCACACATGCCGGAATGTTTACGTTCCCTTGTTCGGTGGCAACGAATAGCTGCGTACGGGGATTGTAATTTCTGACGTATTTTCCGGGAGCGCGATCAGAAATATACAATTTTTTTTTTTTTTTTTTCATGGTCTGCGCTTTACGGATCTCGTATTACACTGACACGTGTCCCGGTTATTGAGCACACCTTGTTCGGTGCAATGAATACCTGTGTACTGGAACTCGGATTATTATTTGTGGCGTATTTTCCGCCGCAAACATTTTTGAAATATTTCCGTCACAAATGAAATGAGAATTGAAATATATATATATATTTTTTTTCATATTCCGCGCTGCGCGGATCTCGTATTAGGCTCGACATGTGTACCGGTTATTGACCACACATGCCGGAATGTTTACGTTCCCTTGTTCGGTGCAACGAATAGCTGCGTACGGGGATTGTAATTTCTGATTTTCCGGGAGCGCGATCGGAAATCTGAAATATTTTCTTTCGTAGAAATATTTCTGCGCTTTCGTAGAAATATTTTTGCGGTTTCGTAGAAATATTTCTGCGCTTTCGTAGAAATATTTCTGCGCTTTCATAAAAATATTTCTGCGCTTTCATAGAAATATTTTTGTGCTTTCATAGAAATATTTTTGTGCTTTCATAGCAATATTTCTGCGCTTTCATAGAAATATTTTTGCGCTTTCGTAGAAATATTTCTGCGCTTTTATAGAAAAATTTCTGCGCTTTCATAGAAATATTTCTGCGCTTTCATAGAAATATTTCTGCGCTTTCATAGAAATATTTTTGCGCTTTCATAGAAATATTTCTGCGCTTTGCGGATCTCGTATTAGCTTGACGCGTGTCCCAGTTATTGACCACATGGCCGAATGTTTACGTTCTTTACTCGGTGCAACGAATACCTGTATACAAGAATTATAATTTGTGGCGTATTTAAAAAAAGAAAAGTAAAAATAGTTATTTCAAATTGGAGTACCAACTATTTTTTTATTATATATTTTTTATTATATTATATTATTTTGTATTTATTTATTGATCTAGGGTTCTGCGAACCCACGAGCGAACAATTGGTGAATTGTTGGCTCGTGAGAATCTCATTCAAAATAGTGCCGCTAAATTCGAGACACTCATTTTTTATAAATCATCGCGTTCCGCATTTGGCAGCAAATGAGAAATAGCAGCTGATTGTAGTGGACACAATTCGAATAGTATTTGAGTTATTGATTGCGATACCTATTTTCATCGCAGCTGACGTCTATAGATTGGGTTGTGGAGATGCGGAGTCGGCGATTGGGAGTTCGGATAATTTTCGTGAAAATAATGTTATGGTTAATTTCATTGTACGACTCAAAATAGGCGAATTATTGTCGTCAAATCGACACCGCGATTTTATACAAAGATGTTTATAATCTTCCGATGGAAAGTCTCTTGACTCGCAATCAGCGTCCATCAGGTTTTACGCTACGTCAGATCGGCTGCAATGAATTTCAATTATGTATCGATCGTTTGAACCGCGAGCTACGAGGTTGAATGATGCACCGTGTGAGTAACTCAAGATTAATTATAAGTCGCGGATCTTCATTACGTGCGTGTGTGATTTTATTTTATTTTATTTTATTTCATTTTTTTTTAATTTAATTTTATTTTATTTTATTTTATTTCATTTTTTTAAATTTTATTTTATTTTATTTTATTTCATTTTTTTTTATTTTATTTTAATTTATTTTATTTTATTTCATTTTTTAAAATTTTATTTTATTTTATTTTATTTCATTTTTTTTAATTTTATTTTATTTTATTTTATTTCATTTTTTTTTATTTTATTTTAATTTATTTTATTTTATTTCATTTTTTAAAATTTTATTTTATTTTATTTTATTTTATTTCATTTTATTTTTGTTTTATTGATAATCACTGAAGTTGGTCGCTCGTTGAAGTTGGCGTCATCACAGAGGGAATGAGCTTAACGTATTGATAGCCGCGTGACGAACAAGGAAAAATAAATTTCGTCGATGCACCAGTTATTGACCGCGACGTTAAATATTTGCGTTCCAGTGTCTCGGCTGTATCCACTTAAGCGTTACATGCATAATTAGTTACATCGAGGTCTAGACATCGAAGATTAATCGCAATTTCACTCGTACGCTGCTTTAATTACGCATGACTTACCTCATCACTAAATAGACCCCGTGGATAGGCTTCAGCTTACATATTACCAAAGTGATTTACTGCTATTCACGACTACTGGGCAATTAAAGCAGGTCTTAAGGGCATTTTTCGCTTTCCGCGTTGAATGTACTTTGCGATTCGTTTTTGCAGTTTGCAATTAAAGTCCTTAAGGGGACTCGGTAAGCTTAATCACGGTGATGTTTGCCCGAGTATTTTTTTTCTAACTGACGCAAGAAAGCTGAAGAAAATTCTGTCGATTCACAAAATTATTGGCAACATTTTCAGCCTGTCGCACAACCGATTTTGTCAACCGGCACCCTTGGAAATTAGGAAGCCAGTTGGAAAAAAAATTGCCTCATATTTGCCACCGATTGACTAATGTCCCAAACTTCTTAAATAATTGTTAATTTATTATTTGAAAAAGCGATCAAATAATAAAAAAACAAAAGATCAATAAGTAAATTCTCTAACTGCAAAATAAATAAATTCATGTAATTCAAATAGTCTCCGAAAATCAGGGACCCTACAGAAAAAATCAGCCTTATATTTGCCACGGACTAACTAATGCCACATTCTTAAATAATCTATCATTTATTATTGCAAAAAAATGATGAAAAATAACAAAAAACCAAAGATGAATAACTAAATTCTCAAACTGCAAAAAAAAATTAATCCATGTACCTAAAATAGTTTCCGAAAATCAAGGACCCTACAAAAAAAAATCTGCCTCAAATTTGCCACTTTATGACACTCCAAAATGTTCAACTAATTCTCAATCCGTTAATGCAAAAAGAGCAATGAAAAAAAAAAAAAAAAAAAAAAAAAAAAAAAAAAACCAAACAGATGCTCAAATATCTAAATATCTACGTAAATCGATTGGACATAACGAATACAACCGTGACGTCAAAAATCCCGCTTACAAAATCCACATAATTTCAATTACCTCCCCCCTCCCCCCCTCCCCCAAATAAGCCTCCCGCGAAGCCCGACGAACTTTGACCGCACCCGGAAGATTTCCCAAGCGCGACCCCGGGTGTCCCGCATCTCTCGTCTGGCTGCACGTAATCGCGCGCTCACCTCCCACCCAAACAGCAAAAACCCAAACACACTAAAAAAAAAAAAAACGGCGCGCGCGCGCGCAAAAAAAAAAAAAAAAAAAAAAATCGCGATGCCTCTCGGCGTCGTCGTAATTAACGGAATTCATCGTACATCCACCGCTGGCGCTCGTCGTCGTCCCCGGCTGAGGCCATCACACAGCCACGGCACCAGGTGAAAGAGATGTCGTGTGGAAGCCGAAGGTGGAACGTGCATAACGAAGAGACGGTGGGAATAAAATTGGCCCCGCGGCAGATCGCACGCCGCGCGCACCGCAGATTTGCTATAATATGATAATAGTGCAGAGAGGCTGCTGCGAGCGGCAGCAGCAGCACCACCACCACCACCAGGCACTCCCCGCGCGGTAGACGCGACGAGTCGGGACGCCGCTGCCGCTAGAAAAGTCCCCCTCCACCCCACCGAACGCCCCACTGGTCTCTCTCTCTCTCTCTCTCCTCGTCTTCGAAGTGAAAGGCGGGCGAGTCAGCGAGCACGCTAGTTTATGCCGCTTCACTCGGTCGTGCTCGCGCGGTGCCTCCGCGGCTATCCTATCGAGCGTTATGGCCGGTTACAGGCGAAGCCACCACAGGCACCTCTATTCCACCTATACTGCCTATTCGCGCGCGCGCGATCCATGCGCAACCGGCACCAGCACCACTCACGGCAAGGTCCCCGCGCCCACGGGGTCAGAGGTCGGCTCACCCACTCCCACTCCTCCTCTGGCCCTTCACCTCGCGCCGGCACAGTCGCACGGGGCCTCTGTGGAGATAGATAGACGGGAGAGAGAGAGAAAGGCTCGCCGTGTATAGGAGAATGGAGAGACGTAGGCAAGGCAAGGTAGACTCCTTGGTAGCTACTTTACCTTCTTGGAGCGCTGTGCAGATGCAAATGTATGGGGATGCCGGTGTGTGTGGGTATATGGGGCAGTCCGTACTGAAACGACCAACGGGGAAACCGAAACTTTGGGAATTCATGAATTAATGAAAACATTAATTTTTCAATCAATTACTCGACAGCACAACTTTTTTTTTTTTTTAATAGAGATGATCCATCTATTTTTTTTTAATGATGTACGATTTTTTTTTCAGGGTTTGATAAAATTTTGTTTAGCTCCTGTTTTTTTTTGTCAAAATGAAGCGTGAAAAACGTAATTTAAAAAAATTAGACAATGTTCTGGAAAAATTTTGAGAAAATAAATTAATTATTTTCAGTAAAAAAATTAGTTGGTTTGTGCTGGCTAATACTTATATATATGTAGGTCTGTATGTGTATATATGGGGCAGCCCGTACCGACCCGAACAACGGCGAAACCAAACGTTTAGAAATCTGCGTAAAAAAATTAATTTTGACGTTTTTGAGAATTTTTTTTTTTTGTTCAACTTTGTTTGTTATTTGGGTTTTAAGCTAAACGAAAAAACGTGCCTTTTTTTAAATTTGAAAGAGTCTGAAAGATACGAGGACGAAAAATGGAATTTTTCGTCGACAAGCGAGAGTGGAACAACATTTTGTTCGACCGAAAATTTCGTTTTTTGTCATAGTGTTTTTCAGAATTTTTAAAAGCGACGTTTTTTGTTCAGCTTTGAACGTTAATCATTTAGAAATTTGAAAAAAATTCTACATGCTTTTTTTTTGTCGATGAATGACATGAAAGGACGAAAAATGAAATTTTTGGTCGACGAGCGATAGTGGAAGGAAATTTTGTTTGACCGAAAATTTAATTTTTTTCTCGTAGTATTTTTCAGATTTTTTTCAGATTTTTAAAAAGCGGCGTTTTTTTGTTCAGTTTTGAATTATTAATAATAACAAAATCTGAAAAAAATTCGACATGTTTTTTTTTGTGGATGAATGACGTAAAAAATTGCGAGCCACATTGGGGAAGGTTTTGCCGTTGGTCGAGTTGGTATGGATTGTCCCATATATATCTATATATATGTAGGTACGTCGCGAGCTGTACGTGGCTTCTTCGTCTAGGCTGGTATGTGGATGGGATATACACGACGCGTTTGTCTCTCGCTCTCGGCCGCCGCGGGTCTCGCGATTCTCTCGCGGGCCGAGCGGCCAACAGGATACCCACTCGGCGCGCAGTGACACCAGCGTGTCTCTCTCATGGGAATTGAGTAAACATTGTATGCGAGATCGAACCGCTCATTATCGACCGCTCTAAGTTCACCGGGGGAGAAAAATGCGCGGAGGGAGATTGCGGCTCGAAAGACCCCGGGGCGAAAATGTGCTTGGCGAGGTTTTATCTTTAATTTCGTTGCAAATTGGCTGACGATCGAAATTATGGGCAAGGTGTATGGGGGTTCCTGTTTTTGCATTTTAGAATTGGGATGATTTTTTTAAAATTTTTTTTTACTGAAGTTTGTATTTTTCGGTCAGGTTTTCGAAAACAATAGCTTGGTATTTAATTTGATGGATAAGGCGATTATTGATGAATTAATAAGAAATACAGAAATTCATTAACGGGTTTAGTTGCTGATAGTTATTTTTAAAAAGAAGCCACGAATCTAAATTATAGGCAAGGAGAATGGGAGTTGCTGTTTTTGCATTTTAGAATTGGGATGATTTTTTTTTACTGAAGTTTGTATTTTTCGATTAGGTTTTCGAAAACAATAGTTTGGTATTTAATTTGATGAATAAGGTGATTATTGATGAATTAATAAGAAACACAGCAACTAATTATAGGGTTTAGTTGTTGATAGTTATTTTTAAAAAGAAGCCGCGAGTCTAAATTAAATAAATTAAATTTATGGGGGTTGCTGTTTTTGCATTTTGGAATTGGGATGATTTTTTTTTTTTTTTTTTTTACTGAACTTAGTATTTTTCGGTTAGGTTTTCGAAAACAATAGATTGGTATTTAATTTGATGAATTAATAAGAAACACAGCAATTAATTATCGGGTTTAGTTGCTGATAGTTATTTTTATAAAGAAGCCACGAATTGCGGCACCACGCGGTGCAAAAAGTTATTTAACGCCGCGTGTGATTGGGTCAATGATTCCGATCGCCTCGCAGCTCGTGCTCTCATTTGATTTTTTGATTTTTTTTTAGTTTATCGGACTTACGGTTTCGTTCGCGCTCATTGATTTTCGATAGGAAATTCGAGGAGGGCTGATCGCCGACAAAATGGGAATAGCCGCGGTGCGATGTTTATTTGGTGAGATTAAATGATGCTCCGAATGGCTACGGAAATAGGACAGAAACCTTCGTTAGGGCGTTACTCGTGGCTGCGGTGGAACGATTGAATGAGCTGATACAATTATAGCTCGATCGCTAATTTCTTCGCGAAGAAAATGACAAGCCGGTCGCGATCGAATTTCGAAAAATTGCGAACACGTTTTCACAATTAAAAAAGGAAACGGTGACTATATAAAGAATTAATTGAGTGAAAAATCATCGAGGCAGATCAATTTGAGTTGTCGATTCGACAGACGGGAGGAGAAAAAATTACGATAAAAAGTATCGAACGTGGAAGAGTTTATTCTCGTCGCAGTCAGTGTCACCGTCAACGAATTAGCATAATATTGATAGGCGCGACAAACAAGGAAATATCACTTTCTCGCGAATCGCGGATGTACCAATTATTGACCGCGTCGTTAATAGTTTGCATTCCAGTGTCTCGGCCGTATCCGCTTAAGAGTTGCATGCGTAATTAGTTACATCGATTAAGCATCGAAAAGAAACAAGTCGAGCGTGATTTAATTTCGAAAAAGTGTGAACACGTTTTCACATTTCAGGTAGTCGTCTCGGTACAGTCCGGCCAAACGTGGAATTTCTAAGAGAATTTCGAACACACATCATAAAACAAAAATGTGAAAAATTGGGCATATGGAAGATGCTACGAAGATTGATTTTGCATAATAATAATATCACGATGTTATTAACAAACTAATGAAAAATGAATTGTTCAAGTAATTACAAAACTTTTTTTTTAACAAAATGATTTATCCATTTTTGTTGAATACGTACGATTTTTTTTTTATTTGTTGAAATTCTTTGTAATTCCTTTTTTTTTAGGCAAAATGAAAGGAGAAAACCACAATTTCAAAAAATTAGACAACATTTTGGAAAAATGTTTACATACACAGAAAAATTAATTAATCATTTTCATTTAAAAATAAGTTGGCTCTCGCCGGCTAATTCGTGGAACAATTATTTTTTGTCATCAATCCCTTAAATAACAACCTGCTATTATCACCACAAAAAATCAATCTTTGCAATCTCTTCCAATGCGCCTAAGACATCAGAGAAAAAAAAACAAAACAAAAAAAAATCTTCCTAATTTCTAAAATCTATAAAAATAATTTTTAAATACGCCAAATTCCCCCGATAATTGTCACACCATCAAAAAATGCTCGAAATTCCCTCAGAATCCCCGATTTATCCGGACTGTACCGAGACGCCATCCTCAAAAAAGGTGAAGGCAAGCAATGTCTTAAGGTAGTCCTTGCGCCTGGTGTCGAGTTCGCATAAGTTTTCGAAAATTGAGAGACAATTGCAACCATTTATCGATAATATAAAAATCTGAAAAAAATCATGCAAACTAAAGGCACTGAAAAGATTAATTTTGCATAATAATAATTCGAAAATGTTATTAACAAATTGATGAAAAAAAACATTGTTTAACAAATATTTCGATGACCCAAGTTTTTTTGTGGATGAAAATGATTCCTTCGTTTTTCTGAATACGTATGAATTTTTGAAGATTTTAGAGTTCACTTTGAATTTTCACATATTTTCCCTATAAAAACACACGAATTTCAAAGTGAACTCTAAAATCTGAAAAAATTCATACGTATTCAGAAAAATGAACGAATCATTTTCATTAAAAAAAAAGTTGGGTCATCGACAAATTTGTTAAACAATATTTTTTTCATCAATTTGTTAATAACATTTTAGAATTATTATTATACAAAATTAATCTTTTCAGTCCCTTTAATGTGCATGAATTATTTTCGATTTGTATACCACCGAGAAATGTTCGTAATTCTCTCTCAAATTACTCGAATTTATGCGAAATGAATATCGGTCGCAAGGACTACCTTAACTGGCCTATGGCAAGGCAGCCCAGTTCTCGTTCCACCAAACATAAAAAAAAAAAAAAAAAAAAAAAATCCGTGCGCGACTGTATCGAACGTGGAAGATGCACTCGTCGAAACGCCGTGTCCCGGTGGTAATCGGGATGCGGCCGGGATGCTGTGTGTTGGCTAATGCTCGGCGGGGTCGGGGGCAGGAGGAGGGCGAGGGAGGGGGGGGGGGGGGGAGTCAATGCGCGCGGCCTAAGCGGCGCGCCGTGGCCCCTGTCTCTTGTAGGTGCAACCCATTCGCGTTATGCTATAGTGCGCCTCGACGAAAGGTCGTGTATCGTATGTACACCTTCTGCACCCTCCCCGCGGTCCCGGAGCACAGGCACAAGGTGCGCTTATGCTCTCCGCGGGCCCGGCCAACGAGCCACATGCACACGTGTATATATATATACACAGCTATCTGTCTTGCGCGCCTCCTATATTAAGCCTCGCCGACGACTGTACGACGACGAAAAACTATCGGAGAAAGTCCGTATCTGATATCCATCCGACCTCGCGCGCTTCGTCCCGGAAATTCCAGCTTCGGGATCCTAGAAACTGCAACAACGGATTTGCCCTCGCAGCGCGCGCGAGCGGCCCGCACAATCGATTCGAACCCGCCGACGATTGGGCCACTCCACTTATATCCAGCCGGACGCGCCGGGGATGCGAGAAACGCTATGACCGCGATGACCACTATGACGTTGAAGTTTGCATCGTTGCGGTGCAACGAAATTCAGAAAAAAAGAATTGTAATTAAGCCAAGTGACGAAATTAGGTATAAAATGTCATCATAGCAATTGGTTCCTGTGATGTTTTTTTATGCCTGAATTCATCATTTGGGTTAATTAGAATTCATTTTTTTTTTTCTGAATTTCGTTGCATTGCAACGATGCAAACTTCAAAATCATTGACTAGTCGAGAGGCCTGGTGGACGATTGCATTTTTGCGGGCTTCTTTGTGAGGTCGGTTTGGAGGTAGTGACTTCGGGAGATACCGATGCGTGTTTTGTGCACTGAGATTTGGGCGTTTTTTTTTTGCGGTTTAGGCGGGTTTGAGATTTTTTTTTGGGGAGCTTATAGAGAAAGGCATTTTTTGTGGTATTGGAAAGATTGGGACTTTTGGGTGAAAAAGTCTTGGCTTTCTTATACACGTGATTATAAATAAAATAAAAATCATCATGACATGATGATTTTGATTTATTTATTTTATATTTATTATTTATATTTTATTTTTTAATTTTTTTATATTTTATATTATTTCTTTTTATATTTAAAATAAAAATCATCATGACATGATGATATTATTATTATATTTATTATATTTTATTTGTTTTTTTATAACGAAATGTTTTGTCCACCGCTTTGAGCGACCTCTGTGTACTTTTTCGTCAGTTGAATTTTTCACCAGGTCGATTGGAGAGGCTCTATAGTTGGGAGCTTCAAGTTGAAACTTTTAAATCCGAACTTAAACTAAGGTGAAAGTTTAAACTTAGGTGGGTATGGCTTGCACTTAACGAGCTGCTTAACTGCTTTTCGCTATTGACGACGTATAGGATCTGGTTGCATTTAACGATGAGCTTTCAGCACCCTTCGCTGATAACACCGGGATGGAAAGTCTAGTGTAGTTCTCATATAGGATTCTGGAATCCTATATGAGAAACCTTCTTATGCACACCTGACATATATGTCTAAGGTATTAGCGAAAAAAAAAATTATAAATGAAAAAATGATAATTAAAAATAATTGTTGGACAATTCGCGAGGTGTGATAAATATTTCTCTCGATAACTTCAAACCTTTTAAGTGATTGTGGGAAATGTGGACCGGCGAGCTATAATGGATCAATGCGTATCGATCCACATCGGCAATCTTAAACATCATCAACTTCGTACGCTCACTTTGTATTCATGTCAGTGGGGGAATTTAGGTGTTCAACCATACTCATTATAAACATTTAATAACGTTACACGAGTTTTCCAATTACAGAGACTTTTCACCGAGCGTAAAGTTTGAGAAGTTTACATGAGGAGAAAATGCACTCTCCCCATTCAGCGTACATGGGGGAGGGGGGGGGGGGCGGAGTGATTTTTTTCTGGTTTTGTTAAAAAAGAATTACTTTTGTAATTATTTTTTGTAGGTATATTCCGTCCTTATTAGGACGGGAAAGTAGGTAGCTCATTTTTAATCTGTGATGAGCCGGGCAGAAATGAACTGTCTTTCTCTCCACACAGAGAAAAATATCAACCGAGTGATAACAACATTTTTGCTGTATTAGCTGCAAATTTTAATACAACAATCGATTTATTATCACTGATTATTTTTTCTCCGTGCAAGGTGTAAGGTATAATAAAACCATAATGCGTATGCGTACGACTCATTGTTTAAAAATGTTAAAAATTATTAGTACATTACGCTACAAGGGAAGAAAGTACGACTTTTGACCGAATGTGAAGTTTGATTCATACGAGGTTTTCAGGGGGTCAGGTCTTCATAGTACGAATTCCCGAAAACCTATTCCCACTACCATATTAAGATCAATCTATAAAAGTAGTCCATATAGGTCATAACTGCCCAATCATCCAAATTCCCAGGACTTACACTGTACGTATTTTCATTTAATATATTTAAAAAATATTGTTCACATTCAATCGGAGTTTGAAAAAAAAAAAAAAAATCGAATAAACAAATAAATTAATAAAATAGTCGTAACATATAGGTGAAAAAATAATCACCCAAAAAACGTGCATTTGACGATCAAAACAGTATCGACAGAATAATTCAGCCATGAGGGACAGCGCGACCTACGGGATTTTTTTGTTCCACGTTGTAACGGCGAAGAAGGTGAAGAGAATGGGAAGAGATGCGAAGGAGACGAATCGTCGTGAAGTTACGTCCGAAGGAGAGAGTCGGGGGACTGGAGCGCGGGCCGGGCCGATCGTCCTCCCCAGCCTCCGCAACCGAGAGAGCAGCAGCAGCAGCGGCGGCTCCGCCGTGGCCGTAGCCGACCGCTAGCTTTCCCTTTCACACGCGGCGCTAATCGCCCATCGTTTTCCGAACTATCGGGAATATCGTTTGCCGCGAGTGGAGCTTCCAGTCGCTGCATCAGTCCCAAGGGCTTCCTGTGGGAACGCCGAATAATTAATGCGTCGCAGTCGGCACCCCGCGCCGCAAATCCACGGCTTAATTATCCAACCGCACCGCCACACATATTTCATTCGCAACTGCACTTCGCGCTCGTTGCTTCCAATCATTTAATTCGCGCTTAATATATTTTCAATAAATTTTCGTAATTATAAATATTCGTCCACCGCATGGGTGTAAATAAATCAGAATTTCTTTTAATTTCGATTGGGTTATACAAAAATAATAATCGCTCGTAACATTGGAGCTCTTATATATTATTAATTGGAGAAAATCAAGTTTTGAGCCAAGATAAATCCAAAATTGTATTACACTCCATTTAAATATCCTGACACGAAAAAAATTGAATCTAAAAATTCACTTCATTTTTTATTTTATAATTCCCGTTTTCTTTTCGTAGAGCAGCAAAAATAATTGTTAGACAATTCGCGAGGTGTGATAAATATTTCTCTCGACGTAACGCGAAAAAAAATTGAATCCAAAAATTCACTCAATTTTTGATTTCATATAATTCCAGTTTTCATTCCATAGAGCAGCTAAAACAATTATTAAAAAATGAGATGCATAATCGGTAAATCGGCATTATCAAAATTTCCCGCGCAAATTAATATTCGTCGACCCAATTCGCGAGGTGTGATAAATATTTACCTCGATGGGCCGCAAACAAAAATCTGAATCTAAAACGTCACTTAATTTTTTATTTCATATAATTCCAGTTTTCATTCCCCAGAGCAGCAAAAACAATTATTAAAAAATGCGATGCATGATCGTTATATGGGCATTATGAAAATTTCCCGCACAAAATAAAATCAGTCGAACCAACTCACAAGGTGTACGAAAATATTTACCTCGACATGCCGCGAAAAAAATTTGAATCCAAAAATTCACTCAATTTTTGATTTCGTATCATTCCATATAGAGCAGCAAAAATAATTCTTAAAAAATGAGATGCACGATCGGTTAATCAGCATTATAAAAATTTCCCGCGCAAACCAATATCCGTCGACCCAATTCGCGAGGTGTGATAAATATGCACCTCGACATGCCGCGAAAAAAAAATTAGAATCTAAAAATTCAATTAATTTTTTATTTCATAATTCCCGTTTTCATTTTATAGAGCTGCAAAAATAATTGTTAAAAAATGAGGAGACGAGATCGGTAAATCAGCATTATAAAAATTTCCCGTACAAAATAAAACCGGTCGACCCAATTCGCAACGTAGCGAAAATATTTACCTGGACAAGCCGCGAAAAAAATTTGTATCTAAAAATTCAAACACAGAGCTGCAAAAATAATTGTTAAAAAACGAGATGCACGATCGGTAAATCAGCATTATAAAAATTTCCCGTGCAAAATAAAATCGGTCGACCCAATTCGCAACGTAGCAAAAATATTTACCTGGACATGCCGCGAAAAAAATTGGTATCCAAAAATTCAAACATAGAGCTGCCAAAATAATTGTTAAAAAAACGAGATGCACGATCGGTAAATCAGCATTATAAAAATTTCCCGTACAAAATAAAACCGGTCGACCCAATTCGCAACGTAGCGAAAATATCTACCTGGACATACCGCGAAAAAAATTTGTATCTAAAAATTCAAACATGGAGCTGCAAAAATAATTGTTAAAAAAACGAGATGCACGATCGGTAAATCAGCGTTATAAACATTTCCAGCGGCAAAATAAAATCCATCGACCCAATTCGCGAGGTGTGATAAATATTTACCTCGACAGTCTCGCTTTCCACCCGAACGTGCGTCGATCGGCCCGCAAGTGTAACGATCGCGCGTGTGTCTCATCTTCGCGCGTTCGTCCTCGCGCCGATCCGCAGCGATTTCTTCCTGGACCTTGAGTCGCGTCGCTCGCATCTCGCGCGTCTCGTGGGTAACGATGACGACAATCCCCCTCGTCCTGGTTTTGGCGGCCGTCTTGCTTTCCGCCCGTGCGGCGCGCAACACCTCGCGACGACCTGTTGTGACGATGTGACTTTCTCTCGCGATCGAGCAGGTAGCCCGACGAGCCCAGGTAGCGCCGAGCGAAGCGCGCGCGGATGCCGATCGCCGCCGCAGCGCTTATCGCGTCTTCGTACGTGGTCCACAGCTGCCGTGTCCACCGTCGACTCGCTCGTCCGGCTAATTAAACGATTAAAATCGTTGCCCGCGACTCGCAAATGCGCGCTGCATTTTCATAATTCCCCCCCGCCGCATTGTCGGCTCCGAGCTGACTCGTCCCACACAACCCGAAAGTTCACTTTCGTTGGACGTCGATGGATATGCGAAATAAATATTAATTAAACTTATTTTTGGCCCGAGAGGCGCGTTAAATGCGGCTAAAAATATTTTTTTAAATACACTCTCGTGAGATACGTGAAATGAGACGAGAAAACGACGGGGAAGTCGCTGGCGTTGCTGCAAACTGACCGACCCGACGTTGGGTACTTCCCGAGGGGCCACCGATGGTTCAGATATTTTTATGGTGCTGAAGTTAAAAAACAAAAAAAAAATTAGAAAAAATTCATTCTAATGAACCCAAGTGATGAATTTAGGTATAAAAAATCATCATAGGAACCAATTGCTATGATCACTTTTTATACCTAATTTCATCATTTGGATTTATTAGGATTACTTTCTTTTCCTGAATTTCGTTGCATTCCAACGATGCGAACTTCAACATCATATATTTTTTTAGTCGATCAATGGATCATCGGGGAAGATACGACAGTCACAACGCTTGGATATTGCGTACGGGAAATCGTCAGCACTAATAATATCGTTCGTGTCATTTGAATAGTAATTGGGGATTTTGGAATGATATTTTTTTAATTAATTGGAAAACATCAGGAGCAAACATTTTTTTTGCAGAGAAAAGTTGAATCGAGTCGAATTTTTGGTATTTCCAGAAATGTTTTTCAGTGTTTCTGACAAATTTTTATCGTCAATGAAACATTTTTACCGGGGCAGTTTTTGAACGAACCGAATAACGAAATACGAGTACAAAATTGAATATCTGGAAATAAGATATTTATCAATAATTAGAAAACATCAAAAGTAACAAACAATTTTTGCAAAAAAAAAGTTGAATCGAGACGAATATCCTGCACCTCCAAAAATCTTTCGATCGTTTCTGAGAAACATTTCTGTGGCGATTTTTGGAGGACCCGAATGACAAAATCCAAAATTACATAATGTTTCAACAATGAAAAAACGGCAAAAGCAACAACATTATTCCCCAAAAAAAAGTTGAATCGAGACGAATATCCGCTACATCCAAAAATCTTTCGCTCGTTTCTGAGAAACATTTTTGCGTCGATTTTTGGAGGACTCGAATGACAAAATCGATTTAAAAAAAAAAAAAAAATCGCCTGAATTAACTTCGTCTTCGTGCAATAATGTGCGTCGGGTGACACGCGTCGAGGCTGCAAAACATTTTTGCCACAACAAAATTCAAAATTACATAATTTTTCAACAATGAAAAAACGCCAAAAGCAACAACATTATTCTCCAAAAAAAAGTTGAATCGAGACGAATATCCTCTACATCCAAAAATCTTTCGCTCGTTTCTGAGAAACATTTTTGCGTCGATTTTTGGAGGACTCGAATGACAAAATCGATAAAAAAAAATAAAAAAATCGCCTGAATTAACTTCGTCTTCGTGCAATAATGTGCTTCGGGTGACACACGTCGAGGCTGCAAAACATTTTTGCCACAACAAAATCCAAAATGACATAATTTTTCAACAATGAAAAAACGCCAAAAGCAACAACATTATTCCCCAAAAAAAAAAGTTGAATCGAGACGAATATCCTCGACATCCAAAAATCTTTCGCTCATTTCTGAGAAACATTTTTGCGTCGATTTTTGGAGGACTCGAATGACAAAATCGATTTAAAAAAAAAAAAAAAAAAAAATCGCCTGAATTAACTTCGTCTTCGTGCAATAATGTGCGTCGGGTGACACGCGTCGAGGCTGCAAAACATTTTTGCCACAACAAAATCCAAAATTACATAATTTTTCAACAATGAAAAAACGCCAAAAGCAACAACATTATTCCCAAAAAAAAGTTGAATCGAGACGAATATCCTCTACATCCAAAAATCTTTCGCTCATTTCTGAGAAACATTTTTGCGTCGATTTTTGGAGGACTCGAATGACAAAATCGATCTAAAAAAAAAAAAAAAAATCGCCTGAATTAACTTCGTCTTCGTGCAATAATGTGCGTCGGGTGACACACGTCGAGGCTGCAAAACTCGTCGTCGGCGTCACCCCGGGGTCCATATAGCAGAGCGATCCTGCATCAATAATAAGCCATACGGGTTTCGCGAGTTGAATCGGCTCGCGAGGTCGACCTCCACACTCCAGTCGCGGTAACAGTAGTAGTAGTAGTAATATGGGGGGGGGACTCGGGTTCGCCTCTTGGATCGCAGCCTCCGTCTCCGTTTCTCTCGCGCAGCCCGGCTCGCTATATCAGTGTACAGTTATGTTACAGGGACAAAGAGCGCTATCACCGAGCCGCGTGCGTCCGACTATGAGTTTCTTCACGCGCGCTGCTGCAGCGTAGAGGGGGCCCCCCGTATAGGCACAAGAAGCCAACAGCGCGAATGCTCGCCACGAGATCTCTGCGCCTTTCCTCCGAACTTTCCTTCTCGCGCGCGCTTCGCGCGCGCGCGACTCTTACGCAACCGCCGCGTATTGCCACCACTTTTGGCCACCCTCGTCGCGAATACCTAGATCTGTGTGTTATGCACTCCCATGGATATTCATGCATTCCCATGGACGCGAGTTGCACAAACATCTAGGATCATCCGTCAGCCACGATATTTGTTTACACGTTTCTTTACTGGCGCTGGAAATATTTTTTTGTTTTTTTTTTTTTTGTTTTGTTTTGTGTGAAAAGGTCGAAGTGTTTAGGGCTGGGTTGGTTGGGGATTCTTGAAATTGTTTCGTGGAGAGTTTTGATTTTTTTTTGTGGGATTTTGGGAAATGCGGTTTAAAAAAAAATTAACGTGGAGGTTAAATTTTTTGTCGTCTTGAAGAGTTATTGCATTAAATTGTTAGATGGAAATCATTTTGGAACGGTTCGACGGATTTTCCCAAAATACACTTTACAGTTTTTTAAATTTTTAATTACGTGTTTTTTGTGTGAAAAGGTCGGAGCGTTTAGGGGTGGATCGGTTGGGGATTCTTGAAATTGTTTCGTGGAGAGTTTTGATTTTTTTGTGTGGGATTTTGAGAAATGCGGTTCTTGCACGTGGAGGTTAAATTTTTTGTCATCTTGAAGAGTTATTGAATTAAATTGTTAGATGGAAATAATTTAGGAACGAATCGACGTCTTTTCCTAAAATACACTAGTTTATTTTTGTATTTTTATTACGGGATCAAATTTTTTGAAACCCTGAAATGTTATTAAATGGAACTATTTATTTTTATTTCTATTTATTTTAGTTATTAAATGGAAATTATCGTGGAACGGAACAATGTTTTTTGTCCCCAAATGCATTTTGCATTTTTTTTTTGTGTTTTAAGTCAGGAGGTCACATTTTTTGCCACCCTCAAAAGTTATTAAATCGAAATATTATAAGGAAATTATTGTGGAACGGATCGACGTTCTTTCTCCAAATACACACCGCAATTAAAAAAAAAAATGTTAATGACGAGGCCACATGTTTTGCCTCCCAGAAAAGTTACTACATGACAATATTATATGGAAATTATTGTAGAACGAATTGACATTTTTTCTCGCAATGCACACTGCAACGTTTTTTTATTTTTTTATTTTTTTATTTTTTAAAAAAATTTTAATTACAAGGTTACATTTTTTGCCATCCTGAAAAATGACTAAATGAAACAATTAAATGGAAATTATCGTGAAACGAATCGACGTATTTTCCCGAAAATACGTCGATTTTTTTCGATTGCCTGGATCGCAAGAATCCCAAAACTTGTGCCCGCTAGAATGTCGATAAATCTCGCTCGCTCGCAGCCCGACCGAGTGAGAAAAAAAAACCTAACGACGCGAACTTTTCGATAAGGAGAAGATTGCGGATTATCGCGGAATATAAAAGAGATTTACATGAGGAATTCCGTACCTAGACGCGGCGAGATTGCTCAACATTATAGTGAATGACTGGCGCGCGAGACGGACGCACGATCGAAAAACGCATATAACTCGGCGTGCGACGCATGCGCGCGTAGCGGAGATCAAGGGCATCGTGCTCGTTAGCGCGGGAAAGAGAGACACTCGATTCGGCGGTGGCGGTTCACCTCGACAACGTCGTCGACGACGACGACGACGAACTAGCGACGAGAACCGACAGCAACGGTGCTTCCACGTTCTTCGCCTCGAATGCAGCGGCTGACTTGCGCCACTTTCTAAAGGAATCCGTTTCCGAAGACCTTCGAAAAAGCCTCGGGGGCACCGAGCCTCTCACGACCAGCAATCTTTCTTTTTTTCCCTTTCTCTCTCTCGCTCTCTCGCTCGCTCCTCCTCACATCAAAATTTCTACTTCTTCCTCCCAGCTTGATCCCAATTTCGATGGGCCCTTCGGGTGAGTCGAAAATAGAACAACGCTGTCACGCGATGTGGAGCGATTATTTTTTTTTTTTTTTTTTCGACCGCTTAGAAATTTTATTTTCACTTCTGACAATTTTTTTATTTTTGAATTTTACGTTGAGGAAATGTGCAATGTTTTTTTGTTGAATTTCGATGGGCCCTTCGGGTGAGTCGAAAATAGAACGACGCCGTCACGCGATGTGGAGCGATTTTTTTTTTTTTTTTTTTTTCGACCGCTTAGAAATTTTGTTTTCACTTCTGACCATTTTTTTATTTTCGAGTTTTACGTTGAGGAAATGTGCAATGTTTTTTTGTTGAATTTCGATGGGCCCTTCGGGTGAGTCGAAAATAGAACGACGCCTCACGCAATGTGGAGCGATTTTTTTTTTTTTTCGACCGCTTAGAAATTTTATTTTCACTTCTGAACATTTTTTTATTTTTGAGTTTTACGTTGAGGAAATGTGCAATGTTTTTTTGTTGAATTTCGATGGGCCCTTCGGGTGAGTCGAAAGTAGATCGACGTCGTCACGCGATGTGGAGCGTTTTTTTTTTTTCTTTTTTTTCGACCGATTAGAAATTTTATTTTCACTTCTGACAATTTTTTTATTTTTGAGTTTTACGTTGAGGAAATGTACAATGTTTTTTTGTTGAATTTCGATGGGCCCTTCGGGTGAGTCGAAAATAGATCGACGTCGTCACGCGATGTGGAGCGATTTTTTTTTTTTTTTTCGACCGCTTAGAAATTTTATTTTCACTTCTGACAATTTTTTTGTTTTTGAGTTTTACGTTGAGGAAATGTGCAATGTTTTTTTGTTGAATTTCGATGGGCCCTTCGGGTGAGTCGAAAATAGAACAACGCTGTCACGCGATGTGGAGCGATTTTTTTTTTTTTTTTTTTTCGACCGCTTAGAAATTTTATTTTCACTTCTGACAATTTTTTTATTTTTGAATTTTACGTTGAGGAAATGTGCAATGTTTTTTTGTTGAATTTCGATGGGCCCTTCGGGTCAGTCGAAAATAGAACGACGTCGTCACGCGATGTGGAGCGATTTTTTTTTTTTTTTTTTCGACCGCTTAGAAATTTTATTTTCACTTCTGACAATTTTTTTATTTTTGAGTTTTACGTTGAGGAAATGTGCAATGTTTTTTTGGTGACTTTCGATGGGCCCTTCGGGTGAGTCAAAAATAAAATAGATTTTTTTTTCTTTTTTTTCGACCGCTTAGAAATTTTGTTTTCACTCCTGACAATTTTTTTGTTTTCGAGTTTTATGTTGAGGAAATATGCAATATTTTTTTGTTGAATTTCGATGGGCCCTTTGGGTGAGTCGAAAATAGAATAGAAGAGATTTTTTTTTTTCGACCGCTTAGAAATTTTTTTTTCACTCCTGACCTTTTTTTATTTTCGAATTTTACGTAGACGAAATATGCAATACTTTTTTTGTTGAATTTTAGAGAAAAAAAAGGTTGAGGATGACTGAGTTGACAGAGAATGCGTGTGCCACATGGTTTTAAGGCGTGTCGACTGCTACTGTCGTGGCGATGAGTTACGCGACTGCACTTCGACATAGCAAAAGTTCATTAACATAGCAATGGATTCGTCATCCCCGCTTTTATCACAGAGAAAAATATTACCGGAGTGATAACAAAAATTTCGCAGCGCAACAAAAAAAAAAACTTATTAACACAGCAATCGGTTCATCGTCACCGCTTTATCAATTTTCCGGTACCCGAAAACTTCCCCACGAAAAAAAAAAAATCGTCAACACACCAATCGATTCTTCGTCACCGCTTTATCAATTTTCCGATACCCGAAAACTTCCCCACGAAAAAAAAAATCGTCAACACGCCAAACGATTCACCGTCACCGCTTTATCAATTTTCCGGTACCCGAAAACGTCCCCACGAAAAAAAAAAAAAAAAAATCGTCAACACACCAATCGGTTCATCGTCATCGCTTCATCAATTTTCCGATACCCGAAAACTTCCCCACGAAAAAAAAAAATCGTCAACACGCCAAACGATTCACCGTCACCGCTTTATCAATTTTCCGGTACCCGAAAACGTCCCCACGGAAAAAAAAATCGTCAACACGCCAATCGGTTCATCGTCACCGCTTTATCAATTTTCCGATACCCGAAAACTTCCCCACGAAAAAAAAAATCGTCAACACGCCAATCGATTCACCGTCACCGCTTTATCAATTTTCCGGTACCCGAAAACGTCCCTACGAAAAAAAAAACAAAAAAAAATCGTCAACACGCCAATCGGTTCATCGTCACTGCTTCATCAATTTTCCGGTAGGGTAGAAGTACCGGTTTTGGCCATCTTTGGTCCAGTTGTGGACACCGAGTTCGAAAGGACAGAATTATTTGTATTGTTAAAATGAAACGAAATTGTATCGATAATCTTGTTAACTTGTATGGATACTTTCGAACTATCAACATGAAAATACAGAAAAGCAACAATTTGAAATATATTATAGTGAAAATGGCCACAACTGGTACAGTGGCCACAACCGGTGCTTCTACCCTACCCGAAAACTTCACAAAAAAAAAAAAAAATCGTCAACACGTCAATCGATTCGCCATCACCGCTTCATCAATTTTCCGGTGCCCGAAAACTTCCCCACGAAAAAAAAAAAAAAAAAAAATCGTCAACACGCCTATCGATTCGCCATCACCTCCCTCATTTTCCTCCTTGTTCCTCCGTACGCCCTCTCCGATTCATCCCTTAGCCCCAAAAACCCCCAAGACCCCCTCGCTGGCAAAAACCGCCCCCTGCGCGCGCGCGAGCGCAACAGGTAATATAGGTTAGTGTGTTAACCCCCTCTCGCCTCTCTCTCCTTTCGCTCTCCCTCCGCGAGGGGTAGTCACGGCGTAGAGTGCGACGCGGTCAGACCCTCGACTCGAGAAATGCCGTCGCCGCCGCCGCCGCCGCCGCCGCTGATATAATCCCATTCATCGAGAAAACTTACGAGAGCGTAAGGGCATCGTCGCCGCGCCATGACCTAAGCCATTAAGCCGCGGCAGCGATGCGAACGAGCGCTCGTCAAAGAGCTTGCGGGTGGCCGCGCGGAGAGCGCGCGGCAGGTGCCACGTGCACCGCGCAACCAGCGGCAGCGGCAGCAGCGACGCTCGCCAATGGTCGCCGCGCGATAAATCCCCTCGGTGTGCTCGCGTTTTAACGCCTCGTCGCTCACCTGCGCTCTCGTTTTCCTCCTCCCCGCGTGCGACCCCTCGAAGCGCGCGCGCGAGAGAGCGGAAGGAAGGAAGCGAAGGAACGAGGAGAGAGGAAAGAGGCGAGAGCCATAGACCGTAATGCCGCGCGTTCCCCTCTTCGAAACCCCCCTTCCTCTCCCCTTTACCCTCTACCCTACCCCCCGCGAGGGTCTCCTCTAACGTCCTCTCTACTAACCCCCTCCCACCCTCCAGCCTACCCTGCTTCCCTCTTTCCCTCCTTCCCTCCTTCCCTCCTTTCCTCTTTCCCTCCTACCCCCCTCCAGCCTACCCTGCTTCCCTCTTTCCCTCCTTCCCTCTTTTCCATCCTTCCCTCCTTCCCTCCCCCCATGGAAATAAAGTATACTTCAGATATATAACGGATATATAATTTTTGGCCACTATATATGTATAGCGGCAAAAAGTTCTATATCCTCTATATATCTGATATATATCCGACGGATATATAATGGATGTAACATACATGTATTTGATATATGTAGCGAATTTGTGAAGAATATATTCTCGATATATTCCGCGTCTATGAATCAAAGAAGCCCTGTATATAACAGATGTATGAAAGATACAATTTCTATAGACGAGAAGTACATAGAGAATATATCCACACATGACGTGAATTACACATGAACACACATGAACACACATGACATGAATTAGACATGAATTAAGTACCTAATTTGTATCTCATATTTATGCTGAGTATAAATCATGTATATGGTTATATATAAAAAATGTGCTCAACATATTTTTATTATATATTTGGTATTCAAAAAAGATATATGCAGTATATATTGTGTATATATTTTTCATATAAATACGTAATATATAAAGCGGCAGAAAGTTCTATATCTCGGATATATAATAAGATATATAAACAATATATAATATGAATTTTTATATATCCGAGATATATAATGGATATTTAAAAACTACACTTTCATGTATACTTTTTTTCCATGGGGGTCCTTCCCTCTTTTCCTTCCTTCCCTCCTTCCCTCCTTCCCTTCTTTCCTCCTTCCCTCCTTCCCTCCTTTCCACCATCCCTCTTTTCCTCCTTTCCACCATCCCTCTTTTCCTCCCCTCGCTCTCCTCCTCCCCCTGTCCTCGCTCTCTTCCGCCTCCGCATCGACACGAGCAACCGAGCATTATACCACTTATATATACCCACTCTTTGCACGCTTCCCGCTCTCGCACGTGTCCCCCCCGCGTGTGCCCCCCATACGTTTATGTGTAAATACTTGTTTTGTGTGTGTGTGTGTGTGTGTGTGTTGTAAAACGGCGGAGCGCGGCGCGCAGCACACGGAGAGATGCGGGGATTACGCGACATTCGACCAGGCATTGTGCACATCGTATATACACGTTGCGCGCGGGGTATGTATTATGCATGTGTAAAGTTTTCGCCTGTGTGCTGTTTGCGGGTACGCGGTGGGTCTCCCCCCCTCCCCCGCGTCGCCCGTGTATGAATGAATGAATGAAAATCCACGTGTACACACGAGGCCGGATAGTTAGACCCCCGCGTGCGGCCGGCGGGTCGGCTGCGGCGTCCACGCGATACGACGTCGGTCGCGCGACTCTCTCGTTGCCCTCGATTTTTCAATTTCGGTTTAAGGGGGGCAGGCAGAGCCGAATTCGCTCTCCCCGCCGACGGCCAAGTTTTTCTCGCTCGTTTGGTCAGCGCCGGGCGCACCGGACGCACACAACAACGTGTGAAACGTGCGCCTGGCAACGCCTTTTTGGTGGACAAGTGGAGGATTTTTTTTTTTTTCGAGTCGCAGCCTTGGGGACCGCCGACGGCCGTCTTGGGATCCAGGAGACTGGTCGACGGTTTTTTTTTTTTTTTTTTTGATAACCGGAAATGTAAATCTTGGGGGACGATCGCTGATCTTGCGGCGGATTTTTGGAGATCTATGCGGTGATCGCGCGATTAATTGATCGGGTTTTTATCTTCGGGCGATTTCCTTTTCGCCACTCGTTGGCGAGACTAGTCGAATTATGTTTCCGGTGCGATTTATCGTTCTATTCTCGTAAAAAAAAAAAATAAAAAAAAAAAATAAATTGGTACAGAGATTAATTAAAAAGAAGAGAAACCAAAAGAAACCAAAAGAAAAAAAAAAGAATCTCGTGTTCTCCGGGATGAAAACAATCCGGGGACGACGTCAGGAGGGTCGAGGGAGATGAAATAACACAGAAGATATGAAAAGCCGTGTAACCGGTGCACAAAGCTCCGAATAATTAATGAAAAAGTAACGGTAAATGTCAGTGTTCTCGGTGCACGCGGCAAAGCCCGGAAAATGTTACGCGTAAATGTTATACGCGCGGCGCATATTTCACGGCTTTAATGCACCCGGTGAAAAGTTAAAGAGGATCTCGCAGTCGGTTGCTCGTTGAGGGGTTGATTGGATTTTTCACCGAGCGACTTTGACGCTAAGGACTGCAAAGTTTCAAGGGCGCTCGATGATTAGCGAGCTCGACCCACCCGAAGGGACATCAGGTGCATGCGCGCCGCGTTTCGCGAAACACGTGTCCGCTCGACGGGTGCCACGACCTTCCGACTGTACGCCGAGTGAAAAGATAAATCAATCGGTTGATTCGTTCTAACGAAATCAGTCAGTTGGTTGTACTAAACACGCCAGTTGGTTGTACTAAACACGCCAGTTGGTTTTACTAAACACGCCAGTTGGTTGTACTAAACACGCCAGTTGGTTGTACTAAACACGCCAGTTGGTTGTACTAAACACGCCAGTTGGTTGTACTAAACACGCCAGTTGGTTGTACTAAACACGCCAGTCAGTTGACATATACAATTAATTGGTTGCTCTGTACAATCAGCTGGTTATTCTATCGAACGAATTGGTTGCTCTGGCATAATCAGCTGGTTGTTCTACCTAACCAATTGGATGTTCCGATGTAATCAGCTGGTTGTTCCATGCAACCAATTGGATGTTCTGATATAATCAGCTGGTTGTTCCATCCAACCAATTGGTTGCTCTGATATAATCAGCTGGCTGTTCCATCCAACCAATTGGTTGCTCTGATATAATTATTCAATTGGTTGTTACACCTAAAAAATTGGATGCTCCGATACAATCAGCTGGTTGTTCCACCTAAGCAATTGGTGGCTTTGGCACAATTTTAGTTGGCTGCTCTAACCAACAAATTGGTTGCTCTGATATAATCAGCTGGTTGTTCCACTCAATCAGTTGGTTGCTCCGGCATAATCAGCTGGTTATTCTACCTAACAAATTGTTCTATCTAACAAATAAGCTGTTCTGTCATAATCAGCTGGTTGTTCCTTCCAACCAATTGGTTGTTCTCGTACAATCAGTTGGTTGTTCCACTCAACCGATTAGTTGCTCTGTAATCAGCTGGTTGGTCTGCACAGTCACCTGGTTGTTTCACCGAATCAACAGATCCTTCCGCCCAATCAGTTGGTTGCTCCGTCCGCTCAACTGGTTATTCCATCCACGCAGTCGGTTGACACAGCCAATATCTCGCTTCCTCTGCCTAAAACAGTCGACTTCTTCGTCGAATGATCCCCGCGCCCGGATCCAATCAGCCAGAATTCATTCAACCACAACCAACTGATCAGCCCCCATCGGCTCTCCTCGTCACAACAACCGACCCAATTTCCTCGGCTCCTGCGACCATTCACGAAACCCATTTTTTTCCGTCCTCCTCTCTCTCTCTCTCTCTCTCTCTCTCTTCCCTCGTCCGCGCCCAGCGCGCGCGCGGCCAGCGTCGAATATCGAATTACCTGGCCAACGACTGCGCCGACATCGCAAATAACACAGAGGCAGCGGCGCGCGGCACAAGCTCGGGGATACATGGCGAGGCGTCCCTCTCTCTCTCTCTCTCTATGCGCGGCTGGCTCGATGCCACCAGCCGCCAAGCTCGTGCGGCCCGCGTGCGGAGGAGGGTGGCTCGCTCGGCCGCGATATGACGTCACCGTAACGACGTCACCGATGCCAGACGGGCGGAGGGTGGCGAACTGTGGGTGGTGGTGGTAGCAGCCGCCGCTGCCGCTGCCGCTGCCACCACCAAAGCGCTCTACGTATACAGGACGTACAGCGCGTGGCCGCCGCCGTTACCGTCGCCGCCGCATGGTCCATCGATCCGCGGGCGCCGCGCGCGGCTCTCCCGGTCTATGACGTGCACGATGACGTCACCGTCGAGCGCCGCTCGCCGCTACACACAGTACGGTTTTAATATAGCGGCGAACAGGCCGCGATCCGGACTCAGTTACGCGGTGGCCGGCCTTACGTGTGCATCAACAGAGTGCAGAGCCCCGCGCGCGCTCGCCAGCCGAACGACATACGCTACGCTCTCTTTTTCTCACTCTTTTTCTCTGAGACACGGATTTTTGGATCTCGGCTCTCGCGTGTCGTGGGAGAGGAGAAGAAGTTTTTTTTTCTCTCTCTCTGTCTTTCCGGTTGTTAAATTCGCAATCGGGGTTTTCCGAAGCTGAAGCGAAAATCCGGATACCACCTGTCGTTGTAACTTTCGTTCCTATACGTAAATGCGGGAGACAGAAAGTACGGGATAAATAAATAAATAAATAAAGAAATAAATAATTTATGAAGAAATAATAAAAATAAAGAAATAAATAGGAGAAACGAGGGAAATAAGAAAATAAAAGAACTGTTAAATATCGTGACAAGTGGCTGCAGTTTTAATCGCTGGAGGTCCTGGAGACAATACGAAGCACGGAGTTTTTCCCGCACGAGCGAACCGAGACCGGATCCCCCCTCGCCGTCCACGATTTAAGACACTCGCGTAAGTAAAGCACGCCGAGTCACTCGTTGCGGATGTCGAGCGGAAAGTAAATAGAGCCGCGCGCACGTTGCACGTTGCACGTCGCGGAGGGGCAGCAGCGCGACGAGACGCGGGAGACGCACGGAAAGCACACTTTTCGGCACGCATCCTTCGGAGCGCACCGCACCACAGAACCACCCCGAAATGCCCGTTGCATCCTCGCACCACTAGAGTAAAACCGTTGAGCGGATCATGTTTCACGGATCGCTGGGTGATAAAACCGGGAAATCTGTATGCGTGATCGACAGGAGTCGTGAGTGGATGACGAGGAGGACGAGACGCGAGGACGAAATCACGGCTGCTTAGAAGCCGAGAGGAAGAGGAAAAAAAAAAACAAAAAAAATTCGGAGGCGGCCGTCGAGGCGGCGAATTCGACCGGAGAGACGACGACGACGACGAAGTGCGAACGAGACGCCCTGGAACGACGAGGGAGCTGAGAGAGCAACGGGAGCCGCATGCGAGTCCCGCGGGCCGAGCTCTGCAACGAGGGGCTGCTCTTCCCCGAGCGTCCCGGCCTCGTGGCGCGATCACACGACCGAATTCTACGCGGAAGCTGCGCTCTCAAGGCGCCGCGCACGACGAGCTGCGGACCGGCGTCGAGCTACTGTCCACCAGGTCGGTTGTGTGTCGCGAGGCGCGTTCTTCTTCTTCTGTTTTTTTTTTTTTTTTTTATGCACCCACTGTGAGGACGCTGAGGGACGTCACTTTTGTGTAGTGCCTGCAACCCTGATTTTTATTTCTATTTTTGTTGGTACCTTGATGCATTTTTTTTCTTTTTTTTTTTTTTTTTTGATGCACCGACTGTGAGGACGCTGAGGGACGTCACTTTTGTGTAGTGCCTGCAACCCTGATTTAAAAGAAAAAATTTATTGGTACCTTGATGCATTTTTTTTTTTTTTCTCGTTTTGAATTTTTGTCTGGACGCTGAGACACCGGAGGAGACTTTTTGGGTGCCCCGAGCGCGAGGATCTCGGGGGATTATGAGATCCCCAAGGCCGCTTGGTCGGGTCTAGTGGGGGAGGGGGGGGGGGAGGGGGGGTTGGAAAAATTCGGCTGGAGGAAAAAGCGCGGGAGTCTCGAGCGGGGCGCGAGAGACGCGCGAAAAAAGTGTGCGAGAAAGTGAGCGATTATTATGCGTACTGCCGGGGACTCGGCAGGGACGAAAACTACGGTGCAACCGTGTCCCGCGGGCAACGTGAGCCTCGAGGATCGCGAGCGACGCAGCGAGTGCAGCGTCGCCGCTCATGTCGGAGGACCCGCGAGTCCCTACTCGCAGTTGCAGGCCGGGAACGCCGGCGGCGGCGGCGTTGGCGGCGGCGGCGGCGGCGGCGGATTGCAGGCCGATACCAATAACAATCACGATCATCATCGGAATCTCGAGTCGGCGGAGCATCGCGTCAATCCGCAGAGGCCCGACGACCACTCATGGACCAAGTGTAAGTCGAGCTACGCGACGGTCGTAAACGTATTTTGGTTACTCGATGAGCTTTTTGAATTTTTTTTTTTTTGTGGTTCGCCGCAATTTTTATGGTACGGAGACGATTTGTCGTTTCGTAGATTTTGCAGATTTAGCTGAGATTGGAAAATGAGATTTTTTTACTGTGAGAAAGTTTTTTTTTTCATGATGAGAAGAGTTTTGAGAATTCCAGGTGAAATGGAAATAATGTGATAAATGGTTTTGTTGATTTGCCACTTGCGATTATTTTTTTTTTTAATGATTTGCCATTGTTTATTCGGAATGTCAGATTTTGTAAAAATAATTTTTCGATATTTTTGACACGAATTTATATTTCTTGAATTTTCGACTAATTCAGAATCGAGCGATGATCTCGTGTTTTTGTAACCTGATGTCAGAATCACCTTTCAGACCTGTAGACTTACTCTCATACTGAATTCTACGCATGGAGAAAACGATTTTGCTATGCCAGCAAATCTTTTGTTAAAATGATGACAACATTGCGTTATCTGCTAGGCTAACAATTTTTGTTTGCTCGACTAACATATTTTTTTGCTACACAAACAAATCTTTTTGCTAGTACTACAAAATTGTTTGCTCAGTAAGCAGATAACGCAATGTGTTCACTATTTTAACAAAATATTTTTTGTCGTTTTCTCCGTGCGATAAGATTTTTATTCAAATTTTCAACCTTCAATTGCGCAATTTCGATTTTCAATACATCAAAACATTGTCTCAAAGTTAATCGAATCTTTTCCATACATTAAAAAAAAAAAAAAAAAAACATCAAAATATTGTCTCGAAGTCAATCGAATCTTCTCCATACATAAAAAAAAAAACATCAAAATATTATCTCAAAGTCAATCGAACTTCTCCAAACATAAAAAAAAATAGAAAAAAAATAATAATAATGTGACCCAAAAAAAAAAGACATCGAGTATCCGAATAACGATTCGAGTCGTCGTCGCTTGGGGTGTCGGCGTGTCCGGGTGATCCAAAAGCGGAGCAAAGAGAGGGAAAAGAAAAATACGGCGCGCGTGTCGCTCGAGTTTTCTCGGTGCGCGATATAATCGTGGAGCTTTATTTAATCGCAGCGCGTCGCAAGGATCACGACGGGTGAGAGGTGTATTACCGTTATATTCCGTATTACACGGATATAGATGCTGGATACATGGATACGCACATAGCTACATAAATTATTGCTCGCGATGGATACACGCGGACACGACGACGACGGTGGTGGTGGCGGTGGTGGTGGTGGTGGGTAAAATGGTATAACAGTGACTGGCTGGTCTGCCGGTGGTGCGAGCGCCGTTTCCACTGCCGCTAGACGATGCAAGTAGATAGGCCCGGCGCTGCACAGACCGCAGCAGAGGCGGCGGCGGCGGCGGCGGCGATCGACGGGGGACGATCGACCCGCGCGCCACTCGCTCGTTTCTCGACTGGATTGTCACGGACGCGAGACTCGTGTATTCGCTCGTTCGCCGGACTGAGTGGGAGAAAGGAATCGGAGGAGAGAGAAAAAAAAAAATGGGAAAAATAAGCGAGGAAAAAGAGGCGCGAGAGGAGCGACGAGATCGTGCGGTGATCCCTGTGATCTTCGACTCGCTCGCTTCTCATCGATTTCCACCGCCCGAGCGACGATCGACGCGACCGGCGGTGATTTATCGCCTCGTGTTTGCACCGCAAACGCACGTTGGTTGTGTCTCGCGGTTACGATGAAGTTCGCATCGTTGGAATGCAACGAAATTGAAAAAAAAAAAAAAAAAAATTAATTCTAATTAACCCAAATTATTAAATTGGGTATAAAAAGTCATAGCAACTAATTGTTATAATGATTTTTTATACCTAATTACATCGTTTGGGTTAATTGGAATTAATTCTTTTTTTTTCACAATTTCGTTGCATTCCGACGATGCAAACTTCAACACCATTCGCAGTTTGACTCTGCAGTTTGCGTCGATCGAGCGACACTCGTTATGACTTGGGGGGGGGGGGGGGGGGAATTTTGATGAGGTTTTGGATAATTAACCGATTAATCGATAAGTGTTGAGATTTTATTTTTGTTTTTTATTTTTTTATTGCAGTTTGCGTCGATCGAGCGACACTCGTTATGACTTGGGGGGGAAAAATTTTGATGAGGTTTTGGATAATTAACCGATTAATCGATAAGTGTCAAGAATTTATTTCTGTTTTTATTTTTTATATTTTTTATTCGATAATTGCAACGCGTCGATGGCGAGTAATAATTTTTCAGCGGTAATTGGCGGAAAGTCATTAAAGTCCTTCGCGGCATTTATCACCGCTGAAAAGTTATGCGCTTATGTAATGCGCCGATTGGAAAATTTTTATTGGCTTTCTCGGGTTCTGCCGCTAATTGGAAACATTTTAGTTGTGAGTCGAGATGAGCGGAGATTTTACGGAGATTTTTTGGTACGAATATTCGGATTAGCGATGAGAAACATCGTTTGTGTTGACATTTTTTTCGATCGATGGATGTTGATTTTTGAAAAAAAATCTTGACACACCAATTTCGTAGAAAGGGAACAATCAGATTTTTAGCCCAAATATTCCTTAAAAATATTTTTTCGATAATTTGTCACAAAAAAAAAAAAATCCCGAGAAAAGAAATTTCTTCTCCAGTCTCGTTATGACGCCTCGCAGTTGTCTTCGATTTTCAACCAAAATATCCCTAAAAAATGATTTTTTCAATAATTTCTCACAAAAAAATTCCGAGAAAAGAAATTTCTAATCAAGTCTCATTATGACGCCTCGCAGTTGTCTTCGATTTTCAACCAAAATATCCCTAAAAAATGATTTTTTCGATAATTTCTCACAAAAAAAATCCCTAAAAAATTAATTTCTACTCCAGTCTCGTTATGACGCCTCGCAGTCGTCTTCGATTTTCAACCAAAATATCCCTAAAAAATGATTTTTTCGATAATTTCTCACAAAAAAAGTCCCTAAAAAATTAATTTCTACTCCAGTCTCGTTATGACGCCTCGCAGTCGTCCTCGATTTTCAACCAAAATATCCCTAAAAAATGATTTTTTCGATAATTTCTCACAAAAAAAAATCCCTAAAAAATTAATTTCTAGTCCAGTCTGATTATGACGTCCTCGGAGTCGTCCTCGAAGTCCAGCGGAAAGTGCAGATGACGAAGGGGGTAGGGCCGAGATTTCCGATGTGGCAAGAGATCGATGGAAAAAAAAAGAAGAAGAAGGAAGAAGCGAGGGAGATGCGAAAAAAAAGAGAGAAGGAGAGACGAGAAGACAGTAAGTCGCGAAAGCATCGGCCTCGATCGACGTCGATGCTCGCCGCTGGCTTCGGGAAACGTCCCGCGAGCGCGCGCGTCTTTACAGGTGTAACCGGTTCGGTGGAGATAAATATAGTCTGGCAGCTCGCCCGATAGTACCTAGTAGGAATTTCTTTACGCCACTGGCCGCAGATAGTAGGCTGCGAAGGTATAAGCCACACGAAGAAAGAAAGGTGTACCTATAGACGTGGCTGCTGCTGCCGCTGCTGTCCGCACATCGACAGGTTGCGCAGCGCGACCGACCTCAACGCGCTCTGAAATATTAGCCATAGGGTCCCCGCGAGTAACACTGAGAGAGAGGGAAAGATTTGTCTATTTCGTTCCCTGGGGCGAAGCCCCCTGAAAATTGCACGCAAATCGCATATCCTGTTTCAAAATTAGGTCCTGTCGTATTGACGTCATTTTGCATAAATAAAAAAAAAAAATTGCAAACACTTCTCGATGGTATAAAAAATGGGAAAAAATTAATGCGTATTAAAGGTACCGAAAAGATTAATTTTGCATAATAATAATTGCGAAATTTTATTAATAAAAAAATTGTTCGACAAATTTCTCAGAAACCGTAATTTTCTTTTTAGGAAAATGAATCGTTGGTTATTCTGAACACCTATGCATTTTTTTCAGATTTTTAAATTCACTTTGACGTCAATTCAAATTCACTTTGACGTCATTTCCCATAAATTCGAGAAAAATGAGAGAGAATTGCAAACACTTCTCGATGTTATAAAAATTTGAAAAAATTAATGCATACTGAAGGTACCGAAAAGATTAATTTTGCATAATAATAATTGAGAAATTTTATTAACAAATTCATGAAGAAAATTGTTTGAAATATTTCTCGGAAACCGAAATTTTTTTTTTTTTTACGAAACTGATTCGTTCATTTTTCTGAACAGCTATGAATTTTTTCCGATTTTTAAATTCGCTTTGAAATTTCTGTTTTTGCCCTCATGTGTTCCATTTTTTAAATTGAGCTCCTTAAAAAGGGCACATCGAAAGCCGGAATATCGAAAACTGAACACACTTTATACAAGCGTTCTGGGTTGGTCGGCGGCGGGTTCGATTTTAAATCTAAAGTCGCTTTTGGACAGTCATACAAATTGATAAGATTGTCAAGCTCATTTTTGTTCTATTTAACAACATAAGCAATTAAATCGTTTTAAACTTGGTGGCCACAACTGGACCAAAGGTGGCCAAAAATGGTACTTCTACCTTATACAAAAAAAAAAAAAAAAAAAAAAAAAAAAAAAAAAACTGAGACAGGAAGAGGAAGAGAAACGGATAGACAAAAAAAAGAAAATAAAAAAAAACGTCGTGTGGAGAAAAGTCGATATTTATTTATTTATTTATTTATTTATTTATTTTCTTTATTCGAACCGGGTGGGATATTACGCGGTGGTTATCGTCATCGCGTAATATCCCATCCGACGCGGCGTCGTCATCGCAACCCGAGACATTTTTGGACGTCGTACGTAAGCCCGGCGGGAAATATACAGGGGGTTAACAACTTGGCGAGCTTCGGAACGTGCATGAATGGGATCGGCTAACCGTGTCGCGCGTCGTCGTCGTCGTCGTCATCGTCCGACGACGCAACGATGACGACGTTGGCAACACCCTCGTCACCCGCTGCTGCCACGTGCTCCGTTATTACCCGGTTACGCGGAGACACTCGGGCGATATAATACCAATTGTGCTCGAGGGCGGAGGCCCCGGGCGGCGCAGTCATTGGCACGCTCGGGAGTTTTCGGGGCGTCTTAAATAGCGCCGAACGCGCGGACGGGGATTTGAATAGGATTTCGGGGGACGCGAAATTAGCTTTGGGCTTGAAATTTACGACAGCCGAGGACCAACGTGGGTCGACGTTTCGATTGACGTGTTTAACGTGTTTTTTTTGCGACTGGAACGACTGCGAAACGTTTTGGGACAACGATACAATTATTTAGCTTTTTTTTTGGGGGGATAAAAAAAGTTACTTCGGGTTATTAGTATTTGAATTGTTTGCAGCTGTTATTGGAGGCGAAAAGAGTCTTTAATACATCTTTCCCCGAATTTCTTGACACAGTGATTGACTGTTATTTTAATTCATGAATTAAAATGTTATTTTATTTCATTAATTAAAATGTTATTTTATTTCATTAATTAAAATGTTATTTTATTTCATTAATTAAAATGTTATTTTATTTCATTAATTAAAATGTTATTTTATTTCATTAATTAAAATGTTATTTTATTTCATTAATTAAAATGTTATTTTATTTCATGAATTGAAATGTTATTTTATTTCATTCATTAAAATAACACAAAGTTCGAAAAAAAGTTCCGTTTTTCCATGAATAACACGATCTCCGATACGAGGAAGCGACTAGACGAAGTCGCAGATATAGGACGGCAATATATTTTTGATATGAGTTAAAAGTGTCTCGCCGTTTCTTTTTTTAATTCGATGAGTAAGACGCTCAACGAGCGCACGTGCGGACAGCGAATTGTTTTGAGAGAGCGATGTAATTACTTAGCTTTTTTTGGGGTAAAAAAAAAGTCACTTAGGATTATTAATGAGAATTGTTTGCAGCTGTCGGAGGCAAAAAATATCTTTAACACATTTCTCCCTGAATTTTTCCACCACAGACAATTCATCAATATCACACAAAATATCACACAAAATTAAAAAACAAAAAAAAAACAAAAAAGATCCATTTTTTCATGGATTACTCGATGACTATCGATACGAGGAAGCGACAAGACGAAGGCGCAATTTATTTTTGAAATGGGTTAAAAGTGTCCTCGCCGCGTCTTTTTTTAATTCGATGAGTAAGACGCGCAACGAGCGTACGTGCGGACGGCGCGACGTCCGGATGTGAGCCGCTCGCGCTCGTAACGAAAAACGCTCCGGGGCGGCCGGGGAGTCTGCGAGCGCGACCCGCCGCCCGGTCACAGCTTGGACGTCGCGCCGGCCGGCGTGAAACGCTTCCGCAGAGCTTCCTACGGGCCAACTGCATTGTTTTGCTGTGCGCTACTAAAAATATACAGTCGCGGGCGCGTACCGCAACTGCTTTGGCCTGTCCACAAAGAACGTGGCTCACGTGACCACGATACTTTTCGCTCGTGCGGGCCAACTCAACGGCGACGGCGACGTACGTCCACCCTGTTACTTGCATAACGAGAACAATCCCATTACATTTTTTTCCATTAATTACGCGAATATTATTCGTATATGACGACATTTATAACGTCATTTGAATGGCCATTTTTTACCGCAAAAATTGCTGATAAAATAATGTTAATAATAATAGTAACAATAACAATGATAATAACAATTATCATGATAATAATAATTATAACAATAACAATAATAACAATGATACTGATCATGATGACAATGATGATAATGATGATAATGATGATAATGATGATAATGATGATAATGATGATAATGATGATAATGATGATAATGATGATAATGATGATAATGATGATAATGATGATAATGATGATAATGATGATAATGATGATAATGATGATAATGATGATAATGATGATAATGATGATAATGATGATAATGATGATAATGATGATAATGATAATGATGATAATGATGATAATGATGATAATGATGATAATGATGATAATGATGATAATGACGATAATAATGATAATGATGATAATGATAATAATGAAAAATAATTTATCGATTTTCCGACCGCAAAATTGGCGCGGATAAAGCACGAATTGTCGAATAACTCGAGTACCGTTTAAATCCAATCAATTGCGCAAATTTTTGTTTTTATCGGCCAGCAACCGAGGGAATCCGTGCCCGCGAAATTACAGACAGACGGAGTCCAATCAAAGTTAATATACAAGCCCACAAAAAAAAAAAACAAAAAAAATATGTTTAGCTCTCCCGACGGGGGAATTAAGAGGAAAGAAAAGAAGAAAAAAAAGCCCTCGGCAAGCGCACGATCTCTTCCGTCGAGGCTTCGAGCTAGCGCGGGGCGCATAAAAAATGCAGACATCCTCGTCAACGTATCGACTAGATTGGAGCGAAGAATCGAGGAAAATAAGAAATAGAAGCGGCGCTGCCGACGAAAAGGAAGAGGCGAAAGAGGCGGCGACGGGGGGGTGGGGGGAGGGGGGGGGGTAGTGGGGCTGAAGTGGATGACGACGCGGAGTCCGTTGGCTTCGACCGTGCGCCGGGGGTTGAGAATATAGCGTGAAATAATAATGAACGCGAATTTCTTTCGTCTCGGTTGCTCTCGCATCGGCGGAAACCGCTGCAGGTGCACGTGACGTGACGTTAGGCACGTGTCAGGACACGCTCGTCTCTCTCTCTCTTTCTCGCGACTCACTATCGATAACACGCCTCACTGATGGCGTGTTTTGCCCGCCGCAATTACCGCGAGAAAATCGTATTTTTCCCCTCCACACACACCCCCGCCGTACATTCGACGTGTATATACGACGAATCAGGAAGCGGAAGAACGCCACGCGCGGGCAAAGTCCGCGCACGAGTGACGTACGAGAATCTCCGTCGGGTGTCCGAGACGACTGGAACGCATGCAGTCGCCACGGCTACACCCGACCGCGATCACGGTTAACGGCCGATCGTTAAAGTCCCCCCCCCCCCCCCCGATGACGCCCCGGGGGCACGACGACTTTTGATTCTCTAGTTCTGGGTCACCAGGCTCGGTTACGCACGTGCGAGTACCGAACGATCGACGCAGTCGTCCCCCATGGAAAAAAAGTATAATTAAAAATATACTTTTCAATGTATTGAAAAAGTATATTCTAAGTATACTTGAAATATATCTTTTATATTTATTATGTATTTTAAATACATGGGAAGTATATATCAAGTATATGTGCAATAACTAGTTTTTCGTAGAAAAGTATATTTCAGGGGTATATGTGCCGTCCATGTAAAATATATAATATATACATTATGAGTATACTTCACACATACAGCAAAGTATATGTATATACTACATCGTCGTATGTATGAAAAATTTTACAGATGCACATTGCGTGCAATTTAGCCTTATATTTTGCTATGTTCGTGAGTAAACATCGTGTATGGTACATCTACTATTCATACATTAAATATATATTTGAAATAGATGGAATATATATTTTGCACATACTTCGCAATATACTTCGCAATATACTTCAAGTATACTTTTCAAGTATATTCAAAAATGTATTCGACATAACTAATTTTTCGTAAAAAGTATATTTATTATACTCAAAAATATACTTTTGAATATACTTTAAATATACTTTTTTTCCATGGGGGGTTGGCCACGCGCGGGGGGTACAAAAAAAATATCGTTAGTTCGATACAAACTTGGCTCGCGGGCTGCCAAAAACGAGTGTTGTCAATTTAATTTCACTCCTTGATTGTTTTTGAATTTTGTGTGACGTTAAATGATAATTCGAAAATGGACAAAAGAATTTTTTTATTGCTTCGATATTCAATCGGATCGCGTGAATATTCGATTTACCAATTTGTTATTCCGATAACTAGAGTTAATTTTAAAAATATTATTTTATCACCCCGCAAACGCAGGTTTTATTAAATCAATGATTTTTTGTTGCACCTTTGAGACGTTTTTTTATTGTTATCTTCCGTTTTTATGAAACTCACGATTTTTACTTTTTTTTTGTTTACTATTTTTTTGTATAAAAATAAAAAATTTCTCGAGCGAATAAAACATTTTTCTCCAGCAGTCGTCGTGACACATTTCTTTGACACAACGTGACAGTTTCGCGAGGCAAACGTGAGAATTCTTTGTAACGCTTCAACAGGCTTCCAGTGAAACGCCACAGCGACTGTTGACAGAAATATGTTTTTTCAACTTCAGCAACATTTTTCTCAGTGAACCCGTGTTTGCCTGCACGAATTTACTAACTAAATAAAAAAATGCAGACCCCAGAAACTTTTTCTCAGCAAACTCGCCAGCCGGGGCGAATTTAGTAATAAAAAAAAATCACATTCGTGAGACGTCAGCAACTTTTTCTCAGTGCCCAAGTGTACTAATCAAAAGAAAAAAAACTCGTCAATATATCCACCACCTATATTTTTTTTTTTTTTAAATACCTTTCTCATATCTACAAAGACGAATTTTCAATGTCGCGGTTGCATCTCGTCGCTGCGTGGCCAACGACTTATATTTTTATTATTTAACGACTACGACTATATTTTTTATTATTTTTTTTAAATACCTTTCTCATATCTACAAAGACGAATTTTCAATGTCGCGGTTGCATCTCGTCGCTGCGTGGCCAACGACTGTACGGACAAGAGGCGAAAATTACTCGAAAGAGAAACTCGCGCGTTGCCACTTTTCCATTTCGAGTCGAGAGAGCTCGGACGGCGCGAGGAAAGAGGAGAAGGAGGAAGAAAGCGCAGCTGACTGGCAGGCAGGCAGCTCGCTGCTGCTGCTGCTGCTACCACTGGGCATATAGCGCCGAATGCACGTGAAGCATAGAGGCGGCGGTGCGGTGCGAGGGAACGAGGAGCGAGCCAGCTGAGCGTCATGCGGGGGCGGCTTTTCCGCGAGGCGTTGGATGTGGGCAACATCCGAGCCAGACGACGCCGACGCCGATACCACCACCGCACCCACCTCAACGCTGCCGCCGCCGTCGTCGCCGCGCGCGCAAACTCGGCACACTCGGTGGCAACGTCCAATCTGACGTCACAGTGCCACCCCGCCCGTTATTGACCGCACCACCGGGACGTCATACCTTCAAGGACGGCTCTCTCTATTTCGGTCTGCCTCGCCGCGAACAAACGTGCAGCTCGCTGCGCGACTCTCGCTCCTTATACCATTTAACACGCCGCTCCGCCGCGGAATTTCTCCGCTTCTTGAGACGCTTCGCCACTTCGCGCTTTTTCCGCTTTCGAAACGTCGCCAAAAAACACGCACGTTTTTTTTGGACGAAGCAAAGTTCTTGGGGAATCTGCGGTTTCCGCGAGAAAATTCGTTCCGCATTCTGTGAGGTATTTTTTTTGTAATTTTTGGGAAGGTTGATTGTGGGTTTTTTGTTTTGGGTCATGTTGGATCCGCCATTTTGGATGCAATTTAATGAATGCGAAAATTCGTTCCGCATTCAGTGAGGTATTTTTTTTTCTAATTTTTTAGAAGGTTGATTGTGGGTTTTTTTATTTTGGGTCATGTTGTATCCGCCATTTTGGATGCAGTTTTTGGGACGTCTGGTTCGAAATCGGAGAGTCGAGCAGCCTTGAGATGTTAATTTGGATGGCGATGTGTTTAGTATTGGAGCTTCTGGTTGTCATGTTGTATCCGCCATCTTGGAATTGAAAATGGCGGTGACGACACGGCAGAAATCGTCCTCAGAAAAAAGAGTTTCCAAGAGTCTCCAGGGATGAATTTTTATACCAATCGGCATGATGCTTTAATTTTCCTCCGTCATGTTGTGTGCGCCATTTTGAATCCGCGCCTCTAAAATTCAGCCTCACACGAGACTCACATTCCCGCCAAATGAACAGACTCCAAACAATCAGCTTTTCCTCCGTCACGTTGTGTTCGCCATTTTGATTCCGCAGCCTATAAAATTGAACCTCAAGCACGAAATAATAAAAACGTCGCGTTTACCAATTTTTCCCTTTGTCACGTTGTATGCGCCATTTTGTCTCGTTGCCTCTAAAATCCCTCCTCAAACACAACCAACATTCCCGCCAAACGAAGACACACCAAACACCAAAAGCATCGCGTTCAACCATCTTTTCCTCCGTCACCTTGTATGCGCCATTTTGCCTCCTCGCCTCACAAAATCCCTCCTCAAACCCACCCAAAATTCCCTCCCTCCAAACAAACACCAAAAAACAAAAGTGTCGCGTGTAATCAGCGCTCCTTCCCTTCTCCCCTTCCCACAAAAAAAAAACCCCAGCAAAAAAAAAACCGTCCACGTGTGATTCGAAGCCGCGACTGCGTCGCCCGCACACGGCTCAACCACCGCAACATGCTCGGCATGAGATTCTCGGACGGCGTGAACTTTACGGCTCATCGGGTTTTGCATAAGCGCGAGAGAACAAAGGGACGGGATAAGAGGAAGCAGAGCCGAGCAACAGCAACAGCGCCGAGTTTTCCTCCGCAGCTTTCTCCATTGGAAGCTCCACTCCAAAGCGTTAAGGCGTGTTATATAAACCCCCCCCCCCCCCTGCGTTTTAATGCACCTGTAAAGCGCACCTATAATACACCAAGACCGAAGAGAGTCGGTGGTGCGTGCGGCATGTGCGACGCTCTCCCCTCTCTCTTTTTCTCCCTCGCAGACTTGTGCGGAGTTCTGTCTATCCGAGATTCCGAGGGTGAAGCGGGCATCGATCGGCGGAACTGCGGCACAACCGTGACGTCATTGTGACCGCGGTGGGTACGACGTCATCGCTCGGCCAGGTGGTGTGAGACGAGGAAGGTGGCCAGGGGTAGGGATGGGGGCGAGAGGCGAGAGGGGGGCAGGGATGGCGCGCGCACATGACGACTCCGCTAGCTGGGTCAACTCGATCGGACGTGTACATATCGTCGGCGGATGGGCGGCGGGAAGGTGGGGGGGGAGGGGGGCACGAGGGGTGGCAAGGCCGCCGCCGCTGCCGCCGTCGCCGTCGACTTCAACCTCTCTCGCCCCCTGCCCAACGTGTGCGAGTTAAAGGGGAGCGTTCGATAGAGTCTCGTGGCATCGGCACCTTTACGCTGATTCCTGGTGCTCTTCCTTGATGCTCTTCTGCTTCGCCCTGACAACACTAAAGGGTCCATTTGTGAGCATTTGGTGCACTGAAGTTCACTAACTGGGTTTACATTTTTAGGCTTATGATGTCCAAAAAAAGCATTCGTTGTTGGGTCCTAATCTTAGTATTGCATCTGCAAAAGTTAGACCGCCATTTCAAAAGCGTACTTTTTGATTCCTACATGATACCTACACTTTGACGTCCATCCGGTGTTATCAGGGTTCACGAGGGGTTTCTGATGATTTGGGGCTTTTGGGTGTCGGGGGTGAAGGCTTGTTTGGTCGCGACGAGACGACTTGGTGGGATACTTGGTTGGAGGCTTTAAAGCTGAGAGTTGGCGGTGCGGTGAAGGCGTACGAGAAATCGAGGGCGGTAGGTGGTGTTGAAGGGTCTGTGGGGTGTTGCGAGTTAATGCTGGAGATGATCGGGTAGGTTATTATTTTGTGATGGGGGATTGGGGGTGACGACGAAAAATGTCGGTTTGGTCTGGTGGTTATAATGATCGCTGCATGGAGGAAATTAGTTGGGGAGTGATGACAAGTTGATTGACTCGGCAAAATGTTTAGATAACACGGGGATTTTTAGGTACCGCAACAGATTTTTTAGGTACCACAGCAATTTTTTGGGTACCACAGCAAATGTTTAGCTACCGTAGCAAAATGTTTATAGCAAGCACAGCAAATTTTTAGGTACTACAGCAAATTTTTAGGTACCACAGAAAATGTTTGGCTACCGCAGCAAAATGTTTCTAATCATCACAGCAAATTTTTGGCTACCGAAGCAAAATGTTTGTAACAAACACAGCAAATTTTTAGCTACCGCAGCAAAACTTTTCTTATCATTCGAGAGGCGCATCAAAATACTTCCACCACGTTGGGGCGAAGGCCGTCGGTCTATCCAAGAGTAACACGGACGACCGGGGCTTCTTGACCCACTGTCCATATTTTTCTCATCACGGTACAGAAAAACCGTTTAAAATCTTAAATTAACGCAAGGTAATTCTCACTTGCCCTTCCTGCGAAATGAGGTCCACGGGGGTCCGACGATAAGTCAGCTCGTCGAAGACAAAAAACCCAGCAATTTTTCTTCACGGTCACGATGATCCCATCCGCAACATCGTGCGAAGCGACGAATCGATCGGTCATCCCGTTGCGGAGTGAAAAGTGAAAAAGCCGAGAAGTGCGCCGAGTGAACCCGGTCGCCTCGCGGCTGCCCGTGAAACGCGAGGGTTACGGCTGGAGAAATTTCCCTTCGCCGGCCGCTTCAGGGTTAACGATGCACCGAGCGAAAAATACGGTAGCTAAAAATTTTGCTGTGGTAGCTAAAAATTTTGCTGCGGTAGCTAAAAAGTTTGCTGTGGCAGCTAAAAAGTTTGCTGCGGTAGCTAAAAATTTTGCTGCGGTAGCTAAAAATGTTGCTGCGGTAGCTAAAAATTTTGCTGCGGTAGCTAAAAATTTTACTGCGGTAGCTAAAAAGTTTGCTGTGGTAGCTAAACATTTTGCTGTGGTAGCTAAAAATGTTGCTGCGGTAAATAAAAATCTTGCTGCGATAGCTAAAAATTTTGCTGCGGTATCTAAAAATTTTGCTGCAACAACAAAAAATTCGTTAATACAACAATCGATTTGTCATCACTCCCTGATTATTTTTCCCCGTGTCGAGTGACCCCGGTGCAAACGAGGCTCACGACTGCCCGTGAAAACAAGGCGAGACTTACAGCTATAGAAATTTGCCTCCGCCGGCCGCTCCAGCGTCCAGAGTCAACGACGGCAGCCCGCGAAAAAGCCACAATGTTGTCGTGCCCCCATGGAAAAAAAGTATACTTGAAAGTATAGTTTTTAAATATCCATTATATATCTCGGATATATAAAAATTCATATTATATATTGTTTATATATCTTATTATATATCCAAGATATAGAACTTTCTGCCGCTTTATATATTACGTATTTATATGAAAAATATATACACAATATATACCGCATATATCTTTTTTGAATACCAAATATATAATAAAAATATGTTGAGCACATTTTTTATATATAACCATATACATGATTTATACTCAGCATAAATATGAGATACATATTAGGTACTTAATGCATGTCTAATTCATGTCATGTGTGTTCATGTGTGTTCATGTGTGATTCATGTCATGTGTGGATATATTCTCTATGTACTTCTTGTCTATAGAAATTGTATCTTTCATACATCTGTTATATACAGGTCTTCTTTGATTCATAGACGCGGAATATATCGAGAATATATTCTTCACAAATTCGCTACATATATCAAATACATGTATGTTACATCCATTATATATCCGTCGGATATATATCAGATATATAGAGGATATAGAACTTTTGGCCGCTATATATAGTGGCCAAAAATTATATATCCGTTATATATCTGAAGTATACTTTATTTCCATGGGGGTGGAAACATCTGGACGCGCTGGATCTCGGCATTATACAATACCAAGAGGGCTGCGCGCGGTGGGTCAGTTGTGTAAACATAGTGGGTGTTTTGACCGCGTGGAATCGGCGTGTGTGAGGCTAACCTGTTTTTCCACGGCGCCCGAGCTTTTGAGCCCGCGAGACTCTCGCTCGTTCCGCAAAGTTCCCCGCGAGCGCGATAAGCGCGCGCGCATAAATACCAACGAGACGGAGACTCGGGTGTCGTACACAGGTACGAGACATACGAGTGTTACGGCCGCGCAGTCGGGCGACTAATGGAAGTAATGGAACTAATAGAACAGGTTGGAGAGCGCGAACCGGTACTCGGCTCACTTTCCTCGCCTCGCGTAGCCGGGAACTCGGCTGCTGCGGCTGCAGCGGGTGGCGATCGCCACGTGATCTCGCCCTGCCTCTCGGGATCTCGTTCGCCTCCGCATCTGTCCGGCTCTCTCGCGGCTCTCGCGGTCCCACTAACGACTCTCGGCGTTCCGCTATTTTTTTTCTTTTTTTTTTTATTCACTCCCTTTTTTTTATTCACTCGCCGGTCTCGGCAGAAACGATCGCCGATTTTCCAGCAATTAACCGTCGATATTAATTTCTCAATTACGAGCGAATTAATATTTGCGGAAAATTGTGGCGACGTAACGAGTGCGAAGTTAGATCTGCGATGAGAGGAAAATCTGGGAGGAAAATCAGGCATTGATGACACTGGAAACATTGATTGTCTGAGATGATAAATTAGGAAAGATATATTGGAAGGAATGATTTATAGACGAATCGGATAATGTATGGAGTTTATAATAATGGAATTATAGATAAATTGGAAGGAAAGATTTATAGACGTTTTCGGAGCAGCTAATTATTTCGCACGTGTGGAAGAATAATTAGCTGGAGTGATCAACGTTCATAGTTAAAGGGACTCCGAGGGAGTGAATTGTTTGGGGGTGAGGCTGAATATTCATCGATATTCAGTAGGTTGAATGAATTATTCGCCCGCGCGCGAGGCTTGAGGGAGGAGATTCGAAATTTGTTGACTCGACGACGGCTTCGAATGACTCGATGAGAAATTTTATGCACATTTTCGCGACAATTGTTTGTTACAATTTTATGCGAATTTTCAAGACAATAATTGTTTGATACAATTTTATGCTAATTTTCAAGACAATAATTTTTTTTTACAATTTGTGCACATTTTCGCGTTAATTTTTTTTTTTACAATTTGTGCTAATTTTCGCGACAATAATTGTTACAATTTTACGCAAATTTTAGCGACAATAATTGTTACAATTTTATGCAAATTTTAGCGACAATAATTGTTACAATTTTATGCAAATTTTAGCGACAATAATTGTTACAATTTTATGCAAATTTTAGCGACAATAATTGTTACAATTATGTGCAAATTTTCGCGACAATAATTGTTACAATTATGTGCAAATTTTCGCGACAATAATTGTTACAATTTTAAGTAAATTTTCGGGACAATAATTGTTACAATTTTAAGTAAATTTTCGCGACAATAATTGTTACAATTTTAAGTAAATTTTCGCGACAATAATGGTTACAATTTTAAGTACATTTTCGCGACAATAATTGTTACAATTCTAAGTAAATTTTCGCGACAATAATTGTTACAATTTTAAGTAAATTTTAGCGACAATAATTGTTACAATTTTATGCAAATTTTAGCGACAATAATTGTTACAATTTTATGCCAATTTTAGCGACAATAATTGTTACAATTTTATGCACATTTTCACGAAAATAATTGTTTGTTAACATTTTACGCAAATTTTCGCGACAATTGTTGTTTTGTCAAAATATTTATTTCTCGTTGACGCAGCTCGTCAATCTTTTGTGCAGAGAAATATCGACTCGCTGTCTTCGTTCATCCGGAGCAGCATATATTTTTTTTTTTTTTCGTCAATCACGAGGCTTTGTTATCACGATCGCAGCAGCGAGAGAGACGGGGAGACGGAGAGACGGGGGGAGGGAGAGAGACAGGGAAAGACGAAGGACATTTGAAATTATCGATTTGTCCGGCCTAGACGCTCGATACACGGAGAGAGAAAGAGAGAGAGAGAGAGAGAAGAATATGTCTAGCTCGCGACTTATCCTCGACGCGTTGACCAGGAGATAATGGTAAAGAGCAAAGTGCGCCGGCCACGACAGAACCCCGAGGTTACTCGTCGAGGGTAAGTCTGCAGCCCCGGCGCGCTCGCTCGCCTCGCATTAAAGCCAGACTGCTGTTGCCATCTGCCACCCTATGTACACATCACGGATTGTAGGTCGTTCGTTTACCCGGCCGCAAAATCCGCGCAATAACATTCGCAACTTTTTTTTCTCAATTTAACAAAATACACAACGTGACATAATTTTTTAAAATTTATTTCTTAACTTGTTAATGTGGCATAATTTTTTTTAATTTAGTTAAACGTTTTTTTTCCTCTGGTCGGTAACAAAAATCGCGTGGAAAATGCGGGCATTTAAATTGCTTCGAATATCACAAAAATTAAACATTTTTTGAGTTTCGATTACGTAATCGATTGTTTTGCCCTATGTACAGTTATGTACACATCACGGATTGTAGGTCGTTCGTTTACCCGGCCGCAAAATCCGCGCAATAACATTCGCAACTTTTTTTCTCAACTTAACAAAATACACGACGTAACATAATTTTTTTTTAAATTGATTTCTTAACTTATTAACGTGACATAATTTTTTTTAATTTAGTTAAACGTTTTCTTTCCTCTGGTCGGTAACAAAAATCGCGTGGAAAATGCGGGCATTAAAATTGCTTCGAATAACACACAAAATAATTTTTTTTTATATTCGATTGTTTTGCGTCTGATTATTTAATTTTCTTAACATCGCTCCGATCGTAGCGATGATTTTGGGGGCTCCGTGGAGTTTTTCCAAAGTGACGGTAAAATGACCATCTAGTCACGTGACCGAAAATAATGTAAAGTGACAACTACCAAATTTTCGTTCATGCTATTATTTTTATAGTTCACGGTAATTAATTATTAGATATGATAACCGCGTCATAGTTACCACAACTAAAAAAAATAATTGCTGTACCTATAAAAATAATTGCCACTTTATAGTTGTCACTTTATATAGTCACTTTATACAGGGTGTCCCATTTTAATCTTACACCCGATTTATCTCGAAAAATCGAGCTCTGATCGAAAAATGAGTGGTATGAAAGTTGTAGGGTTTGAAGGGGGACGTCTGAAAAAAATTAGATGTTCAATCGAAATTTCAAAATGTCGGAGTCAAGCAGGCTGATATGTTTTTTGTCAATGGAAATATGGTTTTTTTTTCGGACCAAAAAAATGGTTAGATCGAAATTAACAAGTTTTATAGGATCATTTTTTGATTCATTGATTTCATTTTCATAAAGCTGTGGGTGAAAATAGCGAATGACTGAAATTGCGAATTTCATAATGTCGATCATTCTAGATACAGATCATCATTATTTTTAAATCCCCTTTTTTCGCCTTTCGCTATTTTGGTTATCAACTATTTTTACCCCCACCCCCAATTACGAAACTAATTCGTCGATAAAAAAGTGGCCGAGAGTCAGTGGAGAATGTCTCATATGCAAATGTCTACATTCGTTCGCCACATCAAGGAGGAGGAGAAAGAAGCAGAGGGGGGGGGGAGGGGGGGAGGGGATCCGGATTAAAAAGATTGGAGAACGAAGACGCTCCGAGTGCAGAGAGGCACGCTCGGATCGTGCTCGGAGATTTCGATGCCGGGTCCCACTTCGACACACTTACTTCCTCGATCGCTGGCCGCCGGGCCGAGAGAAGTCGGTGCGGCTGCTGCTGCTGCTCCGGGGCAACCGAGTTCTATCTTTACGTGACGATTATAGCCGCGACCCGCGTACCGATTGGCCCCGCGATGCGATGCTCGGCCCGCGCCTATACGACCCGTCTTCTTCTCTTTCTTTTTTTTTTTTTTTTTTTTTTTCTCATCTCTTCCTCCTCCTGTTTTATTAATCGATAGTCTCGACACGGCAGACGGGCTTAAAGTCTGAACAACCGAATATGGACGACTCCGGGCGCGCTAGACCCGACGCTATATAGGCGGCTAATGAGGCGTAATATTTTATGAGGCTCAAATAGTCATTGCAAGTCAGACGGGGAGCCGTCATAACTTCCCTGATTACCCGTCTCAACGATTTATGGACGCTATTCTCGTGACCCGCCGTCAATTTGCGTAATTCGCGCAGCGGCGACTTATTCGAACGTCCAGCGATTCTTCGTTTCGATAGTCATTCGCGAAATTTTTTAATCAAATTTCCAGCCTTTTCGAGGGATTGTATTTTTGAAGCCTGCGTCGCTTAATTTCATCTGCGGTGTTAGAAGATCTTTAATGTACGGAGATTCATTTTTTTTTTTTTTTTTTTTTTGTTTTTGAGGCGTCTGAAACTCATGCGTCGCGCTCGGCTATTTTGGTTTAAGACACTTTTATAGATGCTTCGGGAGACACGTTCGATACTTTGATACTGAGTTCTCGTTTCATGAGACGAAAAAAAATTGATTTTTGAAAAAAAAAAAAAAAAAAACACACAATTTGGGGGAAAAATAAGGACCGTATTAAAAAACGGCGGACGTTGGAGTAGATTGGACTGTGGTTGTGGAGCGCACAGCGAGCAGAGCCATGTGGAATATCTTGATATTGAGATTTCATTCCCCAACAAACAAACAATTTTTTTTTTCGTATAATATAAGCGGGAATTTTGATGCCAGGCATTAAAAAAAAATCGGGTCATCGCTAACATAGGTTGGACTCTGGTTGTGGAACGCACGGAACCACGTCGCATATCTTGATACATAGATACCTTAATTCCCTGGACAAAAAACATTCTTCTTTTTCAATAAACAATAATGAAAAAACTAAAACTTAGTGCTGCGTATTATGGCAATTTGATCTATTTTCTTCTAATAAATAAAATTTTATAAATTTTGTTAAACAATTTGTAATCGATTTTATCATTTTTTAAAACAATTTGTAACTAATTTTATAACTTTGATTTAAACAATTTGTAACTACTTCTATAAATTTGTTTCAAAAAATTTGTAACTATTTTTATAAATTTTTTTATTTTTTTAGTTGTATCAATTTTTATGATTTTTTTTTTTTTTAATGGTAACTACCTTATACACTTTATTAAACAATTTTTTAACTAATTTTATAAATGTCATCTAACTTAATTTTGTTCCCGAGACAAACAAAAATTCTTTTCCAATAAACAATAAAGCAACAAGAAAAAAGTTAGTACCGCGCATTGCAGGAATTTTTATGCCAGAGAAAAAAAAATCGGGACGTCGCTAGCATAGGTAGGACACCGTTTGTGGAGCTTACAGAGCGCACCGAGCGCACAGAGTGCACAGAGTGCAATTGATTTTATCATTTTTTAAAACAATTTGTAACTAATTTTATAACTTTGATTTAAACAATTTGTAACTACTTCTATAAATTTGTTTCAAAAAATTTGTAACTATTTTTATAAATTTTTTTATTTTTTTATTTGTATCAATTTTTATGATTTTTTTTTTTTTTTAATGGTAACTACCTTACACACTTTATTAAACAATTTTTTAACTAATTTTATAAATGTCATCTAACTTAATTTTGTTCCCGAGACAAACAAAAATTCTTTTCCAATAAACAATAAAGCAACAAGAAAAAAGTTAGTACTGCGCATTGCAGGAATTTTTATGCCAGAGAAAAAAAATCGGGACGTCGCTAGCATAGGTTTGTGGAGCTTACAGAGCGCACCGAGCGCACAGAGTGCACAGAGTGCAACGTAAAGAGAGTGCGCGGGGCTTGGAGGATGCCGGTTTGTGAGGTTGGCTCTCACGGTAGTACAATATCGTAACTAACTTACGCCGGGGTCAGAGGGCTCGGTAGGCCTACATATCCGCGCGCTCGCGTTCGAGCGGCACAGCAGCGGCACAGCCAGAGAGCCGAGGCGGTCTGCCCCGGTGTACACATCTATATACCGCCGTCTCCCGATTCAACGGTGCACGAGTTAGTTAACCGGTACCGCGCGGAGAGACGAGAGACGAGACGATCCTATCTCGCTGCTCCTCGCCGATTCCGACCATTTCGACGGGTTTTCTCCCCGTGGCGATATCGGCAAATTACAGAATATACACCATGAGGATTACAATTTGTTGATTATGCAACGCAACGCGGTGGAATCGTAGCATCTACGTGATCGGTTGCCACCCGCGCTCCCCCAAGAACAATCGAATTTTCCAGTTCCGCTTACGTCACAATGGCGCGAATCGAGACGCAAAACGCTCGCGCACCGAGATGACCCACAATGGGATTTCAACTCGGGCTTCTTTTTTTTTCTCTCCATCGTCCCCGCTGTCGAAGTCGTCCGAAGACACGCGGAAGACGTGGGATCGAACGAGAAGAATTTCTCTGTTATCTGTGTTGAGAACATTTTTTTTTTCTACTATTGCAGATTTTATTGCAGATGTATTTCTACGATGATGACATAAGTCGTGATTTCTTTTACATTTTTCAACGTAAAAAGATTGTACGAAAAATCAAGTAAGATCATTTCCAAAATAATCAGGTGCAGTAGACGATCGGAACTCCTTGAATAAAAAAAATATAAATTCACACATAAGTTCGTTGAGCCTTATATTTTTTACCATATTCACACAGTAACATTTAAATGATGTTATTATTATTATTATTATTATTCAACCAGTATTAAAACAAATGTTTTCGATAATATTGATTCGCTTGAATGCGCTTATCGAAAAACGTTTGAATTCCGGACATGAAAATCACGGTCGAAGAAATCTCTTGAAATCGACAACAATGCAAAAAATTGTTTGCATTGTTGTCGAAAAGGCGAAAGAGTGAGCCACGAAGTTCGGTTAATAGAAAGAAAAAAAATGCCTTCTCTTAGATAAAAATTTCGTTTACAAAAATAAAAAAAATTAAAATGTCAAGTATTTTTCGATTTTAAAAAATACATAATCATCATCATCATTATTATTATTATTATTATTATTATTATTATTATTATTATTATTATTAAATTACAAGTATTTTTCGATTTGTTAAAGCTTTGTAAAAACATATCTCCGGCCAAATGATCGTAGATGCATTTTTTTAAAGATTTAAAAAAATAAAAAAATACTCGAATTTTTTTGTTTTTTTAAATTTTTTTTTAAATCGGCCGGTGCAAAGAGAATCGCGCAAGGACGAGAAAATGCGCGAGGGCGAGACGCGGCGGGCCGCGAAGTTTCGGCGGCGCGGTAGTCGAAAAGGTGTCGCGCGGCCGCGCGGCTTAAGGTAGTATGAGCGTACAGATGAACGTCGCGTAAATTCGAGGGAGTTTGAGAGTGAATTACGAAGAGTTCTCGATGAGATAAAAATCTGGAAATAATCAAGCATATGAAAGGCGGTAAAGAGATTAATTTAGACAATAATAATAAAAAAAATGTTATAAGAAATTACTTAAATAAATAATTGTTCAACTAAATATCCGGCAACCTAACTCTTTTTTGTTATTAAAGTGATCTTCTTATTTTTCTACATACGTATGAATTTTTTCCGAATTTTGTGTGACGTTTGAAAATTACGTTTTTTTATTATGTTAAAATTAAAAATCAGAGAAAATTCGGAAAAAATTCATACGTATGTAGAAAAATAAGAAGACCACTTTAATAACAAAAAAAAGTTAGGTTGCCGGATATTCAGTTGAACAATTATTTATTTAAGTAATTTGTTAATAACATTTTTTAAATTATTATTGTCTAAAATAATCTCTTTACCGCCTTTCATATGCTTGATTTTTTTCAGATTTTTATCCGATCGAGAACTCTTCGTAATTCTCTCTCAAACTCCCTCGAATTTACGCGACGTTCATCTGTACGCTCGTACTACCTTAAGGTCGCGGCGCGCGCGCGCGACCAACCAACGTGTTCGCCGCACGCTCGGGAGCTACACGTGCGCGGGCACGTGGAGGGGCGTGGCCTATCCACGGTTTTATAGTGGGAGGAGACCGCGGCTCCGTTATCCCGTTGTAATCCACTTGGCATCGGTCTCGCCGCGACCGCGAGAGGATTCTCGTCGCCCCGCGAATTCGTCTCCTCGCCGTCGGCGCGCGGAACCCCCGTCGCGATTGCACGCGCCGAACGGCCATCGGGTCGCTCGCAGCCCGTCCGACCCGCCGCCGCGTTCACAGATGCCACCGAATTAAATTCAACCCCGCGTCGCAGCTTCCGGCTAACGCGCCGTGACCATCTGATTAGGGTGTCGATTGTCCGTCGGGTCACCTGCCGAGCGGCCACTTTGCTTAATCGGCGAGCCGATTAAGCAAAGTGGACGCTGCGAGCGAGGACGGAAAATCTGTTGGGTTTTGTCGACTATAATTTATTCTTATGACAAAACATTATATACCATTTTTTTACCATTTTTTTTTTTTTTTTCACAAACGTTTTTATTCTTATTTATTCTTATGACATTTTTTATTTCATTTTTTTTACCATTTTTTTTAAAAACACTTTGTTTGAAATGGAATAAAATGTTTCGTCGACCGAGATGGAAAATCTGCTGGGTTTTGTCGACTTAACGTCGAACCTATAATTTATTTTCATAACGTCTTAAATTTCAATTTTTTTTCAAAATGGATTTTACAAAATTTTATTTGAAATGGATTTACGAAATTTCGTCGATCGAGGTAGAAAATCTGTTGAGTTTTGTCGATTTAAAGCCTATCATTTATTCTTATGAGAAGGTTTTAAATTTCAATTTTTTTACGAATTTTTGTTTTTCAGGAATGTTTTAGTTGAAATGGAATTAAAAATTTCGTCGACCGAGATGGACAATCTGTTGAATTTTATTGGCTTGAAGCCCATAATTTATTATCACAACAATATTTCTAATAAAAAATGTATTCACGAATTTCACAAATATTTAATTCGAAACGAATCTAAAAATGTCGTCAACCGTGATGAAAAACCTACAGGGTTTTGTCGACATAACGTCGAGCCTGTCATTTATTTTCACAAAATTATAAATCTCAATTTTTCAAACGAATTTCACATATTCTCATTTGAATTGAAATTAAAAAAATCGGTCTCGATCGTCATCGAATACTAAAGTTGCCGATATAATTTCTCCTCATTTTTCATATCAAATAATTACAGCTCCAAGTTTTCGACTAAATAAAAGAACTAAAAATCCAGCACGAAAATCCCCGATCGATCCGACTGTTAATGAACGAATTATCAATTTAACGCGCGTCGAAAAATCGAGCCTGTCATTTATTTGCACAAAATTATAAATCTCAATTTTTTAAACGAACTTCACAAATTCTTATTTAAATCGAAGTGAAAAAATGTTGTACCCGATCGTCATCGAATACTAAGTTGCCGATATAATTTCTCCTCATTTTTCATATCAAATAATTACAGCTCCAAGTTTTCGACTAAATAAAAGAACCAAAAATCCAGCACGAAAATCCCGACCGTTAATTAATGAATTATCGATCCGACCGTGAATTAATGAATTATCGATCCGACCGTGAATTAATGAATTATCGATCCGACCGTGAATTAATGAATTATCGATCCGACCGTGAATTAATGAATTATCGACCCGACCGTTAATTAATGAATTATCGATCCGACCGTTAATTAATGAATTATCAACTTTCCACCGTACAAAAAATCCTCATCTTCGCCCCGCGCATAAATCACTCGATAATAAGAATCACGTGGACGAAGGGGGTATTATAGGTTGGGTGTTCGCATCGCGAGGGGTGCGACGAGGGACCAGCATTAGAGAGGCGTGATAAATTTTTCATTCAATATATCGCGCGATACGATCGAGCGAAAAGTCCACGATGCATGCAGCAGAGACTCGTCGTTTTGTATCCTAATGGCAAGAACCAACACGTCCTTGGTCGCCTTTATGGTTTACCGTGCGCGGAGCGTGTGGCGGAGGTTGTATAGGTGTTGGTCGACGAGAGGTCGTGTAATAATCCGAGCAAGGATATATAAGTGCGAAGCGCCAAGGGATGCTTCGCGTCGACGAGCCGTGGGCCGGGAAGTGTGTAGTATTTTAAATGCCAGCGATTTCATGCCTCCCTCGAGTACGATAGGGGCGGCTCGGATTCTACTATATAGCCTGGTGGCGTCGGCTTCGCACTCTCACTCAGTTTACGTCGTCGACACGAGTCGAACGTTGCATAATCTGCCGCACGACAATATTAAAAACGCACGTTGAACGTTGAACACGTTGAGGACGTTAAACACGGCAACGAAGTCTCGCCGATTGGATAAATCGGCAAGCGGAAATTGGGACACCGAGTGCGGGGACGAAAAAAAAGTTGGGGAGGCTTTATTTTTGTTGAGAAGAGAAGTTTTTAATCTCCGGATTCACTTTTGCACCCTTGAAGCACGTCTACGGAGTCTCGCCGATTGGATAAATCGGCAAGCGGAAATTGGGACACCGAGTGCGGGGACGAAAAAAAAAGTTGGGGAGGCTTTATTTTTGTTGAGAAGAGAAGTTTTTACTCTCCGGATTCACTTTTGCAACCTTGAAGCACGTTTACGGAGTCTCGCCGATTGGATAAATCGGCAAGCGGAAATTGGGACACCGAGTGCGGGGACGAAAAAAAAAGTTGGGGAGGCTTTATTTTTGTTGAGAAGAGAAGTTTTTACTCTCCGGATTCACTTTTGCACCCTTGAAGCACGTCTACGGAGTCTCGCCGATTGGATAAATCGGCAAGCGGAAATTGGGACACCGAGTGCGGGGACGAAAAAAAAAGTTGGGGAGGCTTTATTTTTGTTGAGAAGAGAAGTTTTTACTCTCCGGATTCACTTTTGCAACCTTGAAGCACGTTTACGGAGTCTCGCCGATTGGATAAATCGGCAAGCGGAAATTGGGACACCGAGTGCGGGGACGAAAAAAAAAGTTGGGGAGGCTTTATTTTTGTTGAGAAGAGAAGTTTTTACTCTCCGGATTCACTTTTGCACCCTTAAAGCACGTCAACGGAGTTTCGCCGATTGGATAAATCGGCAAACGAAAATTGGGACACCGAGTGCAGCGACGAAAAAAAAAGTTGGAGAGACTTTATTTTCGTTGAGAAGAGAAGTTTTTACTCTCCGGATTCACTTTTGGACCCTTGAAGCACGTTTACGGAGTCTCGCCGATTGGATAAATCGGCAAACGAAAATTGGGACACCGAGTGCAGCGACGAAGAAAAAAGTTGGAGAGACTTTATTTTTGTTGACAAGAGAAGTTTTTTTTATCAATATCGAGAGGAGGTGACGCTGAAATTCAAGAAGCAGCGGCGCCGAAGTTGGGTGACCCCGAAAAATCGGCCGATTTAATATTGCGAGATCGCGTTTCGCGGTGAGGGAGACACTAAAAAGACAACGGAGTGGTCGATCGATTGTTGTTCGGTTGTTGAAAATTAAAACGACAAAACTGAAATCGTAGGACCTAAAAATCGGCCGATTTAAAATTACGAAACCATGTTTTGTGGTAAAAGACACTAAAAACACCGAGAGGTTCATCGATTTTTATTCAAAAGAAGAAGAGAAAAAATAAAACGCGGATATACCAAAATTAAAGCGCTAAAACCAAAATCGTACATCCTAAAAATCGGCCGATTTAACATCACGGAACCACTTTTCACGTTAAGAAAAAACACTTAAAAAAAACAAAGTGATCGATCGATTTTTATTAAAAAAAAAAAAGAGGTTGAAAAATAAGAAGCGGATGTACGAAAATTAAAAAACCAAAACCAAAATCGTACATCCCAAAAATCGGCCGACTCAACATCTCAATAACGGACCGCCTTACGCCGCAAGAAAAGACACCAAAACCCCGAAGTGACAACCAATAATCACCCAAAGAAAAAAAAGCCTCAAAGTAAAAAAATCCCAAACCCAAAAATCAATATACCAAAATAAAAAATCAATCCCCTCAAGGTCCACCGAATCCCGTAACGGGACCGGTACACCCAGAAACCAACATCGAGAGCCAAAAACTCGAAGCTCGCGATCACCAAAAGGAGCCCCAAAATTAAATAAAAAAAATTACCATCAAGGGGTCAGATTTCCCCGGCGAGTGAAGAAGCGGAGGATCCGAAGAAGGATGATCGATTAAAAGGAAAAAAAAAAAAAAAAAAAAAAAACGAAGAGAAGAAGGAAAAAACGCGTCTTCGGAGCCCGGAGCGAGATACGAGTCGCTTGGGTCGCAGTGAAAGTTCGCCGTCGAAAAATCGAGTCGTCGCCAGCTGCATTCGTGTACGGCGAGGAGGACACGCGGCGGCGGCGAACGACGACAGGACGGAGCGTCGTCGTTGCGCGTTCGATTAAAAGTACACGAAGACGATCGTCCTCGCGTAACCGGACGATCCGACAGCCGACGGCTATACGTATAATAAACTATATATATATATATATATCGCAGGAGAGACTCATAAAAGTGAAGGTTGCCTAGATTTTCGTTATAGCCTCCTCGCCTCCGCGTCCCTTCGCCTTTCTCCGTCGCCGTGCGAGCTGTCTAAGCGACTGCGTTAATCCGGAGGACGCAACTTGGTCCATAACCGCGTTTCGAGTATACCGACATATATATCTATATATATATAATACGTATATAATATATGTGTATATCTCACGACGCTCTCGGTGCCTCTCCGTAGAGCCTCAAGGAGAAGACGCACGCCGCGGCCGAATAACCGTTATATTCGCCGCAGATATGATCGTCATGGATCGACCTCACTCCCAGTACTATAAATATTGTATGTATAGAAATAGAGGTGGCCTGTCAAACCTCCCGCTGATTTGACTCGTTTCACTCGCTTTCAACGATCTGACAATACCGACGCCGTGTTATTACCAAAGATTAAGCGCTCTTAAACATCATTCGATATTATTATTATTATTATTATTCATTATTATTATTAATATTATTGTTATAATTATAATTCGATCGAAGTAAAATTGTATCAATAACAACAACAACAACAACAACAACAACAACAACAACAATAATAAGAAAAATAACAACAAAAGTAATCATGAATAACAATAACAATAATAATTATTATTATTATTATATAATTATTATATAATAATTAATTATTAATTATAACAATAATAATAATAATAATAATAATTATTATTATTATTATCATTGTTATTCATTATTACTTTTGTTGTTATTTTTGTTGTTATTATTATTGTTGTTGTTGTTGTTGTTGTTGTTGTTGTTGTTGTTGTTGAAACAATTTTACTTCGATTGAATGCATTTTTGTAATTCACTGAAAATACAGCGCTTGAAATTCTATCGGGAAACATCGTCTTCAATGTCGATTTATTTATAACATTTACACTGTTGACGAAGCAATTTTTTTTATTCACGATAGTCTATTAATACGGGCCACAATGCATCTTTATGTACGGCGAAGTTTGAGATGAAATTTCAACTGTTGCCGATTCATAGAGAAAATAAGAAAGTTTTTCGAAGATCGAGACAGAGAGAGCGAGAGACTCATCGGTCGCTTGGTGAATTTTGGTTGCAGGGCAGCTTCACACACCGAGCGGCGACAGCGACTGCGAGAACGGGAAGCAAAGCTACGGGAACAGCCCTCAGCAGCAGATATCCGTGGAGCAGGTGTCGAGAGGTGAGGTCGGCGAGCATCGAGGTATCGGCGGGCTGGTGAGCTGCAACGATTCGCAACAGACCCCCGGTACCACCGCAATCACGACGACCTCGACAACCACCACGGCTACCGCCTTCACCGTTGCATCAAGTATGCTTCTGCTCCAAACACAGGTGAGTGCTTTTTTTTTCGCCGATTTTAAATTATATCCAAAAATCGGCTAAAGTTTCGAATTCACAAGAATCAATCAGTAGGGCTCTCAAAAAAAAAAAAAAAAAAGAATGGATTTTCGTCATTTTTTAAGGACGTTTAAAGGGGCCGAGTCAGTAAAAAAAAGTTTATTTTTATTACAAGGGCTACTTTTTTCCTTACCGATGAAAAAATTTGAAACAGTTCTGAATTTTTTTTTAATTAAGAAGTGCAACGGATATTAAAATTCGAGAATCTCGCCGCCATAAATATCAATTTTTAATAATAACAATAACAATAGTCATAACAATAATAAAAATAATAACCATAACAATATTAAAACAACAATAGTAACAATAATAACAAAAATAACAATAATAGTATAATATTAATAAAACTGTTGCGAATTTATACGAATAATTTAGTCAGAATTCCATGACTCCTGTTAATTAAATTCGCGCCTTCGCCGTTGACATCGTTTTCCATAAATTTAGAATCCCCGATTGGGAGGCTTCGGGCGCGATGGCTACACGGAGGCATAAATTGCAACAAACGGACCGCGCGGTGGCTCTCATGGGAGCTATAAACGAAATGTCAGCGCGCGAGCCAGGACAGGCGGAACTGGCTCGGAGCACAAATTGAATAGCCACACCACCGCGACGCTTCCACTCCTCCCCCCGTCGCGCGTTGTCCGCTTTGCGCCATTATCGCGGCCTCCGCGCGTATCCGTTGCTCCATATTAACACAATATTATAACGTTACGGGCCCTACCAGCGTGCGTGCAAAAAAGTCCAAGTAATGTTCACGGCGGAGTTGCAAATCCCTAATTTTTATAGAAATAAAAATTATGGCACGATTGGCTTTCCAATTATAATATAATAAAATTATACTAATTATAATAAAGTTTTTACAATAATAACTCGTAATAATTATAATATGGTATAATATAATAAAATTATACTAATTATAATAAAGTTTTTATAATAATAACTCGTAATATTTATAATATGGTATGTAAACTTCTAAGTTTACATAGAAGCAAAAGATATTAATTTCTGTAAAACTTCATGGTAATCTTATTGAAAAAATGGAGAAATATTGTTGATGCATTGCAAAAATAATGGAGGACTGTTGTCCATTTTTCGCAAAATTTCTCCCAAAATTTAATTAAAAAATTGATTTTTCTTTCGGTTATTCAAAAGTTCACATATTATTTTATTATAAAATCGTAACTGGAAAATAAACTGTTGAGTAAACTTTAATTCTTAAGGTAATGGGGACTTACAACACTGATTCACGATCGTTCTTTTTTTTTCCAGAGCCCGTTCGGATGTAGCAGCTTCGCGGATTTGCTCAGCGCGCCGTACACGGATCCCGCGGACGCGGGCAGCCTGCCCGAGGAGCTAGATCCCTTTCCGGAACTGCAGTTGGGCAATCCCCAGGGCGTACCGAACGCCGAGGAGCCCGCTCAGCCTCAGCAGCAGGCGATTCACCATCACCTTCAGCATCATCAGCACAGACCCCTCTCAGCCGGGGACGTGCAGGCCGATTCGCTTAGGTACTAATGAAACGCGAATTAAAAGCGTGATCACCGTCCTCGCCTTCGTCTCGAATCGAAAGACGCGCCACGAGCCTTTCCGGCGTTGCAATTAAATTAATTGTCGCCTGAGAATTCGTTTGTTTCGTTCCGAGCAGGAAACGGACGCTCGAAAATTATTTTGTTTATTGTTTTTTTTTTAATTAAATGTTTTTTTTTAATCTGTCGACGGTTTTGTTTACAATTTAATAAGGTCACTTCCAGCACATTGTGCCACTTTGAATCGTTGCTATCGATTTCCAGTTTTTCCCGCGGATAAAATTCATTAATAATTCTCGTTGAACTATCGCGGCGAAAGGTACCAAGGGTGTCAATGATAAAAATAAATAATCCTTGCAACCCACATGCTCGTTTAAGGGTCATATAACGGCGTGCTGCGTAGTTTTGCTCCTCGTTTCTCCGTGGATTATCTCGCTCGAGAGGCGCGGATGCGATAGTATTTAGATGTGTACGGTTTTATTTATTTCCGGGCGTTGCTATCGATTTCCGTCGGGCCTTTTCGATGAGAATTTGGTCTTCGCTATTTGGGGATATCGTTGTGTCAATCGAGGAGACAATTAACGGCTTTCCGGGGGTTTTCCGCTCGCTTCTCCTCCATTCGTCCGGTCTCTATAAGTTTGAATCAATGTGAATCAAAATTTGATTCACACATATGCGAATCAGTGCGGTTTTTATCCATTTTCACGTGTCTATAACGAACATTTCTTGTTTCCTTTCAAACATTTCTTATATGACTTTTCTTTTATGATTTCTTATATGATTTCTTATATGACTTTTCTTTTATGATTTCTTATATGATTTCTTTTATGATTTCTTAAATGATTTCTTATATGATTTCTTATATGATTCTTTATATGATTTCTTAAATGATTTTTTATATGATTTCTTATATGAACATTTCTCAAATGATTTCTTATATGAATATTTCTCATATGATTTCTTATATGAACATTTCTCAAATGATTTCTTATATGAATATTTCTCATATGATTTCTTATATGAACATTTCTCAAATGATTTCTTATATGAATATTTCTCATATGATTTCTTATATGAACATTTCTCAAATGATTTCTTATATGAATATTTCTCATATGATTTCTTATATGAACATTTCTCAAATGATTTCTTATATGAATATTTCTCATATGATTTCTTACATGAACATTTCTCATATGATTTCTTATATGAACATTTCTCATATGATTTCTTATATGAACATTTCTCATATGATTTCTTATATAAAAATTTCTTCTATAACTTCGCAGTCCAACGCCATTGCCGAGTTTCCAAGAGACCTACACGGTGCACCAGCAGCGCTACACGCGCCAGGAGCTTCTGGGTCTCGGGATTAAGATGGACGACGAGTGCTTCGATTCCTTGCAATATCCGTGCACCGATCTGCCGTACACCGCCGACTTCACCACCACCGTTCCTTACCACAGTCACCACCAGACCCAACACCATCAGCAGGCCCAGCCGACGCATCATCATCATCATCCTCACCACCAGCAGCAGCAACAGCAGCACCTTCATCATCAGCAGCAGCATCATCATCACCTGCAGCAGCATCAACACCATCATCATCACCACCACACGAATCAGAACGACAATCACAGCCACCAGAACGTAAGTCTTTATTTTCTCATTATTTTCCCATCAATTCCCGTGAACATTAGCAGAAAATTTCGCTGTCTACGGAACTAGATTCGAATCCACGATCTAAATCCTGTAAACTGAAAATATCGACGTTGAAAATATAGAAATAAAATACACAAATCAGAATACAGTGGAACGTCGATTATCCGAACTTCGATTCAAGCAACAAGACATCTTGTTGCTTGAATACACAAAAAAGCATTCAACGTTTTTCAGATATTTAATTTTCAGATGTTTTTATTTGAACGCTAATATAAACGTAGAAATTTAATACATATCTACTGTTTTTATGTAAAAAAAACGCGTTGTTTACGATCCCTAAAAAAAACTAAAACTACGTTTCGATTATCCGAACCTTTGATTTCCGAACTAGGTCTCAATCGGTCCGGATAATCGAGGTTCTACTGTATAAAAATTCTTGACGATACATTCGGTAGCCCGTATTAAGCGATACCGAGGAAATTTAATTAGCATAATCACACCGGTGTAAGGAAACGTGAACGCAGTCTGACGATTCGATTATCAAAAGCAGATAACTCCGGGTGCGCTGAGTCCGGCGTCGCCTGCGGTTTCAACGAGCGCGGGGAGCGCGACGAGATCACCGCCTCCGGGTTCGCCACCACCGGCACCGGTTCCACCACCTCCACCGCCACCGCCACCTCCACCGCCCGGTTACTTCACCGCCGTCTCGACGACTAATCCCGTCACGAACGTGCCGGCTCCCGTCAGCCTGGGACATCAACGAGACCTCAGTAGCTACGCGAGCTTACCGATGAGTCCGGCTTACGGGCAACCGAGCAATCTCGTCAGCGGCGTTATCTCGAGCGTCGGGGTGCCTAGCGAGCTCAGACAGACGCTTCCTTCCACCACCGTTCTCGTTGCCAATTCCGGCAGATCACGGGGACCGCCGATGCCACTTCAGAGGTCCGACTCTACTAGGTACGTCGGATATTAAAAAAAAATTCCCCGCTATTTAAGAGCACTGAGTTTTTTTTTATTTACTTTTTTATGTACCTCTACTAGGTACGTCAGATATAAAAAAAAATTCCCCGCTATTTAAGAGCACTGAGCTTTTTTTATTTACTTTTTTATGTACCTCTACTAGGTACGTCAGATATAAAAAAAAATTCCCCGCTATTTAAGAGCACTGAGCTTTTTTTTATTTACTTTTTTATGTACCTCTACTAGGTACGTCAGATATAAAAAAAAATTCCCCGCTATTTAAGAGCACTGAGCTTTTTTTTATTTACTTTTTTATGTACCTCTACTAGGTACGTCAGATCTTAAAAAAAAAATTCCCCGCTATTTAAGAGCACTGAGCTTTTTTTCATTTACTTTTTTATGTACCTCTATTAGGTACGTCAGATATAAAAAAAAATTCCCCGCTATTTAAGAGCACTGAGCTTTTTTATTTACTTTTTTATGTACCTCTACTAGGTACGTCAGATGTAAAAAAAAAATTCCCGCTTCTTAAGAGCACTGAGCTTTTTTTTATTTACTTTTTTATGTACCTCTACTAGGTACGTCAGATCTTTAAAAAAAATTCCCCGCTATTTAAGAGCACTGAGCTGTTTTTTTATTTACTTTTTTATGTACCTCTACTAGGTACGTCAGATATAAAAAAAAACTTCCCCGCTATTTAAGAGCACTGAGCTTTTTTTATTCACTTGTTCCACAACTTGAATCCAATTTGCGAGTAAAATGTAAAATGAGTCACAGAGATATAATTAAGTAAACCTGTTGTGGCCATTTTTACTACGATTTATTTGACACTGTTTTTCCCTGCGTTTCCATGTTGAAACTTCGAAAGTGTCCATGCAGGTTAACAAGATTATCCGTGCAATTTCGTTTAGTTTTAACGATACAAATAACGTTGTGGCTTTGAAATCGATGGCCAGAATGTGCAGAGATGTGAATCCCTAATTTTTATAGAAATAAAATTGATGGTACGATTGGCTTTGTAATTATGTTTTTATAATAATAACTCGTAATGATTATAATATGGTGTGTAAACTTTTAAATAGAAGCAAAGGATTTTTATTTTCCATCAAACTTCATGGTAATCTTATTGAAAAAGTGGAGAAATACTGTTAATGCATAGCGAAAATAATGGAGAACTGTGATTGTCCATTTTTCGCACAATTTTTCCCAAAATTTAATTGAAAATTAGGTTTTTCTTACGGCCATTCAAAAATTCCCATATTATTTTATAATCGCTACTGGTCCTTAAACTAAACACTTTAAAAGATAATTGTCATTAAAGGCATTTTTTATTTGCACTTTACCACGAGCAGCAGTGGAAGCAATCAAGAGTCGCCGAAGCCACGAGGAACCGGTGGAAACGCGACACTGGGTTCGGTGCCGTCGCCCGGGGGAACCGAGCGCGCGCCTCCGAGTCCCAGTCAACTGTGCGCCGTCTGCGGGGACACAGCCGCGTGTCAGCACTACGGTGTCCGCACGTGCGAGGGATGCAAGGGATTCTTCAAGCGAACAGTACAAAAGGGCTCCAAGTACGTCTGTCTGGCGGAGAAGGCCTGTCCGGTCGACAAACGTCGACGAAACCGTTGCCAGTTCTGTCGCTTTCAGAAGTGCCTGATGGTCGGCATGGTCAAAGAGGTAAATAGAATTAAATGTCTTGAATACCGGCAATTTGTCACCCCGTAAATCAAATGTTCAAACACAAACATCGAAGTACATAATATCAAATTAAATCAATATTATCGAATTAAATAATATAAAGTTAAATAAATAATATCGAATTAAATAAATAATATCAAATTAAATAAATAATATCAAATTAAATAAATAATATCGAATTAAATAAATAATATCAAATTAAATAAATAATATCGAATTAAATAAATAATATCGAATTAAATAAATATAAATTTGATTAAAAAATGGTTGATGCATCTTTCAGGTCGTGAGGACGGACTCGCTCAAGGGCCGTCGCGGTCGTCTGCCCTCCAAGCCAAAATCCCCGCAGGAGTCGCCGCCGAGTCCGCCGATATCGCTGATAACGGCGCTGGTCCGCGCCCACGTGGACACGACCCCCGATCTCGCGAATCTCGATTACTCGCAGTATCGCGAGCCCGGCCCCACGGATCTTCCGATAAGCGAGGCCGAGAAGATTCAACAGTTCTACAATCTTCTCATGACCTCCGTCGACGTTATACGCAACTTTGCCGACAAAATTCCTGGCTTCTCGGATCTCACGAGGGAAGATCAGGTGAGCATCGACAGACGTTTCAATCGCCATCCCTATGGAAATAAAGTATATTCAAGATATATGAATTATATAAAATTATATATATATCGGCCAAAAATTCTATATCTGCTATACATATTTTATATATCCACCGGATATATTTAATGAGATATATCTGATATATCTTAAATAGATAAAAATATATTTATTATATATTTTTATAATAAATATAATAAAATATAAAAAATATATATTTTTTTATTATATATTTTTATTTTTTATATATCCACCGGATATATTTAATGAGATATATCTGATAAAATATATTAAATAGATAAAATAGATAAAATTATATTTTTATATATTTAAATATATAATATATTTATATATTTTTCGGCCAAAAAATTCTGTATCTCTTATATATTTTCAAATATACTTTATTTCTGTATACTTTATAGTTCTAAAGCGTCGTAAAATGCAATCCGTCGCGAGAAAGTAGATTCGATAATTATAACTTTCATTCGTCTTCCAGGAGCTACTCTTCCAATCGGCGAGTCTCGAGCTCTTCGTCCTGAGGCTCGCTTACCGCACAAGAGCCGACGACACGAGTCTGACGTTCTGCAACGGCGTCGTCCTCGCCCGCGCCCAGTGCCAACGAAGTTTCGGCGATTGGCTCCACGGGATTCTCGACTTTTGTCAAGCCCTCCGAGTCCTCGACGTCGACATCAGCGCGTTCGCCTGCCTCTGCGCCCTCACCCTCGTCACCGGTGAGTCGTCACGGCGCAATAATATCTTCCTTCGGTCCTCGCGTTTCCCACCCTCGTCGCGTCTACATTATTAATAATCCCCCCGGTGCACGCTCAAGACGGCGTTATCGACGTTCTCTCGTCTCGACGCACCTGCGGCTCGCGCGAGCCGCTCACGCGATTTTCCCCAATCGATCGCGACGTCTATTGTTCTTTTCGCTAATTTCTATTTTTCTAATTTCCGATCGCTAATTTCTATTTTTCTTATTTTTCTTTTCGCTAATTTCTATTTTTCTTATTTCCGATCGCTAATTTCTATTATTCTTATTTCCGATCGCTAATTTCTATTTTTCTTATTTCCGATCGCTAATTTCTATTTTTCTTATTTCCGATCGCTAATTTCTATTTTTCTTATTTCCGATCGCTAATTTCTATTTTTCTTATTTCCGATCGCTAATTTCTATTTTTCTTATTTCCGATCGCTAATTTCTATTTTTCTTATTTCCGATCGCTAATTTCTATTTTTCTTACTTCCGATCGCTAATTTCGATTTTTCTTATTTCGTTTCGCAGAGAGATACGGCCTGAAGGAGCCGCATCGCGTCGAGCAACTCCAGACGAAGATAATATCGTCGCTGCGCGATCACGTGACTTACAACGCGGAGGCACAGCGAAAGACGCAGTACCTGTCGAGGCTCCTCGGGAAATTGCCGGAGCTTCGTAGCCTCTCGGTTCAGGGGCTACAGCGAATTTTCTATCTGAAATTGGAGGATCTCGTGCCGGCGCCGCCGCTCATCGAGACGATGTTCGTCGGTAGTTTGCCCTTCTAAGGGCGAGAGGCCCTCGAGACAACAGAACACCCTCGCGATCCTCGTCATCATCTTCTTCTTCTTCTTCTTCTACTTCTTCTTCATCTTCTTCGTTTGCTTCGTTTCTTCAGCGAGGACAAAAACCCCTCGCCGGGCGAAGAAGATACTATTGAATTAGCAACATATCAGCACGATGAAGCGATTACGCTCGTTAAGGGAGAAGAAACTCTTCGTATTATACATAAGAAAAGGAAAATGGTGTTGATGAAGTCACTCGCCTCGGTCGAGCCGCCTTTCGATACGTAAAGAAATTCAACTACCGTACTTTATCGACGAGACCAGCGTTGAACGAGCTTCTGTGTATGTCCGCGTGCCTGCGAGAGAACGAGAGAAAGAAAGAGAGAGAGAGAGAGAGTGAACGAAATTTTGAACGAAAGTGTGAAATCCTCATATTAACGTCTATGTGATTTTAGTGTTCTAAGGGGAACGGAATCGCGTCTTGGTCACCAGATTTTGCGCACCAGAGCACGCAAATTAGGAACGTCGATATAAAAAAACGAAAAAAGAGAAAGAAAAAAAATACAAAAAAAAAGAGAAACCGTGAGAACACGTTCATCGACACATTTATATTTGTAAAAAAAATCTTTGTGTTCGACGTACACAAAGATGTACCGAGACCGGTGTCCGGCATAAAGTTACCTATTATTTTACGATATTAATTTTAATCAAACTAACGTAGAGAAAGAGAGAGGAAGAGAAAAAAAAAACAGAAATGAGCAGGAGGAAAAGATGCGAAGACAAGAGAGAGAGAGAGAACCTATTTATACGTATTTTGCGCTACTGTTACCACCAACCACGACCATTACCACTTATTCTACCGCTATAACTACTACTGTACTGTGCTACTACTCCTACCACTACTACTATTATAAAATACAAACTACTTACCACCGTTACCGTATAGCCGAGAGGAAGAAAAGGAAAGAAAACGAAAAACAACAAAAACAAGATGAGATTTAAAAGAAAAAATCATCATCACCGCTACTCCTAATCGCACTATTAATTAGTACTATTTACTACCGCTGCAACTACTACTTTTTATGTATGTGTTTCTATGGACTTTCTGTTACTTTCCACCGAGCTGAAATGACAAGAAAAAAAGAAGAACAAAAAAAAAACAAACAGAAGAAATAATAATGAATAATAATAATGCCGAAATAATAATATATAAAATAAACGAAAAACTGATAATGCGTGGAATTTTCATGGGACTGACGGATGATTTTCGTTGATCGTATCGCGACCCCCCGGCCCCCTTTTTCGCTGAACAAAACGACACAACGAAACGGAGAGAAATATCCCCTTTGCCCCCCCCCCCTTACTAAAAAAAAAAAAAATAGCTGAAGCAGACGTTCGGGAGGCTGAGCTAAGTATTTATACATGTGCTAGCCACCGTTGGTACACATAATATCGCAAACGTGCACCGGCCGCGAGGCCACAATTTTATGGCAATCGTTTTACCGTTGTATTTTATAGATGAAGAAAAGAAGAAAAATATATGAATTTGACATGTGATATATAGATGATAAGGCACGGACGGCGCCTACTTCGGCAGTACTATTGCCGGAAGTTATATATATATAATATATATATATATACACACACACTCTATATATATATAAATGTATATGTATTCTGATACCATCCTTTCATTAAATCCAAAATGCAAGTAATCTTTTAATTACACAAGTTTGCTGACCGTTACTTACATCGCCCGTTTGAAAAATTGCAACCGGAACTTCGTACCAACCGCCGGCAAAACGCACTGCGGTACCTTCGTGATTTAATCACCAGTTTAATTAATTGAATTACCATCCTTTCATTAAATCCAAAATGCAAGTAATCTTTTAATTACACAAGATCGCTGACCGTTACTTACATCGCCCGTTTGAAAAGTTGCAACCGGAACTTCGTACCAACCGCCGGCAAAACGCACTGCGGTACCTTCGTGATTTAATCACCAGTTTAATTAATTTAATTACCATCCTTTCATTAAATCCAAAATGCAAGTAATCTTTTAATTACACAAGTTTGCTGACCGTTACTTACAACGCCCGTTTGAAAAATTGCAACCGGAACTTCGTACCAACCGCCGGCAAAACGCACTGCGGTACCTTCGTGATTAATCACCAGTTTAATTAATTTAATTAATCACTCTTCTGCATCTTCGCACTTCCGACAGCTACTAAAAATACTTACAGCCTCGTGATTCATACGTATTAGATCGATAATTACGAAATCATACAATAGCCAGCATTTACCTTCCCGTCGGTCGAACGACGGTTACGTTCAAAACACGAGCGTCTCGCGCCTGATTGGCTCGCGAAAATCATCGCAGCGTCGCGATTGGCGCTGCGCGTTCGCTCCGCAACCGTCACGGTTGCCAACCTTCAACCTTCAATCTTCCTTCTCGTTGCCTTGAAACTCCGATACCCAAATCATTCGGAGTATTTTCTCCAAAAACAAAAATCATCGTCCCTCAGAGTCCGTCGACGAATTGCCGCAAACGATTCGGGCGTCGATCCTAAACATAATCGTCAATCGTCGATTATCGTTGCAGAATTTGAAAAAGCAGTTTCGCGGGCAAACGGCGCTGCACGTGAATTTCGCGAAAGGTCTGGCGTAGCAAAAGTAGTCCCCCCAAAACTATTTCCCAAGATAATTCCCATCGTTATTCCCACAATAACCGAACGCGAGGATGCGGCTTGGAAAGATCGCGAAGCGATCTTTCCAAACAGCCAGGCAAAATCTTCACAGCGGAAAGCAGCAAAAAACCATCGCTTTGGCGGGTAAATCAGACTCCGCGCTTCGGTCGCGCCGCTTCGATTAGCTCATCGCAGCGGCGGCGACCAAGCGGAGCGCCACTTGGTCTCTCGGCGACTTTTTTTTGTTTCATTTCCCCGCGTTGTCGTGGTTGCCGGCGGAGGGTGGATTCTAGAGTGAGCTACCGAACGGTCGCCTCAGAGAGAAGAGAGAGAGAGAGAGAGAAAGACAAAGACAGAGACAGAGACAGAGAGAGAGAGAGAGACAAAGACAGAGAGAAAACCGAGAAGAAAAAAAGGCGTCAAAAGTCGTTCAATCGAGAATCAATCGCCACCCGCGATTCTCAGTGATTCGCGTCGTGCGCCCGAAAACCCGCAGCCAGCATCCAAAAGTCTCGGAGGTTGAGGGGAAGAACCTCGAAAAAAAAAAAAAAAAATCGTAAATCGGAGTGCGCGAGGGTAGAGAGAGAGAGAGAGAGGAGAGGGAGGCGAGGCTCACGGACAGCGAAACGCGAGTCGATCACAAAAATCTCGGTGGCATTCGTCGAATTATCAGGAACGACAGGTGATCGTGGAGTTTTAGTTCACCTGACGATTCTCTCTCGGCATTCGTCGATAATCAGCGTCAGAAACGCCAGGTGATCGTGGAGCTTTAATTAATAACCAGGCGATTCTCTCTCGGCATTCGTCGATAATCAGCGTCAAAAACGCCAGGTGATCGTGGAGCTTTAATTAATAACCAGGCGGCTCTCTCTCGGCGGTTACGTTTTACATACATCAGGTGATCGTGGAGCTTTAATTAAAAACCCGGCGATTCTCTCTCGGCATTCGTCGATAATCAGCGTCAAAAACGCCAGGTGATCGTGGAGCTTTAATTAATAACCAGGCGACACTCTCTCGGCGGTTACGTTTTACATACATCAGGTGATCGTGGAGCTTTAATTAATAACCCGGCGATTCTCTCTCGGCATTCGTCGATAATCAGCGTCAAAAACGCCAGGTGATCGTGGAGCTTTAATTAATAACCAGGCGACACTCTCTCGGCGGTTACGTTTTACATACATCAAGTGATCGTGGAGCTTTAATTAATAACCCGGCGATTCTCTCTCGGCATTCGTCGATAATCAGCGTCAAAAACGCCAGGTGATCGTGGAGCTTTAATTAATAACCACGCGACTCTCTCTCGGCGGTTACGTTTTACATACATCAGGTGATCGTGGAGCTTTAATTAAAAACCCGGCGATTCTCTCTCGGCATTCGTCGATAATCAGCGTCAAAAACGCCAGGTGATCGTGGAGCTTTAATTAATAACCACGCGACTCTCTCTCGGCGGTTACGTTTTACATACATCAGGTGATCGTGGAGCTTTAATTAATAACCCGGCGATTCTCTCTCGGCATTCGTCGATAATCAGCGTCAAAAACGCCAGGTGATCGTGGAGCTTTAATTAATAACCAGGCGGCTCTCTCTCGGCGGTTACGTTTTACATACATCAGGTGATCGTGGAGCTTTAATTAACAACCCGGCGATTCCCTCGGCATTCGTCGATAATCAGCGTCAAAAACGCCAGGTGATCGTGGAGCTTTAATTAATAACCACGCGACTCTCTCTCGGCAATTACGTTTTACATACATCAAGTGATCGTGGAGCTTTAACTAATAACCCGGCGACTCTCTCGGCATTCGTCGATAATCAGCGTCAAAAACGCCAGGTGATCGTGGAGCTTTAATTAATAACCAGGCGATTCTCTCTCGGCGGTTACGTTTTACATTTTACGTACACAAATATCGCAGGACGCGTTCGCTCGCTCGTTTCGCCAGGAAGTGGCTGCGATATTGAGTGGTGGGGGGGAGACGACGACGACGGCGGCGGCGGCGGCGGCGACGGCGGCGAGAGCAGTGCGTGCGTGCTGCGCGTGTGTGCGTCGCGAGAGAAGAATAAGCGAGAAACAGCAGCAGCAGCAGCAGCAGCAGCAGCGCAACGAGGTGTAGTCCAGTGACTCTCTCTCTACATGTGCACATCCGCCGTTGCCGGTCACGACGACTACTCCGTAATATCGACGACTCGTCGCGCCTAGAAGAGAGACAAAGGGGACGTTCTTTTTGTTTTGTTTCGTTTTTCCACGAACGCCCGCCATGCAGATGGATCAGACAACGGTGCAGCTCATACAGGTCCTCGAGAAGACCGTGTCGGGAGGTGAGCGAAGCCACGAACGGCGGTTTCATTGCGGGCTAACCGGTCGCGCGTGTGTCACGCCTGCGACACGCGCCACGCCAATTTTTTTTTTTTTTACGTCCCTCGCCCCCCCTTCTCAATTTTTACGTCCCGCCCTTTTTCGTTCCTGTCGATTTGTCGTTAAGAAGTTTGATTATCGGTTTGAGACACTCGATTTCCGGCGCGATTTTGGGCGGTCGGGCGGTCGAAAAGCGTTTTTGGGGGGGGCCCTGTTGCTAGGGGCCTGCGGTTCAGGAGTCGCAGCTGCGACGCTGGATTTTTGTTCAGGGATTTTGGGCTGACGCTGGGTTTTCTTTTTTTCTTTTGCAGAGAAAAATGAGCTCGAAGCGGCGCAACACTTCTTGGAGCAGGCGGCGATCACCAACCTCGTAAGAAATTGATGGATTTACTTGTTTATTTGGTTAATTTGTTGTTTCTTGGGGATTTTTGCGTGAGACGGCTTTTGTTTTCTGTGTGTGTTTCAGCATGAGTTCGTACAACGACTCAGCGGTGTGCTGGGCACATCGGCTGCGAGCACCGTCGCTCGCATGGCCGCCGGGCTTCAACTGAAGAATCAGCTGACCTCCAAAGATCCATCTTTGAAGACTCAGTATCAACAGCGATGGCTGGCCATACCTGCGGAAACTAGGATATATATTAAGAAAAATGTGAGTATCGATGGGGGGAGACGATACTCGGTGAATCTGATTGAGTTGAATGTTCTCGGTGTGCTCTGAAAGTTGGGAGAGGAACGCTTGGAATCGAAGCGTTAAAACAGAAACTTAAAATCACAACCAATTATCATACTTATTGTATTCTTATATTCGTAGTTTGTTTCACTGATAATTAATTGCAATTCTAATTTTATTTAAGAGATTGCTCCTTGACATAGTAGATTACAATTTGTGAATTGCATAGAAAAACGCGAGTGTACGTAATAAAATATGGCGAGATTAAATATAAATAAACAAGAATACTTTTTGAAACATAACAAAAATAATATAATAACTTAAATTTAAAAGTATTGGCGCCGAACCTCTCGCAAGTAGATAAAAAGTTAAAAAAATGTTATACATTATAATAAGTATAATATAACATGAATTAAAATAATAGTGTTTAATATAATTTATCGTTGATCGGCAAAGTAAATATGGTTTTGGATACATTTTCATTGACATCACTAATTTTTTAAATAAAAGTCGTCAAAACTGTGGTCAGAGATAAATCAGGGAAAAGTCAGGGAATTTGTTGTCGGCCAAAAAATCGGCCACCATGCATAAAATGCCATGATTATACGAATGATTATACGAAATGATATCGAAACGAAAATTTGCAGATCTTGGGAGCTTTAGGAACGGAAAACAATCGACCGAGTTCGGCGGCGCAATGCGTCGCGTACGTAGCAGTCGCGGAGCTGCCGGTCGGCCAGTGGACCGAATTGATACCGTTGCTCGTGAGCAACGTCGCCGATCCCGAGAGCACGGAGATGATGAAGGAGGCGACTCTCGAGACGATCGGTTACATATGTCAGGAAATCGAGAGCGAAGTCTTGGTCTCGCAGTCGAATCAAATTCTCACGGCCATCATACACGGCATGAAGGGCTCGAGCACCTCGAATCACGTGAGATTAGCTGCCACCCGAGCTCTCTACAACTCGCTGGAATTCACCAAAGGAAATTTCGAGATCGAGGTACGCGAAATAAATTGAAATGGTTATTTGAAAAAAATAAAATAAAAACATGAAGTTTTTCGTATTTTAGCCGAATTACCCTTGACTTATTGTCAGTATTAATCGAATTATTTATCGTTTCCACAGTCTGAAAGAAATTTTATAATGGAAGTCGTGTGCGAGGCGACTCAATCGGCGCATACTCAGGTTCGGGTGGCAGCCCTTCAGTGCCTTGTGAAAATCATGTCGCTGTACTACCAGCACATGGAACCCTACATGGGACCGGCACTTTTCCCCGTAAGTATCGCGGAAAATAGTTGAAACAACGAAAATCTCGTTCTTTAAATTCGAGTTTCGTTCTTTTTGTTGTTTTTAATCCGATCATTTATTCGAATATAGTTAAAATAGCGAAAACCTCGTTCTTTGAATTCAAGTTTCGTTCTTTTTGTTGTTTTTAATCCGATCATTTATTCGAATATAGTTGAAACAATGAAAACCTCGTTCTTTAAATTCAAGTTTCGTTCTTTTTGTTGTTTTTAATCCGATCATTTATTCGAATATAGTTGAAACAACGAAAACCTCGTTCTTTAAATTCAAGTTTCGTTCTTTTTGTTGTTTTTAATCCGATCATTTATTCGAATATAGTTGAAACAACGAAAACCTCGTTCTTTAAATTCAAGTTTCGTTCTTTTTGTTGTTTTTAATCCGATCATTTATTCGAATATAGTTGAAACAACGAAAACCTCGTTCTTTAAATTCAAATTTCGTTCTTTTCTGTTTTTAATCAGATCATTTATTCGAAAATATTAAAATCAACGACAACCTCGTTCTTTAAATTCAAGTTTCGTTCTTTTCTGTTTTTAATCCGATCATTTATTCGAAAATATTTAAAACAACGACAACCTCGTTCTTTAAATGCAAGTTTCGTCCTTTTTGTGTTTTCAATCCGATAATTTATTAAAAAATAGTTAAAACAACGAAAATCTCGTTCTGTAAATTCAAGTTTCGTTCTTTTTGTTGTTTCTAAACCGATCATTTATTAAAAAATAGTTAAAACAACGAAAACCTCGTTCTTTAAATTCAAGTTTCGTCCTTTTTGTGTTTTCAATCCGATAATTTATTAAAAAATAGTTAAAACAACGAAAATCTCGTTTTTTAAATTCAAGTTTCGTTCTGTTTGTTGTTTTTAATCCGATCAATTATTCGAAAATAGTTAAAACAACGAAAACCTCGTTCTATAAATTCAAGTTTCTTTCTTTTTGTTGTTTTTAATCCGATCATTTATTCGAAAATAGTCAAACCGACGAAAACCTCGTTCCATAAATTCAAGTTCCGTCCATTTATTTTATTTCAATCCCATCATTCATTACAAAAAAAAAACCACCAATAAAACAGTTTCAAAAATTCGTGTTCCCTCCATTCCAGATAACCCTCGAGGCCATGAGATCGGACATCGACGACGTAGCGTTGCAGGGCATCGAATTCTGGTCAAACGTGGCGGACGAAGAGGTCGATCTCTCCGTGGAAGAAAGCGAGGCGTCCGAAGGCGGCCGCCCGCCCTCTAAGGTCTCTCGTCACTACGCGAAAGGCGCCCTTCAGTTCCTCGTTCCGGTCCTCATGCGAAAGCTAACAAAACAGGAAGAATTCGACGACGAGGACGACTGGAATCCCTCAAAATCCGCGGGCGTGTGTCTCATGCTCCTCGCCTCCTGCTGCGAGGAGGACATCGTGCCGTTCGTCCTGCCCTTCGTGAAAGACAACATAAAGAGCCCCGACTGGCGTTACCGGGACGCGGCGCTCATGGCTTTCGGCTCGATTCTCGGTGGCCTCGACCCGAACACCCTGAAACCTCTGGTCGAGCAGGCGATGCAGACGCTCATCGAATTGATGTACGACAGCAGCGTCGTCGTTCGCGACACGGCCGCCTGGACGTTCGGCCGAATCTGCGAGATAATCCCCGAGGCGGCGATAAACGAGACGTACCTGAAGCCGCTGCTCGAATCCCTGGTGAACGGCCTGAAATCCGAGCCTCGGGTTGCCGCGAACGTCTGCTGGGCTTTCACGGGTCTCGCCGAAGCGAGTTACGAGGCCGCCGAAGCCGAGGAAGGCCAACAGCCCGACACCTACTGCATGTCGCAGTTCTTCGACTTCATCGTGCAGCGTCTCCTGGAAACGACCGACCGCGCCGACGGCGCGCAGGCGAATCTTCGCTCGGCGGCCTACGAGGCGCTCATGGAGATGGTGAAAAATTCGCCCCGCGACTGCTACGTGACCGTGCAAAAAACCACGATGGTGATACTCGAGCGACTGCAGCAGGTACTTCAGATGGAGACGCACTTTCAGAATCACTCGGATCGCGCTCAGTATCACGATCTTCAGTCCCTACTCTGCGCGACGCTGCAGTCGGTGCTGCGAAAAGTCACGCCGGAGGACGCGCCGCAGATTTCCGACGCGATAATGACCGCTCTGCTGTCGATGTTCAGCTCGAATTCGTGCAAAGTCGGCGGGGTTCAGGAGGACGCGCTCATGGCGGTTTCCACGCTCGTCGAGGTCCTCGGCGAGGGTTTCCTCAAGTACATGGACGCCTTTAAACCCTTCCTGTGCCTCGGTCTGAAGAATCACGCGGAGTATCAGGTCTGCTGCGCGGCCGTCGGTCTCACCGGCGACATTTGCCGCGCCTTGAAGAACAAAATGCTGCCGTACTGCGACGAGATAATGACGCTTCTGCTGGAGAATCTGGGGAACAATACGGTTCATCGCTCGGTGAAGCCGCAGATTCTCTCCGTCTTCGGCGACGTCGCGCTCAGCATCGGCCCCGAGTTCAAGAAGTATCTGGATTTCGTTCTGCAGACTCTCGCTCAGGCGTCTCAAGCGAACGTCGATCGCACGGATTTCGATATGATTGACTATTTGAACGAGTTGCGGGTCGGCGTTCTCGAGGCTTACACGGGAATCACTCAGGGCCTGAAGGGCGACGGCGACACTCCGAGTCCCGACGTCGCGCTCGTTGAGCCGCACGTTCCGTTTATCATCACCTTCATCACCTCGATCGCCATCGATCGCGAACACTCCGAGGAAGCGATGGCCGCGTCGATCGGACTCCTCGGCGATCTCGTCACCGTTTTCGGGGTGAAACTCCTGCCGATCGTCGAGACCGAGCCGCTCACCGAGCTACTGAGCAAGGGACGACGGGCTCGCAGCCACAAAGCCAAAGCGCTCGCCACGTGGGCCACCAAGGAGATCAGGAAGCTCAAGACCGCCAATGCCGCGTCGAGTTGGTGAGTAAACGAGCTTTTGGTATACTCGAGTACCGTTTTCGAACCGCCTTGGCTCTCGGACATCGCAAACACGTTTTCGACAATTGGGTCGTTGAAAAAAAAAAAATTGTTTTTTTTTTTACTCAAATGGTGCATTAATGTTACCAAAACGCGAAAATACTAACAGATTTTTTTTATTTTTTTAAGGGGGATTTCTAGCTTGGAGCACGACTTTTCATTTTATTTTTTTTTTTTTTTTGTGGGAAAACGAATGAATGCAGACGACTGCGGTTTTTTCTACTTGTTATTTACGTTTTGTGGTATACAATGGAATTTTTGAAGTTACAAATTGTCGGCGTTCCAGGTCGTCAAACAGGGGCATCCAAAATAAATGGCTGACACTGTCTTGACCACTGTAAATATGCGATCGTCCTGAAATTGTGCATACATACTCGGGAAACATGCCTTTATGGAATGACGGAGGTTTTTTTCGATAACTTAATTTCTCGATTTTTTATTCGTGTTTTTGTACGAAAAACATGAAGGAAAAATCGATTTTTTTGTTTAAACGCCGCCATTTTCGTAATTTTGTAGTAATCGAAAAAAACACCTATGCCATTCCATGAAGACATGTTTCTCGAGTGTCTATGCACAATTTCAGGCCGTTCGCATAATTACAGTGGTCAGAAGAGTGGCAGCCATTTATTTTGGATGACCGTGTTTGAGGACCTGGGACGCCGATAATTTTTAACTTAAGAAAAAAAAAAGAAAATTACATTGTATACTTTGAAACGTAAGTAACAAGTGGAAAAAACCGCAGTCGTTTACATTTATTCGTTACCTCACAAAAAAATAAAATGAAAAATGGTGCTCCAAGGTAGAAGTCCCCCTCAAGCCGCGAAAAGCACGATTTACGGACGAAAAGCTGTAAAACGGAGAAAGAGAAATTATTTTTTAAACTTTTTGATAGACGATTGGTGTCCGAGGGTTAATCGATTTATCCAAACGAATTTATTTTAACGTGTGCTATCGTCGAAGCCCGTGTAAATGAAAATCGTGCGACTGCCTACAGCCCCAGCCTTTTGCATCTTTTTTTTTCTTTTTTTTTCTTTTCTTAAGCAGTATAGTAGACGCTCTTATATCGATGCCACGGCGTCTTTCCTTTGCTCTCTCAATGTCGACAAATCAATAACACTGTTATCAATTATTATTATCTAGCGATCAATTTTTTCTCTACCCTCGCGAAGCTTGCGACAGTGGCGGACTCGTTTTTTTCCCGAGTACCGAAATCGTTATTTTTTTCTCCCAACTTTTGAAGATGAACATTTTATGGACCGAATTTTGTAAAAATCATGAAAAATATAAGTAGCAACGAGCCACATTCGAGTCGTCTTCTGTGCTAGAACAGATTCGCGAATTTGCAAATTCATTAACTTCACGATATCTTCAAAGGTTGCAAATTCGTTGAGTTCCGGCGCTCAAAATTCTACTGCCGAAGCCTTCCAAAAGCCCTCCCAAAAAAAAAGAAGATAAATATATATATATATATATTAATCCACCCGGCGAATTTTGTTTACGAGTAAAGAAACGAAAATCTAGGCGAGCTTTAATCACACCTGGCCCGTTGGCTTTTGTTGTTTACAGATCGCCCCACGATTGTACTCTCGTGCAAATTGATTTGACTAGACAGCTAGTCAATCTATCTATCGAACACAATACAAAGACAACAAGATTGGATGGTGCGGATGCGAGTTGATGGATGTGCGTGAGTTCCAAAAGAAACAGAGAGAGAAAAAAAAGCAAGCTAATGACCGTGAGATCGGATGATGATGTTGAACGATGATGATGATGGTGATATGATGATGATGTCTGCACGTGGTCCCGCTTTTCACGGCCGTTTTTAGGGGAATCGCGAGCTTGTGTCGAGGACGGTCCCGCCCACGAGAGAAAGAGAGAGCGAAAGAAAGAGAGCGAGAGAGATCGAGAGAGAGAGAGAGCGAAAGAAAGAGAGAGAGAGAGTAACCTGTGTCATCTGGACGATCGTCCAGAGAGCGAAGCGAGTGTGCAAGTGGATATGTCGATGATCCCCAGTTGAATGCGAACAAAAGGAGGAAAGCCTGAATCCGAGAGATCCGGTGATAAAAAGGTGTGTCTGAGAGAAAGGGAAAGAGAAAAAAAATAAGAACCAAGCAAAAACGAACACAAGTGCGTGATCGTCGCGATCACCGAGGCAAAAGACAAACAAAATAAACATCCCTCCCCCCGTGAATATTGTGATGCTGTGCCAAGAATACCGCTGTGGACGATGCGCGTCGACGCGTTGAGATGTGCGAGAGACAGAGAGTGAGAGAGAGAGAGAGAGAAAAAAAAGAAGCAAGGAAAAAAGCGTGTTAAAGAAAAATCACGAATGCGACGCGCGAATGAATTATTGTGTGAGTGAAAATCCACGATGATAAAGTGAGGAAAGAGGATAATCAACAACGAACGTCGTTTAACGAATAAAATTTCGGATTTGTATGTAAGAGAGCGAAGTTTCAGTGAGAGATCGAGAGAGAGAGAGAGAGAGAGAGTGAGGGCGATTGTATGCATGAAATGCAGTTGGTGAGACCGGATCCAATGTGTGAGAAGCTGTGAGATAGAAAGTATGTAAGATGTACAGAAGATGCGCGATTGGATGCGAGAAATTTTGTATGATTCGAATAAAATTGATGAAAAAAAAACGATAATTGAATAAAGAGAGCCGTTGAGATTGAGGAGCTGGCGTCGAGAGGTACCCCAACGGGGCATTCCGCGCTTTGTTATTTTGAACGACGATGTACGTTTGTGAGCGTGTATGTTATATTTTCTCGCAAGTGAATGTCCGTTACTGTTGATTCGATTAAAAAAAAAAATAAGAAGAAAAAAAACAATGAATATTTTGCTGGCACGAATTTACACTGAGTTTGATATATGTACTTGTTGTGCGCTTCACCGAATCCCCTCGCGTTGGCTCTCTTCCCGCAATGCTGTCCGGTGGCGCCAGTTCGATCAGCGCGATTTTCGAATAAACGTATTATCGAAGTACTTTTTCGGTTCGAATAAACGTCTGACCGAAGTACTTTTCGGTTCAAATAAATATAATCGAAGTACTTTTCGATTCGAGCAACCGAAAAGTTTTCGAGCTGCGAGGGCACTGAAATTACATATCTTTTATCGAGCGACGAGGAGTCGTTTGAAGGCAATTTGTCATTGAGAAATCTTTACCGTCGCCTTTTATTGAGAAAAACTCTCGGCTGTTTTTCGAGCTTAAAAACACTTTGCGTGTATTTTTATTCGAATATTCGCCATCACTGCTTCCAACCGGACGCCCCAATTGATCCTGCGTTCCTACACAACTTATTATTTAGGACAATACCTCTAAAAAAAAAACAAAACAGAAACTTCGCTGCTGTTTTCAGTTTTCCGCTTATTTTCGAAGGATTATTATTATATTATAAATATACGATTCAGCCTGGTGTGTCTTTGACAATCGCGCGTGGATTCAAACGAAAGTACCTTGAATAAATGGGCTAGTGATAAGTTAAGAGAGAAGTAAGCCGGAAGAACGGGGTGAGAGTATGCGAGACTCTGCGTGTAGAAGTTTGTTGGTCTGCGAGATGAATTATTAGTGAGAGAGAAAGTAAAATCGGCGAGCGGATTGTTTCCACGAGGATTTTCTAAATCGAAGAAGCGGTCGGACTGTTTTTCCCTGGCTGTTTCGTAGCTTCGACTTGAGTTTGTGTCTTGCTGGCGACGGGTATTTATCGTTCGTACATTTTTTGTAGCAACGAATCCGCATTTCGCCACGAATTATTATGACTTAAAAAAGAATGACAACAACAACAAAAAATCATGCGATTCGTAAAAGAGCCGTAAACAATTCTCAACCATGGTTTCTAGTTTCCTCACATTTATCACACGAAGAAATCATCCGGCGTCAGCGAGACCCAAACCGATGCTCGAAGCAAAGCAAAATAGTCGACTGTTTTAGTGTATAAAATGCAAACGAAGTTGATCCGCTCGCCCAAATCGTGAGTAAGATATCGACGAACAATTCCGTGTGCATCGAGATGAATTTTGTACTGCGTATATATCTCGAGTTGTATCAGGGCGAAAGGGGGATGAAATCCGCCCTGGAGACTCCGTGAAAAAGAAAAAAAAAAAGAGAGAAGAAAAATCGTCGTCGTAGGCGATTTGAAATTGCCGGACGTGTGTACATTTTTAACTATATATTTTCCTGTGCCAGAGAATAAGAGTGATAGGCTGGGAAGCGAGAGAGAAACGAGAAAGCGAGATTTACAGCCGAGGTGTTTTTTTTTTATTATTATTTTTCCGAAAAAGAGCGAGAGCGAGAGAGAGAAGTGAGGGCTGTGTGGATCGGTCTGTACGAGATATATTGATCTTTGAGAAGGCTATTGCGAGGAATGCCTGTGTAAGAATTGCGCCTCCCCGATCTTTTTCAATGATGTACCTGTGCAGTTGAGAGATTCTTCGTGTCGAGCGAGAGAAATAGAGAAAGAGCGAGCGAGCGAGCGAGCGAGAGACAGAGAGGATCGCAAGAGAACGAATAAATGAGGGTGCTACCATGGAACGTTATATCACATCACGTGACAAAAATCCTTATGATCTTTTATTCTGTCTTCTAATACTCTGCGAACCTCATCGCGTACCCGACGGGCCACAAAAAAATGGGAAACGACCCGAGCGAAGTCTATCCGGATACCTAAACTAACACCCTGCATTTTTCGACAAACCAGTTCGAAGCTATCCCCGCGAATTACCATTCTGTATCCGCATTTGGCGATGAGGCGAAAAATGTGTCTTTTTTTTTACAAATTATCTCTGTTTCTCTGTAATCCGTTAGCAACTTGATGATGAACTTTTTTTTTATAATTCCCGTTTGTATTTATTGCCACGAAAATCGCAACTACGGGCATAACAATCGCCGGGGTTTCGTCGTCCAAATGTGATTCTTTTTTTTTTTAATTACCTGTGTTTCTCTGTAATCCGTTAGCAACTTGATGATGAACTTTTTTTTTATAATTCCCGTTTGTATTTATTGCCACGAAAATCGCAACTACGGGCATAACAATTGCCAGGGTTTCGTCGTCCAAATGTGATTCTTTTTTTTTTTGACAAATTATCTGTGTTTCTCTGTAATTCGTTAGCAACTTGATGATGAACTTTTTTTATAATTCCCGTTTGTATTTATTATCACGAAAGTCGCAACGAAGGGCATAAACATACCCTATTTAAAAGATCCGATTAGAACCAATAAAACGGTCAAAAATCCGATTGAAACCTGTTTGAACCGATTATTTTTCAATCGGAATTTTGTCCATTTGATCGGTTTCTATCAGATTTACGTTTAAATCTGTAAAAAAAAACAGATTTACGTTTCAATCTGTAAAAAAACAGATTTACGTTTAAATCTGTAAAAAAACAGATTTACGTTTAAATCTGTAAAAAAACAGATTTACGTTTAAATCTGTAAAAAAAACAGGTTTACGTTTAAATCTGTAAAAAAACAGATTTACGTTTAAATCAGTAAAAAAACGAGATTTACGTTTAAATCTGTAAAAAAAAAACAAGATTTACGTTTAAATCTGTAAAAAAACGAGATTTACGTTTAAATCTGTAAAAAAAACAAGATTTACGTTTAAATCTGTAAAAAAAAACCAGATTTACGTTTAAATCTGTAAAAAAACGAGATTTACGTTTAAATCTATAAAAAAAACAGCTTTACGTTTAAATCTGTAAAAAAAACGAGATTTACGTCTAAATCTGTAAAAAAAAACAAGATTTACGTTTAAATCTGTAAAAAAAAACGAGATTTACGTTTAAATCTGTAAAAACCGGAGATTTACGTTTAAATCTGTAAAAACCCGAGATTTACGTTTAAATCTGTAAAAACCCGAGATTTACGTTTAAATCTGTAAAAACCCGAGATTTACGTTATGGTGAATTCAATGTCGAATGCAGAGTGCAGAGTGCAGATGGTCGACTGTTGGTTCCATTGCCGGCGTGGAAATGTTGTCTGTGGGACGGTGGAGGATCGGCCGATCGTTTCTCGTGTTCGGCCACTTCCGAGGGGGCCCAAGACAACTGTATTATCGCCGATAGCGGACCTCGGTGTCAGCAGTGCCCTCAATCGCCTCTAAGTACCCTTAACCCAATTGAATTACGAGCGTTCGACTCTCCCGTAACGTAATCGCGTATACCACCGCGCGCCTCCCCATCGCAGCAACGCGGCGTCATTTATCCTGCAACTGCCGTATCATTCGCGCAATAATCGCGGGCTCAAGTGCAGGCCAAGCGTCGCGCAAGCCCGAAAGGTTTCAAACCGCAACCCGGGAATGCGTCAGGTCTTCAATCTGTCGGACAGAACATTCGGTCTCGGTTATCGGCAATTTTTATTCAAAACGCCACCAAGTTATTTATCTTAATTTTACTTTCATCACATTCGGTTGGTGTATAATATAATTCGACAAAATTGTAATGACATCGGGACCAATTTATCGCAGTGCGTCGAAACTCATCCGAGGATGTTTTTAATTTGAAAAAAAAAAAAAAAAAAAAAAAAAAAAAAAAAAAAAAAAAATCGGTGGGAGAATTAATTAGAAAAAAATGCATACGTTTCGGGGAGACTGTTTTTGATTTCTCGTTGATCGTTCGGGCCGGAAACTGGTGAGTCAGGTCTTGTATCTGTCGGTCAGAACATTCGGTCTCGGTTATCGGCAATTTTTATTCAGAACTACTCCGAGTTATTTATCTTAATTTTATTTTCATTACTCAAAAACGGTGGCAATACAAAAATAACGACTAATCATTTGCATTCGATCGGTGTATAATTTAATTCAACAAAATTGTAATGTCATCGGGACCAATTTATCTCAGTGCGTCGAAACTCATCCGAGGATGTTTTTAATTTGAAAGAAAAAAAAAACTATGGGAGAATTAATTACAAAAAAAATGCATACGTTTCGGGGAGACTATTTTTGATTTCTCGTTGATCGTTCGGGCCGGAAACTGGTGAGTCAGGTCTTCTATCTGTCGGTCAGAACATTCGGTCTCGGTTATCGGTAATTTTTATTAAAAACGCCACCAAGTTATTTATCTTAATTTTACTTTAATCACTAAAAAACGGTGGCAATACGAAAATAACGACTGTTTGCCTTCGTTCGGTGTATATAAAAATTCAAGAAAGTTCTTCTTCGGGACCAATTTATCTCAGTGCTTCGAGACTTGCCGGAGGATATTTTTAATTAAAAAAAAAAAAAATCTCTATGGGAGAATTAATAAGAAAAAAAATGCATACGTTCCGGGGAGTAAAATTGTAAAATTGTAAAATTGTAATGATATCGGGACCAATTTATCTCAGTGCTTCGAGACTCGTCCAAAAAGACTTAAAAATTTAAGTCTTTAATTTAAAAAAAAATCTCTATGGGAGAATTAATCAGAAAAAAATGCATACGTTTCGTGAAGACTATTTTTAATTTCTCGTTAATCGTTCGGTCCGGAAACTGGTGAGAATTTGGCTGTAGCTGCGTCCGTAGCTGCATCAGCTTTGCCGACAGAACGTCCTTGACGACGCACCCGCGCGATAGGGTGACGCGCGTTGCAAGAGGCAATATTGAGCGAGATATATCGGTAGCTTGACCAACAAGCCCCCCGAAGACTAATGCAGGTCACGTGAAGTCGTTGTAAGGTCTCCTGGTGGTATCGCCGGTGCCAGAGAGGCCCCGAGTCGACGAGTATGTATCCGCCGGATGATAACCCGTCGCCTACGAACGGCGCTTCTCCCTCAGCCAAGGATAAGACACACAAGAAAAGCGACGATGACGTGAGTGTGTCCTCAGTGATTCAATTTAAAAAAAAAAAACAACGTTTGTATTTCATTCGTTCACCGGATTAGTGATCTTCGATTCGGGTACTTCCGTTGGGTCGTCGCAAAATTAATAAAGTGCCTGACGTGTCGACAGAATTTCAGCGTCGGATTGCAATCCGGACGGTCGTTTATCTGGCGATAAAAGAACGTCGTGTTCGTTCTTTGATTTTAGACCGAATTGCAAGTAGTCCGGGGATCGTTGAATCGGTTCGCGGGAAAGAAGAAAAGTTACTCGAGGAATCCTCACAACCGTTGATGTTAATTTAGTGCGGACGTTTAGAAGACATTTTCGAGTAAACTGCGAAGTAAAAAAGAAGAATCAAATATAGCTTCATGGACTGATTTTTATTGTTCAGTTTTTAAGTAAAAGAAAACTTGTTTTTTTAAATTTATTTCCAGTGACTACTGAACAGACTGATTGCATGTAGTCCGGATCGTTGAATCGGTTCGCGGGAAAGAAGAAAAGTTACTCTATGAATGCTCACAACCGTTGATGCTAATTTATTACGGACGTTCAGAAGAATTTTTCGAGCGAACTGCGAAGTAAAAAAGAAGAATCAAATATAGCTTCATGGACTGATTTTTATTGTTCAGTTTTTAAGAAAAAGGAACCTTGTGCTTTTTTTTGTAAATTATTTTCAATGACTGCTGAACAGACAGATTCCAGATAGATTGCAAGTAGTCCGGATCGTTGAATCGGTTCGCGCGAAAGAAGAAAAGTTACTCTACGAATCCCCACAACCGTCATGCTAATTTATTACGGACGTTCAGAATCATTTTTCGAGCGAACTGCGAAGTAAAAAAGAAGAATCAAATATAGCTTCATGTACGGATTTTTATTGTTCACTTTTTAAGTAAAAGAAAACTTGTGTTTTTCTTTTTAATTATTTCCAGTGACTGCTGAACACTTTTCAGTCTTCTTACATCTAACTGTACGTAACTCACGCCAATGTCGTGAGAGTTGGGGGAAAAAATTGAATAAAAAATGAAATGGCTTTAGTGTTATACGATGAGAACGTTTTGGCGCCGAGCTCATAATTTTTCGCGAATAATTGGCTGTCGGAAACCAGTCGGTATTTCAATCAGGCGACGTTCCGACTTGGCTGGTCGAGGTGCCTGAACGACTGAGTCTTTTTAGGACGCCTTCGATCTCGACGACCTATTGCCGATCGTCGGTGAGTTCGGGACGTATCAGAAGAAACTCTTGTGGCTGGTGTGTCTGCCGGCGTGTTTGCCCTGCGGATTCTGTGCGTTCAATCAGCTTTTCATGGCGTCGACACCGCCGCACTGGTGTAAGGTTCCGGGTCTCGAGGGCCTCGATCCCTCGCGAAGACGGCGTCTAGCTATTCCCACCACTCAGCAGGTGCTGAACTTCACGAACTTCGTCGCAACACACATAGATCCTCCGTTGAACGCTAATTGCTGCAGAAAGTAGACGCTTTTGGCTTAGCTTCTCGCTGCTTCGACCCTTAAAAAATCAAATTAACCGTATTAGTTGCATTTGGCCATCGAAATGGCAACTCGTAAAAAACGTGACGAAAAATCACCTTAAATCGATCTCCAGTTTTTTTTTTTTTTTTCTTTCTTCGATGTTTCCCGGATCACCGATATTTGCGAAAAATCTGGGAACGGTGAAAAAAACAGCGATAAATCATTACGTGGATCCAACTGATTTCTTCTTTTCAACTTCAAATTCAAATGATCTATGAGATCTTCCTTCCTTCCTCAAAATTTAAATGATTTATGAGATCTTTCTTCCTTCCTCCAAATTCAAATGATCTATGAGATCTTCCTTCCTTCCTCAAAATTCAAATGATCTATGAGGTCTTCCTTCCTTCCTCAAAATCCAAATGATCTATGAGATCTTCTTTCCTTCCTTAAAATCAAAATGATCTATGAGATCTTCCTTCCTTCCTCAAAATTCAGATGATCTATGAGATCTTCCTTCCTTCCTCAAAATTCAATGATCTATGAGATCTTCCTTCCTTCCTCAAAATCCAAATGATCTATGAGATCTTCCTTCCTTCCTCAAAATTCAAATGATCTATGAGATCTTCCTTCCTTCCTCAAAATCCAAACGATCTATAAAAGTGTATTGATGTTTTTTTTTACCAACCGACGAGATTTCTTCTCGCTTTTGGGTCACGAGTGCTTCGACCAAGCGAGACGGCGGGATTGGCGATGATGAAGACAAGATGTCTCACATCGCGATGAGGATTTACGAATAAAATTTAACTCGCCAGTATTTGCGACATTGAGAGTAGTCGTTGATTTCCCATGCCCACTTTCGCCTTCGCTGCACGAGGAACCGATTAGATTCGTCACGCAAGAAATCTCGTGGAGAATAATGAGAAGAAATTTTTGTCAAAGTAGGATGGAAACGAGACCTCGTACAGCCAGTGCACTCGTTACGACGTTGACTGGTCGGACATCGCTAACGACCTGACGTCGGCAAACATCACTTCTGGAAATTCATCCTGGCCGATCGTCCCCTGCGATCACGGATGGGAGTACGACACATCGGAAGTCATATCTTCCATCGTTATTGACGTGAGTTGAAGCCAATTTCAATGGATTTCCAAGTCACCGATTATTATGATTTTTTTCTCGTAAGGTTGAGTAAAACAAAAATTAAAAGTTTACGCGTTTCAGTTCGATCTGGTGTGCGATAAAGCGATTTATCCTACCATCGGTCTGGTAGCCCTCAACACTGGTGGTCCCATCGGAGTCTATCTCTTCGGCACGCTGAACGACCGGTGAGTAAAGTTTGGTTGACGCTTCTCGAGACAAAAATATCACCACGTTTTTTTTCCTTCTTTCCCCTCTGGAGCAGAATCGGGCGGAGACTGTCGTTCTTCACGTGCCTCGCCACCCTCATCGCCGGGGGATGTCTCACGTCGATATCCACCAGCTTCTGGACTTGGGCCGCCTGTAGGACACTCGTGGGGCTGACGATACCTGCGATTTATCAGATACCATTCATCATTTGTAAGAACTCAATTTTCATACGCTATTCCAGAATGCAAAGTATTGCTGATACCGTAAAAAAAATAAGTCAATATTTGTCAGAATTAAATTTTTTAAAATATGCGAAAAAAGTAAATATTTGTAAGAATTCAATTTTTTAAAATATGTGAAAAAAATAAGTCAATATTTGTAAGTATTCAATTTTTTAAAATATGTGAAAAAATAAGTCAATATTTGTAAGTATTCAATTTTTAAAAATATGTGAAAAAAATAAGTCAATATTTGTAAGAATTCAATTTTTTAAAATATGTGAAAAAAATAAGTCTCGATATTTATATATGAAGACAACAACAAAATTTGCGTGCAATTTTCGTCATGCGTTGAAACGCCAACCTCGATCTACAATTCAGCAAACGTATCACACAGTGAACTCAATTTTTAGAAATATTTCAAAAATAAGTCTCGATATTTATATATGAAGACGATAAGAAAATTTGCGTGCAATTTTCGTCATGCGTCGAAACGCCAATCCCGATCTACAATTCAGCAAACGTATCTCACAGTCTCTTACTCACGATGTTATTTGACGACAGCGTTGGAGCTCGTGGGTCCAAACTACAGGTCGTTCGTGACGGTGATGACGTGCACGTTCTACACGATGGGTCTGTGCATGCTGTCGGGTGTGACGTACCTGGTGCCGCAGTGGAGGACGTTGGCGGTGGGAACGAGCGCGCCGTTTCTCCTCTACTTCTTATACTGGTGGTCTGTAGCCACCGGGACTCGGGAGTCGCGGCAGTTTCTCCCTGTTGCAATACAATGTGTCCCATAATTTGGGCGTCGGGTTTCGTCTTGACTCAACGTGGACGTACAGGTTTCTTCCAGAGTCGCCGCGCTGGCTGCTCGCCAAGGGTCGTCTCGCCGAGGCCAACGAGATCCTCAAGTCTCTCGCCCTGGTGAACGGCAAAGAGCTGCCGGAGTCGTTCACGCAGAAGCTGAAGCAACGAATGACGATGTCGCGGACGAAGAGCGAGGAGGAGAGACTTCGCAGCGGGCCCGGAGTGCTGTCGCTTTTCAAAACGCCCAATATGCGATTAAAGACCTGTCTGATAACGCTCAATTGGTGAGAGATGCCTCGGGGAAAACGATAGAATTCATTTGGTTCACAGAGAAAAATATCAACGGGGTGGTAACAAATTTTTTGCCGTGGTAGCCGAAAATTTTGCTGTGGTAACAGAAAATTTTTCTGTGATAGCTGAAAATTTGTCTGTGGTAGCTGAAAATTTTGCTGTGGTAGCTGAAAATTTTGCTGTGGTAACAGAAAATTTTGCTGTGGAAGCTAAACATTTTTCTGTATTAACTGAACATTTTTCTGTATTAACTGAACATTTGCTGTAGAAGCTAAACATTTTGCTGTGATAGCTGAACATTTTTCTGTAGAAGCTAAACATTTTGCTGTGATAGCTGAACATTTTTCTGTGATAGCTAAACATTTTTCTGTGGTAGCTAAAAATGTTGCTGTGGTAGCTGAAAATGTTGCTGTGGTAACAGAAAATTTTGCTGTGGTAGTTGAAAATGTTTCTGTATTAACTAAAAATTCTGCTGTGGTAGATGAAAATGTTTCTGTATTAACTGAAAATTCTGCTGTGGTACCAAAATATTTTTCTGTGGTACCAGAACATTTTTCTGTGGTAGCTGAACATTTTGTTGTGTTAGCTGAAATTTTTGCTGCGACAACAAAAAATTCGTTAATACGACAATCGATATCTTATCACTCCCCGATTATTTTTCTCCGTGTCAAGAATGAAAACGTATTGTCTAAACCGCAAAAATCGATGTTTGCGTCAACAGGTTCGCGAATAATATGGTATACGTCGGTCTGTCGTACTACGGACCGGCCCTCGGCAATGAGGAGCATCTGAGCTTCCTCTTCTCGTCCCTCGCCGAAATACCGAGCTACCTCGCTTGCTGGGTCGTAATGGACCGGTGGGGCCGCCGCTGGCCCCTCTGCCTCTGCATGGTCACCGCCGGCGTCTCGTGCATCGCCACCGTCCTCCTTCCGCACGGTACTCAAACTTCCGAGGCCGAGTCTTTTCAACGACGACTCTTGCGGCTCGCGACTTAGCAACTATTTTTCGAGGCTTTGCGTTTGCTTATTGTATTGTTTCCAACACTTTTTGTCCGCGGATAAAAAGTGCCTGAAACAAAGACTATCCGCTTGGGAGGGTCGATGAAAAGAGCTATTTTCGAGGTCGCCGAGCTGTGTTTCTTGACACATATTCGGTGTTTTCTTGTCATTGTTAAATCATTCAAATGCTTATGTCAAATCCTAATAAAAGCATTTAAATCCATTCAAATGCTTTTTCCTAAAAAAAGCTGCTAAAATGTTTTCCGCTAAAAAAAAAGCATTTCAATCCATTCAAATGCTTTTTGCTAAAAAAAAGCTGCTAAAATGCTTTTCGCTAAAAAAAAGCATTTCAATCCATTGAAATGCTTTTTTTTCAAAAGCATTTCCATTTCATTACATTCAAAAGCATTTTTTTCGAAGCTTTTTTTTTTCAAAAACATGTCAATGCATTGAAATGCTTTTTTGCAGCATTTCAATGCATAGAAATGCTTTTTTTAATGCTAAAAAAATCTTGTGTCACTTTGAGATACATTTGTGTCTGCAAAAACTTTAGAATTCACTTCGAAATTTAAAAAGCTTTCCGCAGCCAAAGCAGCAATTCACTATTTCACTTGCGCCTCCCCCAGCCGCAAAGAATGTCAACATAAAAAAAAATCGTTACATAAACTTTCTGGCATTTCTAGACGCTGTAATAACGACTCTGATACTGTTTCTACTCTCAAAGTCAGCGATATCAGCGTCATTCCTCATAATCTATCCGTTCGCCGGGGAGCTCTATCCCACGCAGTTGCGAGGCGTGGCGATCGGATTCTCGGCCTACATAAGCGGCCTGGGTCTCATTATAATCCCGTTCATCACCTATCTGGTAAGCCGGAGGACGGATCTTTCAACTCGAACAAAGCAACATTGAGGAATTCGTGAATTTATTAAAGTACATAAGACAAATGATCCTATGAAAAAGTACAGATATAGATGTTAGATGTAGGTAGATTGTTTTTTGTTCTTGTTGTTCTTTTTTGTCTATAAATGAAGGTGGCGAGCCGAGAGGGTTACAACATCCGATCGGACGAGAATCCGCGAATTTCCGTCTCGTAACTCGTCGAATTCCCGTCCCGTGTTTGGGCTGTTCGCAGGGTCGTGAGAATCTCGTTCTTCCGCTCGTGATATTGGGCGTCGTGTCGGTGATGGGCGGCTTGTCGGGACTGCGTCTGCCGGAGACGCTGCACCACAGGCTGCCGCAGACCGTCGAGGAGGGCGAGCTCTTCGGCAAGGACTGGAAGTGCGCTGACTGCCTTCGTTGCGTGCCCATTAAGTACGAGATAACAATTACACAGCTTCAAATCGATAAGAGAGAGAGATTGAGAGAAAGAGATAGATAAAAATTGTGTAGTAGAAAGTATAAGTTGCGGACGAGCGGATTTGCGAAGAAAATCGCTTCACGTTGATCGAGCGTTCGAGAAAAAAAAACGATTTTTTTTGGCATTCCCAAAACCCAAAGGTAAAAAAAACGTTTTTTTTGCCACTCCCAAAACCCAAAGGTAATAAAACGTTTTTTTTTGGCATTCCCAAAACCCAAAGATAAAAAAAACGTTTTTTTTTTGGCATTCCCAAAACCCAAAGGTTGACGGAAAAATCGCGAATCTTTTGATAGACAAAAGTGTCGTCGTTGTTTTTATTTTTATTTTTTTTTTGGCATTCCGGAGCTAATTTCGCGACGCGTCCCTCGAGTCTCCAATTTCCCGTTCACCGAATTCCCACGAAAATCCACCAACGAATCCGCCCGTCCGCAATTTCCCGGTGGATTTGTGTATAGATTAGCAAGATTTTCCCGGGCCCGCGAAATATCCGTTGTGATTGCTCGCAGGCCGACCTCGGCAACGACGTCGTACGAGGATCTGTCGGTGGGCGAGGCGGTGGAGATGCACCAGGTGCCCGAGGAGACGACGACGACAACGACAACGGCAGCGCCAACGTCAACAACGACGTTCGAGGACTCCGGAGCAGCGACGCGGGGCGTTCTGAACAGCAGCGTCAGCAGCGGCGGCGCGTCTCGTCGTCTGGTGCGCCAGTCGAGCGTGATGGACACTCAGAGGGACTCGGATGGATCCATAAAGATGACCTACTGGTTCTGAATCCTCGTCGAGCGAGCGAGTCGGAATAAAAGAAAAAAACGAGAGCCACGCGTGTCTCGACGGGCGTGGATGAAAAAACAAAGGCCACTCGTTCGTCTCACGTTTTTTTTTTCCTCCCTCGCGCCTCCCTCTCAATCCTTCCCCTCTCGCGTCATTTTCTCGTCTGCCTTTTGTCTTCCCTCTTCCCTCGTTAGTCCCTGCTCGATTTTCTCACACGCGGTTGCCTCGTACGGTGTGGGCAGGGGTGAAGAGGGATGATGATGATGATCTCGCGTGTCATCGCCCTAGATATACATAGATTTCTTCCTTTTTGTCCTCCGATGTGCGTGGATGCGTGTGGTGTGCGGGTGGTCGCGTCGAAACAATCAATTTCGCGCCTCGTCTACTCGCTCGGTACTCGTGCCGCCTAGAGCCAACGTCGCTCGTCTCTCTCTCGCTCGTCCGGTGGATAACGTTACAGACGCGTCGTGCGGTTGTAGCAACTGGAAAGACGATCCCCGCCGCTGTTGAATTATTTCGTTTGCAGGGCTATGTTGACGAGAGCAACGCGCGCCACTACTTTTTTTCTACCAGACGCTGGGCGAGGGACTGACTTTATTTTGTGACGGCCCCTTAAGGGAATGTGAAACCTACTCAGTCGGTAACAAAAACTGTAATCAATCGTATGGAGATGCCGAAAATATTCTGAGGCAAAGAAAAACATCAACGGAAGCGTATTTTAATTCTCCGTCCGATGATATTTTGCTTTTATCCAGAATAAGAATAGTTTTTAAATGGCGTTCATTAAAAAATTGCGTCTATCTCTCTCGCACTCACGTGTCACGTGGTACGTGTTTCACATGCCCTTAAGGTTGTCCTTGCGTCTAATATTCATTTCGCATAAATTCGAGGAATATGAGAGAGAATTGCAAACACTTCTCGATGGTATAAAAATCGGGAAAAATTCATGCACGTTAAAGGCACTGAAAAGATTGATTTTGCATAATAATAATTCGAAAATGTTATTAACAAATTGATGAAAAAAAGTGGTTTAACAAATATTTCGATGACTCAAGTTTTTTTTTCGTGAGAATGATTGCTTTGTTTTTCTGAATACGTATGAATTTTTCCAGATTTTAGAGTTCACTTTAAATTTTGTGCGTTTTTTATGGGAAAAATAAGTGCAAATTTAGAGTGAACTCTAAAATCTGAAAAAATGCATACGTGTTCGGAAATGGTGTGGGTCAAAATAGTGAATGGTCAAAGTAGCGAATGGCCGAAATAGCGAACTTTACAACGATGGCCATTCTAGATTAAGACCATTAATTAATTTGAAGTTTGCTATTTTAGCCATTCGCTCTTTTCGTCGTTAGCTAATTTGACCCCAACCCAGACTCTTATACGCTGTAACGATCACTCCACCGAATACTTCATTGCAATAAACCTTCATTCAACTAAAACATTTGAATATGAGTTTTAAGGGGCCGTCGCATTTTTTTCGTTTTTTCTTTTTCCGTTTTCTATTCGCAAATCGTTACTACTCACCTCTCGAGGAGACGACGCTTCAGTTCCGGGGGATAAGCGACGTATATGTAGTGATCGGGCATCTCGCCGGTCGCCGCCACCAGTCTGTCCTCGCCGATCTCGATTCGACGACGGTGATCGTCCATACGGCCGTCGCCGCCCGGGTCGTGCAGCAACGAGCCCGAACCCCGCTCCGGGCCGTCCCCGAAGTCCTGGTTCTCCTCGTTGCTGTCGATTCCACCGTCATCGCCGGAACTGCAATCGCCGAACACCCATCTTGACATTTTTTTTGTGGTTGCTAGTCGCAGTAAAAAAATATGTTTTTTCGTCGAGTAACGAGAAAAAAACGAGTTCTCGACGAAAAATGCATTTGTTTTTTACCGACAGTGGCCTCCCCTCCCCTCGAAACGCAGACCCCCCGCGCAAAAGAAAGTGTGAAAAGAGTATTTTTGTAGTATGAACCGATGAAGTATTCAAAGTATGTTGTATTGGACTGAAAAAAAAAAATGTATGCTCAAGAAAATTGAATCCCCAATCACATGAGTATGTTTTTAGGGTACAATTTGCGAATAGTAACGGAAATCTGCGGTCAACAACTGAAAATGTTTATAAACTTAGGATGGACGATTCGTCAATTGTAGGTTTTTGAAAATTTTCAGTTTTTGCCCTCAGATTTTCATTACTAGTCGTAAATTATACCTTTAAAAAATACTCTTGTGATTGAGGATTCAATTTTCTTGAGCATGAAATGAGTATTTTTCAGTCCAGTACGACATACTTTGAATACTTCGACGGTTCGTACTACAGAAATACTCTTTTCATACTTTCTTTTTTGGCGGCCTCCCAACGAAAATGTGATTATCGAATTTGCGGTAATTGCGGTTGTCGCAGGGATTATTTACTTGAGTAGCATGGAGATGACGTAGTAACAGGCGGATATTCCCGTCGACAGAATGAGAAGAAAAGTGATGAGGAGATACCAAGGCGTGTGCCGCGGCTGTCTCCTCGAGTCCTCCCAGTATTTGTCGCAGCTCAGGTACCAGCAGATCGCTCGATTGAGCTCGCCTGAAAACCAAGACAACGGTTTTATATCCTTTGGGCTATTCGAAGCTCGTGATTTTTCGGGTGTTCGCGCAAAACGGAAAATCACGACGCTCTACGCACCTTCGATTTCTTGAAAATCCTTGACCGAGAGATTGGCCAACAGTCCGGCGATGCAGTCGCGAACGAGAATCTGCGATAATTAGTACGAGACATTGCACATTAAATTTACTGAAAAAGTTAATTTTGGATAACAATAATTAAAAAATGTTATTAACAAATTGATGAAAAAAAAATGGTTTAACAAATATTTCGATGACTCAAGTTTTTTTTTATGAAAATGATTCCTTCGTTTTCCTGAATACGCACGAATTTCTTCAGATTTTTAAGTTCTCTTTAATTTTTGTACATATAATTTGTACATATTTTCCATATAAAAAACACAAATTTCAAAGAGGAATTAAAAATCCGAAAAAATGAATACGTATCCAGAAAAACGAAGGAATCATTTCCATAAAAAGATTCGATGTAAGAAAAAAAAGTAAAAAGAATCCGCGAGCCACGTGGGCGTCAAAACGTCCCTCATTGAGCACCGAACAAGTGCAAAAAAGCCTCGACCAATGTACACCAAAAATGTCGCGTGAATTATCGTGATTCTCGATAGAAATTCATGGCAAAACTGACTTCGCACTGTAACTTGAGCTTCTGAAGTTCCTCGGGTTTGCAGTTCGACTTGAGCTTCCGAATTTCGAATTCCTTGCTCCGCTCGCGCTTGTCGACGGCGGCGGGTAGCGAGGCCTCGACGAGATTGCTCGCCTCGTCGTCCTCGTCGGCGGGATTCTCGCCGTCGGGATTGTCGCACGCGGTGCTCTCGTTGTCGGGGCCGATGTTGACGCGGTACGACGACGGTGACGACGTCGAGGACGAGGTGGACGACGAGGACGCCGTTCCCGGGTTGCCGGCCGAGCCGGTGACCGGCGAGTGTCCGGATTCGGTCGAGCTCGTCGATCCCGCGTTCCCCGCCTCGAAGGCGCCGGCGCCGCGTTTGCAGTGTCGCTGACTGTTCGAGTTGTACGTCGAGACCGCCGGAGCTATTTCGGACTTGTCGCTCGTGTAGACTCGCACGAGTTCGCGACACTCGCACGACGTGAACGACGAACTTCGGCGATTCTGCGTGCTCTCCCGCCACACCTGGATATCCGTGTTCAGGGAACCCGCGGGATCGTCTATCAGCGAACTGTCGAGATCACCGCTGCCCAGAACGTCGCATCTCATTATGTCGCAGTAATTGGCCAGACAGACCGCGTCTTCGGCCTGTAAATTACGAGAGAATTAATTCACTGTGCGTTCATTCACTAAAATATGGCAAAGTGTGAACGAAAAAATTAAGTGGACAGCCCAGGATCGTTCTAATTAGTGTATAAACGATTCATAGCCCTGGTTAAAAGATTTGGTTAGAACCAATAAAACGGACAAAAATCCGATTGAAACCTGTTTGAACCAGAGTTGTAAATCCCGAATTTTTACAGAAATAAAATTGATGGTACGAAAATTCAGTGGACAGCCCAGAATCACTCTAATAAGTCTATAAACGATTCATAGCCCTGGTAAAAAGATCTGATTAGAACCAATAAAACGGACAAAAATCCGAATGAAACCTGTTTGAACTAGAGTTGTAAATCCCTAATTTGTGTAGAACTAAAATTGATGGTACAATTGGCTTTATAATTATGTTTTTATATTAATAGCTTGTAATGATTATAATATGATGCGTAAACTTTTAAATACAGGCAAGAAATATTAATTTCCCATGAAACTTTATGGTAATCTTATTGAAAAAATGAAGAAATCTTGTTAACGCATTGCGGAAATAATGGAGGACTGTGCTTGTCCATTTTTCTCACAATTTCTCCGAAAATGTAATTAAAAATTCGGGGATTACGAAGCAGGTGGATAAAACGCTCTAAAAAAATTGTCCAAAAATTAAGACAAACGGTTGAATGATAATAAAAAAACACTAAAATACACTATCATAATAAAATATACTAAAATACACTATAAGAATAAAAAAACATTAAAATAAACTATGATAATAAAATACCCTAAAATACTGATCACCGCTCACCGTATTAACGTTGCTCTTGTGCCTGCTATCGAAGTGGGCGTCTAGATGTTTCTCGGCGTAGAAAGACTTGCCGCAAAGACCGCAGGTCCACTGCGAGGTTCTGTGTTGAAATTTCGCCGCTTGCTGCGGATGAAATATATCGCGGCTCTCGTGGAACGGGCATTCCAGCGGTAACTCGACCTGATACTTTTTCAGAATTGGTATCCATCGCTGCGAAAAAAAAGGAGCACGATGAGCCACAAAAAAAAAATTAATCACACGCGGTGTCCGCACGAATTACTCCGCATTGCGTTCCTCTCACCTTCTGGACGATCCTCCGAACGACAGAGGCACGATCTCGGGGGCATGATATCTTAAACACGGTCGGTCCTGGCCACGGAATAGCTGACAGTAGTAGCACCGCTACGATCTACATTAAATTACACAAGAACACAAAAAATCCAATCTTTCTTATATTAAAAAAAAAAAAAAATGCAAAAAAAAAAATAATAAACGGACGCGAAAAACGCGAGTTACGTCGTCGATGCCACGAGTGTCGATCGATACTCGTGTGACATTATTGTTTAGGACACTGCGGAACAACGTCGTGGCGTCTCGTAATCGCTAAAGAGTCGCTCGTCGAAGGCGCTCGACTCCCTCGGGCGATGGATCATCGGGGCCCCGAGGCGCAAAAGCCTCGACAAGTCCTCGGGATAATTATTGCTGCCTTCGTCGAGGCGATATTTACCTCCAAGTGGCAAGGTTTGGTCTTCATTCATAGCCTTATACTTCCTCGAAGCTCTCGACGAGACTTGGTATTTTCGCGTTTTGCTCGAGCCACCCTCTCTCGCAGCTCCTCTGATTATACTGTATATATCGCTATCTCGACGCCCCGCGTACCCTCCTCATGCGCTCGCGCACAGTCGTCATCAACCCCCGTTCGCCGCTCCCCTTCAGCCCCTATCGAGGCTCCTTTCGGCCTATCAACCCTCGCTCGACGCGACGCAAGACTCGCAAAGTACCGCCCGGCGTCGATGAGAACGCGCAATCGCACTATAATAATCCGCAGGCTCGCAATTTTCGACTGACAAAATTTGCGCTTTTTTTTCATTGTGATTCAACTTTATTTAGAAACAGTAATTGCGTATATGAAAACCAATGAACGATTTTTCATTTTTTTTTTTTTCAACCGACGTTTTTTATCTCCTATAATTCGAAACAGCGTAATTGCTATATATTTATAATATCCGTCAGTATAAGATTTTCGTTTTTTTGTAGTTTTTTGTTTGTTTGTTTAGTTAGTAACAGATTCGAGAGAAAGTTCAAACTATGTTGAGTAACCGGGGCTGGGATGTATAACGTTAGTTCCTTCTTCTTCGTTTTTTTTCTTCTTCTACACTGTCGTATCGATCGATTATGGATCTTTAGCGTCCTCGCGATCAAACGTGACGCAACACGCAAAGACATCATTAATGAGGCTTCTCGAGAACCGACGATTCGATGAATTCTTTTTGTGAAGTTTCGAAGAATATATTACGGGCATGCAAGCGGTTTAAGCGGGTTTTCCATTGTAGAAGCGGTTTCACAATTTTCTGGGGTAACGAATAAAGCGATTCTCCTACTTTTACAAACGTATTCTTCGTTTGTAAGCTATTGATTTAATTTCACTCAAATTTATCGTGTTTAAAACAATTTTCGACGCCGCCTTCTGCAACAATCGCATTTTATTCGAGGTCCAATTTTTAAAAGTGAAAATTCGCATTTTCTGTATCTAATTGGAGTCCTTAAATCCTGACTGACATTTCAATATCGTTATTTCTTCGAAAACTCGCAGGAAGAATTCGACAAAGTTCGCACGGTTGAAAGTTAAAAATCGCCCGAGTGTCGTTCAAACTTTCGTCAATCGGTTGGATCATTTGTCGATTTTATAATTCGATTCGATTCAATTGATCGTCGTCAGAGTTGCGCTTCCGCCTTACACGGTGAATGCGTAAGAAAGAGAAAAGAAAACGACAACAAACCAAATGAACATGCGCTTTACGTTCGCCTCGGCATTTTATAACTGTTATTATCAATCGATATCTCTCTGTGTAAGTCCGTCGAGCCGACTAGAGTATGACAAACGGTCAAGTTCCGCTACATAAAATCGTCGTACTCGTTGTCGTAACTGTAACTGTCGTACTCCGTGAGATGGGTGTTCTCGCCCTCGATCTTCAGCTTCGCCTTGCCCTTTCCCTTCTTCTTTCCCTTGTCGCCCTTCTCCAACTTTTGCTTCTCTATCGCCAGATTCTCCATCGTCGTTTTGATCTTTTTCAGACTGATCGACGATACTGCAAACAGAGTTTCACCACCGGTTACTTCGTTCTTTTGTAGATAGAATAAACAAAACAAAAAAAAAACATATTTCGTCTATGAATGAAAATTAGCAACTAACGATTCACGGCTATGCGATTTATGAGCTCCTCGGCGAATCCCGGAAACTCGATGTGCTTGTTGTAGAGGTTGATTTTTTGCGCGAGGGCGTCGCAAAAAGCGTCAAATTCTTCCTTGGTGTCGGGCGTCATTGCGTCGAGGCCGGAGGACTCCGTGACGCCTTCAACGAGAGTACAAACGAATTTAGTAACAGTCAATTCCTCCATCCTTCTTTTTTTTTCTTCGTCGAAATAAGCGTTTTTTTTTTCGTCGCATCCTCTAAGACGCTACAGCCAGGAACAGTACGGGAGATTGATATAGAACAACGACAAAGTACGAGGTGAGTACAAAAACTGACTTGAAGACAAAGTATTGTTCGTTTGCGTTAAATCGCCATTTTTATTACGTTATTACATTATTTCGTAAATTTTAGTTTTCTTGCTTCTCTTCGTTCGTTATTAGCTTTTTCTTTTTCTTTTCTTCGTAGTAGAATTGACAATATTGATTGAAGCGTTGTACAACGTTATGCTATCTATCTCTGGTACGGTTCCTGACAGTGTTGCGTGTGTGGTTTTTTTCCCCTCGTATTTCGCATATTCGAGCGTTACATTCGAGTGATTTTTTGTTGTTTCTTCTACTATTAGTGATTAAAGACGATAAAAGTGACTCCTTGGGTCTGTCGTCGTTCGTCTGATAAATCTCGTTCGCGTACAAATGTTTTTTTTCTTGCTTCTTCTCGCAGTCGAATGTTTCGTTTTTCACGAGAATTTTGAAAACTATAAACGTGATTTTTGTGTAAAAAGCTGTCCCAGAGACAGACGTCTTATGGCGCTTTTTAGTGGCAGTTATCGTTGGTCTAATCAATCTCCTTCGCGTACAAATTGTTGAATCGTCATTTAGCTTTATAATACTGTATAATAGTTGCGTATACCGTAACCTTATCGCGTTTCTCGTCGGATCGGCACGCATCTGTTAAAATCTATCTTCCTAATCACTTACCGAAACGAAAAGTCTGATAGTCGTTACACTACTTTCGGCCAACCTGATCGTACAATTTTCATTTTTTAAGTACATTGGAATTTTGCACAAATCTTTTTTTTTTCTCCGATATACATTTTTGCGTGACTACAGAGATAGAAAATTAAAGCTAGTATTATAAATAAAACACCAAAGAAACACATTTTTTTTGCTAATGATTAAGGAAAGATCCAGGCGAATCTTCGAGAACACTCAATTTTTGGTTTCAACGAAATTAAATAACTTTATAAATTTCATTTGTTATTAGTCGAATTAAGTATAATTTATTAATCAACTTAGTTGCGAAAATTTGAGTTAATTAATTAGATAATAGCAGAATCACCAGACGATCGAAAAATATAAACTTTCGGCTTTTCGCGTAAAATCCTCACCTGGGTCTCCCCTCGATCGATTTTAACATCATTTTTTCACAAATTCCTCCGAGACCTCACGATTTAATATTAGTTCGAGTAAAAAAAATTCATGCAACTTCCTTAACAGCGAAATAATAATAAAACTCCGTGGCGGAAAAAAATCGACAATTTTCGGCGAGGGATTAAGAAAACGTGATTTCGTCAGTGCAATCTTTGGAGTTGTTACGCCGCAGCGAGAAACGTTGTAGATTATTCGAGGACACGGAATAATCGACGCGTACAGCGTGAAAGTAGAAAAAAAAACAACGAAAAATTGTGTTTCTTCGTCTGGTTTGTCGGCAGAATGTTGCGAGCGGATTTGTTCGATTCTCTCTCTCTTTATACGCGTCTCTATTTCTTATCGCTTTTCGCGGGTTTACGGGGACTAAAGTCTACAAGGTTGGACAAACCAAAAGTCTCCATGGCGAGCCTGAGATCGGCCTCCTCTTGCAACCTCTGCCTTCTCAGGAGTTCGGCCCTCCTCTCCTCGGGCGTCAGCGCCTCTTCCTTTTCCTTGGCTTTCCTCTCAGCCTCTTCCTTTGCCTTTCTCTGCAATCGACAAGAAAACAAAATTAGTCTCCCGTTTTCATCTTTTTCTTTCCTATTTTTTTCCCCTCCTCAATACAAACCTCACGCTCCTCGATTTTTTCGTTCAAATTTTTTTTTGGCTTTGGCTTGGCCTTTGGCACTTCAGCCGGCTTCTCCACATCCTTCTTCTCCTCTCCGACATCCTCCCAGCTGTCCTGTTGATACATCAAATGTCAAACAGTCAATTTCTATGCGGAGCCTCAAAAAAGAGCCTTAAGAGGATGTGAAACATCCACGTCGAGCCCAGTCGGTATAAAAAACTGTAATGAATGTTTCTGACGGATATTTGCATTTACAGCTAAAAGAAGAAATTCATTCACTGTGGATTTCACCAGTGCAGTGAATGAATTTCTTATCTCAGCTTATTTTACAGCTAAAAGAAGAAATTCATTCACTGCAGAATCACTTCATTCACTGTGAATGAATTTCTTATTTTAGCTTATTTTACAGCGAAAAGAAGAAATTCATTCACTGCAGATTTCACCAGTCCAGTGAATGAATTTCTTCTTTTAGCTGAAAATGCAAACATGCGTAAAAAAACGTTCATTACAGTTTTTATTACCGTAGTCTGTATTTCACATGCCCTTAAACAACTCCAAAAAAGAAAAATTTCAAGAATCCCAAACGCATCTACGGACTCCCAACTTTTTTGGTGTCACCAGTGTCCCTATTAATTTCCCCAATTTCCTCAAACTGTCTACAACCAAAAAACAATTTTTTTTTGTAACAGCCACACAGTTAACATTGACTCCAACATATGTTGAAGACCCATCCGATTTTATAATAGAAAAAAAAAATAAAAATAAAAAAAAAAAACCATCGGTTCGATATATGCGACGATGGCTGCTGTTTAGGTCAGCAAAAAAAAAATTGCTCCGATTGACAAAAATGTCGCGACCAAAAGCGAAAGCAGGTCGGGTGAAATGACTTTTGATCGAAATTCGCGGTAGAATCGCTTGGAAGGGGATTTCAGCATGGCGAGCATGTGCTCGTTGTCAGGTTAAGCCCGCGGGTAACGCGACCGATTGGTGGATTTCCTATATCGAAGCGAGAGTGTCTCAAGGATACGCGGCGGCCGAAGATTCTCACCTTGACGTCCTCCTCCTCGTCCTCGCCTTCCCACTTGTTCGATCTCATGGCAAGTTCAAATTTCGCCGCGACATTGTCAGCATCTGCAACAAACGTCCGGACGGTGACGATTTCGTTGGGCACGTCCGCGGAACCCACGGATCAACGATGTAATTTCGCATATTTTTTTTTTTATTCTTACCCCACTCGTCCTCCATCGCGAGACTCGACGACTATTTGAAGACAGCGGGGGAATAAAAAAACTCGGCGGTCTGTGATGCACGGTGAAACATACGACGTGATGTGCGGGGCGACAGCAGCCGAGGGAGAGACTTCTCGGCTCTGATGGGGAGTTGAGACTCGACGACTCGTCAGCGGACGAAACGAACTCGGGCGAACCTGAGCGACTGAATGCCGAGGCCACGGGCTCACGGCGAGCCTCCCCGGACGCGCGGAGAGAGATCGCGGTCGCGGGGCGAACCACGATTTTCTTCTATTTTACCGCGTTTCGCTAATGAAATTTCTTCTTTATCGATAGAAACCTGAATTATCATTTTCGCATTGAACTCTTATATAGAGTAAATTAAGAAATGTTTGAAAAGTGATTGTAAAACATGAAATGTGGCGTCTTTATCGGAAGAACGGGCTTACAACATTTTTGGACGATTTAGAACGTCGGTTTTGGCGTATTTGTGAAATTTCAAGGAATCGCTACGAATTATTTTCGCGTTGAACTCATATCTAAATTAAGACATTTTGAAAAATTACTGTAAAACACGGAAAGTGGCGTCTTTGTCAACCGAATGGCTCACGAAATTTTTGGACAATTTAAAACGTCGGTTTTGGCGTATTTGTGAAGTTTCAAGGAATCGCGTTTTAGAGAAGCTCCTATAATTGTCTCTTTATTGAAAAACAATTAGAAGCTTTTTTTATCGATGCAACATCATTTGGAATTCTGAAATAATTTCTGAAGACCAAATGTAGCTTATCGGGATGCGTCATAATTCAATTTTTAGGTACAATATACTTTTGAAGTTCATATGAAATTTCTTCCTTATCGATAAAAATCTTATACGAATTATTTTCGCGTTCAGCTTTTGTATCTAAATTAAGAAATGTTCGAAAAATGATTGTAAAACACAGAAAATGGCATCTTTTTCAGCCGAACGGCTTACGAAATTTTTTGATACATTCAACCGTCGACTTTGGCGTATTTGTGAAGTTTTAAGGAATCGCGTTTTGGAGCGAATTTATAGCTCCGGTAATTGTCCTTGTTATTGAAAAATGATTAAACGCTTTTTTATCGATGCAACGTCGTTCGAAATTTTGAGATAATTTCTAAACATCAATTGTTGCTTGTTCGGACGCGCAATAATTCAATTTTTAGGTACATTATTCCATATTTTAAGTTCATATATTTTTTTAAGTTTATAATTTTAATGACTACTGGTCTATAAATATCGTTTAAAAATATCTTTGAACCCAGAAAGGAGACGAAAAAAAGAATTCTTCACGATTAAAAAATGTATTGATCAATGTAATATAATTACAGTCACGTTACCGGCGAGGATGAGGGTCAGTGACCCGCCGCCCGGCATAGCGGATGGACGTGTACAAGCGGTAAGAGAATTGCCCTATATAGTTTTCCCGCCAAAATATTCCCGTATATTTACAAATGCATTTTTATCGATTGCAGCGCAACGTATCGACGTAGATTATGCGCCTTCGGGCTGATAATTCCGTCGCTAGAGCAATTACGATAATATGGCACTGTGGAAAAACGCCGAATCCATGCTACAGAGAGAAAAATATCTGACGACTGGTTGCCGAACTCTCGACGCGGCTCTGAGAGGGGGAATATCGCGTAGAGGAATAACGCAAATTTACGGAGCCGCAGGGACAGGAAAGACGCAGTACGCGCTGCAGTTATGTTTGGCCGTTCAAATTCCAGAGACGGAAGGAGGCTGCGGGGCTCGTGAGATTTAATTATGTTTATTGTAATCGATATTTACTGATTCATTCAATTGATAACCAATCTGGAAATGATTTTATAGTTTTATTTTTTAATTACATTTTTTTTTTTATTTAAAAAAGAAATTTATTGATTTACTGATATTTACTGATTTGTTCAATTAAATTTTTTTTAACTAAATTAAATTAAACTTTTTTAAAAAAATTTTAATTTAAAAAAGAAATTTATTTATTAAAAAAAAAATTCTTTTACGATTTTCATGAATTTACGACTTTTAGCTGCAGCCTACATTTGCACAGAGTCCGTTTTCCCGACGAGGCGATTACAGCAATTACTAAAATCTTCGGAGTTGGCGAAGAATCACGGAGCATCAGGAGACAAAATATTCGTCGAACACGTTTCAACTATAGTAAAAAAAAAAATGTATCACTAAATTACGCAAGAATTAAATAACGTCATACATTAATTTTTTTAATTTACAGAGTGATTTAGAAAGTTGCCTATTTGAACGACTGCCTTCCCTCATATCTTCTAAAAAAATCGGTCTCCTGGTGATCGATTCGATAGCCGCGCCCTACAGGGTCGAGTACAACGTGCAGGAGTTGAAAAACAGAGCAAAAAGTCTGCGTTCCATAGGCCAGAATTTGCACAATTTGTGCAGAGACTACGAACTTTCGGTGGTTTGCATAAACCAGGTAAAATAAAAAATAAAATCCACACAAATAATATCGATATTCAATAATAACGCCAAAACATTATATTAATAAATTACGAATGTATTTTTTTTTTTTTACAAAAATTCGTTGACTATAAACTAATTCGAGTCTCCAGGTTTCAGCCGCGGTGGACTGCAAGGATTCGGCAATGACCTGCAACGGAGATTTGCCAACATTGGGGATAACTTGGTCGAGTTTAATAACAAATTCGTTCTGTCTGGAGAAAAACGGCGAGAGTCGTTTTTTGCACCTGAGAGAGTCGCCGTATTTGCCTCGCAAGTCGATACCATTCGTGATCCATCAGTCCGGTGTAAAGGGTCTTTGATACAATAAAATAAATAAATAAACTTCATAGTAATTTGTCTATTTCGATGAAAGCGTCGTCGTTCATTTTCCTAACAAAATCAACGGGCGTCCACTGATTACGCGGATCCGTCGTGGTGAATGGATCGAGAGTCTCCTCGTCGATCCTCTCGATTTCGTTGTCGATAATGAGCCTGAACGAGTGCAGAAAAGTCCTGTGAGGCTCGCAATCCTTTCTCTCGCTGTACGTGTAATCGCCGATTATCGTGTGACCTATGTGAAGACAGTGAACCCTCAGCTGATGCCTCCTGCCGGTTCCGGGCCTCAGCAGCACTTTCGTCGCTGGTTTTCCGTTTCTCAGACCTCGTTCCAGTACCAGCAGAGCTGTGCGACACTCGCGCGGCTTCTCGCACATTATATCGTCGTCCGTACACATTTTACGGTTTCCGTCCTTCTCTGTGGAATCTTCGCCTGCGTAGGTAACGAGATTGTCATTTAATTAATACGTTTACTGTAATTGGTTAAAGCTAAATAGTTATTTTTAAGCAATATTATTATTATTTTTTAAGAATTAATTAAATAAAATAGAAAAATAAATAAATAAATAGATATTTAAAAATAATATTAGTATTATTTGAAAAAAAGTAAATAAAGTAGAAAAATAAATGAATAAATGACTAAATAAGTAAATAAATAAAAAATAAATAAATAAATGAATAAATTGATATTTTTAAGTATATTATTATTATTTAGAAAGAGCTATTTTGTCTTTACAGTTAGTATGAAATTATAGTATGGAATTATCATTAGATTAACTATAATTTCATGCTTATTATGATTATTCTCATGCCAGTTACTATTGTTATTGATGAATTGACAATTGTCACACTAATGTCACCGGTTAATTGATAATTGGGAAGCACAGAATTTGGGTTTTAAATCCAGTTGTGACAAAATCTAAAAACCACAGATCAGACAAGAGTTGCCCAATAATTAATGATTTGCTTGCGCCACTGACCCACAGCCTTTTCAATAATCATCCTATCGTTAGCGACATGACCGTGCACCAACGCCAGATAATATTTTCGAGCCAGTCTCTTCTCAAAGGCTGAGGAGGCCTCCCTGGCCGACTGTTTGGTCAGAGCCACGCAGATAACGCCGCTGGTGGCAAAATCCAGTCTGTGCACAAAATAAAACTCGTGCCCAAGTTTGGGATTCGCCAGATCCGGAAAGAGGCTTCTTATCCGCGTCTGCAGCGTGTGCTGCAAAAAAAATTGGAGCGATCAGGCGACGAGCTGCGAACTGGAAACTCGCAGGGCGAAATAATCGGATCGCCTACCTTGTTGTCATTGTCGTTGCTGTTGATCAGCATGTCGTAAGGTTTTTCGAGAACGAGAAAATTCTCGCTGTAGCGCAAAACGCGAACGCTCTGCTGCTGCATCTCGCCGACGGAATCGTTTCGCCGGGCAAAACTCTTCGTCGTTTCGTCCCGTCGCGAATTCGTCGCGAAGCATGTGCTGCGAGGCTCATGAAAAACGCTGTTTATCAGGTAAGTCTGCAGCTGTCTCGGCAATTTGTAGAAGAGAAAAATGCCGAATATCAGCCACAGCCAGATCATGCTCGTCCCGGGTGACGAGACACGAGGAATCTCCGCGAGAAAAATCCGAGGCCTCGTAAATAAACGCTGAAGCATGGGGGAAACATCGAAAAACGCCGCTACATGCGCACGAGAATGTCGCGGGCTGTGCGTTGCAGTGCGGATTCGCCTCTTTCGGGGAAAGGACGTGGTGGGCATCGCCGAGAGAGACCTCCATGAAGTTGGCCGACTGACTTTCACTTTTTAATATTTTTCTTTTTTACATCGTTTGATATTCGTTTGATATTGATTGATAGCCTAATATCAATAATTGATAGTCGATAGTTTTTTCTTCGGGGAGAGCCCGCCAAGAGGACGTCTTCTTCTTCTTCTTCTTCTTATTTAGGGCTGGCTCCGGTAACCGCACTATTGCGGGTATAACCAAACGGCCATGTAAAACAGACTGTGGTCGCCGGTCAGGCGACGTAACTTGTAAGTGCGGCTTGAAGGCGCTATGCGATGCACGAAGGTTGGATGGTACTACCATACCGGCTGAGGGAAATATGTGGACGTCTTGACGTGTGTGCGGAATTTGACAGGAAGAGGCGCGGAAGTATGAGAGGGTAGCGATTTTAGAATTCAAGCTTGCAGGAATTTAGAAAAGACATAATTGGCGTAATTATACGTAGAGAAGGTATCGCTATGAGAGATTCTATGTTGTAGGGAGCTGGGATCTTAGAGGAAGCCAGAGCATGAAGTAAAGAGGCGCGCTGGCCATCAAAGCGGGGGCAAGCCCAGAAAACATGATTGAGGTCCTCCTCCTCGTGACCGCACGAGCAGGAAGGAGACTCTTTCATATTTTTCCTGAAGAGACTGGCGGATAGATTATAATGATTTGAACGCATTCTGTTGAACATAACTATTGTTTTTCTGTTTAGTTTCTTAAACTTAGCAAACCAGGGTTTGTAAGAATGGTTGTAAAATAAATCAAAGTACAATTTGCCTTTATGATTGCTTGAGAGTAGAAGGATTCGTTCTGACGAGGAGGAACATTTTTTACGGGAAATTGGGAAGAATTCCGATGGAGGTAAGGGAGAAGCATAGTGGGTGCCATCGCTAATAGCCGCTTTAGCCAGCGCATCAGCCACCTCATTGCCCGGGATGCCAATGTGACTTGGGATCCACACCAACCGAATATTGAAATTTGAATTGAACGCTGTAATAAGATTCGTGCGAATTGCGAGAGAGATCGGAGAACAGTAGTTGGAAAGAGCAGGGGAGAGCAAGGTTTGAAGGACACTGAGAGAATCCGTGAATATGCAAGAGTTCGGAATATTATTTTCTATAATTAGATTTATGGTCTGGTGAATAGCTAGGGCTTCTGCTGAGAAAATGGAGGCATGAGAACTTATACGATATTTGAGTGAAAGGGTGAGAGACGGACTATGTATGGCGAAGCCAACATATGTGCCCTCTCCTTTTTTTTTAGAACCGTCTGTGTAAAAGGTAACCGAGTCGTTTAGTTGATTATGGAAGGAGAGAAATTCAGCTTTCGGGTCATTAGAGGAGAGAATGGATCTGCCAGTAGAAATGTCGATAGAGGAAGGCGGAAATGAATGTGATGGGGGAATAGAAAAAATCGGTGGAAAATCAAAGGGTTGTATGTGACATTTATAGTGAAAAACTCTATAGTACGCATGAAGCGTAGGGAGTTCTAGAAGGGAACGATAATTTTCTTGCGAAAGTAGAAGTTGTTGCAGTTGAGGAATCATTGTAAGGAGAGGGTGCCAAGAAGTGGAAAAAATTCTAAGGAGAAAGTTATCGGCAAGAGATTGAAGCCTGAAGTGGAGAATTGGTTCTCCAGCCTCGGCCAGCACTAAATTATTAGGAGTGGATTCCCTGAGACCCAGAGACAACCTCAAAGCTCTCCTCTGAATTATCTCCAATTTCTCAAGGAGCGGATGGGATTTATAGAGAATAGCCGGAGAACCATATTCTATAGAGCTTCTAATTAGAGCTCGATAAACAAGAACGAGAGAAGAGGTGTCTGCGCCCCACCAGGTAGAACGAAGGCATTTGATTATATTTAACAAGTTTTTGCATTTGGAGATGAGGACAGTGAGATGGGGTTTCCATGTGAGACGATAATCCAAGGTTAAACCCAGGAATTTGGTTTCTGTGGTGCCTGTAACTGCAACAGAATTAATGAAGACTGATGGAAGAGTGGGGTCGAAATGTTTGCGGGAAAAAACAACTAGCTTTGATTTTGTAGGTTCTATGGCAAGGCCTTTGTCGAGGAGATAGTCTGAGGCGTTATCGAGGCTGATTTGTATTGAGGAAATGGAGTTGTGAAGGTTATTAGATCTAGAATAAATGACGATGTCATCAGCAAATTGAAGACAACGGCTCTCGGGATGTAAACTATCTTCTAGTCTGTTCGTGTAGAGAATGTAAAGGAGCGGACTTAGGATGCATCCCTGAGGTACGCCCCTGTGCGAGGTGTAAGGACCGAGGATTTCTCCAGATATTTTAAAGAAGATTGAGCGTGAGGAAGTCAAGTTATAAATGAATTTACAGTAGTTCCAAGGAAAACCAATCTCACTAAGGTAGTGCGTGAGAATGCCGGGGTCAACGTTGTCAAATGCGCTAGCTACATCAAGGAAGATGCAGGAGGTAAACTGATTTCTCGCGAAGCCGGTGTAAATTTCTGTAGATAAAATAGATAAATTATCAGTGCAAGAGCGAGATTTGCGGAAGCCAAATTGTGACTTAGAGAGAAGGAGGTTACTCTCAAGCCACTGAATCATACGGGTGTGGACCAGTCTTTCCATAAGTTTAAGTAGGCAGGAAGCAAGTGAGATGGGACGGAATTTGCCAGGGGTGGATTTCGGAATAAAAAACAGAAGAAATTCGTGCCACGAGTTGGGGAAAATGCCTTGAGCGAAAAATTGATTGAAGGTGTTTAACAAAAGGCTAAGGATGGAGTTCGGGAGGTGGTGAATGATGGTGAAGTCAATTTTATCTAAGCCAGGAGCTGCTTTAAGGTTGCCTAAACTAATTGCCGCCCTTAACTCTCCAAGGGTGAAGGGACCTTCTAGATGTGGGTTGTTTTGGAATTGTTGTGGAAAGTTCGGATAAAAGCAGGTAGGGGGACAGATGGTGGGAATTAAACTTTGCATTTTACTTTTGGAGGCTTCGTTGGATGGAAATGATGAAGAATCTGGTATATGTCTGTCACGGAAACGTTTAATTTTGGACCAAACAAAATGAGAGGAGGTTCTAAAGTCTAAAGATTTAGTAAAATTAATCCACGATTCTCTTTTCGCTTTTCTAAAAGTACGTTTAGCGATAGCTTCGTATTTTTTAGCATTTATAAAATTTTCGAGGTTTGCCGAGCGCCTAAAAGCAGCCCAGGCTTGTTTGCGGTCAGAGTTGGCTTTCTGGCAGTCCTGGTTCCACCAGATGGCGTGACGAGTTTTTAAAGGTTTGCTAGAGGTCTTGCGGTTATTGAGATTGAAGTTAGGTATGGCTGTAGTGATAGAGTCGTTTATTGCATTAACAATATTGTTATATTGAGTTAAAGGCAAAGGGTCGGATAATGAAGGAGCCAACGATTCTAGTGTCGATTTAAAAAGAGGCCAGTCTATTTTCTTAATAGGGAAACGGTGAGAGGAGAAGGATATAGTGGAGAAAGAGATACCGAGGGAGATGGAAATTGGGAAATGGTCGCTCAGCATCGAATCCTCTTCTACACGCCATGTGCAGAGAGGAATCAAATGTGGCGAGACCAATGTTAAATCTATAGCTGAAATAGTGTTGTTGTTGTTAGGCAAATGGTCTGGTTTGCGAGTAGCTGAGCCATCATTTAAACAGGCAAGATTGTAGTTTAAAAGCGTATCTGAGAGAATTGAGCCAGCTGTTTTATCTTCTGAGCAACCCCAAGAAGTGTGGTGGCAGTTGAAATCGCCCGCTATGATTGTATTACTAGAGAAAGCCAGTGAATTGAAGAGTTGTCTCCATTCTGAAGGTTGAGTGATATAAGAAGGGGATCTGTATAGGGAAACGATAGTTAAAGGACCGGAGGCAGTGGATATGGAAACCGCGAGGGTTTCGAGGAAATCCGAACGGTGATAAATAGAATTTACTTCAGAAAAAGGAATATTTTTTTTAAGGCAGATGGCCAAACCTCCACCGCTGGTAAGTTCTCTGTTTTTGGTAATTATGTGAAAACCATCTAGTTTGGGGATGGACGTAGGGGTGAGCCATGTTTCAGATAGTACAATGATATCATAGTCAGAGGCTATATTAGAGAGGAGTCCCAGTTTACTATTTAGGCTACGGCAATTCCATTGAAGAAATTTTAAATGATTATCACGGGCCATAATGGGGAGCGGTTTGAGGAGAATCAAGAAGAGAACTGAGGGACTCGATGATAGGGGTAAGCTTATCATTCAAGCCTACGGCGGAGAGCGCTGGAATGACGTAATCCATGATAAGTTGGATTAGGGTGGGAACAAATTTGAGGAAGGTGTCAAAATGAGAGGAGCTAGAAGAGCTTGATGGGGTTGAGGATGAGGAGTTGCGCGGGTGAGGATTGGGGACGGGGTGAGAAGACGAGGTGGTCGGGGACGAGGGATGATATCTCAGGGCGAAGCCATTCTGGGTGTCGTAGGCGGGAAGACGACCGTGAGGTGCCAATAGCGAGTTTGAGTGAGCGGTACGTGTGTTGCGGGTGTTCTTAGAGATGGGGGCAGGTGTTGTGTTTCTGGGAGGTTTGAGAGCTTGAGAAGCAAAGCTGTGAGAGAGATATGGAGTTTCCGGGATTGATTCCTGAGAAAAACAAGAGAGCGGAGTTGGAGAAAACAGCGGAACGTTGGGCGTCGCAGAGCGGTTGGGCAGAGCCGGAAAATGGGCGTCTGTGCGCGTGAAAGCAGGAGGTGGAGGCCTGTTGCTTGTGGACATTCGACCGCCGATGATTTGCCTTGCCTCGAGAGGAGAGATGTTTCTCTCCGCAGCCGTCGCCTTGATTGCCTTCTCGTGGAGAAAGGCAGGGCAGGCTTTATCAGTAGGGAGGTGATCTCCTTTGCAATTAGCACAGCGAGGAGCCGTGTCTTGATTTGGACAAAGCTGATCGGGGGTGTGTTTTTTCTGTCCACAACGGATGCATTTGGGGTGGCTTTTGCACTGAGCGGCGATGTGGTTAAACATAAAGCAGGAGAGGCAGATTTTAACAGGAGAGTGCCAAGGATCTACAGGGTGACGAACTTGAAAGAGCGAGACGAAATCAGGTCGGAGACGACCGTCGAACTTCAGGTAAACTGTTTGGGTGGGAATGAGTTTAGATTCTGCGCCTGTGGTGACCTTGCGGTTTTGCCTGCGAGCTTGAATGATAGGAACGGGGGCTTCGGTATATTGGATCACGTCGTCCATGCTTAGGTCGAGTGGAACTCCTCTTATGACTCCCTCGCAGGAGAGGAACGTGTCCGGAATAAATGCCGTGAGTCGGTCGGCTTTCAGGGCAGGAAGTGAGAGGATGGAATTTGCGGTTATGGCGTTTTCTAGGACGACCGTTGCCTGATGTTTGCCTGAACTAAAAACGTGCGAAACTTCTTCCTTCTTGAGTTTTTGCAGAATAATCCTGCCAATTCGAGTGGCATTCAGTCTCTGGGTGGTGGCTGTAATGAATGTGGGCCGAATGAGGACCACGAACGGGCCTGGGAAGGTGTCAGAATAGCGGTTTGCTAGAAATCTCTCCGGAACGCTGGTTTGTCCCCCGACGTCCTGCTGCTGCTGCTGCGAATCTTGGGATTGAGGCGAGGAGGAATTACCTTGGTCATTGTTGGCGCTTGGCCTTTGTTTACTTTTGGGTTCCTTGAAACTGGGATCGGGTTGTTGGGTCCTCTTGCGAGCTCCTTTGGACTCCTTGCCAAGTTCTTTCTGAAAGGCAGCAAGTTGCGAGGCCACCAGTGAGGGATCGACCTCCATCGACTCTTCGTCGTCGGATGGATCACCCTGCTCTCCCAGAACAGCGAAGCGTGACCCATCGGGAGGCTTAGCGGCTGCCATTGTGCGCCACTCGGGCCCACGCCGGCCAGTTTGAGGTTAGTAGGTGGAATAAAATGAAACGGGTGAGATACAGTGAGAAAAAACACAAAAGATAAAAAAACTGAACGAGGAAACGTGAAACACAATAGCGAAAGAAAAGAAAAAGCGCATAAAACAAGTAAAAGAAACTCCAAGGAAGAGAGCGATCCGTACTCTCTCGAATCTTCTGCGCAACTCCAAGAGGACGTCGGAGATTGGCAGCATTGATCCCCTGGATTATCCTCTTTTATAATCCTCTTTTAGAAAAGACATGGCACATCGAAGTCGAAATACTGAAGCCGCCTTTCGAGCGTTCTGATTGGTCGGTGGCGGCTTCGATATAAATCGATTCGGATTGTCATGGCGGCCGCCGCTGCAGTCACGCGCGCGTTTTGAATCGCTGTATTGTCCACAAGAAAAGATAAATGAAAAGCAAGGAGTGCGAGCGAAGCGAGCACGTTGTTGCTAGTATATCAAAGAATATAGACGTATCTAGAAGCACAGAGTCCCATGCTTGTCTCGAAGCTGCGCAGAAACTGGGGTACCAACGTATTTGCGTCGTTTTAGATGGGTACCCCAGTTTCTGCGCAGCTTCACAGCAAGCATAGGACCTGTGCTTCTATGTACGTCTATATTCTTTGATTATATCAACGACGACAACAGTTTGAATAATCACCTGCATAAAGTTAGCCGAAAGTTTGCATACATCTAATTGTGCCACGGATGATGCCGTGCCGTTTTGTATCTTGAATTATCGTGATTTTCGACTGTAACGACCGCAATTGAGTGACAAAATGTTGGTCCCGTTCGAGACCCCGGCGGGGTACGCGATTTTCAAGGAATACGAAAAACGTCACGAATTTTATTTGAATTCAGTCTCATTTCCCGCCATTTTCAAACGTCGCTGCGCGCTCCGGTCGCGCATGCGCGGATGACCGAAAGCGCGACCACAATTCCCCAGACTATTTTCCCAGGGACTTTTCGAACCTTCTCAAGTTCCGCGAGGGCACACGTTGTGCCACGGACGATGCCGTGCCGTCTTATATCGTGAATTATCGTGATTTTCGACTGTAACGACCGCAATTGAGTGACAAAATGTTGGTCCCGTTCGAGACCCCGGCGGCTTACGCGATTTTCAAGGAATACGAAAAACGTCACGAATTTTATTTGAATTCAGTCTCATTTCCCGCCATTTTCAAAAGTCGCTGCGCGCTCCGGTCGCGCATGCGCGGATCACCGGAAGCGCGACCACAATTCCCCAGACTATTTTCCCAGGGACTTTTCGAACCTTCTCAAGTTCCGCGAGGGCACACGTTGTGCCACGAACGATGCCGTGCCGTTTTATATCGTGAATTATCGTGATTTTCGACTGTAACGACCGCAATTGAGTGACAAAATGTTGGTCCTGTTCGAGACCCCGGCGGGTTACGCGATTTTCAAGGTGAGCGCCCGACGACTTGCAACTTTTGTTTCACCCGCCGTGCCGCCGACTAACCTAAGACTCGCGCGAGACACGTGCTCGTCGTGCCAGGCGTCCTCCCGCATCCCGCGTCTTTTTCACGCTCCGAAATCATCGATCTCTGACGATTTTCCTTCTTCCAGCTCCTCGACGAGAACAAATTGGCAAAGACCGACAATCTCTATCATGACTTCGAGACGCCCGAGGCAGCCAACAAAATGTGAGTGACCCACGAATTATCTCGCCTCGTTTTACGCGATGTTTAACATATCGTTTCCGAGCTTCCCGCTTGGCCCACCGTCCATCGGTCGCTTCACTCTTCCAGCCTGTACACAGTTTGCATCGTCACTGTAATTCGGTGTTCGTACATACACGCAGGGTAGAAATAATAACACTCGATGGCCGACTGCGTGTATAGCTATGTTTCCTGCTGCTGTTGATCTTGCATTTAGGAGAAAAAATATTAACGAAGCGGCAAGAAAATGTTTGCTGCGGTAGCTTAAAATTTGCTGTGGTAGCTAAACATTTTGCTGCAACAGCAAAATAAATGGTTGATGCAGGTATCGTTTTGTCTTCGCTTCCTAATTATTTTTCTCCATGTAGCGGTAGTGACTACAGTAGAACCTCGATTATCTAAACCAATTGAGACCTTGACTAGTTTTGATAATCAAAAGTTCCGATAATCAAAATATTTTTTTTTTTGTAGATAAATATTAAATTAAAAAAAATTTCATTTTCAGTAGATAAATATTAAATTTCTACATTTATATTAATTTTCAAATAAACAACTGAAAAGGAAAATTCTGGAAAATGTTCAATGCTTTTTTGCGTGTTCAAGCAACGATGCATCTTTTGCACCAATTTTTGGATAATTGGTGCGTTTGGATAAATTAAATCATTTGGATGATTGAGGTTCTACTGTATATCTACAAAACCTACAGTCAATATTTCTTGTCTATTATTTAAAAAAAATTAAAAAAAATAATTAAAAAATGTTGAAAAATAAAATAACATTTTTTTTGCTAAAAATAAAAAATTCAAACAAATTAAAAAACGATGCACACATGTTCACGTGATGATATGTATAGATATATATTTTTATATGGAAGCAGATGTTATAAGTTTCAAACACATTTTCTGTAGTAATAATAATAATAATAATAATAATAATAATAATAATAATAATAATAATAATAATAACAAATTGACACCACTAATGAAACCACTAATGAATTTTTCCCGCTTTCTCCAGTCTCAAGCTCAAGCACTTCGAGAAATTCGCGGACACGACGGAGGCGCTCGCGGCGACGACAGCGGCGGTGGAGGGGAAGCTCTGCAAGACCCTGAAGAAGACGCTGAAGAAGCACTGCAGCGAGGTGCAGGAGCAGCTGGCGGTGGCGGACGCGAAGCTCGGAAACGCGATAAAGGACAAGCTCTCGCTGTCGTGCGTGAGCAACACGAACATCCAGGAGCTGATGCGATGCATCCGCAGCCAGATGGACAGTCTCCTCGCGGGTTTCCCGAAGAAGGAGATGACCGCGATGGCACTGGGATTGGCGCACAGTCTCTCGCGTTACAAGCTCAAATTCTCGCCCGACAAGATCGACACGATGATCATCCAGGCGGTCTGCCTCCTCGACGATCTCGACAAGGAGCTCAACAACTACGTGATGCGCTGCCGCGAGTGGTACGGCTGGCATTTCCCCGAGCTCGGTAAGCTCATAACCGACAACGTCGCCTTCGTGAAAACCGTGAAGATAATCGGCACCCGCGAGAACACGAGCGGCTCGGATCTCTCGGATATATTGCCGGAGGAGGTGGAGGAGAAGGTGAAGGAGGCCGCGGAGATCTCGATGGGAACCGAGATATCCGACGACGACATCGTCAATATTCAGCATCTCTGCGATCAGGTGATCGATATATCGCAGTATCGAGCGCAATTGTACGATTATCTGAAGACGAGAATGATGGCGATGGCGCCGAATCTTACGGTTCTTGTCGGCGAACTCGTTGGCGCGAGGCTCATATCGCACGCGGGATCGCTCATCAATCTCGCGAAACATCCGGCGTCGACGGTGCAAATTTTGGGCGCGGAAAAGGCGCTTTTCCGGGCGCTCAAGACGAAGCGCGACACGCCCAAGTACGGGCTGATTTATCACGCGCAGCTGGTCGGTCAGGCGTCGACGAAGAACAAGGGAAAGATGTCGCGAATGCTCGCGGCGAAGGCGTCGCTCGCGACGAGGGTCGACGCCCTCGGCGAGGACGTGAATTTCGATTTGGGCGTCGAGCACAAAGCGAAACTCGAGGCGCGTCTGCGGGTCCTCGAGGACGGGAATCTGAGGAGGATCAGCGGCACCGGAAAGGCCAAGGCCAAGTTCGAGAAGTACCAGTCGAGCAGCGAATTCGTGCAGTACCCGGCGGCCGCGGACTCGACTCTGCCGAGCGGCGGGAAGAGGCGGCACTCGCAGGCCGAGGAGAAGAAGCCGCTCATCGAGGAGATATCGTCGACGCCCAGCGGCAGCGAGGAAGTGCCGAGGAAGAAGAAGAAGAAGAGCGAGGGCGACGAGTCGCTCGTCAAGGACGAGGTGAAGCTCGAGACGCCGGAGCCGAAGAAGAAGAAGAAGAAGGTCAAGACTGAGGCGGAGGAGGAGGAGGAGGAAGTTCCTTCGTCTCAAGACGTCGGCGATGAATCGACGAAAGGTGATTTATCAGGATTTTTTCATTTTTATCATTTTTTTATCTTTAAATTTTATTTTTTTATTTTTAAAACTAATTTTTTTTATTTTTAATTTTTATTTTAATAAAATATTTATATATTTTAATAAAAAGTCAGGGGAAAAAGAAATTGGTCAGGGAATCAGGGAAAAGTCAGGGAATTTCAAAATTGGTTAGGAAAAAAATGAATTGGAGCCAAACCTCCCATGAGTAGATAAAAAGTACATCATATAATAGTGTTTAACCCTTTAAGAGCCAAGTTACGAGGACGGGTCGGGAGGGGTAATGTGATTCACCGTTGATCGGCAAAATAATTTATCGAACACTTGCACCGGTTTTGGGTACATTCTCATTGCCATCATTAATTTAAAAAATAGAAATCGTCAGAACCGTGGTCAGGGAAAAGTCAGGGAATTTTCTTCGGCGGAAAAAACGGCCACCATGTTTCTCATACTTTGGAACGTATAAAAGTATTTAGTGAACGTTATCGATGAAATTGACCGAAATTTTTGTCTGCAGAGCACAAGAAAAAGAAGAAGAAGGTGAAGGAAGAGCCTGAAGAGGAGGACGCGGCGACGGCGATAAAGGTTGAATACTTACCAGAAGAATCTTCAAAAGGTGAATATGCGAATAGGTCGTCGAAAGCCATGTGTGACTTTTCTCGTTCTAACTATATTTTTCGCTTTGCAGAGCCCAAGAAAAAGAAGAAGAAAGTGAAGGAAGAGCCGGAGGAGTCGCCGGAACCAGCTGAAGAGACTGTCGAGACGCCAGTCAGCGAGAAGAAGAAAAAGAAAAAGAAGAAATCGGTCTCCAACGATTAGCGATAGAGTAGCATAGATTGATATTCCATATAACGTTCTGTATTTAGCGCTGGAACTCGGATCGGTAAAAACGGCGCTATTCTTGCAATTGTAACGGCAAAATAATATGAAGATTCGAGTTTTTCGAGTTTCCAGTAAAACAAGCCGAGTTGTCGATATTTCTTATCGAAAACAGACACGAATGTAACGCTGATTATTTTTCTATAGGAACACTAGTTGTACATTACACTACTACAGTACATTTTTGAACGAATGCGCAATCCATACGAGAGAAAATATTTGTTATATAACATTTTTCTTCTTTATAGAATATTATTTCTAGCAATGTATTTTTTAAGATCAATAAAAGATCTAAGCGAATGAGAAACGTGTTTTTAAATTTTTTCCGTCGTTGTTTCCCGATTTTTTTCAACGAATTGGTTACGTACAAATAGATTCTATATTTTATTCACAAAATAGTTTGCATGAGGTTAAAAATTCTATGCACGGAAACGTTTATAACGATCGGCACGTCTGACGTTTGCATCGAATTTCAAGCGTAGCGGGCAAAGAAATACATAAATCGATTTCGAATTTTTGGTATCCTACCGTTCGATTTATTGACCACGAGGAAAAAAAAATATATACGTCATTGTATTAATGTAAATGAAAATGCATAGAAAATATCTGTGGTCTAGGTATATCGCCCTGTGAACGCTCATTCACGACATCCTTCGTTCATTAATTCATTTATTTATTTTTTTGTGTTCTCCGTACGATAATTATAGTCTGTCACTTTGCGACATTAACGCAGACTTTATAGTACACATTATGTATATCAATAATATTAAATACACGCCGGGCAGTTCCCTCCGGGCCGGTCGAACATCCTTCGGCAATGATTAGCGAGTCTCTTTGCGACACGATTTTGCCAAGGCGACATCGATCCCCATTCGTTTAGCCTACTACCGCTAACTTACGTCTCGAATATCTATCTCCATTCACGCCTTTTACAATATGCAAAATATATGGAATAATAATCAAAGCCATTGCGATTACAAAATAAGTTTATAGAATCATTGCACGAAAAAGAGAAAAAAAATAAGAAGTTTTCAGATGCAATACAGATCGCGTGCGAAATAAATTCTCATTACAGTCTGACACTAGACGATGGAAGCTTCGATTATCTTGAAGTTATAATTATTTACTTTTTTTTTTCTTTCTCCTTTCTATTTAATATTAACACTTGTACTAATTGTCTTTCACGCACGCTCGCGAAGGCAGTCATCTCTCTTAGACATTTGCACGAAACTTATTAATTTTATTACAATATATATATATGTGTGTAATATATATATATATATATATGCATATGTATATACTATAATCGTCTATAGTTTGTTCTCGCCCGATACTCGCTCAGTATCCAATAGTCAGACGACTCCGCAGTTCATAAGTAAATGCAACTTTATCAAACAATTGTTTCTTCCCTCTTCCTATACTCTACAACTTAAATATACCGACAAAAATATATAGATTCCTTCCGAAGAGAAAGGCCTGTTAGACGAGGGAAAAAAAACGACATCAATGCGCTGATTCGCGTCTCCGTGAAAAAAAAAAGCATTACAAAGCGAAATATACGTCCTTAAGACCTACAAAAAGGAGAAGAAAAAAAAAATCGTGAACTCCAGCAAAATTGGACACGCTCGAGGAGGCGGACGTCTCGAGATACACGGCCTCACGTATCATTCTGACACGGTGCTCGGTTTCTCACAGAATGACCGAGTAATGCCGGAAATGGCTTCTATCTTCCGAGGGATCGCGATAAGTAGCGTGACGAAAGGCCGTGAACCTCGGAGGTACCAAAAAGTGCGTCGCTTCAATAATTCTGGGTTGTTTCTTCTCACGTTTTTTTTTTTTTTTTTTTCATTCTTTTTTTCTCACAAACTCCCGTTTATTCGACACCCCTTCGATCCCTGCGTTTCGCGTACAAATTGTTAGTAGATAATTATAATATATTATTAATCTTGTATATAAATTAGTAAACTCACTTCGTAAATCGTGTTTCTACTTAAATTTGTACAAATGACTGACTTCGCAGACTACAATTACAGCTTTTGTCGTTTAAAGGGATATATTGAGACTTTTGCTTCATCGTGTGTGTGACGAGGATGTTCACGCAATTTACGTCAATTCGCGATTCCGAGAGTGTAAATTATCAGAGAGGAAATATGAACAGCCTTCTCAGTGTCTGTGTGGGTTTTTAAGGGCTCGACTGGCCAGCCTGCAAATATCCGAAGGTGGACACTTTAACCGACGTGAGTTTTAAGTCTCTCAGCAGTTCGCTCGTGAACGAGCCACTTTCCTCACGTTATTTCGTTCATGATTGTAACAAATCTCTTCGACCGATCGCAACCCTCCGAGGTCCTCTTGCGAGGAGACGAACTTTTGGTGTCTCTTCGAGCTGCTTTCGCGAGGAATTTTCACGCTCATAGAAAGATTAGATTATCTATGCGAAATTCCAGCGTTAAGCGCGTCTATATAGGCATTTGTATTGGCGATGTTCGTCGTCGAATCCTCTCAAAGGGTCACCGTATTGCACACAAGTTTCGATATTTCGCAGGCCGCGGACTGTTTCGCAAAAACTTATATTAAACCTAAGGTGCGCGTTATTATAGTAATAGTAGCGATCAAGGATGGACAATATTCGAGTACATGCTGAAGTTTGCATCGTTGGAATGCAACGAAATTCAGCAAAATAATTGATTCTAATTAAGCCAAATGATGAAATTAGGTATAAAAAGTCATCACAGCGATTAGTTGCTACGATGACATTTTATCATTTTTAATTTCACTATTTGGGTTAATTAGAATTTTTTCGGAATTTTGTTGCGTTCTAACGATGCGAACTTCAACATCATAAATGTGTTCGTAATACTTTACAGTTTTTGCGGCTGAGTATAATTCTCAAAAAAGAATAGGATTTTTCAAGATGCTTCTCATCACTTTTTTCGTAATTAAAAAAAGATTATAACGCTCTTGTATAATTACTCGTACTTTTTTTTAACCGAAAAGTATTTTGATACATTTTTGTTGCTGTTCGTATATTGGCCAACCCTGGTGGTATAGAACCCTTGCATACACTTAAATCTCAAAGCTCGATTTTGTACCTCAATTTATATTTAAACTTTAAATATCGTTATCTTCGATATTTAAAGTTTAATTAAACTCAGGTATAAATTTGAGCCCGAGTGGAATATCCACGCATCTCACTCACTCCCCAACGAAGTCGCATGCATTTCTCCATTTTCCACGAAATACATTAATTTTTCGCAATACGTTTCACCAAATTACGAGAATTCGTCATTCCCGATTACTGTAAATTACGTTATCAGCGATTGTGCCCAGATTTCAAAATATCCAATCAAAGTAACGCAGAACGTGTATGCAACTTCCAACGCGTACTGAGATTTCGTATGTTACACAATTCCACATGACGTTGAAGTTTGCATCGTTGCAATGCAACGAAATTAGAAACAAAATATTAATTCCAAAAAGATGTAAATAATTCACCCCCATTAGGGGATGAAATAATTTTGTTTTGTCGTTATAATAACTTTTTATAGCCAGTATCATCAGTTGCATTCATTAATATTTCGTTGTTTTTAATTTCGTTGCATCGCAACGACGCAAATTTCAACGTCATGATTCCACGGTGATCACACTTTATCTGCAATTGTTCAAATCCCGAACATTTCCCCTCTTTACAGAGAACTTGCAAGCATTTTTTCCGCCTCTGCGTCTCACGAAAACCCGATTTGTAGCAGTCAAGTTTCTCTCGCGATACTTCATGTAACAACGCCAAAGGAATTTCGAAACGTTATTTTAAATGACGCCCAAAGCACCGCATCGATGCGCACGTCGTGCACTTTTCACGAGGTGTGATGAAAATATTCGAAAAAAATGTATGCAACTTCGATCGAACAAAATTTCTCGCTGATCGTGCGACAGTCTTTTCGCAAGCTTCGTTGCGTATATTACGCTGTAAATTGCGCTGAGTGGAGGCTACGAGAAGTGAGATAAAAAAATACGCTCTTTCTCCTCTCCTCGGGAAAGTTGCATGCATTTTCGTTTCACAATTACACGAAAGAGAAATAAATCATTGCCGCGAACCTTTTCTCATTGATACCGACGAACTTTCCTTTCTTCCCCAATAGCCAAAATACCACGAAATACTTCGACTCAAAATGCGTTTCTCGTGCCCCAATTTCGCTCAAAAAAAAAGAAAAAAAAAAAAAAAAGAAATCCGCGACTACCCCGCCCAAAAACTGAGATTTCTCGTTTCGTACTTCCCCCTCACGCATACCTTATGTACATAACGCAATACATAATTTTCGCAAAACTTCGCTAGAAAAAAAAAATGATATATATATCTATAAAAAAAAGTTCCGTTCAAAACGCACGTATCTCGTTTTTTTTTATCGAATGCTCGTAAAAAGATTGAGTCCAGACTTGTTCTCCTTTTGACTCCTGGCTTTGCTGAAGACGTTCCAGAATCTCAGCGTCTCGTCGCCGGCCCCGGTGACGATGGCCTCCCCGTCGGGCGACATCGCGAGATAAAGCACGCGATACGAGTGACCCGTGAGTTTCGCGACCTGCGTGAGACTCGGGTACTTCCACACGAGTATCTGATTCTGCGAGTAGCCGTGGGTGCTCACGAGCTCGCTGCTGTGTTTGCTCCACGCGAGGTTGCAGACCTGCGAACCGGTGTCGACGCACTGCATCGGCTGCCCGGTGAGAGTGTTCCAAAATCGAATACACCGATCGGCGGTGCCGCCGCCGGACGCCAACAGACCATGATGATGAGGCGACCAGGCGATCGCCTTCACAGCCGCCAGGTGCTCCGTGTAAGTCTGCACGGGCGACAACGAGTGAAGATTCCAGACGTAGAGACGATTGTCGTTCCCACCCGAAGCCAAATACTGATTGTCCGGCGACCATTTCAGTCCGCAAACCTCCTGCCTGTGAGCGCCGAGCCTTCGTTCGCCCACCACGCAGGGCGTCCTGACGTCCCGCTGCAGTATCAGCCTGTCCCGACTGCCCGAAGACAGAACCTCCCCGTTCCACGCGAGAGCGCCGACTCTGGCGCTGTGACCCTGAAGCTTGCTGACTTGCTTGTTCACCGCCACGTCCCAGACTTGTATATACCCGCTGTGAGTTCCCACAGCGACGAGATTTCCCCTCTCGTTCCAGGCCACCGAGGTGACGCTGTTGGAGTCGCCGCTGAGGTCGCAGAGTCTGGTGACCTGACTGGTGCACGCCGACCAGAGATAGACGCAGCTGCCGAGGCCCACGCTGAGGACGTTCTGCGACGACCAGTCGACGAGGTTCAGATAAAAATCGTCCTGCAGCTCGGGCGCGTCGAGGACTTTGAAGGGTATTCTGGAGATCTTGCGGGTGGCCTTTCGAGGCGAGCGCAGCAATTTCTGGCTCTTGGCGCTGAGCGGCGACAGCGAGTACGGCGAGCTCTGATCGAGCAGCGTGTGATCCTTTGTGGGAGTCGCGTATTTGAAGAGATTCTTACCCTGAAGCACCGACCACATTCCTCGCTCCTCCGTCTGGCCCTTGACGTCCTCGATGCTTGCGCCAAGCAACTCGTTCTTCAGCAGGCTCGAATAGGCGATTCCGTCCCGGCTTCCCTCGCCGTTCTCCCGTGTTTTCTTCGTCACGAGGCCACCACGATTCTCGGATATCATCGAGAACGTGGTCTGCCAATTGCTACCCGAGCGCGTCGGTATGAAGCGATCGAAGCTGTTGTTGGACGCCTTCGTCGGCGACAGATACGACGGCGAGCCAGTGTGGAGGCAGTTTTGACTGTTTTCCAGACGCTTCGCGTCGTTGCTCGGCTTCAGAAGCCTCTTCTCGTACTCGTGGTGAAACATCTTTGGGGAGGCCGCCTGGCGTGTTTTTCTTCTTTTTTTTTTTTCTTCTCTTTTTTTTTGTATCTTCCTGTCTCTGTCTTTCTGTGTCTTTCTCTCTCTCTCTCTCTCTCTCGCTCTTCCCTCACACTCCGTCTCTCGATTTTTTTTTTTCGGGTTCTCAAAGTGGCGCACTAAACACTCTTATCACATATTTGGAGACGCGGGGCTGCGTTTTTTTCGTTATTCACGCGTTTCGGGGCCTCGGGGACGACTTATGTAACATGGTAGAACGAGGAGTTGCTCGCCTCGACAAAGAGCCAGGAAACGTGTAAAGCTTCCCCTTGCCGTCCACTGTGTGTACTCCGCCAGTCGGCCATTCGACGACACTCGGGAAATTTTTTAACTCTACGGGGGCGCGTTCCCCGCTCTCGGCTCCCGCTCACGGCAAGCGGTATACGTATACAGAAAACACGGAGAGACGCACGTGGCGCCCTCATGGTTCACGCGACAATCGATTTTCCCCTCGGCTTCGAGGTCGGGCGAGAAATTTGATTTTGAATTGTGATTGCGCTAATAGCGGTTTGTGACCCTGAAGATATCTAATAATAATTCCCATTGATACTGATAAAAAGCGATCGAATGGGTAAAATTCCGATTGAAAAATAATTGGTTCGAACAGGTTTCAATCGGATTTTTGTACGTTTTATTGAGTCTAATCGGATCTTTTAAACGCAGGGCTGCATCTGACACTTTTTTATCTTCAGCACACAATAATTCACGTATTTTTCATTGTGGTGCCCTCATGGTTCACGCGACAATCGATTTTCCCCTCGACTTCGAGGTCAGGCGAGAAATTTGATTTTGAATTGTGATTGCGCTAATAGCGGTTTGTGACCCTGAAGATATCTAATAATAATTCCCATTGATACTGATAAAAAGCGATCGAATGGACAAAATTCCGATTGAAAAATAATCGGTTCCAACAGGTTTCAATCGGATTTTTGTACGTTTTATTGAGTCTAATCGAATCTTTTAAACGGGGCTGCATATAACACTTTTTTATCTTCGGCATGCAACAATTCACGTATTTTTCATCCTACAGACTTCACTCCAGAAGTGTTTTTCTTAGTTTTTACAATCTCTAGGTGAGCATATTTTTGCTCACCTTTGATCTTTGCAAATGATCGCTTCAGGAATTTATGGATAGCTAAATTGTTCGCTTAACGAGCCATGAAAATTATCGTGAGAATCACATTGTGAAACTGCTGTAATTTAGGGTCAAATTTTTAGATTAAAAATTACCTGTTGGTAGAGGTTTTGGTGCCTGATTTTTTTTTACCGACATCTGAGCGTAGAAACAATGTGGAGAATGCGGGGGAAGCTACGTAAAAATGATAAGCGTGCCTGGGTTCTCACGAACGATGAGTCACAGAGGGTTGTATTGCACCTTTCGAATGACCGGGGATAACGAAAGTTCGCAGCTGTCCTTCCGGCTATCCGCTATGCATAAATTTAAGGGCTTATTTTTTACGGAATAAACAATGCGTTTTCAACGGAATTTTTTATTCTGCTTTACACTATCCAATACGGTACTTAACGCTCGACTTTATGTACAAAAGAAATATTACGAACGAGTTGAGTATTTGCGTAGCGTTACGCGTGCGTAGATCAAACTGTGAGTCCTTCGATGACTCACCGATAGTCGTCTTCGGGGGGTTCATTGAAAACGTCTCTCTATCGCATAGACTTCGGGCACGGCCGAGATAGGGTTCGAAGATTAGATAGGGTTCGACTTTCGAAACCTCCAAAGTGCTTCCCGAAATCGAAGTCAAACCTGTTTCGTCCACAAATATTTGTCAAGACTTCGTAAAACGTTTCTCAAATCCAATAAACGTTATTCATCTCGATCTCCTTCCTTCCTCAAGAGTTAACAAGTCATCGCTTTTCCAAAACTAAATCTTCGCACCGTCAACGTGCGGGAGTAAAAAAAAAGATTTCTCGAAGATTTAACAGTTAAATCCCTTATCTATAATACCATATCGCGTTACTAAAGGCCATTGGGCTTATCCGCCAAAAAAGCCGATTTTAGTGGCAAAAGGGCGTATATGACCATTAGGGTGGTCCTTATTTGGGGAACTTTCGAAATTCTTATTTCGCACCCCCTAAAAATCTTCCGTATAATGTAGACAAAATGTGTGCAAATATTAAAAAAATAAAAAAAAAATTCGCTTTAAAAAAATAAAATTTAATTTAAATTTAATTTAGTTTTTAATTGAATTTAATTTTAAATTAGTTTTTTTTATTAAGTTTTTTTTATTTGTGATATATGGAAGACTTTTAGGGGGCGCGACAAGAATTTCTTATGTTCCCCAAATACGGACCACCGTAATGACCATAGGTGAAACGTAAAAAAGAAGACCTAAAATCCATAGGATGATGTACAGGAGATACGCCCTTGTGTCTTTATCTTAATTTTCAAATTTTACATGAATTTGCATACAGATACGCCCTTATGGCTTTTGAATTCTAAAAGGGCGTAACTTGTCGGATAAGCCCAATGGCCTTTAATAACGCGATATAACGATCGATCTATGTACAAAAAGAATGGAATCTCATCGACAAGCAGAGTCAACGGATTCAGAGCTTCTGCTTCTTGCTGGAAGGTCCATCACCGTCTCCGTCGCTCTGGAAGATCGTTTTCGGCTGCGTCTTCTTGTAAGCCGGCGCGATCCAGTAAGGATTCTCCTCGGCTTCCTTGGCGTACTTGAGAATCGCCTCCCTCGGGTCCTGATCGTCCTCGATACGCTTGCTAATCCCGATGTTCCTTATAACGTAAGAGCTGAGAGTTCCTCCCGAGGAAGCGACGCGTCCACCTTGACCCGAGGTGATCGGCAAATCGGGTCGTCTCGACTTCACGGGATCGAGTCTGTCCTTTTCCAGCTGTTTCCTCACGGATTTCGGCCTGTCCTGCCTAAACAGCGGAAGCGCGTGTGGCGTGATGATCTGCTGAGTCGACATTATCTCAATGTGATTCGCCTTGTGATGCGTCTTCACCACACAAAGCTTGGCGCCCCTCAAACTCCTCTTGTGATCGTAATACGCCTTCACCGTCCCGTTCCCGCATCCCACGAAGATCTGATTCAACTTCGGATGCCAGAGAGTCTTAATAACATGCGAATTCGTCACCTCGATCTGATTAACCAGCTGAAAAGTCTTCGTGTCGTAGAACAAAACCCTGCCGGCCTTTTGCTCCTTGGCCAAAGACTCCCCGGTGACGATCATCGAGTCGTCGGGACTGAACATACAGTCGGTCGTGTCGTAGCGCGAAAACAGATCGGAGGCGGAAAAAACGGGCTTCTTGAAGGCTCTCATGTCCCAAAGCTTCAGCGTGTCGTCGCAACATCGAGTGGCGAGCAAATCACCGAGATACGAGAAGCTCAGACTGGAAATGTCGGAGCCACCGCGGTGAGCCTCGCGCAGAACGAGCGAGGGATTGACGAAATTTTTGCGGTGATCCCACATCTGCAGCGAACCGTCGATGCAGCCGCACGCGACGACGGTGCCGTCGCGATTGTAGGCGCACGCGGTCGGCACGGTTTTCACGCCGTTCTGCGCGCGGCATTTTATTATGTGGGTGTGACCGCGGGGCCTGAAGAGATTCCACAGGCGACACGTGGCGTCCTGCGAGCAGGTCATGTATTCCTCCTTGGTGAAGGGATGCCAGCAGCCGCTGTTCAAAGCGGCCGTGTGGCCCTTCGTGCGCGCCATGTCCGTGATGTACTGATCGCCCTTGACGGTCTCGCACTTCTCGAAACCGTCGCGATCCAGGACTTTGGCCTGCGCCGCGCCCGACACCACGAGAATCACGTCGCCGGTCATCGAGTACTGAAGACACTTTATCGGATGATTCTCGCAGGGTTGGAGGGTGCGGAAGCTACGCAAGGAGGAATCCATGCCCGCGAAGTCCCAGAAGGAGACGTCGTAGTCGACGGAACCCGAGGCGAGACGAGCGCCCGAGGGATCCGCGGCCACGGCGATCACGGCCTTCGTGCCGTGAGTCATCGCGACTTCGTGAGTGCAGGGAATTTTCCTCACCGGAGAATCCTCCTCGGCCGAGGAGGAATCGTCGCTCGAGGTGTCGTCGTCGTCGCTCTCCTCGTCGCTGGGTTTTGATTTTTTCTTGACTTTAGTTGTGTCCGGCGCCGGTGGCGGCGCTGGGCCTATCATTTCCTCCTCGTCGTCGTCTTCCTCCGATTTTTCCTCGTCGCGCGCCGAGAGCGACGATTCTGGATCGTTTTGCGATGGTTTCGGGGCCGAGGAATTGTGGGAACTCATTGTTTTTGTTATTGTTTCTACCATCTCTTGGACGTCGAAGGACTTGGCCTTCTTGCCGAATCCCGTCATTCCCATTACTCTCTCCAGGTTGCGAGTCTCCTCCTCGTCCTCGGGCTTTATTTCTGCGATCTGGCTGGTGTTTATTTCTGCGGGCTTCTTGCCGAATGTTCCGAAGCCGGAGGTGGAGACGTTGTTGTCCGTTGTGGGTGTTTTTTTCGACAGGCTTATCTTGCCGAAGGTTATGACTTTTTTGGAATTCATGGTTGCTGTAAGCAGAATTAATAAAATTCGTTTTTCGGGGTCTACGAATTAGCCTTTTCTAAATATTGATTGTTTGGTTTGTCGCTCGGTGCTATAGATTCTTCAGATATATGAAAAATATATTTCAAACTTTTATTGTTTTGTTTTTTTCTTTTCCTTATATGAAGCATTCTCTGTTGATTCAGCTACTTTTTTCTTTGACTTTCTCCGATCTGCTCCATAATTGGTAAGATCAAAGTACTAGTAAAGGGCACTCTATGTGCATTTTTTCAGATTTTTAAAACCATATTTCAGAAAATACTGGTTTTTTTTTCAAACACAAATATCTCGGTAACTTGAAGGTATTTAGAAAAAAATTTCACGACATAAAAGTTGTTGTTTTCTGTTAGCTTTTGAGCGGTATATTTCAAGTAATTTTTGTGTTTCGATTAGAATGATTTTTTACTGAAAAAACTGAAAAATTATTTTTTATTAAAAAAACGGAGGAATTATTATTTTTTAATTAAAAAATTGATTATTTTTTTGGACTGCAAAAATTACAGAGTATTCGTGCATGACTACTGATAATGCAAAAAAATCCCCAGACTGGAGGATTTTTCAAAAAATTTCTAAACCGGCATACGAATTGAAATAAAATATTCATGTTTTTTCGCACATGAATATTCGTATGTCAATCGTATGAAAAAGAAAAAAGAAAAAAAAAGGAACAACAATAAACCGGATATTCAACGATCGAATTTATTTAACCGCTCGGAATCCTGAATATAACCTCAAAATGACTCGAATTGTTTACAATCGTCATTAAGTACATCGGACGTTTATGTCTGACGACGATAAATAGAAATTGCGATTTAACGCACCTGAATATCGTGAGAAGTGATCACAAGACGGTGCCGAGCGTTCGATGCGACAGATTGCAAGTCGTACGATGTATTCAGTCGTTCGTAAACAATACAACCTTCTTCTCTTCTTTTCTCTCGAACATAAAGGCGCAGCCGATTCGCGAGGCGACGAATCATGAGAAGCCGCCTTAAATCCGCGGCCAACTTCGCGCTATTATGATGTCTGCTAATCAGCTGATCGAATCTTAAGAGTTCCACTGACAGCTTCGATTCAGCGGATTAAGTGCGCTTGTTGTTGTTGTTAATTTTCACGATGTGTAGATCGTGAAACGTTTTGGAAATCAAACGACTCGGCAGTTCGATCGATTGGCCATCGTGATTCCGATTTTAATGCTCAAATAGTGAGAGAGGTGGGTTTTTCTCATAGTTTGGTTACGATCGCGTATTCTATGTTAGTCATCTTAAGGGGATCCTAAAAAAAACGAATTAACAGACAGCTGCGTAAAAAAATGACATTGTAAAAATGTGGGACATATTGAAGAAACGATCATTTTATGCGGGCTCGGCGACTGCTGGTTTTCAAAGCGACGTCGGCATAGCGAATCACCTTAATACTTTTTGCATTAAGGTGATGAGCTACACCGACAGGATCGCTGAGAACGACAAAAAAGTGTGGTGGCATCTCACCGATGATGTGAACCACGCCCGCCCCCCCGCGTGCCGCGCCCTACCGGCTCGGTCGGTATCGAAAACTGTAATCGCATTTTTCCCGAATTCCGCACAATTTTTTTTGTTGTTTTTCGCAAGAGCAAAGAAGAAGCTAATTTATCAATTACGCCGAGGAAAACTTTTTTTAATCGGATAAATCTTGCAGTCCATCGATTGTATTTTTTTTTTACGTATATTTGCATTTACAGCTTCCGAAAAAAATCATTCGCTGGACCGGTGATATCCGCAGTGAATGAATTTCATTTTGAAATTAGTCTTGAGTTTTTATTTTTTAAATCAAATTAAATAAAATTAAAATTAAAATTAAAAATTAAAATAAAAACAATACACGGAAACTAGACACATGCCAGAAAAAATAAAAATTTTACCCCAATCAGAATCAAAAGAGGAATGGTGTAAAACTTTCTTTTTTTCCGGAAACATTCGGCATCGTCGGAATAATTGTTTACAGTTTTTATTACCGACTGAGTAGGTCTTTCGCCTCGCCTCAATTTTCTTCTCAATTTCAGGGCAATTCCATTTAATGAAGAATTAGGAGCCAAACACAGCGCCGATTGAAATCAGGGCAGAATGGCCGAAACTGCGAGTCAACCATCGACGGATCCGGATTATCGGTACGAAACGCGGGCCCGAACGAACAGCTCGGGAACTGCGGCGTCGACGCCTTCATCGTCCTCGGACTACGTTACCGGCGAAGCGGACGACAGTTCCGACAGCAAAGGCACCGTGCCCTTCACTCTGAAATCCGTCGAGGCTCTGCTATGCATCTCGAAGGCCGCGTCGCCCGACGATCTGCAGGAAATGGTGGAAAAATGCAAGAAGATGGTCCTGGAGAGCGCGGAATGTTCGGAGGAGAGGAAGTGGCTCGTCAGACGGCTCATAGAGCTCAGACTGAGGGCTCAAGAGCTCCGGGAAACCTCGGACGATAATCTGATGGAAACGCAATTGATACTGGGCCACCACTTGGTACCGCAAAAGTATTACATCGCCACTTCCGGTCCCACTTACTGCGACCACTGCAGCGGCGCCATTTGGACGATGCTGCAGTCGTGGTACATGTGCAGAGGTAAACAATAACGACCGTCTGCTTTTTCGCATTGAAAACAAAAGTAATTGATATAAACTGAACAAATAATGCAATCGTTTACTTAATTAATATACGAGTCATTCAAACGGATGCAACAACATTTCATTTTGCAAAAATTCATTGCTGTTATGAGTATCATTAATGACTTTTTCTTCAAAATATTATTTTTCAAAATATTCTGTTAATATTCCAAACATTCTGTTAATATTAGAAATATTCTGTTAATATTCAAAATATTCTGTTAATATTCCAAACATTCTGTTAATATTAAAAATATTCTGTTAATATTCAAAATATTCTGTTAATATTCAAAATATTCTGTTAATATTCAAACTATTCCGTTAATATTCAACATATTCTTTTAATATTCTGAAAAGATTGAGATTTTGTTCCCCCGGACAAAATCCCCCCGGACAAAATCTCCCCGGACAAAATCCAACCGCACAAAATCCCCCTGGACAAAATAGCATTGAAAACAAAAATAATTTATATAAATTGAACAAATAATGCAATCGTTTACTTAATTAATATACGAGTAATTCAAACGGATGCAACACCATTTCATTTTGTAAAAACTAATTGTTGTTATCAGTATCAATAATTACCTTTTCTTCAAAATATTCTGTTAATATTCCAAACATTCTGTTAATATTAGGAATATTCTGTTAATATTTAAAAAATTGTGTTAATATTCCAAATATTCTGTTAATATTCAAAATATTCTATTAATATTCCAAATGTTCTGTTAATATTCAAAATATTCTTTTAATATTCCAAATGTTCTGTTAATATTCAAAATATTCTTTTAATATTCCAAATGTTCTGTTAATATTCAAAATATTCTTTTAATATTCCGAAAAGATTGCAACTTCTGCTCTCACTGGAAATGCGTAAGCGACATACGTCGCGTTTGCGCCCACGTCGTCGCGAGCGAGACCGGCGGCTACACATACACGAAGGACATTTGCCCGGAAAAGGGTCTCTCCGCTCAAGGATACCGCTGCGCCGAGTGCAACACGCGTATAACGTTCAGTAAGTGATCGCAGACTATTCGATGTGAAAAAAGCGCGTACAACTAATGCTAAAATTGTCTATAATTCGAATTGATCCTACAAGCTCTCTCTAAAGGATTGTCGCTGTCGTGCTTCGGCAGTCCCTTTAGACAAGCAGGTACAAATCCGTACTCACACGAATCTATCCGTCTCTTAAAATCGTAGAACCCCGATTAGACGTTGATTCGACGAAAATGTATCTTTCATCGGTTTCACCTTTGCTCCTCTCGTTCGTCGTAGAATCCGCCTGGGTCGAGCCTCGACTCTGCGACTACAGCGGCTTATTCTACTGCCAACGATGCCACTGGAATTCCACGGCCGTGATTCCCGCGAGGGTCGTCAGAAACTGGGACATGGAGCCCCGAAAAGTTTGTCAATCGGCCTCGCAAATTTTGACGCTGCTCGAGGACCGACCTGTTCTGCTTTTGGAGCAATTGAATCCTAAACTTTTCGAACTGATACCTGATTTGTCTCTGATCAAGGTGAGCGAAAAGCGCTGCTATTTTGTTACATTTTTATACATTTCGGCGCCCTAATAAAAAATACACTTCGAAAACGTTTTTGCAGCGGCTGCGCGTAGAGCTGCAGATGTTGAAACGCTATCTGGTGTTTTGCCCGAACGCCGATTTGCAGGGTTTGCCTTGGCGCACGGGATTACGCACCCATTTCATCGAGAACTCGAGCAGTTACTCCATCAAGGATCTCGTGGATCTTAAGAGCGGAATTCTCATGGACGAAATTCGCTCGGCTTACGACGCGATGCGCAATCACTTCACGGAAGCGTGCCAATTGTGCTATGCTCGGTAAGTGTGGGTAATAAATATTTTTTATTTTTGGCGACTAAAGTCGTTTTTTTTACAAACACTGCATTTACTGATGCGTTTCACTCAAGTAAAATAAATAATATTCGAAGGAAATAAATAATATTCAAAGGAAATAAATAATATTCAAAGGAAATAAATAATATTCAATGAAAATAAATAATATTCGAAGGAAATAAATAATATTCAATGAAAATAAATAATATTCGAAGGAAATAAATAATATTCAAAGAAAATCAATAATATTCGAATGAAATAAATAATATTCGAAGGGAATAAATCAATAAATTAGTGAAATATTTGACAGAGGCCACTTATGCGAGTTATGCGGCAACGACGAGGTCATCTACCCTTGGGATTCGGGTGCGATAACGTGTCAGCAATGCTCCGCCGTTCATCACCGCGCATGTTGGGCGAAGCGCAACAACTGCTGTCCGCGATGCACGAGGATACAGCACAGACAGGTCCTAAAGTCTCAGGACACGACGGACGACGCCGTCGACTCGTTGACCAGCGATTCCCACTGACGCGAAGAGGTTCAAACGTCTTTACACCTCGACACGCTTCGTCGCACCATATTTCGTACCTGCCGACTGTACATATAACGTAAGATAAGATATAATTCAATAACACCGGTGGCAATATTGTAAATTCATGTAAACCATAAAATCCGGCATCGATCGCCACGCAGCGTTCAGCAATAACGACCAAAGGTTTTGCATATCTTTTTGGCGGCGTTTTCTTATCGCGAGCTTTTTTACCGTTAGTCGATTTTTGACTATTCAACGATCGCGGCAGCCAAGCGCTTTGTGACTTTCTCTTGGTTTCGTTTCTTTTTTTCATTCTACTCACGAATCGTGTTAAACGATTCACGATATGAAAACTTTGTCGATTTACATTTTTACATTAAATTACGAAATTACGTCGATCAACGTTGTTTACTTTTTGGCTTCGCGTTGACCGAAGGGGCTGAAAGCTCTCGTCTCGCCCTCGATTTATTGCGCCGACGTGTATGTAACGTACGTGACGAGTAAACCAGCCAACTGTGGGAACAATTTTTCATTAGCATTTTCCGATTGCCTGACTGACATTCGGGAAAACTCACTTGCAGAACGAACGGCCGATTTATCGTGTATACGTTTCCAGCGGTGAAAGTTAACTCGTGATTGCAGAGATACATCGCCATTTCCGTTCTGTCCTGGAGATGGAATCACATTTGCAAAACTAACGATTTTCTAATTCGTCTGAAATATGGTCGGGAAAACATTTGCGTATACCATAGTGTCAGCTGCGTCGCCGGACAAAGGTCGCGCCGTCAGTAATTTCGTGGCCATTACGTTCGCCTGGAATCAAAAGACTCTGCATAACCGGGACATATTTGTTGCTTCTCAGCTCCCCGCACAAAATCTCCCCGGACAAAATCCCCCCGGACAAAATCTCACCGGACAAAATCTCCCCGGACAAAATCTCCCTGGACAAAATCTCCCCGGACAAAATCTCCCCGGACAAAATCTCCCCGGACAAAATCCCCCCGGACAAAATCTCCCCGGACAAAATCCTCCCGGACAAAATCTCCCCGGACAAAATCTCCCCGGACCAAATCTCCCCGGACAAAATCCCCCCGGACAAAATCTCCCCGGACAAAATCTCCCCGGACAAAATCTCCCCGGACAAAATCTCCGCGGACAAAATCTCCCCGGACAAAATCTCCCCGGACAAAATCTCCCCGGACAAAATCTCCCCGGACAAAATCTCCCCGGACAAAATCCCCCCGGACAAAATCTCCCCGGACAAAATCTCCCCGGACAAAATCTCCCCGGACAAAATCTCCCCGGACAAAATCTCCCCGGACAAAATCTCCCCGGACAAAATCTCCCCGGACAAAATCTCCCCGGACAAAATCTCCCCGGACAAAATCCCCCCGGACAAAATCTCCCCGGACAAAATCTCCCCGGACAAAATCCCCCCGGACAAAATCTCCCCGGACAAAATCTCCCCGGACAGAATCTCCCCGGACAAAATCCCCCCGGACAAAACTAACGCGGTTTCGAAACCCTGCATCTGAATCGTTTCTTCCGTACTTCGTTAGACGTGACGCCGCAGATCCAGCAGAGGCTGATGAGCCACACGGCAATGAATGCAACGTAATTGGGAATTCCTCCTGTCTTCGTGAATCTAAGGGTGAAATTGTACGTGGTATTGGCGGCTTGAAAGCACCAGACCACCACCCACAGGCTGTAAATTTCCGCGAGCGCCTCACCGGCCTCGCACAATTTCGTGTGAAGGTATCTCACGTCGTAGATCGTCACCGACTCCTGTCTGTGCATCACGCTGCCTCTCTGTATTTTTCTCGTCACGCGCTCGTTCAAAAACCAAAATCTCTGGTAAATCGCGTGAATGAACATGCAGAGCTTCATCACGATGAAGTACTGCATGATGTCGTAATAGTGAATATGCAAGGCGAAGGCGATGGATACAGATCCCGCGTTTCTGTTGAACATTTTCCAAAATTGTCGAGCGGCCAATATTGATACCGGAATTAAACTCATTAGCCAGTAAATTCTCGTCTTGTCTTGTCGCGTGAAACCGAGACTTCTGACTCTTCGATCGTAGTCGTCCATCCTATCAAAATATCGTATCGTTTTTCGTTGCTGAAAAATCGCCACGAACGTCGCGCCACCCAGAAGAACAAATTTCTCGAGGCTCTTCGACGATCGCTGCTTTATTTCCCGCGCGATCATTTCGTACACGTTTGTGGTTTTCTCGTCCATGTAGCCGATGTAGTAGCTCGTTACGAATAGCCAGGAAACGTTGTATATTGTCTCAAACACTGAGCTTTTTTTCACGCGATCGCCCGTCACACTGCAGCCGAATATGCCGAGTAATTTTGCGACGATAAGAAAGGGCTTCAGACTACGCAGAATCGTCGATTTTTCATCCATGGCAGATCCGGGAGGATCCACCGCGCGTGCCTCACTGAACCGCTGCGGACTCCTTCGAACGGCGTTAAACTTGTCCGCTGAAAGCTCGTTAAACGTACGGTTAATTGAGGCCCGCGTATCGCGGCGTTCTATCGCGATTTAGACGCTGATTGTTGGCTTCCGTAATGCAACCGGTTAGTTTTATCGGGGAAAAAAATTCTCGTCGCGTTGTTTTAATGTTGTTACATGGGAATTTTCCGGAATAACTTTACAAGGTTTGCCGATTTCATTAATTTAATGTTTATGTTTAAGGTTTAATTTTTTATGTTCGCAAGTTGCCGATGATTCGATACATTATCCGCTACCGAGATCTTTGCAAAGGGAAAGGTTTGAAATTTTCCCGACGGTTCTTGAAGTTTGTAAGGATTGATGTTTTTTAAAATAATTTTCATGCAAACATTTTCACAGGAAAAATCCTATGAAAATCCTGTGAAAATGTTTGCACGAAAATTATTTGAAAAAAAAAAACATCAATCCTTACAAACTTCAAGAACCGTCGGGAAAATTTCAAACCTTTCCCTTTGCAAAGATCTCGGCAGCGGATAATGTGTCGAATAATCGGCAATTTGCGGGCATAAAAAATTGCGCACACATAAAAAGGTTAACCACCTGCGGACTCCCCTTAAGGTCGCGCCGAGGGATTATGCAACAACGGATGAAGAATCGATCGGTGGTTTACTTTCGGCGTTTAAACGCTTTTTATTGGTGCCACTTTTGTGCGGCGCGTCCTTGACTAGCGATCCCCAATAAACGCTCTCTGAACGCCCCTGACCCAATCAATTTTTCCTGTATTGGGTTATAATACTTCTCCTCAAGGCTCCCCCTGCGACTCTTTATAATTCATCATCCACACACGTCTGGAGATGCAGCTGCCTGTTTATCCCGCAAAAAAATACAAGCATGAAAACCACGTCGACCTCGAATTCTTCTGTGATAGCGTGATAACCAGTTTCTTTTTTTTTTTTTTTTTAGATATTACAGAATACATTACGATGAGTGTGTATGACGAGATATTACAGAATACATTACGGAGAAGGTATTACAGAAATAATTCGAATTTCGTCGCGTACGAGCGAAGAATGCAACCAAGTTGCACAATTCGTTTTTAACATAATTGGTCATTGAACGACCGGTTTGCCTTCTGGAATCCTCGTCGGTTTTACTCGTCAACGTGAATTTCGAAAAGTTCTTCCGTGACCTTGGCATTTTAATTGCACAGTGTCGATGACTTGCCACTTCAACAAACGGGCATCAATAATCATGTTGATGTAGAGGAGGAAGCCTTTTTATTTGCATTCGTTTTTTTTTTATTGGAAATTGAGCCACAACTCGACTATCACACGAGAAGTAAATATTGGCAGGTGATGAAACGCGATGGCAGCTCGTTATTCACTCCACGGTTTCCTTAATATATATATATTCTCTAACAACAATGTTAGAGGCGAACAATGAACAAAGAGGTGATGAATAGGCCGGAAGGTGTCGTTCGATTTTCCTTCGATGAATAATCGTCGAGGACTTAAGGGGATCTTTGCGGATGCCACGAAAGAAAAACGGTTTTACGTTTTCATTGGTAATTAATTGGTGTAACATTTTTATTATGAAATAAAAAAAAATTTATTATGCATTTTTATTATTATGCATTTTATTATGCATTTTTTTATTAACATTTTTATTATGAAATAAAAAAAAATGTATTACCAACAAAAATTGTAGCGTCTTCTTGGGTCACTGAAAATAATTAGAAATGAAAAAGCGCTCATTCGCAGTTGCAGTTTTTTAACGCTAACAATAAACATGCAATTTTCAACCTACCACAATACTTCCCGAATATTTGGCGTTGTCGTGAGTCGCGGCAGTAAAAAAAATGTACGATAGGGAAAAAGTGGCGAGGCCATTTCAAAGCAGTCGCGACTTCACGTGCGTCAAGCGAATCGGTGGACGAGCAAGAAAAGTAGAAAAACCAAATTTATATACGATATGAAACGCCAAGACGTATAACTTGGTTTATTCTTATATTAGTAAAAAAAAGTAATTAAAACTTTTTAGCCCTCCGATTCGATACGTGGAGGAGATGCATCAATTCCGGCATTAGTCGGAATTGCGGTGTTGGTATTTCCTTAAGAAGTGACTTTACCGCGAATGACAGCAGGAAAGATGAAAACCCAAAAAAAAAAAAAATTGCCACGACCGGTATTCTCGGCCGGTGTATCCCAACGACGCGACGATCGGGATTCCCTGGAAAGTATGCGGGATGAATAAATTCCTTTGCGAATCAATTGTATGCGGTGTAATTCTAGGGAATATGGACCAACCTGGTGTAATATCCCGCATGGAAAAATAATATATTTCAGATATACCGGAAAATATATAAAATATAGACAAAATATATAAAATATATTTCGTTCGAAAAATTCGATCTGTCGGATATATTTTAGGATATATACGAAATATATGCGAGCGAAAAATACATCTGGGATATATCCAAAATGTATTCGAAATATATTCAAAATTTTCGCATATTATTTTCTATGGGGGTTGGACTAGTGTTCGTCGATACACACGAAGAAACGAAAAAATGTATAACTGCGTGCGCTAAAGTCTGTTGATGTCAGTGTGGTCATTTAGATAATTTAGGTATCAAACCGCATTCATTATAAAATTTAACAACATTACACGAGCTTCTCCACAGAGAAGTAAATCCTCAATAGTTTAAAAAATAAATCTTACTATACGGTTTGTTTTGTATATGCAATTTAATAATAATAACTTGCGACGATTATAAAATGATGTGTCAACTTTTGAATAGCTGCATAGAAACCTCATTTTAAATTAAAAAAATTGTGAACGCTTGTGAAAAAAATGCAAGAGGACAGTCCATTATTTTTGTAATGCGTTAACCGTATTTATGCATTTTTTTCAAGAACATACCCACGATATTATATTAAAAAAATAAATATTCTTTGCAGCCATTAAAAAATGCACAATTATATCATAATTGCTTCATGCTACTATTATTAATTAATAATTACAAAACCAATTGTACCATCAGCTTTACTTCCAAAATATTTTCTAAGGGATTTACAACTCTGATTCCCCATAAACGATTTAGTGGATCACATTGCCCGGAATTACACTATATCAATTTGTCTTCTGTATACAAATCGGCCCCGGGCTGCTCGGCGATAATTATAATCGCCGTGATTGCAATTACAAAATATTATGCCTCGCGTTTTTCCGACAGGTGGACGGAGACGAGAAAAGAAAATACAGGTGGTGGGCAGGTGGCGAATGTGTATCGCGGTTTTAATTCTTGCTCGCCTATTCCATCTCGTATCCACAACGAATGTATAAAAGAACCAGCCCCACCTGCGTGGGGCGTCTGTGCACTCGAGGCGTCGCGGCGAAACGACGAACACGACGTTTATTTGAATTGCATCGCCGCAATTATACTCGCGTAAAAACAGGTAAATGTAAATCACTCGATTGATAGTAATTAACTGTGTTATTTCAGTCATCTCATTCACCCATCGATCCTTCCGGCTGCTGTCGGTAAATCAATACAGCCGACGCGGAATTTTCGCGTACAGTGATAACGATTGTCTGGCTTAAATCAATATTTATAAATTACTGAATATAAAAAAAACAAACAAACGTCTTTCACAACGAAATATTTGACGCGTTCATTTTCGCAATCGACTCGATTGTTTTTGTCAATATATATATATTTTTTTTTTGGGAAGTAAATGTTGGAAAGAATTTTTTGTTTGAAAAACTGAAAAAAATTGATGAATTGCTGGTAATTGTTTCAATCTGTAAAAATGATGAGCAAGTGAGCAACTTAATAAAAGACGCCAATTTACTGTTTATTGATTCCTAACGCTAGTTTCATTTTAAAAATCGTCCATAACATTTTTAATGGTCTCACAATTGCATCGATTCTTGAGGCCGTAAATCATCATCCTATAAAAAATTGGTGCGCGTTGAAAAAAAAAAACTTGATAAATTTCTGGTAATCGTTACAATCCGTAAAAATCTACAAATCGTACAGCGTTGGAAATCGATATATATCGATTTCCAACGCTATCTTCACGATAAAAAGAAGAATAATAAATCGTCCGTAGCATTTTCGATACTCTCACAACTGCATCGACTTTGAAGCGGTAAATCATCGTCCTATAAGTTGGCGCGCACCGCAGTCACCGTTCCCGCTGCGCTGTGATTGGCAGCAGTAGGAAACCGCGAACGGAACTAAACTCAAGCTTCGAAACTTTTTGCTTCGTGTCAATCGCGACAGAAGCAAATTTGTCGGGTGGTCAATTTGAAAAAGGGCATTTTTAAGCGTATCAATTAATCGAACGTCTATAAATCATCGATTAATCATTATTTCGCCTCTTCAAACGCGATTTGATCGCGTGAAAAGAAAGAGGTGAAAATATGCGTGGGGAGACCAATTTTAAAAAAGTCGAACTTTAAAAAAATTTTAAGCGTATCAATTATAAGCGAACGTCTATAGATCATCAATCAGTCATCGCAGTGATTATCGCGGTACTTAAATAAGTAAAAAGGCTTCCGCAAAATGTGCGCGAGATCACGCAACGTGTTTAAAAAAATATAAAATAATAATAATAATAATAATAAAAACAAAAAAAAATAATAATAAAGTAAATAAAAAATAACAATAATAAAAATAAAATAATACAAAAATAATAATAATAAAACCAAAAATAATAATAATAAAAACAAAATAAAATAAAAATAATAATAATAATAATAATAATAAAAAATAGAAAATAACAATAATAAAAAAATAAAAAAATAACAATAATACAAAAATAATAATAATAAAAAAAATAAAAAAACAAAAAAAAGATCATTGTGCGGGTTTCGACACCGGGTAACCTGGGAACGCTGAGCGAGCGAGACGCGGTGGCCGTAAGGAGCGAACGGTCGCCAGTCACGCATCCGCGTAAATGGCATACGGACACTTGAATCATTCACCCTCGAGACATCGTCGCGTTACCGACTCTCATGTCTTCCTCCCGGTCAGCAGCGTCAACGCTTCGTCGACATGTCCGGACGTCGAGCGACGATGACTTTGGCCCTGGCGCTTCTCGTGCTGGCCGTAAACGCTAAGGGCAGCGAGAACGCCGGAAGCGACTATACCGACAATCAGATCGACCTGGTGCCGACCCACAGAACCGGCATCGAAAAAGCTCTCCAGGGGCTGATGAGCGTCGTCAGCCCCGGCGGCGGCAGCACCACCAGCAGCCCGTCCGGCGAGTCGGCCGGAAGCCGCAGTATATTCGGCAAAATCTTCGGCTCCATCGTCCCCAAACCTGTGGAGAAAGTCTTAGTACCCGTGAAAAATGCGACTCGTCGGGGCTTCGGCGAGATCCTCAATCTCTTCGAGAATCACTTTCACGCTATTTTTCCAGGCAAGTTTTTCAAGACATTTTTTTAAATAAAACTAAACTTTCGATAAACTTTCTTTAAATTTAAAAATGTTTTAAACATTTTTATTTCTAAATTTCTGTATTATAATTTTTATTTTCTTTTATTTTAAAGTTTTATAAATTTTATATTTTTTATTTTTATACATTTTTACTTTTTAATCTTTAAGTTTTATAAGTTTCAGTTTTTTAGTGTTTGGTTTTATACATTTTTTTTTTTTTTTTTTTTTTTTTTTTTTTTTTTTTTTTTAAATAAAATATCTCCGAAAATTGACGAAAGACGGAATGAACTTGATGACTGAGAAACATTGCAACCTGCGGCAAACGCGGATCGAGTCTATTAAAAGTTCCGATCTGTGAATTTATTGAGCGATTAAAATCCTGCGATTCTCGTGGTGTTGCTGTGTTGTTTCTGCGCACGTGAAGCAGCCAATTAGCGCATTAAAGAAACGGCCGTGCGTTAAAATGATGTAAAAATAATTTGTTTTAATTACCATTTTTCTCAGAACGTTATCTTCGCTCGCTAATTACTCTATTATTATTTATTCGCATTGGGCGATTCGTGGGAATCACAAAACGATGCGTTGTAATGTGCTCGCGGCATGTGCGACCGTTCGTCACGCGATTCAATGCTAATAAAGTGTTTACGAAGGTTCCGCGATGACAGACAAACATTGTGTGAGACGTGAGGATAAAGGAAAAAAATAATCACAGGTTGGATCGATCGTCAGCGTACTGTAACGATACACGCGCAGCAACAGGGGTTATTTTCTGCAGTTTGACGAATTTAACTTTTTTTTATCCTACTGATTATTATAACGAGCCGAGTTCTCAATGTACTCACAGGAACTCTCTGGTGCGGCGGAGGAAACATCGCCAAAGACGAGAATGACATCGGTCTCTTCGAACGCACAGACAAATGTTGCCGGACTCACGACAATTGTCCGGACAACATCGAAGCCGGAAAATCGAAGGGGATTCTCGTTAACAACGGAGGCTTCACGAGGTAAAATTCTAAAATTCTAAAATTCTAAAATTCTAAAATTCTAAAATTTTAAAATTCTAAAATTCTAAAATTCTAAAATTCTAAAATTCTAAAATTCTAAAATTCTAAAATTCTAAAATTCTAAAATTCTAAAATTCTAAAATTCTAAAATTCTAAAATTCTAAAATTCTAAAATTCTAAAATTCTAAAATTCTAAAATTCTAAAATTCTAAAATTCTAAAATTCTAAAATTCTAAAATTCTAAAATTCTAAAATTCTAAATATTGTTGGTAGATCCGCGTGCTTCTGCGATCGTGAGTTTTACGAATGCCTCAAGAACGTGAACTCCGTCGTCTCGAATAACATCGGAGCAACGTATTTCAACATCTTGAGGCCGCAATGCTTTGCGTACGATTATCCAATCGATTCTTGCGCCAAATACGGAAAGTAAGTGACCACTCTTCAGCAGGAAAAAAATGATTTCCCTCACTAATTCGAATACTTTCTGCCTGTAGGAATAGATTTGTAGACAAAAAATGCGCGGATTACAATCTGGACTACACGCAAAACAAGACGCTCGAGTGGTTCGACAATCCCGACTATTGATTACTACGTGCTGTGACTCAAGTCTGGGCGGTTATTTTTGACAAAAACCGTAACTAACTTGTTATATTCTGTTATTGTTGTTGTTCTTGTTGTTGATTCTCTTGACGATATTCGACGAAATACACGAAATATACTGAAGACCTGTTTGTTCGTAACTTTCACTTTTTTATTTATTAGTTATTTATCATATTGTCTTATGTTATCGTTATTTATTTGTTGCGTTATCAGTGGTAAAATTTTATCTATGGTCAAATATAATCATCAATTAACTGGTAGCTTGACGATTCCGGTTGGATTCACACCTCGCTTGATCACGTGCGGTATGGTTTTAGGAACCATTCTGAAAATAAAGAATTTTCGATAAAGTTATCTATTCTTTTTAACGGCTAATCGAATAATCTAAAAAATCGCAACATCGAGATTTTTTAGGACATTTTGGTATCGAATTTTTCGTGTTGGCTCCATTTGGCTCCCCAAGGGTTACAGATTTCCGTTCTAAATGTATTGAAACTCACGTTATGCAGTCGATGATTGGGCAGACCGAGAGACAGAGCGTGCAACCGGTGCAGTCGTCATTGACACGGGGAATGTGAGTTTCAGCGTCGAAATTGATCGCCTGGTAGCCGGAATCAGCGCAAGCCATGTAGCACTTGCCGCAATTTATACACATGTCCTGTTGATAGGAGACAAAACGTTGGTATTTCATGATTATTTTTCCCCCAGCAACTTAAACATTATTTTTCTTTAAAGTTATTATTTTTTTTGTTTATTATTATTTTTTTAAAGAATATTTTTCCCCCAGCAACTTAAAAAATTGAGTTGACGATAAAATACTCACGTCGTCTATGAGAGCGACGACTTGCTGCTTGTTGTCGAGTTGCTTGTAGGTTCCAATGTGAGAGAGAGCTTTTCCTATCACGTCTTTGAGTGCCGGTACAGGAGCAACAGGCTCGGGAACAGGTCTCACGGGTTTCAACGACTCCGCCAAAGGGTTCAAACGAGCCTTCAGTTCGGCCGTTTGTCTCTCGCGCAGCAATTGATACTCCCCGAAGTACGGAACGTTCTGCAAAAAATGCAATCATTTTTATCTATAATCGCACTGGTTAAAATGTTCGGTTAGAACCAATAAAACGAACGAAAAACCGATTATAACTTGTTTGAACCGATTATTTTTCAATCGGGATTTCGTCCCTTACAACGGTTTCTATGAGTGTCAATCGGAATTACTGAGCAGGGCGGACAACGAAATATAATTTTGTAAAAAAAAACTAACATTACACTTTTCATTTTATTACTAATAGATATTAATCGTTGAACTTGCAGAAAATGATTGGCCAGATCAGTGCAAAAGCGGCTGTACTTGTCTTGAATAATAAATTGTTTAAATCAAACGATAAAAAAATGCGTTTTAAATCGTAAGCGATAAGTGTGAATACGTATGAATTTTTTCAGATTTTTAAGTAATCGTTGAAATTTGTGTTTTTTTCTATGGAAAATGTGTACAAATTTAAAAGATTACTTAAAAATCTGAAGAATTTCGTGCGTATACAGAAAAACAAAGGAATCAATTTCATTTAAAAAAATTGGGTCATCGAAATCTTTGTTAAACAATTTTTTTTATCAATTTGTTCATAACATTTAGGAATTATTATTATGCAAAATGAATCTTTTCAGTACCTTCAGCGTGCATGAATTTTTTCAGATATTCGGACCATCGAGAAGTGTTTGCAATTCTCTCGCACTTTTCTCGAATTCATGCGAATTGAATGCACGGCGCTTACATCCTTAATCAATAAATCGATAGCTTACTTTTCCAAGCGCGTGTTGCAGAGACACCGGTTTTCCCTTTTGATGCTTGAACGTCGGTGGACTCTGTCCGTCCCAGTTCTTGGCCTGCTCCAAGCTCGACAGATACAACAGAGTCTTAAGTCCCGAGACGTAGTCGTCGATGAGCGTGAAGTCTTGATTTTGTATGGCGCTGCCGATCTGCACGACGGAGGCGCCGCAGTGCAAGAACTGAAGGGCCACGTCCGCCGAGTCGATTCCACCGATTCCGAGGATCGGAAAACCCGGCAATTTTTTCGCGATCGCGGAAACCGCTCGCAGGGCCTGCGGCCGAGTCGCGTTGCCGGACATCCCGCCGTAAGTCGTGGCTTTCGCGCTGCCCACCGCGGGCCACGGGGTCCCATCCGCGTGCAGACCCATCAGGCCCTGCACCGTATTGATAGCCGATACTCCACTCGCGCCTCCTTCGTACGCCGCGGTTGCGATGGATACGATGTCCGTGATATTCGGCGTCAGTTTCACGAAGAACGGAATTTTCACTGCTGCTCGAACCCACTTTGAGATGTTCGTCACTAAAACGGGGTCCTGGAATCAAATTCATTCTTCATGAGTTTCCTTTTCATCTGTCGTTATGCAGTTAATTCAAATAATTCAAGTAATTTAGTTAGTTAGTTAAACAAATTATTTAAAAAATTAAATTCAAGAATTAAATATAGATAATTCAAGTAATTTAGTTAGTTAGTTAAACAAATTATTTAAAAAATTAAATTCAAGAATTAAATATAGATAATTCAAGTAATTTAGTTAATTTAAGAAATGTAATTCAAAATTAAATTCAAATAATTTAAGTACTTTAGATAATTAAAAAAAATTACTTTCAAAATTAAATTCAAATAATTTAAGAAATGTAGATAATTTTAAAAATTACTTTCAAAATTAAATTCAAATAATTTAAGTAATTTAGATCATCTAAAAAATTACTTTCAAATTTTATTTAAAATAATTACCTGGCCGCAGGCCAGACCCATTCCCGACTCTCCCATACCGTGAGGACACGATAAATTGAGTTCCAGGGCATCGGCCCCCGTAGCCTCGGCTTTCTGAGCCAGTTCTATCCAGTCGTCTTGATTGAAGCTGCACATTATACTGGCAATAACGACCTGTGAAAAAGTAACGATTATTAGTGGCCGAGATACATCGCCCTGGCTTCATTTTTCGAAATTGAAATAACAAATTAATTTCAATTTCGAAATTTCGACATTGAAAATTAAAAAATACCTTGGTAGGAAAGTCTCTTTTCAATTCCACTATGCTTCTGCACCAATACGCCTCCGATTTCTCGGATATTAGCTCGATGTTGAGAAAACTTCCCTGCTCCGGACCGTAGTGATGACGGGAAGTCGTTCCCTTTATTATACGCGGCGAAACGTTTGTCACGAGGTCCTGGAAAACAGAGATGAATATTTTTGTAAGAATTTACAAATAACGATTTCTTTCAATCAATGCTGTACATTTAAGTTTCTCTTGTACCTAATTTTGTATGTGGGCAGATCTGTTCATTGTTGTAAATCCCTAATTTGTATAGAAATAAAATTGATGGCACGTTTGGCTTTGTAATTATGTTTTTACAATAATAACTCGTAATGATAATAATATGATGTGTAAAGTTTTTAATAGAGGCAAGATATATGAATTTCCCACAAAACTTCATGGTATCACCATGGCCATGGTATGGCTTCACTTATTGAAAAAATGGAGAAATACTGTTAATGCATTGCGAAAATAATGCGTTTGTCCATTTTTCTCACAATTTCTCCCAAATTTTAATGAAAAATTCGGTTTCTTCTTCGGCTATTCAAAAGTTCACATATAGTTTTATAATCGCTACAGGTCATCGTTATAAAATCGTAACGGGAAAATAAACAGCTGTGTAAACTTTCATTCTTAAAGTAATGGGGACTTACAACACCGGATCTGTTATTTACAAAATAATTTTTATTTACAAAATTACCTTGTCCAGACCGTAAGTTTTCGTGACCGCGAAGCCCCAGCCAGCCTCGAAGGCTCTGCGAATCATAGCGCTGGTAGTGGCAGGCGGTGCCGATGCCAATCCGAACGGATTTTCGAATTTAATTCCGCACACCTCGACGCTCAGGTCGACCTCGTCGATGGCGCTGTGAAATTTCGGCAATTGCGGCTCCGCCGGCACTTCTGAGCCACGGGACTCCTGAATGTACTTGTGAATGTACCAGGCGGCGGTTTTTCCGTCGTTCACGGACTCCACCGTGGTCTGCGAGACTCCGGCGAGATCGCCGCCGCAGAAAACTCCGGGCTCGGAAGTCGTCATCGTCTCCACGTTCACCTCCGGCAAACCCCACTTGTTCAGCTTCACCGGGCTCATCGCGCTCTTGACGCCCTCGTCGTAGAGTCCGGAGCCAAACGCCGAGATTATGAAGTTGGCCTTCAGTCTCACCGTCTGATCCTCGTCCTCGATCCACTCGCCGTTCTCGTTCTGCTCGGTTCTGTAAAATTCCATCGCAACGATTTTGCCGTCTCGTGTGATGACCTTCCTCGGCGATTGGAATGGCACAAACTCGCACTTTTCTTCGCGTGCCAGGTCCATCTAAAAAAATATTCCGGGTATTGCAGATAAGTAAGTCTTTTTAATTTAAATATAAATATTTATAACAAAAAGGACGCAGAGTTGAATTTTGCACATTGCTTAATTGATTTTCATTTCAGTATCAAATGATTTTTATTAAATCATTTGATATTTGAATATTGAGTAAATATCAAATGATTTAATTAAATCATTTGATATTTGAGTTTTGAATAAATATCAAAAGATTTAATTAAAATCATTTGATATTTGAGTATTGAATAAATATCAAATGGTTTAATTAAAATCAGTTCATATTTGGAAATTGAGTAAATATCAAATGATTTAATTAAAATCATTTGATATTTGATATTTAATTAAATCATTTGATATTTGATATTTAATTAAATCATTTGATATTATCAAATGATTTAATTAAAATCATTTGATATTTGAGTTAGAGTAAATATAAAATGTTAATAAAAATCATTTGATATTTGAGTATTGAATAAATATCAAATGTCAATGAAAGTCATTTGATATTTGAGTACCGGGCCACCAAATTGATAAATTACTTTCCCAAAGACAAAAAAAAATCAAACGGAGTTCACCTCCTCAGGGACAGCTCGGATGTTGGTAAATCCTTTCCTGAACACGACGAAGACTTTCTTGGCGCCACAACGAAGAGCCGAGGTCGCGCAATCGAAGGCAGTATCACCTGCACCGAGGACGACGACATTTCCGTGAAGCTCCGGCAAATTTGTGCCGTTGCAGGCGCACATGCCGGGCTTGCTGCCCTTGGAGACTCGCGGTAGAAAAGCTTTGGAAGTGTAAAAGCCCATTTCCTCGGTGAGATCCTTGAATATCGGGATGCTCTTTGGCTCCGGAAGACCGATTCCCAAAAACACGACTGCGTATCCTTGGGCCTTGAGGCCCTCGACAGTGAGGTCGCCCTTGGCCAATGCTCGTCCCAGCTCGATCTTCACCCCCAAATCCTTGACGAGCTCGACCTCGAAATTCACGACCTCGTAGGGAAGTCGATACTGCGGTATCTCGGCCGCGCTCAGTCCCCCGATGTAATTTTCCTTCTCGAAAATCGTCACGTCGTCGTAGCCCAGCCGAGCGAGGAACGTGGCGCAGGATAGCGAGGCTGGGCCGCAGCCCACGAGGGCGATCTTCGTGCTCGGGTGATCCACAGTCTGGCCCGGAATCCTCGTCTGCTTGATCGACATCTGCTTGAAGATCTGCGGAAAGCGATTGAAGAAACGTTAGAAAAATTATGTCGATGTGGTAGCTTCAATTGAAAAGTCAGTGGAGCAGTAAACAATAATTGTTCAGTTGTTAAATTGATTTAAAAAATTATTTCCCTGCTGAAAATTCCCACATTGCGAACCCGAGAAAAGTTCTCATGTAGGATTCCACATGGGATTTCGAATGGGGATATGGATTCCATGGGATTTTTGTGCAGAGAACCTGTATTGTTTTTCATGGGATTTTTGTGCAGAGAACCTGCATGGTTTTTCATGGGATTTTTGTGCAGAGAACCTGCATGGTTTTGCATGGGATTTTCGTATAGAGAAACTATATGGTTTTCTATAGGATTTTCGTACAGAGAGTCTATATGGATTCCCATGGGAGTTTCGTACAGAAAACCTGTATAGTTTTCCATGGGATTTTAGTAAAGAGAATCTATATAGATTTCCATGGGATTTTTATACAGAGAACCTATATAGATTCCCATGGGATTTTCGTTAATCTTGTTAAATGAAGAAAATTCGAAATTAGAATATTAAAGAATCTAAATAAGAATAAATAAGAATAAATAAGAAAGAAAATTAGGAAATCTAAACAATGGAAGAAAATTATTAGTAGAGTATATGTCGATGAGGCCGAGGTGACTTACATCGGTCGCAAAGTGTTGAAGGCCTCCGATGTTGATCGGTCCTTCCTCACAGGCCGAAAGGTTGCATCCACCGACGCATAGATCGCTCGTAGGGCAGACCATTCCGCAGGTGAGACCGAGAGGGTTGTCGGACAGAATCGCTTTGGCTGCGCCGTAGTAATTTTTGTTCGATATCGACGTTATGAAGGATTTTACGTCGAGCTGAGTCGGACACGACTTTTGGCACGGGGCGTCCGCGCATTTTAGGCAACGCGCCGCCTCGCGCAGAGCTCCTCGTTCACTCAAAGTCGTGTGTTTTATGTCGTCGAAGTTCTTCGTCAGTGGAACGCAACTCTGAAATAAAAAGAAAATGTTATTAAAAGAAAAATTTTGTAAAAAAATGTTATTAAAAAATAATTTTATAAAAAAATGTTACTAAAAATAATGTTATAAAAAAAATGTATTAAATAATAAATTTATAAAAAAAATTTATTAAAAAATAATTTTATAAAAGAATTTCTTTTTATTAAACAAAATTTTTTATTAAAGAATTTTTTTTGCTAAAACAAAATTTGTATAAAAGATTTTTTTTGCTAAAACAAAATTTTTATAAAAAAAGTTTTATTAAAAAAAAATGTTTATTAAAAAGAATCATGTTTAAAGAAAAAAAAATGTATTAAAAAATTGACTTGTGCTTCATTTTATTTTATTGAAAATAATGCATCGGAGTACTCACGTCGCATTTTTGGTCAGGATTTCGCTTCCAGTGGAGTTTGTTCTGCTTGGTACGCGCTGATGGAACCAAATTCGTGTATGGCTTTGTTTTTGGATTGAGGTGCAGCAGATTCTGAAAAAAAAAAAAAAAAAAAAAAAAAATTGACAGACTGTCTTTATCAGTTGTCGACGCGATATCCCCACGTTTTTGGAGCAGTCATAAGATCGGTCTATTATACAATCAGCAGTATCTTTTAACTTGAGGCCGCAATCACCACGATAAGAAATCTTCCGAAGATAAATTTAAATTTTAGATCAGAGAAACGAATGATTCAGGATTTAAGGGCAAAAAATTGGGTTTCAATTGTACATTTATATGCAGTCAACATTTTATTTCATATTTTGCATTAAGTGAAAATACAACTTAAAACATATTTCACTATGGTGTATTTCCGAGTATGAACCACTAAAATGTTGTGGATGTTTTCGTACTTCTACTGATACGAATTTTACGATGGTGACAGAAACAGGTTCCCGGGAACTCACGCTATAAAGGCCTGGCATTGAAATATTTTTAAAGATTCTTTTTCACAGACGTTGCGCGGTGTGTCCACTAGAACTGCAAGATTTTCACATGATTTTAATATTGACGACCACATCAAAGTCGACTAATATGGACCACCTAAAAATAGCTGAAGGACGATACAAGTTCTGCGATCTCTTTAAATAATTAAAAAAAAATAGATAAATTCTAAAGCTCCAAATCTCCAATTCCTAAACATCGGCGCATCCTTCAGGAAGATATATTCAATTTGAAAATGTTACTTTTCAGTATTGGTTAATTGACAGACTTGAGTTGACAGAAATGAAAAAGGTGAAAACTCGTGTAACTTGTTCAATTCTACAATGATTATGATGTAACACCTGTATGATCTGATTGATATCAACATACGTCAGCGTATGCAGTTATCATTTTTTTTTCTTCATTATCCCGTGCGACTGATACGCACTGATCCATCCTACTACGCCACTCTATATTACCCGTAATTACACTATCCATAAATACAAAAACCACTATAAAATCGTTGCTCCACTTAAAATTAAAATTCTACAGTGTCGACCTTCGTTTTGCCTGCATTCACTGCACTCCATTTAAATGTCATGCACTATTTCATTATTCATTTTCTCAACACGTTTTTTTTTACTGCCACGATAGACATAATAAATGGAACGTTTGATACAAATAAATATGTACTCACTTCGATGTCTGGCAAATCTTTGCTGAGAAAAATCCCCGAAGTTTGAGACATCGTATTATCGTTGCAAATGCTTTTTAGTACACTTGCGATTATAGTGACCTCGGCACAAGACGAATATTGATAAACCAGCACCCAATTATACGCACAAAACTATTCACCGCTGAATTCGATCGCTCCGGATGAAATTGACAATCAGAATGATCTGTAACTGAAGCAACTGACTCCGAGTTACAGAAGGGCAGGGAGTAGATCGATTCAAAGGGTCATGAAGACGATCTCGTCGGGCGCTCAATCAACTCCCCTTAACTTCTGGAGCATCTTAATCGTAGCACTGCTGCGCGTCGTGTGTCGACACTCGGCACGAGGCGAGCGAACGCGCGTCTGTGCCACGCTCTCGCGCCGAGAGAAAGAGACGGCAACTCTGTATTTTACATCGCAATAGTTATCTCCAGGACGTCAGGATAGGTGAGGCCAATGATCCGTCCGAAGCCACATTGGCTCGCGGTTTGCTGTCTCAGCGATTTGGAAAGAAGAAATGCGTTTCTTCTTTCTTTTTTAAATTAAAAAAAAGAAAAGTTTTTTAAATGAATATATACGCCCCATTGCACTTGTTTTTTTAGGCCTTATTATTAATTATACTAATAGTAATAATAGAGTCAGAAATCAACGAGTGCAGATTTTCTAATTAATATTTCTTATTATTTTTATAGCCTTATTATTAATTATACTAATGGTAATAATAGAGTCAGAAATCAACGAGTGCGGATTTCCTAATTAATATTTCTATTTATTTATATCCTTTTTTAAATCTTTTACTAATAAATACTTATGGATTAATAGAATGTTCGGTTATTAATATTTTTCCAACTATATTTAGAAAAACGGGTGTATAATAAATGTGTATTAAAATTATATTTTTATCGGCGAGGAATTCGATTGAATAATTTGTATTCAATCAATTGTGGGCCACACATAAATATATATTAAATCGTTATGTCACAGGCAGGCAATGAAAATGATTTGTGTAACAAAAATCGTTGATCACAGGCGGTCATGCAAAGTTGACAGATAAGATATATCTTGGAATTTGTGTGACGAAACACAATCAAAGTACGACGATTCAGCGATGATTTGTAAACAAAATTCTCCGCAAATGAATCGCGGATACAATGGACGTTGTCGCAATATCGCGCTTCGATTCTGCACTGTCTGCGTCAAGACTGCCGATAAGACTGTAGATTACACATTTGGAGTATCGCCGCGTGTGTTTGTGTTTGCTTGTCATAGGCAATAAGGCGTATCTCTTGTAACGCGAGGACACCGAGTATCGCGACGCTCTGCAAACTACTCCTGTATAATTACGCAACGTACACAACCCTCTGTCTCAGGGGACAAACATTGAAATTCGACTAATTAGGGTGACGCAGGGTGCAATCGATGCGAAACAGCTTTGCAATTTGTCGCAAAAATGATCCAGACCCCTCCTAGCAAATGTACAAACGTGGATATCTTCGTCCATAATTATACACTTTATGTAACCAACTACAACATTTTAGAGCTTCCAAGAGAGGATCGACCTGCGTTCCAAGGCCGATATTTGATATTTGAGTAATCAGTACATGTAAAATGTTTGATATTTGAGTATTGAATAAATATAAAATCGTAATTAAAATCTATAGATCAATATCAATATTTGATTACATTAATATTTCAGTATTGAATAAATATAAAATGGTAATTAAAATCATTTGATATTTGAGTATTGATTAAATACAAAATGTTAATAAAAATCATTTGATATTTAAGTATTCAGTAAACATCAAATGGTAATTAAAATCATTTGAAAATTTGAGTACTGGGCCACCAAACTGATAAATTATTTTTAGAAAAATCAAACGAACTTCACCTCCTCGGGGTCGGCTCGGAGCTTAAAGCTTCGAAGATAAATCGACCCGTGCTCCCAGGCTGCAGCCGAGAAACCGAAAAGGCCCAATTGCACATCGCTCAAAAAGTACAAACAGCATTTTCACTTCATACTCATCTACTGGCGTATCGACGATCCTACGTAGTGACGAATTCTCCACCTTAGAATTACGCAATGTGTACAATTTCTCTCCCCGAGAGGCGAATAAATAATAAAGTTGCAGTGACGAAACGTTTACCAAAGTTCCTGAGCTGCAATTATACTCCACGTCAAACGCAAATTGCTACCGACAGATTCTACGCCAGACGATTTACCTGTACTTACAATATAATAAACCTACAATTAGTGGTACGCGCGTCTCTGCTTTGTGCGCCAAGCGTTTCCAAGTTCCGAAGCTTAACAGTAAAGTCAAGCCGACGAAACGTCTGTCGAAAGCTTCGAGCTACAATTACATCGAACGACGAATGCGATATTCCTTCTTCTCAGAGCCTACGTTAAACAATTCAGCGCCGTTCGCCAATATTGAACCCGCAATTACGTTTCGCGTACTCGTCTCTGTCGTGCATCAAAGCGTTTCCAAGTTGTCCAGACTATTCGGACGCTTCAATCCAGTCGCAGAAAAAATACAAAGACTGTCGTCAGTGAAGTGCACGCGATGTACGATTCTCCGAAAGTAAATGACAAAACGCCGCAGGACCGTCGAAGCGAGCTATAATTTTCTCCTTGAAAAATGGATTCCGAAGATATATCGTGCAATAATTTCTGGCACGTGGAGCCGAATTTAAATGTCAAAATCTCCCTGACGATTCTCCAGTGCATGGGAAATTGGCCCCCGCGTGGACCATTTCGACGGCTCTATCATTTATACACAGCGCTGAGCTACGCTTTAGGCGTTCTTCTCTACGTGTTCGTTCAGGCCGCGTTTCTGGTGGTCGTTTGGGGCGACGTCGAGCGAATGATCGGCGGGTCCTTTCTTCTGATGCTCAACGTCGGGCATTGCTACAAGATGACGTTGATTCTTCTTCGTTACGAGCGAATTCAGGCGCTTCTCGATGTGATGGCGAGCGATGTCTTCGTGGCGGAGAACGACAAGTACGAGCGGATCCTGACCTGGTACACCTGGGACGGAATTTTTCACCACGTCGTCTATCAGAGCATCGGCGCGGTCGCCGTCTTCTCGTGGGGCTTCGCCCCGATCGTCGGTTTGATTTCCGGCAACGCGAAGAAACTCCCGATGGACAGTTGGTATCCTTACGACACCGAGGGGTCGCCGGCCTTTGAAATCACCTGTGGACATCAGATTGTCGTGGTTATTCTTCTTTGCTTTCACAATGTCGCGATGGACACGCTCGCTGTCAATCTCATGTGCGTTGCCCGCTGTCAGCTGGAAATTCTCAAGAGAAATTTACAGACGATCGGCAGCGAGGCCGGCAGCGGTGGGAAAAAGAGTGAAGAGGCTTGCAGGCGATTGAATTTTTGCATTGAACACAATAATAGCATCATCGGGTGAGACTAAAAGTATTTTTAATTTGCGGTTTTTTTTTTTTCAAATGATGCGAAAAAGAGAATTTAATTTTCGAGTTGTGAATTAAATGTGTCTCGATAAATGTATAATTTGAAATTATTTTGTTTGTTTTTATTTTATAATTTCAGTTTCGTTAACGATATTCAAAACGTGTTTGCAACGGCGATGATATACAAAAGTATTTTTAATTTGCGGTCGTTTTTTGAATGGTGCACAACTGAAGACAAATTAATTTTTGAGTTGCGAATTAAATGTATCTCGAAAAATGTATAATTCTGATAGGAATCGGTTGTTTTATTCTTATAATTTCAGTTTCGTTAACGATATTCAAGACACCTTTGGAAAGGCGGTGATATACGAAACTATTTTTAATTTGCGGTTGTTTTTTTAAATGGTGCACAACTAAAGACAAACTAATTTTTTAGTTGCGAATTAAATGTGTCTCGACAAATGTATAATTCTGATAGAAATTGGTTGTTTTATTCTTATCATTTCAGTTTCATTAACGGTATTCAAGACACCTTTGGAAAGGCGATGATATACAAAAGTATTTTTAATTTGCAGTTGTTTTTTTAATGGCGCACAACTGAAGACAGACTAATTTTTGAGTTGCGAATTAAATGTGTCTCGAAAAATGTATAATTCTGATATAAATTGGTTGTTTTATTCTTATCATTTCAGTTTCGTCAACGGTATTCAAGACATCTTCGGATCGGGGATAATATACCACTGTTTTGTCAATTGCGTAATAATATGTCTGACAGCGTTTCACATAACGCAGATGACCGATTACGTAGCCGCCGAGATAATCGGCACGACTATGTTCCTCGTCGCTGTGATTTATCAGTTATTTAATTTCTGCTGGAACGGCAACGAGTTGGCAGTGCAAGTCAGTATATCAAGAAACTAGATTACAGATCTCGAGCTAAATGCGATAATGTAATGAAAACGAATTGTTAATACCAGAGCGAGAGCGTCGCTCTCGCTGCTTACGCCGGAAACTGGTGGAAACTCGACGAGCGTTACAAAAGCGCTTTGAGAATAGTGATGATTCGCTCGCAGAGGTCGCTCATCATAAAAGCTGGTGGCGTTCTGCCGGTATCGCTTAAAACATTCATGTCTGTGAGTTGAAGCGAAAAAAAGCTCGATTACCCTCGTGGACCGACCGATTGTTCGTCATCTCCTCGTCGCTTCTTCAATTCTCGTCCGCGCTGAGCGGTTTTACGTCAACTAATGTGCACGATTCTCATTTTCAGATAATCCAAATGTCCTACTCCTTCTTCACGGTTCTTCAAGGATCGGCGGCCGATTAGACGCGAGACTCGGAGCGTCGTTATAGATCTAAGCTGTAGAATGTGTACTTATAATCCGTCGTACGAGGGTCAAAGAAAGCCTCGAATATATTAAAAAGACAGATGTAACTTTATTCGTCTGAGTATAACTCGCTCCCTCTTATCTCGGGATTATTGCATCTCTCATCACAGAATGTTCGCGGGAATAAAAGTAATTAAAAAAAAAATTGTACGTCGAAGTTGGCTTGATAATTGGCTCCATTTTTTTCTTCATTTCTCTTTTGTCTTAGAGAGCCTCGATCATCACAGCGATTCCTTGACCACCTCCGATGCACGCCGATCCGATGGCGAATTTACCGGCGTTTCTCCTCCTGCAAAGCGATTATCGGTTTTCACTTTTCGCTCATGAACGATGGAAATTTGAAATGAAGTTCTTAAATTGACTCGACTCAATTCCAATAACCAGTAAATAAAAATCGATACTAATTCTGAATACAGAATTCAATGCACGTTTATCGTTCTTAAGTTAGTTCTTGCGTTCATTTCGCATAAATTCGAGAAAAATGAGAGAGAATTTCCAACACTTCTCGATGGTATAAAAATCGGAAAAAATTCGCGTATATTAAAAATACTGAAAACATTAATTTTGCATAATAATAATTCAAGAATGTTATTAATAAATTGAAGAAAAAAAATGGGTAACAAATTTATCGATGACCCAATTTTTTCAATGAAAATGATTCGTTCATTCTTCTGAATACTTATGCATTTTTTCAGATTTTGAAGTTAACTTTGAATTTTCACATATTTTCTCTATAAAAACACACAAATTTCAAAGTGAACTCTAAAATCAGAAAAAATGCATACGTATTTGGAAAAACGAACGGATCATTTACATTTTAAAAAATGTGGGTCATCGATAAATTTGTTAAACACTGTTTTTCATCAATTTGTTAATAACAATTGAAAATTATTATTATGCAAAAGTTAATCTTTTCAGTACCTTTAATATGCACAAATTTTTGTCAGATTTATATACCATCGAGAAGTGTTGGCAATTCTCTCTCATCGTTCCACCGGGAACATTTTACTCACTTGAGTTCGTGAACGAGGTGAGCAGTGATTCTGGATCCCGATGCACCGAGGGGATGTCCGAGAGCGATGGCTCCGCCGTTTACGTTGAGTTTGTTCATATCCAGGCCAAGATCCTTGGCGCAGGCGAGCGTCTGCGCTCCGAAGGCCTCGTTGATCTGAAAAAGCGCCGCAATGAAATTCGTCGTCCGCAAAAAGAACCATCGGAAGCCCGAAAGAAATTCGCGACTGGCGCACCTCGATAAGTTCCATGTCGTTGAGAGTCTTTCCTGTGGCCGTGAGGAGATTTTTTATGGCTGGTGCGGGTCCGATTCCCATAATACTGGGATCAACGCCTACGGTGCTGTAACCAACGAGACGAGCCAGAGGTTTCAGGCCTTCGGACTTCACGGCTTCCTCGCTGGCGAGAATAACCGCACCGGCTCCGTCGCAAATGCCCTGAAAAAAAAAAAAAACCCATCAGTTTTAATTAAAGAACAGAATTAAAAAATCGTGTTGTACAGTTCGAAGTCGAATATTCGAAGCTTACGGAAGCGGAGCCAGCGGTGACGAGTCCGTCTTTTTGGAATATCGACGGCAATTTCGTGAGATCTCCGATTTTCGTCTCTGGCCGAGGATGCTCGTCCACTTCCATCGTCACCTCCTGTTTCCTGTGCTTCAGAGTCACCGGCGCCATCTCGGCCTTGAAACGTCCGGCCTCGTTCGCTGAAATAATGATTGCAAATTATTACATTTTGGTTTCACGTTCGCGAAATTTGCTGCCGAGGAAAATTGCCGTGAGATTTACCAGCTTTCCACAATTGCTGGCTTCTCAGGGCGAACTGATCGACTTCCTCCCTCGTGATGCCGTATTTCGCGCCCAGTTTCTCCGCCGTCATTCCCATTGGCAAACCGCAATAGGAGTCGGACAGCCCGACCCAGAGAGCGTCCTCGAAGTCGTACTTTTGTCCCAGTGCCGTTCCGAATCGCACGTTTCGCACGACGAACGGCGTCTGGCTCATGTTCTCCGAGCCTCCGGTGAGAACGATCTTCGACTCGCCGACCGCGATGCTCTGAGCCCCGCTTACCACGGCCTGGAAACCCGTACCGCAGAGCCTGTTGACTCCCAGAGCCGGCTTTTCCAACGGGATTCCGCATTTCAGTAGAACGTGACGGGGCAAGAAAATACCGTCGCTGGCGGTCAACTGTTTTGGATCCAAAATAAACAGATAGTAAATTCATTTAGTTTACTGTTTTTTGTCTACAAATTCTAGCGCTTAATTATTATAAATCCATATTCATAATATTGAATCAGATAATGATACTTTGATTTAATATATTGCATTTTCTATCTTCCATATAAACCAAAATGTAAGTTTACTGTTTAGTAAACTGTGTTTTAATGTTTAGTTTACTGTTTTCTGTCTACAAATTCTAGCGTTTAATTATTATAAATCCATATTGATAATATTGAATCAGACAATGATACTTTGATGATACTTTAATTTATTGAATTTTCTAACTTCCATATAATCGAAAATGTAAGTTTGAGATTTCTTAAATTGGGTTTATGTAAGTCATTCGTTAGATCTAAAAAATTCTAAACATTGAAAATTCCTCCTCCCCCTCTGCAGTAGAACAACTTCTTAATGAAAAAAAAAAATGAATAAACAATTGATCAATGCAGAAACCCAAACGAATATTTTTTTATAAATTTCCCATTTTCGTTTTTATAAATAATATATTTTACAACGAAAGAAGATAAAAACAGGAACAGAAGCTGAACGATTTTATCGGCAATAAAGCAAATACGTGATAAGCAAAATTTAGAATTTAGTGTATCTCTCACTTTGCGTCACAGGCCAAAGTTCAATTTTCTCGGAAAAAAAGAACGCAGAAATTAACGAAAAATCCTTACACTCATGACATTGCCAAATACGACACTGTCGATTTTATCCGGCTTCAGGCCAGCCTCCTTGAGCGCCGCGTTCGAGGCAACGACCGATAGCTCGGTCGCATTCTTGTTGACAAACTTTCCGCCCATTTTGCCAAACGGGGTCCGCTTGGCGGCGACGATGAAGATTCCTGTGGAATATTTAAAGGCATTAGTGTATCATCGTATCGCCGAATAAATGAGCTTAGACTGGCACTGATGAGGTGCAGAAAATATTTATGTATTCCACGTCCACGAGAGATAAGAGTTTATTGTGCGTCTTGTGAGGTTCAACGTTATAAGAATGCAACAGGCTGAAACGTCGAGCGTATTCAGAATGCAATTAGCAATTTTATGCAAAACTTTGATGCAAATTTAATGTTGTTTTCGAGGATTCATAGCGTACCTTTCGTAGTGACCGACATTGTTGGGCGCCGAAAGTGGAAGAGTTAATGAAACGCATTCGACTTTGAGAGCCGGTTGGAAAACAGCCAGGGGCCAAAGTCCACTATACTGCTGTATCATCGGGGGGGACCTGCTGGTAGGGATATCGCGCGGAGAGGTGGAATTTACACTTTGATACTTGCCCCCAAGTGATGTGAACCAGCTCTACTCGCCGCAATCCACAGCTCAGTTCTCCCCCCTATATTGGTTCATACGCTCCGAATACTTTGACATGGAATGTCCTTCACATCTTGCAAATTTGCATAATTCATCTGTTGAGTCTCGATGATTTTTTACAACACTTCTCGCCCAGTTTTATTATTTATTAGCGCTTAGAACGGTCAGAGCCGTCGGGGTCTTTAAGGTAGTCCTTGCGCCTGGTGTCGAGTTCGCATAAGTTTTCGAAAATTGAGAGACAATTGCAACCATTTCTCGATAATATAAAAATCTGAAAAAAATCATGCAAATTAAAGGCACTGAAAAGATTAATTTTGCATAATAATAATTCGAAAATGTTATTAACAAATTGATGAAAAAAAACATTGTTTAACAAATATTTCGATGACCCAAGTTTTTTTTTGTGATAATGATTCCTTCGTTTATCCGTATACGTATGAATTTTTTCAGATTTTAGAGTTCACTTTGAAATTCGTGTGTTTTTATAGGGAAAATATGTGAAAATTCAAAGTGAACTCTAAAATCTGAAAAGATTCATACGTATTCAGAAAAACGAAGGAATCATTTCCATCCACAAAAAAACTTGGGGCATCGAAATATTTGTTAAACAATGTTTTTTTTCATCAATTTGTTAATAACATTTTCGAATTATTATTATGCAAAATTAATCTTTTCAGTGCCTTTAATTTACATGATTTTTTTCAGATTTTTATATTATCGAGAAATGGTTGCAATTGTCTCTCAATTTTCGAAAACTTATGCGAACTCGACACCAGGCGCAAGGACTACCTTAAGTGGGACTTCGAGCATCATTTTTAATTTTGTATTTTGTGGGGAAACGAATAAATGTAGACGACTGCAGTTTTTTCTACTTGTTATTTACGTTTTAAATGAAAAATAGTGAAGTCCCCCTTAAAGAAGAATAAATAAAAATAAGTTTCACTCAGTTTATCTCATTGAATTTCGTTTCGTTACTTGAAAATCATGTGGCAACAAATAAAAATAAAACAGCATTGTGGTTTCAATAATCGCACATTTTTATTATTTTTTGTCATAAAATTTGTCATCTGAAAGTCTGTTTTGCATTCTAGCTCATTTCGTAGCGCGTCGACAAGCATAAATATTTCTTGGTAATTACATCACTCATACTGCAGTTTTTTCTTCGGAATATAAAAAACTCGTCATTTTTTTCAATCTTAGTTAATGTCAAATATCAGACTTAATACCTCGTTTTCAACTCTTTTACTTCACTATTTTTTCACTGAATGTTCACGACTCGACTTATTCGAGTTTATTCAGTCGAGTTTACTTCAATTTCTTCCCTATTCTTATTTCATCAACACACGTTCAGTATCTTCAGTTTGGTCGCGCGGGATCCGAAGAAAACATTCTCAAAAGCCGGTCGGCGCAAATCGAACAACAACAAGAACAAATACCTTAAGTTCCCAAAGATCACTCAGCGTCCGGTACTTCTGCACTGTACCAAAAAAAAAAAAAAAAATCGTCCTCGCCATCTCATTCCCTATTTCCGTCCAAAAAACTTTTTGCTCGATTTCTTCAAGTCACTCACGTAAGAGTCAACAATTTTCTTGAAAGCCTCGGTCTCCTCGGAGCTCTTGAAAGCGCAGGCCCACATGTCGCCCCCGATCGTCCACTCCCAGACCAGATCCTTCTTGTTCTCCGGCGTGATATGCGACACAACGAGTCCCAGAGCCGCGGACAGTCGGTAACACTTCCTAACGTCCTCAACCTCGTCGCCCGTTCTGTTTCGAAAAATCACGAGCATCTCCAGCACCCCGGGTGTCTCGTTTCTCGAGGCCAAAGCCACCATTCCGTTTCTGTCGTGTTCCACCGAGTACGACACGTTTATGCGCCAAACGCTGCCGAGGTGAACGCAGTAGAGCTTGAAACACGACGCCCTGAGTCCGGTGCCGCACCAGAAGCGCGCGACACGCAGGCTGGAGTTGTCCTGAAGCTCGTCGGCTTTCGGTATTCGATTGCTCGCCATTCTCGCCTGGATGCTCCGAATCGCGTTCCTCAACTCGGCGATCTCGTCCTCGACGTGAAACGCGACTCCGTAGTAGTTCCAATCGCCGAAGACGAAGCCTCTCTCGAGCTCGCAGGGAGCGAGATCCTCGCGCTTCTGGCACATCCGGTTGCGTCCGTCGTTCCGCCAGAACCAGCCGTCGTAGTCGAACGTCTGATTCTCCTCTATCCGCTCGTTTCTCACGGGCCACGGGTGATTCGTCGCTTGGAGTATCACGCGAATTTCACCGATGTTCGGATAGAAGATTATCGCTATTTTTCCGGGCCCAATTAGCTCGCACGACTCGTCGTAATTCGCGTACGCGAATATCGCGATTCTCACGATTTCCGCGGTGGCCTCGTACAGGACAGTCTCGTCGGCGTTGTTTTTCACCCCGAAACTCTGCGCGAAGGGATCGTGGGCTTTCGTCGGCTTCTCGGGGACGTCGATGATGTCCGCCGGGGCTTCGAGCTTCGGCAGTTGACACGAGGAAGAAGAATTTTTTAACGATGTCATCCTGGATCTCGAAGACTCGTCCTGGGCTGGTCTCGTTGTCGGCAGATTATCGAAGCTTCGCTTCATCTGCGACGGTGAAGATACAAAAGTTGGTCCAATGGTCGTCGCCCTTTCGAGCTGATGGCTTCGATCCTCCCTGAAATTGTTGAAAGCAACTGAGATTAATTTCAACGCGAAAGTTTTGCATTCAGTTTATGCACGATGGATACGTTCTACATACACGATTTTACATTTTCTACACAATTGAATGTACATTAAAATATAAGTGATAACATTTTTTACATAGGTTGAAAGGTACAAATTATAATAACATTAGACTTTAAGTTTCTGGTTTAACGTATAAATAACAATTCTTACTCCGACTGTCTAGAAGGTAATCCAGATTCGTGACTCCATCGAGACGTCTCCTGGTTCATTTCATTCCTTCAGCGGGTGAATTGATTACTTCAACTTTTTCGAAAAGACGTTTTTCACTATCGACGGTGTTCTACAATTTTTTCCTATCGTTAATCAACCGAAGCGAAGGCGGAAAATATAGGAGCGTTTGCTTCCCAACGTACAGGAAATTATTAACCACGTTTGCCACTCGATACCATCGAACGACGTTCTGTTATCAGATAAGCGATCCTTATCCAACTGGAAAACGATCAAAGTCAGATAACAGATCCTTATCCGACGCTAACGAGCTTAAAAAACGAGATAAGAAATCCTTGCGGTTTAACTATATGGCGGAAAGAGATAATTCCACGACGGATACTGGGTGAATCCTCGGGTGAAGAAAATTCGCGATAAAAGTTGACGTTTCTTTTCGTCTTGTAGTAGCAATAGTCATACTTTTATCGCCACCACTTTCCGCGATTCGTGGAGCTAAAATTATCTTCATAGAGGATTCAGATTAGTATTTTGAAAAATTGGACAAGTTTAATCCACTAGCTACTATTCTTGTTGTATTAGTGTACTGATAGTCAGAGTTGTAAAATCCGAATTTTTGTATAAATAAAATTCGATGGTACAATTGGCTTTGTAATTATGTTTCTATAATAATAACTCGTAATAATAATAACTCTATACTAATAACTCGGGTGGCTCTAGGATGCAATAAATGGACAGAGTTCATGTATCATCGGCTTGCCGGTTTATCTAATTGAGTAAATAATAAATTTTGGTTTTGTTATTCTTCAAAACTACATAAACAGCATACAATAATTCGCCTCAGTCTTAAAACATAGTACGTAATAATAGTGATAATAATAAACATGCCGGCGCCAGGACCGCGCGTGCGGCCGCTATCCGTATTCCATGACAAAACGTCATCAACAAAGTCGTGAAGAAATAAAACAAGGGAGAAAGTACTATAAAGAAACTTTTGTTTTGCGTTCGGTTTTCTTCTCTTTACAGTTTACGCTGCCGCCGTTCTCGCCAGAAGCCGAGGTATCTCGATGCTACCGACATTCAGCGTTACTCATCGCGGATTTATCTGGAAAAATCAGTTAAAAAATGAGGCTCTCTCGACTCTGCGATCTTTCGGACCGTTTGAGGAACGATACAGGGGCCATTGAAGGTATGTCGCGAGAATAAGAGACCGACTGGTTCGTCCATTAGCGTCTGAAGGCTCATCAGGAAGGCCCGGTGCCGATAAAATTGAGACGCCAACAAAAATAAGCAAGTAGTATCTTAAATGGCTGATGAGCCTTCAGAGCTTTAATGGAGACTAGAGACTTCGACTTTCACTGATTTTTTTCTTCTTTTTTTTCAGTAACAGGCAGCGACAAATTTACCAGCGACTGCAATACCTGCATCCTAGCGTACAAAACTGTCGATAAAATAAACGAAAGTGATCATTCAGTTGGGAGCGAAAATTTCCCGGAATAAAGACGACAAAATTCAGCATGAATAAACAGAGGATCCGCGTTGCCCGCTGATCAACAACTTCACATTGGAATGCGAAGTTGTCGGTCCTCATTTTTTCGCAAAAAGTTCACGTTGTTGGTAACCAGGGCCAAAGACCACCAGAAGGTTCGGGTTCTCTTTGGGATAGGAGATACTAAAAAGAACCCGTACAATCTGACAACCGAAGGACATTCCGACGAACTAAGCAAAACGACGTCGAACGCGCCCTGATTTTGTCGAATCTCACGTCGATTAAGGCATTCAAACGTGCGTTTATAATGTGCAACACATACTTTTTTCGACGTAATGATTTTTGCGCGCGATTCTGTCTACGGTGGAACGGAAATTCGTACTAATTAGTGGAAACGCGAAACCCGATGATATGAAAAGTGTCGACCGCGATTTCGTCGGCAACGCAACGTCGATTCGGAACATTTTCAAACTAATTTCCCAACAATTATTTTCCAACTGTCCTCCAACGCAAAGGCTCTGTTGTTTCCCTCGCATTGGGGGAGAAGAAGCGATCGGAGGAACAGCCCGACGAAGCCGTCGCGGATGATTTAAAATCTACAATAGAAACTTTTTCGACGTTAAATAATTACACGTTAACGGTTTCAAATGAGGGTTTCGTTTTTCTTTCTTTTGGATTTTTCTCGGATTTTACTCGATCCTCGGATCGTAATACGCGGCTTCGCTGATGTCAGCCTGCTTCGCGTACTCTTGACCCTGAAAGACAACAACATTGTTTATTAAACGAATCTCATTTGTCGTAGGTTTTGTTTTCAATTATCACAAATAAGAGAAACGACAAAACGAGACACTTACGTCTTGGAAATTGATGTACATCTGTTGAGCTAGTTGAGCGTTGGCGAATATGGCTTTCAGGGTGCGTCGGGTCGGAGGATTGATGACTTCGTCGATAGCCGTCCATACACACGAATTTTCGTTTTTCTGTGGGAATCGAGAAATCGCAATTTAGCGTCACAGTGCGAAAATTCAATCTCTTCGTACAGTTCTGGTAAAAAAATCTCGCGCGTGATGGCTGGTATTTGTGGGTGCAACGAAGCAACAAATGGGATACGGCCCGTATAGATTAATAAAAAAATAAATTTAAATAAAAAAAAAACAAAATAAAAAAAATTATCGAGATTAAATTGTGGCAAGGAGCTCGACCGACCTCCATCGTGGTTTCCATGCTGATGACGGTGTTGCTGGCAATTTCGCCGGTGTAATCGACTTCGAGGATGATTTTGGCTCCGTAGATCTCGGAATCGTAGAGAATCTTGAGATATCCGGTGCCCAGCGTCGTCCAGCCGGAGCCTTGGAGGGTCTGAAGTTCGGCTCTGCTCGCGAACATCATCGAGTGCATCTCGTCCTCCTCGTCATCCTCTTCCTCGTCACCCTCGTCCTCCTGCTCGTCTCCGTAACACTCCGCCGGCGATTCGCTGATTCTTCCTGATAATTCAGTCAAATAATATTCACAAAGGGATTTACGTTAGAGGCACGATTGATAAGTCAAACACTGCGGACCGTTCGCCTTCCCGAAAGGTCAACACGAAGCTGGGGAGATGTCGGGAGGTGTGGAAAGGAAGAATTCAGGCTGCGTGGATTGGAAGGAAATAATCTAATAAGTAAGCGGATAGAAGGAAATATTTGATGGAACGGACGCTTGGAAGGCAGAATTTCGAGGCGGTTTGTCGTTAATATCTCAAATTCGAAAGTCATTAAAATAGTTCTAGCGCCTAGTATTAATTTCGCATAAATTCCAGAAAAACGGGAGAGAATTGCCAACACTTTTCGATTTTCTAAAAATTTCAAAAAATTCATGCACATTAAAGGTAAAAATCTAACCGAATTTAATAGGCGCTTCTGCGCGTTTTTGCAAAACGTGAGTACCTAAAAATGGTAAAAAATGATACCTTCGTTTTTCTGAGTACGTATGAATTATTTCAGATTTTTAAGTACTCTTTGAAATTTGTGTTTTTTATATCGAAAATACGTACGAATTTCAAAGAGTACTTAAAAATCTGAAAATATTCAGAAAAACGAAGGAATCATTTTCGTAAAAAAAAACTTGGGTCATCGAAATATTTATTAAACAATTATTTTTTTCATCATTTTCCCAATAACATTTAAATAATATTATTACGAAAAATTAATCTTTTCAGTACCTTCAACGTGCATTAATTTTTTTCACATTCTTAGACTATCGAGAAGTGTTTGAAATTGTCTCTCATTTTCCTCGAATTTATGCGAAATGAACACTAGACGCAATAGCTACGTTAATATCCTGCGATTGCTGCGTTGGTTTTGGAAATAAAAATAAGTATTACAATTTTGAAGAAAACTTACCCTCCCCGCTGGCTTGACGCTCGCGAATCTCCTGCTTGGCCTTTTCCACGGCGTCCTTGAACTGAACGGCGAGCTCGGGATTCTTGAATTTAACGGCGAGCTCCTCGACCGCGTAGGGCTCCTCGGCGTGATTGAAACCCGCCCACATCCACGCCCGATCCGAGCTGAAAAGCGGCCGCAGCTCCAAGTCCACGGTCACCAGTTGATTGCACACGACTTTGTGCACTTGCTCGCGACGCAGCAGCAGACGATACGTTCCGTGCTCCGCGTGAAACAGAAGTTTCATCTCGCCGGTTCCGCGCTCCTTCCACTCTTTCGTCTCCGACTCGTATCTGTACAGTTTCGCCCTGTGGCAAAATACTGAAAAATCGGAAGTCGAACGTTCCGTGAATGAAAAGAAATTTGAAAAAACGAAACTGTTTGTCTCTCTCTCGGATCGTCAGTTGCAATGCAACGATGAATTTTCATCGTGACGTACCTTTTTCCTCGTCCTCCTCGCCAGTTCGAACCTCGATGGTGTCCGGCAGAGGTACAATGGGCTCGAAATGAGGATCGTAGTCCTGTCCCTCGTCCTCCTCGTTCTCCTCCTCGGCTTCGTCCTCCTTGCCGTCTTTCTTCGGTGTACTCGCGGCCGAGCTCTTTGAATTATTGGCGACTGCCGCGAGAGCGCCCTTGGAGCCGAAAACCGAAGCGCCGGCACCGGCGAACGAGAAGTTTGGATCTGAAATCATAAATTCAATAAAATCAACATCCACATAGAGAAAATATAAAAATAATCTTGAACATGGTGGCCGTTTTATTCGCCGAAAAAAATTCCGACTTTTCCCTGACCACAATTCTGACGATTAATATTTTGAAAAATAAATTATGCCAATGAAAATGTATTCAAAACCAGTGCGGGGTCTTCCATAAATTACTTATTTTGCCGATCAACGATGAATCACATTAAACACGTTTATAAAAATTCACGTTACATTATACTTATTATAACAATATACAACATTATTTAAACTTTTTATCTACTTATTATGGGAGATTCGGCGCAAAATCACATTTTCCCCTGACCAACTTTAAAATTCCCTGATTTTTCCCCGATTCCCTCACCAATTTTTTCCCCCCCTGATTTTTCCCCGATTCCCTCACCAATTTTTTCCTCCCCTGACTTTTCCCGGTTTTCCCTGACCGCGGCCGCCATGTCGAAAAAAAAAATCCCATCTGAGGAAGCGCAACAAACAAAATCAGCCGAAAAATGTGTACCTTTCGTGAACGACGGCTGCTGAGGGCTCTGCGCAGCGAGATCCGAGAAGGTCGCCGTATTTTCAACCGGCAAAAAGCTCACAACGTCCGTCTTCTTCGGCGCGCCCTCCTGTTTGCTGTCGACCGAGGTGTCGCTGGCGTTTCCATTGCCGGGGCTCGGTGCGTTATTACCAGCGAGCGCGCCGAACGACAATTTCGTCGAGAGCGGATTGGTGACCCCGCCGAAGATATTCGTCGTGTTGCCAATGGCCCCGAAAGTCGGTGTCGCGCCGGGCCCACCGAAGAGGTAATTTCCTTTGGGCGGGGACGAAGGCCTATCGAAGAGTCCCGGAACTTTGGGTGGAGACGAGGGCGCCGTGGATACAGCGCTGAATCCGAACGTCGGCTGCGACAAACCGGAGCCAAAGGCGGGAACGGACGCGCTCGTCACAGCGGCGGCGGCCGCGGTGGTTTTCGCCGCGCCTCCGAAAATATTCTGGAACGGCGAAGCCGCGGCGTTCGTCGGCTCCGTCGTCGTCGCCGTCTTCTCCTCCTGCAGCTTCGCCGTCGCGTTGCCGCCGAACATCGACGTCCCGGTGCTGGGAGCGCCGCTGAAAATCGACGTCTGACCGGAGCCACCGAAATTCATCGCCCCGAAGGGCTGATGCGTTCCCACAGCGGCGCCGAAGGTCGGCTGAGTGTTCGCCGCGCTGCTGGGACTGCAGATGCTCAGATTCTCCGCGGTGAAGGTGCTCGACGTGAAGGGACTGCTTTTGGCGGGCTGCGCGGGGGTCGGCGAGCTGAAGATCGAGAGATTCGTCGCTTTGTTGTCCTGATTAGCCGCGAGCGACGGCCCGAAGACGAAGCTCGCGGGCTTTTTCTCACCGAGCTTCGACGCGTCCTCGCCGGCCGTGTTGCTGCTCGTCGCGAACGAACCCGAACTCGTGAACGTCATCGCGGGTTTCTGCGCGAAATCGCCGCCGAACACCAACGACGTCGTCGTCGCCGGCGCGGGAGCCTCGACGATCTTCGCGGTGCTCGTGGGACTCGTGAACTTTGGCGGCGCGATTTTCGGTGTCATCGGCGAGAACACGGATTTCGCGGCGTCCTTGGATTTTTCCGTCTCGGCGGGCGTTTTAGGCGCGCTCGGTGGCTTTGGTACCGCAAAGAGCGGCACGTCGGGCTCGCGACAGCCCAAACAGCCCGGGCAATCCTCCTTCTGCCTGTAAGCGTAGAAATTCTCCGGCAACTGGAGCTTCAGCGCCGCGGCCTTCTCCTCGGGCGTGACTTTCACCTCGTAGACGACCTGAATGTCCTGCAGTGACGGCGTCTTCGATAACGACTTCGCGGACAAATCTTGCGGCCTCTTCGTCTCCTCCGGCGGCGCGTTTTTCAGATTCTCCAACGCCTGCTCCACGGCCCTCTTGAATTCCCCGGCGATCTCCGGGGTTTTGAATCTGCACGCGAGCTGCAGACACTCGATGTCGCCCTCGCTGTAATCCGCGGCGGTCCACAGCCACGTTTTGTCGTCCTTCGGCTTGATCTCGAGATCCGCGGTCACCACGTGATTCAGGCACAGCTTGAGCGTCTGATCGCGTCGCATCACCATTCGCAGCTTCCGCGTCTCGTTGTGACGCAGCAGCTTGATGTCACCGAGGCCTCGCTCCTTCCACTCCTTGTCGGTAACGTCGAATCTGTGGGAATATACATTTTCAAGAAACATATGTCTTTCCGCGCCTTACATCACGGTAGGGTATCGATACACATTGCCTTGAGCAGTGTTGTGAGTCCCTATTACTTTAAGAATTAAAGTTTACACAACAGTTTAATTTCCAGTTACGATTTTATAACGATGACCTGTGGCGATTATAAAATAATACGTGAACTTTTGAATGGCCGTAAGAAAAACTTAATTTTCAATTAAAATTTGGGAGAAATTGTGCGAAAAATGGACAAGCACAGTCCTCCATTATTTTCGCAATGCATTAACAGTATTTCTCCATTTTTTTCAATAAGATTACCATGAAGTTTTACAGAAAATTAATATCTTTTGCGTCTATTTAAAAGTTTACATACCATATTATAATCATTACGAGTTATTATTATAAAAACATAATTAGAAAGCCAATCGTGCCATCATTTTTATTTCTATAAAAATTAGGGATTTACAACTCTGGCCTTGAGTAATCGATCATTCACAAGTATTGTGTATGATCGATTTACGATGTTTACCGGAGATACCCGATGTGTACCGAGGAATCGGTAGCCTCGGTACCACCGAATTAGAAGGAACACTTCTCCCTCAAGTATCGTGATGGGCAGACGTGCTCATCAGCAATTACACCAAATATTACAAAGTTAAGTATCACGAATATAACTGTAAAAAATAATCACTAATTGTGATAATTGTATCAAAATATATTTGTATGTGTAAATTATTTATATTTCACGAAAATTGAGAGATTATTATTATAATTAAGAATTTTGGTAATTATTTTTGTAAAAATAAATATATTTGACGGGAAATGTTAATTCTAAATATACCGGTGTCTGCCTAATTTTTGTATGTCTATTTGTTATTTATATTCCGGGATATTTAACCCTTGAAGCTGTAATTCTTTAAAAATTACATGCACCGGAAAGGATCTGATATAAAAATAAAAATAAAACTAAAACATTTAAAATCAAAAGAATTTTATTACAAACCTGAACAACTTGGCTCGGTGCGCGTAGACGATCTCCTCGTCCTCCTCGCCGGTCTTCACCTCGACCTTGTCGGGCAGCGGGATAACCGGCGCGAAGTAGACGTCCTCGCTCTCGGCGACCTCGTCCTCCGAGGCGTCGCCGCGTCCCGGCGACTTCACCGGCGATTTCACCGAGGAAAATTGAAAATCGAACGACTTGCCGGGCGAGCCGAACGCGAAACCCGTTCCTCCCTCGGGATTCGGCGGCGTGCCGGGCCTCGGCGGTATCCCGAAGCCGAAAGTCGCGCGATTTTGCGAGTCACCCGCGGCTCTGTCCTCGGCCGTCGGCATTTTGAAGGTGAAACCACCGCTCGCCGGTTCCTTCGGCGGAATACCGAAGGAGAACGTGGGCGCGGACGCCGAGGCGCTCGCGGCGCCGACCCCGAAGATGCTCTTCGGCTTCGGCGGCATCGACGGATCCTTCGGGGCCTCGCAGGCCGCGCAGTAACTCGTCGTCTCGTTGTTGCGCACGAGGCAACCGCCGCACTCCCACGATCCGGGCTTCGGTTTGAACATCTCGAAGAGCGAGGCCGACGCCCGCTGAGGGGTCGTCGACGACGCGGGGCTCGACGGCGGCATTCCGAAGGTGAAACCGCCGGTAACCGCCGGCGTGGTGTTCAAATTAAATCCGCCGGTCTTCGGTTTCGGCGGCATCGTCGGGTCTTTGGCCGTGTCGCAGGCGACGCAGTACGAGTTGTCCTTGCTATTGCGTATGTAGCAGCTCTGACACTCCCACGACTCGGGCTGCGGCTTGAATTGCGTCCACAGTGAGGACGATTTTTCCGCGATCGCGGGAACGAACGGCGCGGCGCTCGCGGGTTTCGCGCCTCCCGGCGGCGGAGCCTCGCAGGCCGCGCATTTCGCCGCCGCGCTGTCGTTACGCGTGTAGCACTCGGTGCACTCCCACGAACCCGTCGCGGGTTTGAACATCTCCGCGAGCGACTTTTGCGGCGCGCTCTTCGCGCTCGTCGAGTCCACGAGACGCACGGTTTTGCCCTTCACGCTTATGCCACTCGCTGGGATGCGATCGTCGGTTATTCTTCGCTGGATATTCGCGATAATTGCGCCGAACTGCGAGGCCATCGGCGCGGAATCGAAGAGACACGCCAAGTTCTCGGATTTTCCGGTTCCTTTGGTCGTGTCGTGAGACACCCACGTGATGACGTTGTCGATGCCGTTCGGAGTCGTGAATTTCGTCGACGGCGAGATATTCTGGTTGTAGAGGACCTTCTGATTAACGCCACGGCGTATCAGCAGACGAATCTTCCCGGTTTTCGGCGCCAGAAGGATCTTCACCGTGCCGGGGCCACGATCCTTCCACTGCTCGCTCTCGACGCTGCAGCGCATCAGATTCGCCGTGTTCTCGTAGAGAACCGCCTCGCCGTCCTCGTTTATCGTTCCCGAGATCTCCGGTGTCGGTTTCTCGGCGTTCTTCGCGTCGTTCGCCGCGCTCGCGGCGAGTTCCGCGGGCGCCGGAGCGTGCGGCCGTCTCAGGGTCGAGCGCGGTGGCTCCGTGACCTGCGCGGCGTTCTGCGGAGCGCCGGGACTCGGGAAACTCGGCGTCGAGGCCGCCTGAACGAACGAGAAACCTCCGGTCTGCGGAGGCGGAGCGTCGGCGGAGGTCGTTTTCGTGAAGGAAAATCCAGCGAATGGACTCGGCTTCGCGGGCTCCTCGGGCTTCGTCGCTTTTTGCGGCTCGGGCGACGCGGCTCTCTGGACAATCGGCTTCGAGGTGAACGAGAAACCGCCGAGAACGACCGGCGCCGCGGTGGTGGTCGCGGATTTCGCCGGGGGAATCGCCGGCGGCGCCACCGTCGGCGTCTGCGACTCCGGCGGCTTCGTCTCGGTTTTCTGCTTGAGCGGCTTCGCCGGCGACACCGGAACGCTCGCTCGCGCCTTGTCGAAGTTCTCCTTGAACGCCAGCGCCTCCTCGACGTACTTGAATTTGATGCACAGCTTCTCGAGCTTCACCTCCTCGTCCGCGTAATCGTTCGCCACCCATATCCACGCGCGCTCGTTGTTCATCATCTGCGTGAGCTCCATGTCCGGCGTGAGATTGTGATTCGCGCAGATCTTCAGCACCTGCTCGCGTCGCATCACCAGACGCACTTTGCCCTCGGCATTTCGCAGCAGCTTCACGTTACCCACGCCCCGCTCCTTCCACTCCCTGTCCGACCAGCGGTAGAGCTTCGCGCGGGCGCAGAAGAGCGACGTCTCGTCCTCCTCGCCGGTCGTCACCTTCACCTCCGCCGGGAGCGGGATCACCGGCACGAAATCCGGCAGCGGGTCGTGCTCGACCTCCGGACCGTCGCTCGAGTAGTTGTGCGAGCCCGTGGACATTATGCTGCTGTTCTTGTTGTAGTTTCGCTCCTGCTCGGCCACCGAGGCCGAGATCGTGTCGGTGATCGTCGTCGACAGAGGCGGAAGTATCACCGTCGTGGGAATCGTCGCCTGCAGCGGCATCGATATCTGGTAGCTGTGAGGCGCGGAAACCGTCGTCGTCGTCGTCGGCACGTTTATCGCGCCTCCGGCGCGATGCTGCGCGGGAATCGTCACGCTGAGCGTCGGCTGCACCGTCGGCACGTTCGTCGGCAGAGTGTCCGACGTGGTGATCACGACGTTGACCGGCGGCGCCCGGTTGACCGGCGCGTTCTTCGGCAGCGTCTGAGGTGGCTGAATATCCTTCGCCGGGATCTCGTTGCGAGTTGTGTCGAAATTCTGCAGCTGCATCGACAATTGCGGCGCCTGAAGCGGCGGTTGTTGCGGTTGCTGCTGCTGCGGCTGCTGCTGTTGCTGCGGAGGAGGAGGAACCAGATCCGTGAGTTGGTTCAGCAGGCGAGTGGTGAACATTCCCTGCATGTTTTCCGGCATCTTCGGCAGCTGCCCGAGTCCGTCCATCGGCGAGCGCGGATACAGCGCGGGCATTTGGAAAACGCCGGGCGGGTAGAGCGAGGGGATGTGCTGAGCGTGGGGATCGTTGAACGGCATCGTCGGGTAGTAACCCTGAAGAGCGGCTGCTTGGGGATAGACGAGGGGGGAGTAGGGGTGACGCTGCTGCTGGGCGAAGAGATTCGGAGGAATCTGCGGTGGCTGAGCCGGCGGTTGCGGCGCCCCGTAATTCAGGTCGGTGTAATCGTCGTCGTTGAGCACGTAGAGATCCTCCACGTCGAGGGGATTGCGGCTCGCGCTGACGGAACGCGCGCGTTGCTGCTGCTGTTGCTGTTGCTGCTGCTGCTGTTGCTGTTGCTTCGACTGCTGAGTGTCCTTACGCAGATCCGCGAATTGCTTCTGCAGCTCCTCGATCTTGTCGTTCATCGCTTTGCTCGACTCGACGAGGGACTTGTTGGACTCGAGGAGGGCCTTGTTCTGCTCGAGTATCGACTGCAGGAGGCTGTCGTTCGAGTGCAGCAACTGGCGCAGCTGAGCGTCCAGACGCTCGGGACTCGGACGCGCTTCTTGTTGCTGCGGGGGAATTACGAAGTTTTGGTTAGCGAATTTAATTGCATTTTTTCAGAATTTAATTGCATTTTTCCAGAATTTAGTTGCATTTTTTTTAGAATTTAATTGCATTTTTTTCAGAATTTAGTTGCATTTTTTCAGATTTTAGTTGCATTTTTTCAGAATTTAATTGCATTTTTTCAGAATTTTGTCTAATTTTTTTTATTGCGTTTTTTTTTTGCAAAATGACTGGCGAAAACCGCAATTTAAAAAAATTAGATACAATTCTGAAAGAATTCATACACATTCAGAAAAATGTATGAATAATTTGTATCACACAAAAAAGTTGGGTTGCCGGGTAAATTGTTGAACATTACATTTTTGCATTAATTTGTTAATAACATTTTGGAATTATTATAATGCAAAATCAATCTTCTCAGCACCTTCTACATGCTTGATTTTTTTTCCAGAGTATTATCTCATCAGAATGAATATACTTAATTTTAAGGTGTCTTGTATTTTGCAAACACTACTTTAAGGACTTTCGGAATGGCAATTGTCGCGACTGTCTGTTATATGGATGGTCAGGGCCTGTCTTGCACCCCGAAGTAGGGTTTTCATACTCGGGAGGAAGTAAATAAGTAAATAAATTAATTAATTAATTGACGAAACAATTCAGCAGAAAAGCCGTCTTTGCGCGCACAGAAAAAATCGACCCAATTGTTTACCGCGCTCTTCCTGGTGAGCTCGAGGATATCTTGATGCTGAAGTCGGCAGGGAGTGCTCGCCTGTTTGGGATTGCGATGCGACGAGTTGCGCAAAGGTGTACCGAGCATCGGCATCGTGCTTCCAAGGCCGGTGAAGGAATTCTGTATGACCGGGGCGTCGCCGCTGTGAGCCGAGGAGTAACTGTCCCCGTCGGACATCACGTCGCAGTCGTTTCTGTTGGCTGCGGGACGAAAGATAAGTATTAGCCGAGAAACGACGGCTCCGCGAACGCGGTGGCGATAGAATGGAGCGAAAAACGAAACCACTTTCGCCTCGGATTTGTATTTACAGTCACCTCGCCACAGATCGGGATCGATTCTCTTGAGATCGTTCTCGATATCCGCTATACGACTACCCAGTTCCGAGTTCAACGGATGCTTGGGATTCATTCCGGGACTCCGCAGCCGATCCAGCGTCAGATAGTAACAACTTCGGGCTTTCGCGAGGGTCGTCACGTGCTGAGAACGCATCGCCGATGTCAGGCTCTCCTTCGGCAAAGTACTCATCAATTCGTCGGCCAGACTCTTGTAGATCTAATGGGAAAAAGGCCCGTTGTAATAGTGGAAAAAGTGATTGGGAAGAAATTATAAATAACATTGTAAAACAAGCGCCAATTCGGCTCATTATTTTTTATAGGCTTAATTGGACCCTCAACTGCGCAAAATAAAAAATAAATGTATTGCAATTTTTCTTTGTTTTACAACTTTTCATATTAAATGAATGAAAAATCTTATATTAAAAAAAAAATCTCATTAAAAATCTCATAAACCCCATAATTTAAAAATCTGATAAAATTCTGAAAAATGCTTTGTTCAATAACAAAATTATTTAGCTTACAGCCAAAGGAAAATTTTTCTTCTTACAGTTTTTAAGAAGACTGATCTTTTTCCATTTTTTTTATAATTTTTTAAATAAAAAAGCTTAAAAACTGTAAGAAGAGCAATTTTCTCCACTTTGGCTATAAGCTAGATAATTTTGTTATTGAACATAGTATTTTTCAGAATTTTATCAGTTTTCTAAATTGTGGGGTTTTATATGTCACTTTAACAAATGATTAAACAAACAAAAATGGCAAAAAAAATTGTTTTGTGCAGTTGAGGGTCCAACTAAGCCTATAAAAAATAATGAGCCAAATCGGAATGCCCCATATATTTCAATTGGTATTTCGAAACACTCACTTCTCCTTGCATGAACGAAGCCTCGGGACATTTGAGGGCCTGAAGTGCCTCGATTGCCTGCTCGTGTTGCTTGTCGCGGATATATCTCTGGGCCAGAAGTAATCTGCCTTCTTCCAAGGCGTTCGTGAGTTCAACGTTGTTCATTTCCTTCCTGCAAACCGAAGGAATCGTGTTATTTTCGCTGCAAAAGTCATCACAGGTTGAATAAAAATGTAAAAATAGCAATATATAAATCCTACCCTTGATAGTCGAACATTTTTGAGCTAGTAGTGCGGATCGCTTGATTATTCAGCAATCTCTCGAGAAGCGGCACAACGGCTGACCAGTACAGCTCGCATCGCGCCTCCACGAAAGGCAGATCGCTGTGATTCTTGTCTTTTTCCTTCAGCAGTTTAGCCTGCACGATTAAATACATAGTATTCATATTTATCGTTTTTCGTATTCGTCGAAAACGTTTTAAACTGAAGGTTTATATATTTTGTGTTCAATTCTACTGACCCTGTGATGAAATATTCGCGCCAGATGCACCAGTATCGCCGGATGTAAGCCGTGATTTCCGATGCATCGAACGACCTCCAAGCCTCTTTGAAGCTCCTGCCTTATTTCACCCAAGTCCCCGGAAATACCGTCCTGCTTGCGATAGATCTTGTACGCCGATGCCCACCTGCGAACGCACGTCCCATTTCGCTTTGAGTCTTGATCGTCAAAAGGTTTACGTATTCGAGTGTCAAGGACCCTTCGGCGATTCGGAAACTAAATCTTTTTGCCTCTACGTTCTGGATTAGTAATATTATGATTGAGTAATTTCATGTATTATCATGATGAGTAATTTCATGTATTTTATCATGAAGAGTATTTCATGTATTTTATTATGAAGAGTATTTACTGTATTTTATTATGAAGAATATTTCATGTAATATAATGATAAGTAATTTCATGTAATTTCATGTAATATCATGATGAATAATTTCATGTAAAATCATGATGAGTAATTTCATATAATATCATGATGAGTAATTTCATGGTCGTTCCTCGAAGTTAATCAAAGAAATTGTAAAACTTTGCTCATTATCAGGCAGAATTTTCGATTGCCCTTCAAATGAATTGTTTGAGAATCGCTTAGTAACTCGTCTTACAATTTTTTTTTAAGTTAGTGACATTTTTTCTCTCATCAAACGCCGAAGACCCCTCAATTCGCAACGTGATTACTTCGTCGGATTTGAATCTCCGAAGGCTTAACAAAAATGATACCCACCACTTGTCTTGAGTACAGGTGCAAAGAGTATTGGTGATGTCTGCCGGCAAAGTTGGCAGTCTGTCAGGGCTCAAGAAGCCACTTCGCTGCTGTTCCTCAACAACCATAGAGGCGCACAACACTGTTGCACAATCATACGTATACAGTCATACAAAAAATACATTTCTTGGTACCGGAGAAAGTTGTTAAGAGTGTCTAATAGTGTTCGATACAGTATAAGTGTAAATTCATAAAGACCCTTGGTAAAGATTGCTCACAGCCGCGAAATCAAGAGCAATACGATCAAAGTAATAAAAAAATAAAAAATAAAAAAATCAAACAAAAGTTTTGTGTAGGCAGCTCTGTTCATCGATTCGCTCCGTCTCACGTGCTTCCGGTGCATACGACTCATTCGGTGCATCGATTCACGCACAATTTGTCATTCACACGCTCGTTAATGATCTGTATATTTTTAACAATTATTCTTGCGAAATAATTCTTGAAAGTATTGTTTCAATTGCAGTTTTTTTTTCGAATGGAATCCTTGGTATTTATGAAAATTTGGACTTGGAAGACGCACGATCTGCCCAGGCGATCACTCATGAACTTTCGCACACTCACCGGCGACCTGGATGACTCGCAGGGTTTCCTTTACCAAGGCGATTCATTTTTTTTTGTTTTCTCTCTATATATATATATTCATTCACTGACCTGCGGCATTGAGAAAAGCGTCGATGTCCAGCTGACCGAGACTGTCGGGTGACGCTTGGCTGAGATTGAACACCGACAGCTGCAGATCGGGAAATACGTGACAGTGCTGATGCGGATGGGGCCCGCCGTCGTCGTAGTGGTTGTTGCGATTGTTGCGCGGCTTGTTGAGAATACCGAGCCAAACGTGGTGATGCAGAGACGCCGGCCACACTTCTTCCGCGCCTGTGGCGAAACACGTTGGTTTTTTTTTTCATTAAGTTAGTTAAAACTTAATCGTTTGTCTTAGAAATAACGGGAATTTACTTTATCCTCTAATTGGTTCTTATAGATGTAGGAGCGCGTAGTGTTCAATTCGCATAAATTCGAGAAAAGTGCGGGAGAATCGCAAACACTTCTTGATGGTCTGAAAAAATTGCAAACACTTGTCGATGGTCTGAAAATCTGAAAAAATGCATGCACATTAAAGGTACTGAAAAGATTCATTTCGCATAATAATAATTCCAAAATGTTATTAGCAAAATCATTAAAAAAAAATTGTTCAATAAATATTTCGTTGACCCAAGTTTTCTTTTTGCATGAAAATGATTCCATTCTTTTTCTGTATACCTATGAATTTTTTCAGATTTTTATCTAATCTTTGACATTTCTGTTCTTTTGTATGAAAAATATCTACAAATTTCAAAGATTAGATAAAAATCTAAAAAAATTCGTACGTACACAGAAAAATGAAGGAATCATTTTGAGGCAAAAAAAAACTTGGGTCAACGAAATATTTGTTAAACAATTTTTTTTAAATCCATTTGTTTATTGTTATGCTTATTTTGGAATTTTTTATTAAGCTTATTTTGGATTTTTTTATTATGCTTATTTTGGAATTATTATTATGCAAAATTAATCTTTTCAGTACGTTTAGTGTGCCTGAATTTGTTCATATTTTCAGAACGTCGAAGAAGTGTTTGCAATTCTCTCGCACTTTTCTCGAATTTACGCCAATTAAATACTTGGCGCTCCCACATCCTTAAAGTTTTAGTTTCCTCTAAATGTTTTTACTTCGTTCGATTCGTACCTTCGTCGTAGATCTTGAGTTCCGTAGCCGAGCACAAACGAAGCGGCGGATTCGGGGCGACGTGATTGGCGAAGTACGAGGTGGCGATCTTCGTGAGAAGAGACTCGCGAAGATTCACGAAGATTCTCTGATAGATCCGCTCCCGCCAACCGCCGATGCAGAATTTGTCAATTTTGTCCATTAGCCTTTTGGTGTCGTTTCTCGAGTACTCCTGAAGCACGTGGCCGGCTTGGCTGCACCTGTAGGAGCCCTCGCGATGCCACAGCTCGATTTGCGACTTGGTCTGGTCTTTGAGCTTCACCGCCCAGGGCGCAGACATGTCGAGGGGCGCGACGTGCATAGCCGTCAGCAAAAGCGGAGCGCAGAGGCGGCCCGCGTCGCTCCAGCTTCCCTGCTCGCGCTTCGTCTTTCGCAGCAAGAGGCAGGCGAGGTGATAGTGCAACTGGCCCCACATGTGGCCGAACATGTGCTCGGCGAAGTTCGCCGTGTTCGGAAAGTTTTGAAGCTTCGCCTCGGTCAGCGCTTGATCGAAACTGCGGAAATAAATTACGAGAATTTACGGACTTTTCTGCGCTCGAAGGAAATCGATATTAAGTTTCGAACGTCTTTGTGCGGAAGACATTTTTTGTATCTGTAACATTTTTCTTACTAACGGCTCAAACGATTTTTTCAATCTCATCGGCTCAAATTGAGGAAATAAATTACGAGAATTTTCGGATTTTCGTGCGCTCGAAGGAAATTGATAAACGTTCGAACGTCTCTGTGCAGACGAAATTCATTGAATCTGTAACATTTTTATTACCAACGGCTCAAACGATTTCTCAATCTCATCGGCTCAAACTGCGGAAATAAATTACGAGAATTTTCGGATTTTCGAAGGAAATCGATAAAGTTTCAAACGTCTCTGTGCAGACGAAATTCTTTGTATCTGTTACATTTTTCTTACTAACGACTTGAACAATTCGAGGCAATAACGACGCATTTTATTTGTGTTATCGGTGAAAATTATTGTGGTATTATTGTGTGATTATTATTATTTGTGGTATCGATTGAGGACTCACTGGAATACCGCTTGGGCGGCTTCGGCTATTGTTTTCTTGAGAACGTGGCCCTGCTCCTTGAGCGACAGAGCCGCGTATCTCTCGAGCGACGAGATGTACAGTACCCAGAATGTCCATTTGGACTGTCTGGCGGCCTTGCACTTGGAAAGAAGATCGCAGAGAGCCTCGTACCAGGCAACGCTGTCTCTGTGTGCGTGCGTGAATTCGACCTGCAGGGCGTGCTTGTAAGCATCGTCCAATCTACTCTTGTCGATGTAATATTTCAGTAGTTTCACACGCAGCTGCACGTCCGACGGTCTCGCCGACAATTCCGCTGAGAAAACAAGCGCGATAATTCAGTAATTTTACTAGAATCTCAACAACCGATTTTTAAGAATACAATTAAGAGATTGAAAATATCCTGTAAACGGTGAATGCATCAGTAATTGAACAGTCACCAGTGAATGAACAGCAGCTTTTTGAGAATTCATGAGAAATTACGACGTCTTGGATGAAAATTACATTCTTAACTAGTCGATTATTTGGCTGTCTACTGCAATTATTTTTTCAAACACGCCTTTTTTTTAAGTGTAGATTCGATTGGCCCGTTCATTTACTGGTGTTTTTGGATTCTTGGCTTTTAGTATTTATTTTCATACACATCGCGATGAAATTGCGAGATTTTTTTTTTACCTGCATCACATAATTCAACGCTTTGGTCAATCGTTAAAATTTTCGCGAATAGCCTAAAGATATCAGATTTTATAGAAACCCATGATAATCAAATTGATCCATTTAACTGTTCATTTGCCGGTAACTTTGTTATAGGAATATTATATTTCTCACCAGCTATGAGCGCCTCTAAGTCTTCGCCTCCGTTGTTAGGCCTATCGACCGTCAGGATCTTCTCTTTCAGCTGGAATACTGTGGGATGATGCGGAAATATCTCGTCTGCCCTGTCCACCCAATACTTCACTCTGTTGATGTCCAGGCCAACGTCCATATCAGCCAACAGCTCGCAAACTGTAAAAAAGAACATGACGATTTCTAGTAAACCCAATAATAAGCTAATCAAACAGATTCCTGGATTTTGTTTTATCATCACCTTTTAGTACAAGATTGTCCTGTCTCGGCTCAATCTCCAAAGACTGTTTGTACTGCGCCAAGGCCAGTTCTTTTTGCCCCAGAGCTTCATAGATCTCTCCAAGAAGCTTGTGAGGTCCGGCTTGATCACTTTTTGCCTCGAGGTAGCAGCTGACGTACCTCCTCGCCGACTCATAGTCTTGGACTTGAAAAAATAGTTTCGCTATGTTGTAGCACCTCAAGGTTCTCTGAAATTGAGTAAAAAGAAAAAAACGAAAATGAGACACAAAAGTAACATAATTCTCAGAGTCTGCCCTCCGACGCATCCAAAATAACGTAATTCTCGAGCCCTCCGACGCATCCTCTCCAGCCTTCCGACACTCTCGATTCTGGCCTCGGATCGATTAACCCTTGTGGTCGCACTTCTCCCACCGATCACGGTGGTCACTCTGGGTTCATTTCACCCGGACAATCTTTGATCGCGCATTACGACCCAACTACTGGCTTGAAAAATATCAAAAAATTACGGAATATACTTTAAACTTTGTAGATAATTTACAAAAAAAGAAATTTCCCAATATTAAATAGCAACATATTTTAAAAAATTAAAGAAGGTGAAAGATCGAAAAAAGAAGTTTTTTCACTCAAAAAATCATAACTCCGTAAATAAAGCATCAATTTAACTCAAATTTTAACCTGATACTCTCTAAACATAGTACTTTTGATAAAAAAAAAATTATCCTAAAGCCTGCCGCAAAAAAAGGTATTTATTCCAGACAAAGTCCCTTCGGCCATAGGCAACTGTTTCGTTCTTGCGCCGAAAGATCAATCCCAGGTGAAAACGACTCAGAGTAACCACGCAGGGTTAAACAAAGGCCAAATAAAAAAAATCACAATCCAGCATCTAATTACAAAACAATTGTTTTGTAATTAGATGCTGGATTGTGATTTTAATTTTAGTAATTTAGTAATTTAGCAATTTTAGTAATTTTTTTAGCAATTACTCATGAAACGCTCGAAAATCTCGTCTCAAAGAACATAAACATTGTGGGGAAATGACCTTGCAAGGTCCGTTGGTCGGTAACGCAGGGTGAGGGGGGGGGGGGGGAGAAGGAAATTTCAACGAATCTCGTTGAAATTTTTCAAATAAACGCTGTCGAACGTCGCTCGGCGCTGGCCGGTCGAACGGGCAGCGTGGAGGCTCGGGAGGAGTGGGAGGCGCACGAGAAGCGTGGAAAAAGTAGCGCGATGGCGGAAAGCCGGCTCGCGGGTTATCTCCGCGTTTCTCGCGCGCGCGCGCGCGCGCAAAATTAACCTCACCTCGTTCTCGTCCTTCACCTTCCGAAAGAGCTCCTGCACATGGCGCTCGACCGCCTGTTTTGTACGAAACATGTTCGCGGTGCGTCGTCGCTGCCTCACCCGCGACCCCGTGCACCATCCGCGCGAACAACGATTGATCGCGTGAAATTCGCTTCCCTCGTCGTTTTATCCTCGGGAGCCTCGCGATTCACGTTCCCCCTTCGCTTGCGAAATCCACCGAGCACTCTCGGCCTCCTCTACCGCTCCCAGGAAAATTACGTACACACACACTTGACGCACTGGCAGAGGCTCCTCTGAAAGCCAACCCACTGCTTAGCCTTCGTTTTTATCGCCCTCTTCTCCCCCCCCCCCCACCCCCCTACCGCTGTCCCGCCAAACGTGTGGTTGCTGCTAAGTCGTCGACGTTGACCACCGGGGGCAGACCCAGCGACCCCTGGATTCGACCAATGGGAGGCGCGCTTTCTGCCCCTCCATTCGACCGGCAGCCAATCGGGAGACGCCATTCTGCGATCCCTGGTGTAAGACGAGGCCGCGGCGCTGTCGCATACTCGTCGTTGTAACGCGAACAAACAACAAAAGACAACGAATTTTGTAATTTTTTTTTTATAGATTATTCGTTAAAAAAAGACTTAGGGAAATATGTGATTTTGTATTGATTTGTGTTGATTTAATTGTACAATTCGGGTGTGTGCATAACACAGAACCTGTGCGGTCATTCATTGGGGCTCTTCTCGATTATTCAAACGATTGTCGCCGTTGATATAATCACGGGGGAACAATGTTGCCAACTTCTGACGGACCGGCAGCCAATCGGGAGACGCGATTCTGCGATCGCTGATATAAAACGAGGCCGCGGCGCTGTCGCATATTCATCATAAAAACAGCAAAAGTCAGTGAATTTTTACATTTTTTTATAGAGTATTTGTAAAAAAACAAAAAAGACTTAGGGAAATATGTGATTTCCTATTGATATGTGTGTGTTTAATTGTACAATTGGCGTGTGTACACAACACAGAACCTGCGCGGTCATTCATTGGGTCTCTCGATTATTCAAGCGGTTGTCGCCGTTGAATCCGGGGGTTCAACGTTGCCAACTTCCGACGGACCAGCAGCCAATCAGGAGACGATATAAGACGAGGCCGCGGCGCTGTCGCATACTCGTCGTTGTAACTCGAATAAACAGCAAAAGACAACGAATTTTGTAATTTTTTTTTATAGATTATTCGTTAAAAGAAGACTTAGGGAAATATGTGATTTTGTATTGATTTGTGTTAATTTAATTGTGCAATTCGGGTGTGTGCATAACACAGAACCTGTGCGGTCATTCATTGGGGCTCTTCTCGATTATTCAAACGATTGTCGCCGTTGATATAATCCCGGGGGATCAATGTTGCCAACTTCTGACGGACCGACAGCGAATCGGGAGACGCCATTCTGCGATCGCTGATATAAAACGAGGCCGCGGCGCTGTCGCATATTCGTCATAAAAACAGCAAAAGTCAGTGAATTTTTTAATTTTTTTATAGACAATTTGTAAAAAAAACAAAAAAGACTTAGGGAAATATGTGATTTCCTATTGATTTGTGTGTGTTTAATTGTACAATTGGCGTGTGTACACAGCACAGAACCTGCGCGGTCATTCATTAGGTCTCTCGATTATTCAAGCGGTTGTCGCCGTTGAATCCGGGGGTTCAACGTTGCCAACTTCCGACGGACCAGCAGCCAATCAGGAGACGATATAAGACGAGGCCGCGGCACTGTCGCATACTCGTCATTATAACTCGAATGAACAGCAGAAGTCAGTGAATTTTTAAATTTTTGTATAGAGAATTTGTAACAAACAAAAAAGACTTAGGGAAATATGTGATTTCCTATTGATTTGTGTGTGTTTAATTGTACAATTGGCGTGTGTGCACAACAACACAGAACCCGTGCGGTCATTCATTGGGTCTCTTGATTATTCAACCTACATAAAGTTAGCCGGAAGTTTGCATAAATCTCATTTTTACGGCTAATTTTGATTAATTAATTAAAAAAGAACGGTTGATCACCAAATATTCTAATCAGGCCACCAATGACCACCAATCGATAGCAGTAATTGAAAATTAGATGTGCCCTCGCGGAACTTGAGAGGGTTCGAAAAGTCCCTGGGAAAACCATCTGGGGAATTGTGGATGCGCTTCCGGTCATCCGCGCATGCGCGACCGGAGCGCGCAGCGACGTTTGAAGAAGGCGGGAAATAAGACTGAATTCAAATAGAACTCGTGACGTTTTTCATACACCAAGTAACAATTTTTGTGTTGTTAAAAACATGTTTAAAAATGTTGTCTGTAAATTATTCCGATATCCCAAAGTTAACTTTAGGACATAGGATAACATTCAGATAACATTTTAGCGGACATATGTATCCCATTCGGGTAACTTTTCCTTAACAACATAAAAATGGTTACTTGGAATATTTTGCGCGTAAATAGCGGATATAATCTCTTTACATATTGAAATAAACACGATTTGTTTATACCCTTTTAAAAAGATGGTGGAACAAAATATCGCAGTGAAAATATCGCTTTATTCTTGCTGAGATTGGCCGAAATCAAGTTCATTTGTCCTCGACAACTTTGACAGTTCCGTCAATTTTTTCTTTTAATATTTATACTTATATTAAAATAGTTTCGAACTTATCCTAAAAAATTTCGAAACGTATTTGTCGGCGCTGCAGCGCCTGTTGTCAAATGGTGTCGCGTTGCAGCGCACCCGGATTATCTTGTTTATTGTAAAATAAGTTTTACTTATGACTAGAAATGACGCCGAGCTCGGTACGCGAAAACATAAGCGTGAACGACGATTTTGATGTTGTAATCGTCGGAGCCGGCCTGACTGGTCTCACAGCAGCATACAGCATCCTCAAAAGACGCGCTGGCTTAAGAGTCTTGGTCCTTGAAGGCAACGGTAAAATAAAAAAAAGAATTTCTTAAACCCCGGTAACGAATTTGGAATTATGAAGATGCCGTAGGTGGAAGAATACTTCTTGAAAAAAATAGCCAGGCCTTTTATGGAAGTTTCTATCAAGAGCACATAGTAACCTTGGTCAATGAACTCGACGTTCCCATGGAGAAAGGGCGCGATGGAAAACGTTTGGGATTTTTTACTAAGAGCGGCCTCTTGCCTAGAAAAATTTCTCCTCTCGTTTCTGGTCAAGTTTATCACTTCCTCAAATTGGTATTCAAATCACAATTTAAAAAAGTATCCATTTTTGTAGTATTTGTAATTAGATTTTATTTTTTGCTTCAATATTTGTATTTTACTGTCTTCTAATAAATGGATTTTTAATACGTAGCTTCAAACACTCAGCACTGATCCACGATATTGGAACCACGAGAATGACGAAAATAGCAGAGAACTCGCGGAAATGAGCGTCAACAGATTCATACACAAAATCGTGTACTTCTCTCAGGCCCGACTGCTCTGCAAAAGTCTACTTTACGCCTGCTGTGGAATTTGCGAATTGGATAAATTATCGGCACTCTGGTTCATCTTGATGCTGCAGGGTGCCGGAGGATTTTTTACCAAACTCTCAACGTCTCTGGGTGACGAGGAACGATTTTTCATTAAGGGAGGTTTTGACTTCCTCGTTAAAAAATTAAACGACAAAATTATCGAAGAGGGCGGAATAATCGGAAGCTCCGAAACTGTTCTTGAGGTCGAAAATATAGGCGATGTAGCATTTGTTTCAACGCCCTCCATAAAATTCAAGCAAGCATTTAATCTCGATTAGCTCGTTAATTAAATTTCTGAGACTTCTAAGATTTCTGATTAAAACGGAATTATTTTAATTTATTATAATTATAGATGTGACTACGCAGTGATTGCGGTTCCGCCACCTTCCAGCGCCCTCATAGCTATGAAACTGAATCTTCCCCCATGGTTTCGGAGGTCTCAGAAACTCTACGAGCCCGGAAGAAATATATTTTTTCACGCGACCTACAAAGAGTCGTCCTGGCCCTGCGATTCGTTGGACAGTTTGATCGCGACAGCCGACAGCGACACAAACTTGAGACTTTCTTACGACGCGACTCATCCCTCGGATCAGAAAATTCGCACCCTCGCTGGTTTCACTTCAAAAGCGACCAACGACTCTACGCCCCGTGGTAGCGTCTTCGGAGCCTTGAAAAAATGCTTCGGATCGAGAAAATCCACTCGTTACATCGGCTATAGCGTGGGCGACTGGACGGTCGGAGACGCTGGAAGTCCTATGAGTGTTTTGAGACCCAGTTCCATTGAGTATCACGGAAATCCTATGGACCTTTCCCTAGAAAGGTACAAAAAATCACTTTAATTCAGCTATCGAGACTCTTTAAGTTATTGAGCTTCTTTGATTTAATTGAGCTTCTTTGAGTTAATTGAGCTTCTTTGAGTTCATTGAGTTAATTGAGCTTCTTTGAGTTAATTGAGCTTCTTTGAGTTAATTGAGCTTCTTTGAGTTAAATGAGCTTTTTTGAGTTAATTGAGCTTCTTTGAGTTAATTGACCTTCTTTGAGTTAATTGAGCTTCTGTGAGTTAATTGAGCTTCTTTGAGTTCATTGAGCTTCTTTGAGTTCATTGAGCTTCTTTGAGTTCATTGAGCTTCTTTGAGTTAATTGAGCTTCTTTGAGTTAATTGAGTTTCTTCCGGTTATTGTCTTTTTACTTAGGATATTCTTCGCAGCGAGCGAGTACGCCAAGAAATGGCCCGGCACGGCTGACGGCGCTGTTGAGGCTGGAGAAACTGCAGCTTCCTCAATTTTGTTCCGAGCGAGGCCGCAAGCTCTCGACAGAGATCAGGCCAGGCGCTACTCGTTAGATCCCAATGATTATTAACGACGATAATGATCTTGCAGCTGGTCGCTGACTCCTGGCAATTTTATCAGAGATTTCAGACGAAAGCGCGTAGCCGAAAGACCTCCGGGAATCGTCAGGGCTCATCTAATATTTCTCGGACTCAACGTCTGTCTTTTCTTTTTCCTGTTGCGCGATGCTTACGAAACTGCTTGACGCGGAACATTAAATCCATCGGACTTAAGAGAATTTTCATGTCTCTCTACGGAGATACGAAACAGAACATATGTAAATACAATCACTGTAATTCTTTATTTTTTTCTTATGCTTGGCGTCGAGACGCAATCGCGTCTCTCGATTTGGTCTATGGAAACATTCCTATCGTTAGTCGTCACGAAGCCCGTAAAAAGGTTTACAAAACGCGTATCCACGGTCAACATAATTGGCTTTGGTATTTATGTGTCCAATACTTGCGTCTGACTTTGGGTCTTTCTTTGTGCAGCTTAATAAATAGCGGAACTCTGGCGCCACACGATTCTTTTCGTACCGAATGCCGGATTCGGTGAGGGCGATTAAAATTCACTCCGGAATACGATCTAGGGCTTATCGCGTGCGATTCTACGGAAAGAATTAGGATCGTTCGGTGGTGTAAATTACGGCGAATGCTATAGTAACGGAAAGCACAGCCAAGGCGGCGGCGATTTTGAACAAATAGCTTCTGTCCTGGCTGAGATCGTCGCTCGACTGCGTCCTCCCTTTGCCCTTGCGTCGCGGCTTGAATTTCCTCTCGAACTTCTCCACCTCCAACTGATTGCGCGCCTCCTCCTCTTTGCGCTTCCGCGCCGCCTCGATCTCGCGAAGTCGATCCTGCTCCTCCTTTATCTTGCGGCAGACGCCGTCGCAATCGACGGTCACGTTTTTCTTGCGCAAAACCGCGCAGGGAAACTCCTTCTTGATTCTCTTGCACTTGCACCAGACTTTGACCTTCTTGCTGCAAGCCTCGGGGTTCGGACAGGCACCCGGATGGCAATTCTCCACGCAACGATGGCCGCACGGGTACTGCAATTCATAATAACGAATAATTGTAAAGATATCCAAGAATTATCGACAGATCAGATTCATCGAATCAAACACACGTATGAGACATTCCACAGTACTTTCGCAACCCAAAAAAAGCTCAAAATTTCTCTAAAAATCGGGTTCAGTGGTTTATATAGATGAAAAAAAAAAAAAAAAAAAAAAAAAAATTACTTTTCGGAAAAAAGTCATTAGATGAGCTAAAATTCCCCGGGGCCGGATTTTTAGCTCATGGAATGACTTTTTTCTGAAAAATATATATATTTTTTTTTTAAGTCATTTTTTTTTTTTTTTAAGTCATTCCATGAGCTAAAATTCCCCGTGGCCGGATTTTTAGCTCATGGAATGACTTTTTTCCGAAAAATAATTTTTTTTTTTTTTAAAGTCATTCCATGAGCTAAAATTCCCCGGGGCCGGATTTTTAGCTCATGGAATGACTTTTTTCCGAAAAATATTTTTTTTTTTTTTTTTTTAAGTCATTCCATGAGCTAAAAATCCGGCCCGGGGAATTTTAGCTCATGGAATGACTTTTTTCCGAAAAATAATTTTTTTTTTTTTTTAAAGTCATTCCATGAGCTAAAATTCCCCGGGGCCGGATTTTTAGCTCATGGAATGACTTTTTTCCGAAAAATAATTTTTTTTTTTTTTTAAGTCATTCCATGAGCTAAAAATCCGGCCCGGGGAATTTTAGCTCATGGAATGACTTAAAAAAAAAAAAGAAATTATTTTTCGGAAAAAAGTCATTCCATGAGCTAAAAATCCGGCCACGGGGAATTTTAGCTCATGGAATGACTTTAAAAAAAAAAAAAAATTATTTTTCGGAAAAAAGTCATTCCATGAGCTAAAAATCCGGCCCCGGGGAATTTTAGCTCATGGAATGACTTTAAAAAAAAAAAAAAATTATTTTTCGGAAAAAAGTCATTCCATGAGCTAAAAATCCGGCCCCGGGGAATTTTAGCTCATGGAATGACTTTAGAAAAAAAAAAAAATTATTTTTCGGAAAAAAGTCATTCCATGAGCTAAAAATCCGGCCCCGGGGAATTTTAGCTCATGGAATGACTTTAAAAAAAAAAAAGTTATTTTTCGGAAAAAAGTCATTCCATGAGCTAAAAATCCGGCCCCGGGGAATTTTAGCTCATGGAATGACTTTAAAAAAAAAAAAAATTATTTTTCGGAAAAAAGTCATTCCATGAGCTAAAAATCCGGCCCCGGGGAATTTTAGCTCATGGAATGACTTTAGAAAAAAAAAAAAAATTATTTTTCGGAAAAAAGTCATTCCATGAGCTAAAAATACGGCCCCCGGGAATTTTAGCTCATGGAATGACTTTAAAAAAAAAAAAAAAAATTATTTTTCGGAAAAAAGTCATTCCATGAGCTAAAAATCCGGCCCGGGGAATTTTAGCTCATGGAATGACTTTAGAAAAAAAAAAAAATTATTTTTCGGAAAAAAGTCATTCCATGAGCTAAAAATACGGCCCCCGGGAATTTTAGCTCATGGAATGACTTTTTTCCGAAAAATATTTTTTTTTTTTTTTTTAAAGTCATTCCATGAGCTAAAATTCCCCGGGCCGGATTTTTAGCTCATGGAATGACTTTAAAAAAAAAAAAAAATTATTTTTCGGAAAAAAGTCATTCCATGAGCTAAAAATCCGGCCCCGGGGAATTTTAGCTCATGGAATGACTTTAAAAAAAAAAAAAAAATTATTTTTCGGAAAAAAGTCATTCCATGAGCTAAAAATCCGGCCCCGGGGAATTTTAGCTCATGGAATGACTTTAGAAAAAAAAAAAAAAATTATTTTTCGGAAAAAAGTCATTCCATGAGCTAAAATTCCCCGGGGCCGGATTTTTAGCTCATGGAATGACTTTTTTCCGAAAAATAATTTTTTTTTTTTTTTTTTAAGTCATTCCATGAGCTAAAAATCCGGCCCGGGGAATTTTAGCTCATGGAATGACTTAAAAAAAAAAAAGAAATTATTTTTCGGAAAAAAGTCATTCCATGAGCTAAAAATCCGGCCACGGGGAATTTTAGCTCATGGAATGACTTAAAAAAAAAAAAAAATTATTTTTCGGAAAAAAGTCATTCCATGAGCTAAAAATACGGCCCCGGGGAATTTTAGCTCATGGAATGACTTTAAAAAAAAAAAAAAATTATTTTTCGGAAAAAAGTCATTCCATGAGCTAAAAATCCGGCCCCGGGGAATTTTAGCTCATGGAATGACTTTAGAAAAAAAAAAAAATTATTTTTCGGAAAAAAGTCATTCCATGAGCTAAAAATCCGGCCCCGGGGAATTTTAGCTCATGGAATGACTTTAAAAAAAAAAAAAAGTTATTTTTCGGAAAAAAGTCATTCCATGAGCTAAAAATCCGGCCCCGGGGAATTTTAGCTCATGGAATGACTTAAAAAAAAAAAAAAATTATTTTTCGGAAAAAAGTCATTCCATGAGCTAAAAATCCGGCCCCGGGGAATTTTAGCTCATGGAATGACTTTAGAAAAAAAAAAAAAATTATTTTTCGGAAAAAAGTCATTCCATGAGCTAAAAATACGGCCCCCGGGAATTTTAGCTCATGGAATGACTTTAAAAAAAAAAAAAAAAATTATTTTTCGGAAAAAAGTCATTCCATGAGCTAAAAATCCGGCCCCGGGGAATTTTAGCTCATGGAATGACTTTAGAAAAAAAAAAAATTATTTTTCGGAAAAAAGTCATTCCATGAGCTAAAAATACGGCCCCCGGGAATTTTAGCTCATGGAATGACTTTAAAAAAAAAAAAAAATTATTTTTCGGAAAAAAGTCATTCCATGAGCTAAAAATACGGCCCCGGGGAATTTTAGCTCATGGAATGACTTTTTTCCGAAAAATAATTTTTTTTTTTTTTTTAAAGTCATTCCATGAGCTAAAAATCCGGCCCCGGGGAATTTTAGCTCATGGAATGACTTTTTTCCGAAAAATATATATATATTTTTTTTAAAGTCATTCCATGAGCTAAAATTCCCCGGGCCGGATTTTTAGCTCATGGAATGACTTTAAAAAAAAAAAAAAATTATTTTTCGGAAAAAAGTCATTCCATGAGCTAAAAATCCGGCCCCGGGGAATTTTAGCTCATGGAATGACTTTAAAAAAAAAAAAAAATTATTTTTCGGAAAAAAGTCATTCCATGAGCTAAAAATACGGCCCCGGGGAATTTTAGCTCATGGAATGACTTTTTTCCGAAAAATAATTTTTTTTTTTTTTAAGTCATTCCATGAGCTAAAAATCCGGCCCCGGGGAATTTTAGCTCATGGAATGACTTTAAAAAAAAAAAAAAATTATTTTTCGGAAAAAAGTCATTCCATGAGCTAAAAATACGGCCCCGGGGAATTTTAGCTCATGGAATGACTTTTTTCCGAAAAATAATTTTTTTTTTTTTTTAAAGTCATTCCATGAGCTAAAATTCCCCGGGGCCGGATTTTTAGCTCATGGAATGATTTTTTTCCGAAAAATAATTTTTTTTTTTTTTTAAGTCATTCCATGAGCTAAAAATCCGGCCCGGGGAATTTTAGCTCATGGAATGACTTTAAAAAAAAAAAAGAAATTATTTTTCGGAAAAAAGTCATTCCATGAGCTAAAAATCCGGCCACGGGGAATTTTAGCTCATGGAATGACTTAAAAAAAAAAAAAAAATATTTTTCGGAAAAAAGTCATTCCATGAGCTAAAAATACGGCCCCGGGGAATTTTAGCTCATGGAATGACTTAAAAAAAAAAAAAAAATTATTTTTCGGAAAAAAGTCATTCCATGAGCTAAAAATCCGGCCCCGGGGAATTTTAGCTCATGGAATGACTTTAGAAAAAAAAAAAAATTATTTTTCGGAAAAAAGTCATTCCATGAGCTAAAAATCCGGCCCCGGGGAATTTTAGCTCATGGAATGACTTTAAAAAAAAAAAAAGTTATTTTTCGGAAAAAAGTCATTCCATGAGCTAAAAATCCGGCCCCGGGGAATTTTAGCTCATGGAATGACTTTAAAAAAAAAAAAAATTATTTTTCGGAAAAAAGTCATTCCATGAGCTAAAAATACGGCCCCGGGGAATTTTAGCTCATGGAATGACTTTTTTCCGAAAAATAATTTTTTTTTTTTTTTTTAAGTCATTCCATGAGCTAAAAATCCGGCCCGGGTAATTTTAGCTCATGGAATGACTTTTTTCCGAAAAATATATATTTTTTTTTTTTAAAGTCATTCCATGAGCTAAAATTCCCCGGGCCGGATTTTTAGCTCATGGAATGACTTTAAAAAAAAAAAAAAATTATTTTTCGGAAAAAAGTCATTCCATGAGCTAAAAATCCGGCCCCGGGGAATTTTAGCTCATGGAATGACTTTAAAAAAAAAAAAAAATTATTTTTCGGAAAAAAGTCATTCCATGAGCTAAAAATCCGGCCCCGGGGAATTTTAGCTCATGGAATGACTTTAGAAAAAAAAAAAATTATTTTTCGGAAAAAAGTCATTCCATGAGCTAAAAATCCGGCCCCGGGGAATTTTAGCTCATGGAATGACTTTAAAAAAAAAAAAGTTATTTTTCGGAAAAAAGTCATTCCATGAGCTAAAAATCCGGCCCCGGGGAATTTTAGCTCATGGAATGACTTTAAAAAAAAAAAAAATTATTTTTCGGAAAAAAGTCATTCCATGAGCTAAAAATCCGGCCCCGGGGAATTTTAGCTCATGGAATGACTTTAGAAAAAAAAAAAAAATTATTTTTCGGAAAAAAGTCATTCCATGAGCTAAAAATCCGGCCACGGGGAATTTTAGCTCATGGAATGACTTAAAAAAAAAAAAAAATTATTTTTCGGAAAAAAGTCATTCCATGAGCTAAAAATACGGCCCCGGGGAATTTTAGCTCATGGAATGACTTTAAAAAAAAAAAAAAATTATTTTTCGGAAAAAAGTCATTCCATGAGCTAAAAATCCGGCCCCGGGGAATTTTAGCTCATGGAATGACTTTAGAAAAAAAAAAAAATTATTTTTCGGAAAAAAGTCATTCCATGAGCTAAAAATCCGGCCCCGGGGAATTTTAGCTCATGGAATGACTTTAAAAAAAAAAAAAAGTTATTTTTCGGAAAAAAGTCATTCCATGAGCTAAAAATCCGGCCCCGGGGAATTTTAGCTCATGGAATGACTTAAAAAAAAAAAAAAATTATTTTTCGGAAAAAAGTCATTCCATGAGCTAAAAATCCGGCCCCGGGGAATTTTAGCTCATGGAATGACTTTAGAAAAAAAAAAAAAATTATTTTTCGGAAAAAAGTCATTCCATGAGCTAAAAATACGGCCCCCGGGAATTTTAGCTCATGGAATGACTTTAAAAAAAAAAAAAAAAATTATTTTTCGGAAAAAAGTCATTCCATGAGCTAAAAATCCGGCCCCGGGGAATTTTAGCTCATGGAATGACTTTAGAAAAAAAAAAAATTATTTTTCGGAAAAAAGTCATTCCATGAGCTAAAAATACGGCCCCCGGGAATTTTAGCTCATGGAATGACTTTAAAAAAAAAAAAAAATTATTTTTCGGAAAAAAGTCATTCCATGAGCTAAAAATACGGCCCCGGGGAATTTTAGCTCATGGAATGACTTTTTTCCGAAAAATAATTTTTTTTTTTTTTTTAAAGTCATTCCATGAGCTAAAAATCCGGCCCCGGGGAATTTTAGCTCATGGAATGACTTTTTTCCGAAAAATATATATATATTTTTTTTAAAGTCATTCCATGAGCTAAAATTCCCCGGGCCGGATTTTTAGCTCATGGAATGACTTTAAAAAAAAAAAAAAATTATTTTTCGGAAAAAAGTCATTCCATGAGCTAAAAATCCGGCCCCGGGGAATTTTAGCTCATGGAATGACTTTAAAAAAAAAAAAAAATTATTTTTCGGAAAAAAGTCATTCCATGAGCTAAAAATACGGCCCCGGGGAATTTTAGCTCATGGAATGACTTTTTTCCGAAAAATAATTTTTTTTTTTTTTAAGTCATTCCATGAGCTAAAAATCCGGCCCCGGGGAATTTTAGCTCATGGAATGACTTAAAAAAAAAAAAAAAAATTATTTTTCGGAAAAAAGTCATTCCATGAGCTAAAAATACGGCCCCGGGGAATTTTAGCTCATGGAATGACTTTTTTCCGAAAAATAATTTTTTTTTTTTTTTAAAGTCATTCCATGAGCTAAAATTCCCCGGGGCCGGATTTTTAGCTCATGGAATGATTTTTTTCCGAAAAATAATTTTTTTTTTTTTTTAAGTCATTCCATGAGCTAAAAATCCGGCCCGGGGAATTTTAGCTCATGGAATGACTTTAAAAAAAAAAAAGAAATTATTTTTCGGAAAAAAGTCATTCCATGAGCTAAAAATCCGGCCACGGGGAATTTTAGCTCATGGAATGACTTAAAAAAAAAAAAAAAATATTTTTCGGAAAAAAGTCATTCCATGAGCTAAAAATACGGCCCCGGGGAATTTTAGCTCATGGAATGACTTAAAAAAAAAAAAAAAATTATTTTTCGGAAAAAAGTCATTCCATGAGCTAAAAATCCGGCCCCGGGGAATTTTAGCTCATGGAATGACTTTAGAAAAAAAAAAAAATTATTTTTCGGAAAAAAGTCATTCCATGAGCTAAAAATCCGGCCCCGGGGAATTTTAGCTCATGGAATGACTTTAAAAAAAAAAAAAGTTATTTTTCGGAAAAAAGTCATTCCATGAGCTAAAAATCCGGCCCCGGGGAATTTTAGCTCATGGAATGACTTTAAAAAAAAAAAAAATTATTTTTCGGAAAAAAGTCATTCCATGAGCTAAAAATACGGCCCCGGGGAATTTTAGCTCATGGAATGACTTTTTTCCGAAAAATAATTTTTTTTTTTTTTTTTAAGTCATTCCATGAGCTAAAAATCCGGCCCGGGTAATTTTAGCTCATGGAATGACTTTTTTCCGAAAAATATATATTTTTTTTTTTTAAAGTCATTCCATGAGCTAAAATTCCCCGGGCCGGATTTTTAGCTCATGGAATGACTTTAAAAAAAAAAAAAAATTATTTTTCGGAAAAAAGTCATTCCATGAGCTAAAAATCCGGCCCCGGGGAATTTTAGCTCATGGAATGACTTTAAAAAAAAAAAAAAATTATTTTTCGGAAAAAAGTCATTCCATGAGCTAAAAATCCGGCCCCGGGGAATTTTAGCTCATGGAATGACTTTAGAAAAAAAAAAAATTATTTTTCGGAAAAAAGTCATTCCATGAGCTAAAAATCCGGCCCCGGGGAATTTTAGCTCATGGAATGACTTTAAAAAAAAAAAAGTTATTTTTCGGAAAAAAGTCATTCCATGAGCTAAAAATCCGGCCCCGGGGAATTTTAGCTCATGGAATGACTTTAAAAAAAAAAAAAATTATTTTTCGGAAAAAAGTCATTCCATGAGCTAAAAATCCGGCCCCGGGGAATTTTAGCTCATGGAATGACTTTAGAAAAAAAAAAAAAATTATTTTTCGGAAAAAAGTCATTCCATGAGCTAAAAATACGGCCCCCGGGAATTTTAGCTCATGGAATGACTTTAAAAAAAAAAAAAAAAATTATTTTTCGGAAAAAAGTCATTCCATGAGCTAAAAATCCGGCCCGGGGAATTTTAGCTCATGGAATGACTTTAGAAAAAAAAAAAAATTATTTTTCGGAAAAAAGTCATTCCATGAGCTAAAAATACGGCCCCCGGGAATTTTAGCTCATGGAATGACTTTTTTCCGAAAAATATATTTTTTTTTTTTTTTAAAGTCATTCCATGAGCTAAAATTCCCCGGGCCGGATTTTTAGCTCATGGAATGACTTTAAAAAAAAAAAAAAATTATTTTTCGGAAAAAAGTCATTCCATGAGCTAAAAATCCGGCCCCGGGGAATTTTAGCTCATGGAATGACTTTAAAAAAAAAAAAAATTATTTTTCGGAAAAAAGTCATTCCATGAGCTAAAAATCCGGCCCCGGGGAATTTTAGCTCATGGAATGACTTTAGAAAAAAAAAAAAAAATTATTTTTCGGAAAAAAGTCATTCCATGAGCTAAAATTCCCCGGGGCCGGATTTTTAGCTCATGGAATGACTTTTTTCCGAAAAATAATTTTTTTTTTTTTTAAGTCATTCCATGAGCTAAAAATACGGCCCCGGGGAATTTTAGCTCATGGAATGACTTTAAAAAAAAAAAAAAATTATTTTTCGGAAAAAAGTCATTCCATGAGCTAAAAATCCGGCCCCGGGGAATTTTAGCTCATGGAATGACTTTTTTCCGAAAAATAATTTTTTTTTTTTTTCTAAAGTCATTCCATGAGCTAAAATTCCCCGGGGCCGGATTTTTAGCTCATGGAATGACTTTTTTCCGAAAAATAATTTTTTTTTTTTTTTAAAGTCATTCCATGAGCTAAAATTCCCCGGGGCCGGATTTTTAGCTCATGGAATGACTTTTTTCCGAAAAATAATTTTTTTTTTTTTTTAAAGTCATTCCATGAGCTAAAAATCCGGCCCGGGGAATTTTAGCTCATGGAATGACTTTAAAAAAAAAAAAAAAAATATTTTTCGGAAAAAAGTCATTCCATGAGCTAAAATTCCCGGGGGCCGTATTTTTAGCTCATGGAATGACTTTTTTCCGAAAAATAATTTTTTTTTTTTTCTAAAGTCATTCCATGAGCTAAAATTCCCCGGGGCCGGATTTTTAGCTCATGGAATGACTTTTTTCCGAAAAATAATTTTTTTTTTTTTTTTTTAAGTCATTCCATGAGCTAAAATTCCCGGGGGCCGTATTTTTAGCTCATGGAATGACTTTTTTCCGAAAAATAATTTTTTTTTTTTTTCTAAAGTCATTCCATGAGCTAAAATTCCCCGGGGCCGGATTTTTAGCTCATGGAATGACTTTTTTCCGAAAAATAATTTTTTTTTTTTTTTTAAGTCATTCCATGAGCTAAAATTCCCCGGGGCCGGATTTTTAGCTCATGGAATGACTTTTTTCCGAAAAATAACTTTTTTTTTTTTTAAATCATTCCATGAGCTAAAATTCCCCGGGGCCGGATTTTTAGCTCATGGAATGACTTTTTTCCGAAAAATAATTTTTTTTTTTTCTAAAGTCATTCCATGAGCTAAAATTCCCCGGGGCCGGATTTTTAGCTCATGGAATGACTTTTTTCCGAAAAATAATTTTTTTTTTTTCTAAAGTCATTCCATGAGCTAAAATTCCCCGGGGCCGGATTTTTAGCTCATGGAATGACTTTTTTCCGAAAAATAATTTTTTTTTTTTTTTAAAGTCATTCCATGAGCTAAAATTCCCCGGGGCCGGATTTTTAGCTCATGGAATGACTTTTTTCCGAAAAATAATTTTTTTTTTTTCTAAAGTCATTCCATGAGCTAAAATTCCCCGGGGCCGGATTTTTAGCTCATGGAATGACTTTTTTCCGAAAAATAATTTTTTTTTTTTTTTAAAGTCATTCCATGAGCTAAAATTCCCCGGGGCCGGATTTTTAGCTCATGGAATGACTTTTTTCCGAAAAATAATTTTTTTTTTTTTTAAGTCATTCCATGAGCTAAAAATCCGGCCCGGGGAATTTTAGCTCATGGAATGACTTTAAAAAAAAAAAAAAATTATTTTTCGGAAAAAAGTCATTCCATGAGCTAAAAATCCGGCCCCGGGGAATTTTAGCTCATGGAATGACTTTAAAAAAAAAAAAAAGTTATTTTTCGGAAAAAAGTCATTCCATGAGCTAAAAATCCGGCCCCGGGGAATTTTAGCTCATGGAATGACTTTAAAAAAAAAAAAAATTATTTTTCGGAAAAAAGTCATTCCATGAGCTAAAAATCCGGCCCCGGGGAATTTTAGCTCATGGAATGACTTTAAAAAAAAAAAAAAAAAATATTTTTCGGAAAAAAGTCATTCTATGAGCTAAAAATCCGGCCCCGGGGAATTTTAGCTCATGGAATGACTTTAGAAAAAAAAAAAATTATTTTTCAGAAAAAAGTCATTCCATGAGCTAAAATTCCCCGGGGCCGGATTTTTAGCTCATGGAATGACTTTAAAAAAAAAAAAAAAATTATTTTTCGGAAAAAAGTCATTCCATGAGCTAAAAATACGGCCCCGGGGAATTTTAGCTCATGGAATGACTTTTTTCCGAAAAATAATTTTTTTTTTTTTCTAAAGTCATTCCATGAGCTAAAATTCCCCGGGGCCGGATTTTTAGCTCATGGAATGACTTTTTTCCGAAAAATAATTTTTTTTTTTTTTAAAGTCATTCCATGAGCTAAAATTCCCCGGGGCCGGATTTTTAGCTCATGGAATGACTTTTTTCCGAAAAATAACTTTTTTTTTTTTTTAAAGTCATTCCATGAGCTAAAATTCCCCGGGGCCGGATTTTTAGCTCATGGAATGACTTTTTTCCGAAAAATAATTTTTTTTTTTTCTAAAGTCATTCCATGAGCTAAAATTCCCCGGGGCCGGATTTTTAGCTCATGGAATGACTTTTTTCCGAAAAATAATTTTTTTTTTTTTAAAGTCATTCCATGAGCTAAAATTCCCCGGGGCCGGATTTTTAGCTCATGGAATGACTTTTTTCCGAAAAATAATTTTTTTTTTTTTTAAAGTCATTCCATGAGCTAAAATTCCCCGGGGCCGTATTTTTAGCTCATGGAATGACTTTTTTCCGAAAAATAATTTTTTTTTTTTTTTAAAGTCATTCCATGAGCTAAAATTCCCCGGGGCCGTATTTTTAGCTCATGGAATGACTTTTTTCCGAAAAATAATTTTTTTTTTTTTTTTTAAAGTCATTCCATGAGCTAAAATTCCCCGGGGCCGGATTTTTAGCTCATGGAATGTCTTAAAAAAAAAAAAAAAATTATTTTTCGGAAAAAAGTCATTCCATGAGCTAAAATTCCCCGGGGCCGTATTTTTAGCTCATGGAATGACTTTTTTCCGAAAAATAATTTTTTTTTTTTTTTTCTAAAGTCATTCCATGAGCTAAAATTCCCCGGGGCCGGATTTTTAGCTCATGGAATGACTTTTTTCCGAAAAATAATTTTTTTTTTTTTTTAAAGTCATTCCATGAGCTAAAATTCCCCGGGGCCGGATTTTTAGCTCATGGAATGACTTTTTTCCGAAAAATAATTTTTTTTTTTTTTTTAAAGTCATTCCATGAGCTAAAAATCCGGCCCGGGGAATTTTAGCTCATGGAATGACTTTAAAAAAAAAATATATATATTTTTCGGAAAAAAGTCATTCCATGAGCTAAAATTCCCCGGGGCCGGATTTTTAGCTCATAGAATGACTTTAAAGAAAAAAAAAAAATTATTTTTCGGAAAAAAGTCATTCCATGAGCTAAAATTCCCCGGGGCCGTATTTTTAGCTCATGGAATGACTTTTTTCCGAAAAATAATTTTTTTTTTTTTTTTAAAGTCATTCCATGAGCTAAAATTCCCCGGGCCGGATTTTTAGCTCATGGAATGACTTAAAAAAAAAAAAAATTATTTTTCGGAAAAAAGTCATTCCATGAGCTAAAAATCCGGCCCCGGGGAATTTTAGCTCATGGAATGACTTTAAAAAAAAAAAAAAATTATTTTTCGGAAAAAAGTCATTCCATGAGCTAAAATTCCCCGGGGCCGTATTTTTAGCTCATGGAATGACTTTTTTCCGAAAAATAATTTTTTTTTTTTTTTTAAAGTCATTCCATGAGCTAAAATTCCCCGGGGCCGGATTTTTAGCTCATGGAATGACTTAAAAAAAAAAAAAAAATTATTTTTCGGAAAAAAGTCATTCCATGAGCTAAAATTCCCCGGGGCCGGATTTTTAGCTCATGGAATGACTTTTTTCCGAAAAATAATTTTTTTTTTTTTTTAAAGTCATTCCATGAGCTAAAATTCCCCGGGGCCGGATTTTTAGCTCATGGAATGACTTTTTTCCGAAAAATAATTTTTTTTTTTTTTTTAAAGTCATTCCATGAGCTAAAAATCCGGCCCGGGGAATTTTAGCTCATGGAATGACTTTAAAAAAAAAAAATATATATTTTTCGGAAAAAAGTCATTCCATGAGCTAAAATTCCCCGGGGCCGGATTTTTAGCTCATGGAATGACTTAAAAAAAAAAAAAAAAATTATTTTTCGGAAAAAAGTCATTCCATGAGCTAAAATTCCCCGGGGCCGTATTTTTAGCTCATGGAATGACTTTTTTCCGAAAAATAATTTTTTTTTTTTTTTAAGTCATTCCATGAGCTAAAAATCCGGCCCGGGGAATTTTAGCTCATGGAATGACTTTAGAAAAAAAAAAAATTATTTTTCGGAAAAAAGTCATTCCATGAGCTAAAAATCCGGCCCCGGGGAATTTTAGCTCATGGAATGACTTTAAAAAAAAAAAAAGTTATTTTTCGGAAAAAAGTCATTCCATGAGCTAAAAATCCGGCCCCGGGGAATTTTAGCTCATGGAATGACTTTTTTCCGAAAAATATTTTTTTTTTTTTTTTTTAAAGTCATTCCATGAGCTAAAATTCCCCGGGCCGGATTTTTAGCTCATGGAATGACTTTAAAAAAAAAAAAAATTATTTTTCGGAAAAAGTCATTCCATGAGCTAAAAATCCGGCCCCGGGGAATTTTAGCTCATGGAATGACTTAAAAAAAAAAAAAAAATTATTTTTCGGAAAAAAGTCATTCCATGAGCTAAAAATCCGGCCCCGGGGAATTTTAGCTCATGGAATGACTTTAGAAAAAAAAAAAAAAAATTATTTTTCGGAAAAAAGTCATTCCATGAGCTAAAATTCCCCGGGGCCGTATTTTTAGCTCATGGAATGACTTTTTTCCGAAAAATAATTTTTTTTTTTTTTAAAGTCATTCCATGAGCTAAAAATACGGCCCCGGGGAATTTTAGCTCATGGAATGACTTTTTTCCGAAAAATAATTTTTTTTTTTTCTAAAGTCATTCCATGAGCTAAAATTCCCCGGGGCCGGATTTTTAGCTCATGGAATGACTTTTTTCCGAAAAATAATTTTTTTTTTTTTAAAGTCATTCCATGAGCTAAAATTCCCCGGGGCCGGATTTTTAGCTCATGGAATGACTTTTTTCCGAAAAATAATTTTTTTTTTTTTTTAAGTCATTCCATGAGCTAAAATTCCCCGGGGCCGTATTTTTAGCTCATGGAATGACTTTTTTCCGAAAAATAATTTTTTTTTTTTTTTAAAGTCATTCCATGAGCTAAAATTCCCCGGGGCCGTATTTTTAGCTCATGGAATGACTTTTTTCCGAAAAATAATTTTTTTTTTTTTTTTTAAAGTCATTCCATGAGCTAAAATTCCCCGGGGCCGGATTTTTAGCTCATGGAATGTCTTAAAAAAAAAAAAAAAATTATTTTTCGGAAAAAAGTCATTCCATGAGCTAAAATTCCCCGGGGCCGTATTTTTAGCTCATGGAATGACTTTTTTCCGAAAAATAATTTTTTTTTTTTTTTTCTAAAGTCATTCCATGAGCTAAAATTCCCCGGGGCCGGATTTTTAGCTCATGGAATGACTTTTTTCCGAAAAATAATTTTTTTTTTTTTTTAAAGTCATTCCATGAGCTAAAATTCCCCGGGGCCGGATTTTTAGCTCATGGAATGACTTTTTTCCGAAAAATAATTTTTTTTTTTTTTTTAAAGTCATTCCATGAGCTAAAAATCCGGCCCGGGGAATTTTAGCTCATGGAATGACTTTAAAAAAAAAATATATATATTTTTCGGAAAAAAGTCATTCCATGAGCTAAAATTCCCCGGGGCCGGATTTTTAGCTCATAGAATGACTTTAAAGAAAAAAAAAAAATTATTTTTCGGAAAAAAGTCATTCCATGAGCTAAAATTCCCCGGGGCCGTATTTTTAGCTCATGGAATGACTTTTTTCCGAAAAATAATTTTTTTTTTTTTTTTAAAGTCATTCCATGAGCTAAAATTCCCCGGGCCGGATTTTTAGCTCATGGAATGACTTAAAAAAAAAAAAAATTATTTTTCGGAAAAAAGTCATTCCATGAGCTAAAATTCCCCGGGGCCGTATTTTTAGCTCATGGAATGACTTTTTTCCGAAAAATAATTTTTTTTTTTTTTTTAAAGTCATTCCATGAGCTAAAATTCCCCGGGGCCGGATTTTTAGCTCATGGAATGACTTAAAAAAAAAAAAAAAATTATTTTTCGGAAAAAAGTCATTCCATGAGCTAAAATTCCCCGGGGCCGTATTTTTAGCTCATGGAATGACTTTTTTCCGAAAAATAATTTTTTTTTTTTTTAAAGTCATTCCATGAGCTAAAATTCCCCGGGGCCGGATTTTTAGCTCATGGAATGACTTTTTTCCGAAAAATAATTTTTTTTTTTTTTTAAAGTCATTCCATGAGCTAAAAATCCGGCCCGGGGAATTTTAGCTCATGGAATGACTTTAGAAAAAAAAAAAATTATTTTTCGGAAAAAAGTCATTCCATGAGCTAAAAATCCGGCCCCGGGGAATTTTAGCTCATGGAATGACTTTAAAAAAAAAAAAAAGTTATTTTTCGGAAAAAAGTCATTCCATGAGCTAAAAATCCGGCCCCGGGGAATTTTAGCTCATGGAATGACTTTTTTCCGAAAAAAATTTTTTTTTTTTTTTTTAAGTCATTCCATGAGCTAAAAATCCGGCCCCGGGGAATTTTAGCTCATGGAATGACTTTTTTTCGAAAAAATTTTTTTTTTTTTTTAAAGTCATTCCATGAGCTAAAAATCCGGCCCCGGGGAATTTTAGCTCATGGAATGGCTTTAAAAAAAAAAAAAATTATTTTTCGGAAAAAAGTCATTCCATGAGCTAAAAATCCGGCCCCGGGGAATTTTAGCTCATGGAATGACTTTAAAAAAAAAAAAAGTTATTTTTCGGACAAAAGTCATTCCATGAGCTAAAAATCCGGCCCCGGGGAATTTTAGCTCATGGAATGACTTTAGAAAAAAATAAAAATTATTTTTCGGAAAAAAGTCATTCCATGAGCTAAAAATACGGCCCCCGGGAATTTTAGCTCATGGAATGACTTTTTTCCGAAAAATAATTTTTTTTTTTTTTAATGTCATTCCATGAGCTAAAAATCCGGCCCGGGGAATTTTAGCTCATGGAATGACTTTTTTCCGAAAAATAATTTTTTTTTTTTTTTAAGTCATTCCATGAGCTAAAATTCCCCGTGGCCGGATTTTTAGCTCATGGAATGACTTTTTTCCGAAAAATAATTTTTTTTTTTTTTTAAAGTCATTCCATGAGCTAAAATTCCCCGAGGCCGGATTTTTAGCTCATGGAATGACTTTTTTCCGAAAAATAATTTTTTTTTTTTTTAAAGCCATTCCATGAGCTAAAATTCCCCGGGGCCGGATTTTTAGCTCATGGAATGACTATTTAAAAAAAAAAGAAAAAAAAAAAAATGTAATCTTTTAATTAAATTTAAAAATTAAAAAAAACAATATTTTTCCAGGATATGTCAAATTTTTCTTTTTTCTATTAATTTGTGATATACAAATGTATTTGTATTTAATTTTGAAATATGGTGCATCTGTCGATACTACTGAACCCAATTTTTATAAAAACTTTGAGATGGTTCAAAAACTAAAACTTTCTAAAATAAATAGAAAGTTAAAACTAAAGTTTTTCTAAAAACTTTTTTCTACAATGTTTTAGAAAACTTTTTTTACTTTTAGAAAACTTTTTTCTAAAAACTTTTAGAAAACTTTTTTCTGAAAACTTTTAGAAAACTCTTTTCTAAAAACTTTTAGAAAACTTTTTTCTAAAAACTTTTAGAAAACTTTTTTTTATGGCGAAAATACCGTGGAATGCCTCATATTCAGCAAGCAGTTTAAGGTCCTCATCATCCCCACAAAACAATTCCGCAAACTGTGCCAAAAGCCGCGATTCGTCTTCAACACGACAAGAAAACGCTACCGAAAAATCACTCACGTTCTTCGGGCACTGATTGCCGCACTTGAGCAGCTCCCCGCGTTTCGCCTCATCAGCCGACGTCAACTCCGCGCATCGTTTGTAGAGCGAGTTAATCCCGCAGTGGCAGGCAATCTTAACCAGCTGTTTGCACGGATAGCACGGCGCCTTGTGACAAAATCTCGGGCAAGCGTGAGCGCATCCGGCGGGCCTGGGCAGCTCGCAGGGTCTCTCGCACTCCGCGCAGCTCCTGCTCTCCTCTCCCTCCTCGTTCCCAACAAAAACCCGATGGCAGCTCATCTCGCAGTCGTGATTCGTGCATCCCAACAGCTGCCCGCATTTTCTGTGGCAAGAGCTCGAAACTGCTCTGTGGCAAGGCAGAGGAATCGTCTCGTGACCCCCGAGACAAGTGACTTGAACGGAAACCTCGCAGGGCGGACACGGCAGCGTCTTGAGCTGCATCCGCTCCTTCGGCGCATCAAAGAAGCCTCCCCCACCCTGCCCAGCGACCCCGTTCGCCTTGACCTTCACCCAGACCTTCGTGTGACAAACCGCGGGACACGAGTGGCCGCACTTTTTGTGCACCAAGCCGCAGATCTTCCTGCAAGGCGGGCATGGCCCGTGGTGGCATTTGTGCGACTCGCGCTTCGGATGATGACAAACCGGCGGTATTTTGCAGAGTTTGTTGCAGTGCGGCGGTTTGATACGCTTGATTCTGCCGCAGGGAATGGTGATTTTGCTGTTGCCGCATCGGCACTGAATAATGTTGGTCCTTGGACACGGATAACACGGCCCGCTGTGGCAGGGCGCGGGGCACTTGTGCTTCTGGCAATTCAGCGTATTGTCGCATATCTTCTCGCACACGTTGAAGTTGCCGCGCAGCAGGCAGTCGCAGCACTTCTTGTTGCAGAGATGCTTGCCGCACTGTCGCATCTGCGTGCATTTCTTGCTGCAGTGAAACTCCTTGGCGCAGGCGATCTCCTTCTCGTGGCTGCGGCACCGGCAGAGCTTGACGGTGACCTCGAGGCACTGGCCGCAGCGATCGGTGTGGCAACGCATGTTGCAGTAGTGCGAGCCGCAGTCGAGGAGCTTGCCGCACGTGTCGCCGCACGTTGGGACCTGCTTTTGCTTGCAGGAGACGTCGTAGCGCTTTTTGCCGCACGGACAGGTGCGATTTTTCGCGTGAGGACACTCGCCGCACTCGCCCGAGCGATGGCAGCGACCCTCGCAGACGTGGATGTTGCAGGCGAGACGATTGCCGCAGGGTTTGTCGCAGAACCAGGCGGACTCGTTGCACGGGCGGCCCTCGGTTTTTTCGCCGCAGTGGCAGCGAGCTAGGAGGATTTTTGAGCAGGGCGGACAGTCGCCCGAGTGGCATTCCAGGCTGCAGCGGTGATCGCAGTGAGGAAGGGGCTTCGAGCAGACCTGCTGGCAACTCCACTCCTTGGCGTTGCAGCGACGCGGCTGGGGTGATTGTTTGCCGCAGAAACAGGCGACGCGCACCATCTTTGGGCACGGCGGGCAGGGACCCGGGTGACAGAGGAGAACGCAGCGGTGGCCGCAGACTGGGAGGAGAGGCTTCTCGCACTTCTCGCCGCAGGAGTGCGGAATCGTCCAGGGTTGATACGGCGGGTCCGGCGTTTTTCCGCAGAAGCAGAGGTAGCGCTTTGGGATCTGGTCCTCCTGGTACTCCTTGCGGCATTTCGGGCTGAGGGTTGCGGAAAGGCGGTTTAAGAGGGGATTTCGTCGAGAATGTTTTTTGTGTAAACAGGTTTTTGTGTAAATTGGAATATTTAAGCTGCGGCTCCATTTTAAATACTATTGTAAATTGAAAGGAGTGAACCGTTAATAAATTTAATTAAATTAAATTAAAGATTTAATCTAGAGTGATCCGTTAATAAATTAACCCTTCGTGGTCACACTTCTCGCACCGATCACGGTGGTCACTCTGGCTTGAAAAATATCAAAAAATTACAAAATATACTTTAAACTGTGTAGATAATTTACAAAAAAATAAATTTCCCAATATTAAATTGCAACATATTTTGTAAAAATTAATGAAGGTGAAAGATCGAAAAAATGACGCTTTTTCACTAAAAAAATCATAACTCCGTAAATAAAAGATCGATTTAACTCTAATTTTAACCTGATACTCTCTAAATATAGTACTTTTGATAAAAAAAATATTATTCTAGTGCCCGCCACAAAAAAGGTATTTATTCCGGACAAAGTCCCTTTGGCCACAGGGAACTATTTCGTTTTCGCGCCGAAAGATCGATCTCTGGTCGAATCGACCCAGAGTGACCATGAAGGATTGAATTAAAATAAATTAAAGAATTAGCGTCGGTATTTTGTGGCTTATCAAACTAACCAGGCCCACAGCGGAGTTATTCCTTTCTCTTGCTTGTAGCTCAGACTGTCGCGTATCCAGTGTTGAATGCAGGGCAGATGCATGAAGGAGAAGCAGGTCGAACAGCTCCATATCTGCGGGAAGGAGCGAAGATAGAATTTGCAGTTTTGTGGAATAAAAATTCAATCGAAGGTTGACGATATTTTGGTTTATCGGCGTACCGGCTCCGTCTTCTTCACAGAGGAGATGCAGATCAGGCAGATGGCACCTCCCGACTGAAAAGTGTCCGTCAGGTACGACAGAGACTTTTCGGTATCTCCACCCTCGCCCTGATACGAAGACAGCACTTTGGTGACCGCCTGCTGAAGAACTTCATCCCCAGCCTCGTTTTCCTCCTCGCTGGAGGAGTCCAGCCGATTCGCCTCAAGATGCTTCTCGATGGAGGCCTGATTTTGGGCCTGAGCCCTCTTGAATTTCCGCATTTCTTCCGATGTTTCCCTAATCAAAAAAACCTTATATTAGTTATGAAAAAAAAAAATCGATCCAAGATTACGAATTAATTCGTTTTTTTTTCGCGAATAGATAAACAAAGATTTGACAATGTAGTCACAGCCAGAGAACTTCGAATATCTTGGAAACGACGATCGATCGATCCCCAAGTAACAATTTTTGTGTTATGAAAAACTTATCCGAATGGGATACATAAGTCCGCCAAAATGTTATCCGAAAACTATTCTATGTCCTAAAGGGAACTTTCGGATATCGGTTATCTTACAAATAACATTTTGGCGGACATGTGTAACCCATTCGGATAACTTTTTCATAACAACACAAAAATTGTTACCTGGGTCGCTTCCTCCGGAGTTGCGAGTTTCGCGGGTATCAAGAGTGCACGGAAATTACCTGCGGCTCTCGAGAGTCCCGAGAGTCGTCAACGGCTGGCGATGTAATTCACCGCGAAATCGGAGATTTCTCGGTCATTCGACGCCGGTCGAGCGCCCAGACATTTTGCGCGCGTTTTGAGGTTAGAGTTTCGTCAGAGTCGACTTCGGGCCTCGGGACTATCGGGCCGACCTGCAGTCTTTATCAGGTCGTTCGACGGGCGACGTGTGAATAATTGATTCACGCAACGTCGAGAGGTGCATTCGCGATCGGGTGACGAAGAAATTCGGCTTGATCGGAGATTCGAGTTGATCGTTGAGGTTACAGCTGAGTTTTGGTAAATATACAGGTGGATTCAGAATACGTCGTCTCTTTACTCGGTCGTGGAAAATATATTTAAGGTAGTATGAGCGTACAGATAAACGTCGCGTAAATTCGAGGGAGTTTGAGAGAGAAGAAGAGTTCTCGATGAGATAAAAATCTGAAAAAAATCAAGCATATGAAAGGCGGTAAAGAGATTAATTTAGACAATAATAATTTAAAACATGTTATTAACAAATTACTTAAATAAATAATTGTTCAACTAAATATCCGGCAACCTAACTCTTTTTTGTTATTAAAGTGATCTTCTTATTTTTCTACATACGTATGAATTTTTTCCGAATTTTGTGTGACGTTTGAAAATTACGTTTTTTTATTATGTTAAAATTAAAAATCAGAGAAAATTCGGAAAAAATTCATACGTATGTAGAAAAATAAGAAGACCACCATAATAACAAAAAAAAAGTTAGGTTGCCGGATATTTAGTTGAACAATTATTTATTTAAGTAATTTGTTAATAACATTTTTAAAATTATTATTGTCTAAAATAATCTCTTTACCGCCTTTCATATGCTTGATTTTTTTCAGATTTTTATCTCATCGAGAACTCTTCGTAATTCTCTCTCAAACTCCCTCGAATTTACGCGACGTTCATCTGTACGCTCATACTACCTTAAACGATTAATTCGAATAAAAATAAGCAGCAGCCTCGAAATTCACAGGTCGCGATAATTTCGTCCCCGATGTGACGATCCCTGGTGCCATCAGGAGGCACAACTCGGACCATGTCGCACCAAGGCCGTCGCAGTCACGCCACCAGGCCGGCGGGTTCCTGGCGCAAAAACCTCTACGAGAATCGCGGCCTGCCCGACAACTACACGGACAGCTCCTTCCTGGAGGAACTCCGAAAGAACATAAAGCCGAACAACGTGACGACGACGAAGGCGATCGCGCTGGGCGCGAGCGTCTCGATTCAGCTGAGCATCGTCATCCTCTTCGTGATAATCTTCATCTGGCTGAAGCAGGAATGGACGACGCCGAACATAATATTCTCGTCGAGCGCGGTTCTCACGGTCGTCGGTTATCTCTGCTACACCCTAAATCTCCCCGACATGCCCGATCGAATTTCCAAAGACCTGCGAACGGCTCTGATATTCCTCGCCTTCGGCTACATCCTCTCGCCGATACTGAAGACCCTCACGGAAACCGTGAGCACCGACACCATCTACGCGATGACGATCTTCATGTTCTTCATTCACCTGATATTCAGCAAATACGGATCGCCGCAGGTCTCGCTCTCCGATTCTCTGGCGATAACTTCGTCGATTTTTGGCTCCCTGATGCTCGCCTCGCGACTCGCTTCGCCTCTTCACGCTTTCTCCCTGCTCACCGTGTCCGTTCAGGGCTTCGTGCTTCTGCCTTTTCTGCTGGCGCAGACCGAGAACAAAGTCGCGATCTCGTTCGTACTCGCCTCGAGCACTTTGTATCTTCTCGTGATTATTTCGCCGATTTTGTCGGGCGTTTATGTAGCTGTTACGATTTTCGTGCATCTTATTTGTCCTCTTTGGTACATCAGGTGGCAGAAGTACAAGGAGAATATTTATGGACCCTGGGACGAGGCCGTTCTCGCTCGGCCTGTTATTCTCCAATCAGCGCTGAGTTAACGCGTTACAAATTATCGGCTTTGTCTTCCCTGCTTGGTAATTCTGATTGACCCTGATTGAAACCAATCGAATGGATAAAATTCCGATTGAAAAGTAATCAGTTCTAACAGCTCAAAAATCGATGTATTGAAATAGTATTTCTGTAGCATGAAGCGTCGAAGTATTCAAAGTATGTTGGACTGGAAAATACTTCATTTAGTACTCAAAAGAATTGAATCCTCAATCACAGGAGTATTTCTTTAGGGTAGAATTTGCGACTAGTAATGAAAATCTGAGGTCAAAAACAGAATATTTAAAAAAACTTAGGATAGACGATTCGTCAATTGTAGGTTTTTGAAAATTTTCAGTTTTTGACCTCAGATTTCCATCTCTGTGATTGAGGATTCTATTTTTTGGAGTATTAAATGAAGTATTTTTCATTCCAACACGACATACTCTGGATACTTCGAGGGTTCATACTACAGGAATACTATTTTAAAACTTCGATTTTTGAGCGGGAGGTTTCAATCGCATTTTTGTTCGTTTCGTTGATTCGAATCGGATCTTTTAACCAGGGTCGGAATAATTTCTTAATCTTGGTAGCTGAAGTCTTCTAACAATCAGAGCCCGAAAATAGTGTTCAAAGTCGCGAGAGGCAACGACGAACAAGAATAGAAGTAGATATAAATTGAAAATGTGATTTATAAAAGAAATTACATGAATTGAATGACTACGCTGCTCTTCCTATATTAGGAGCCTATTGCATCGTTTCTGGAAATAATACGATTATTTCCTGCAAAATGTATAGCTTACGTATTATACAATCGCGTTATTCATTAAAACTGTACTAAGACACAAAAATATCACGTACAAATGAAACTTTATTGTGAATGAACGAGTCTTTTCCTCCGACATGATTATCCAAAAGAAAAAAAGAACGATTGGTATGTACATTTATAAAAAAAATTAAATTGTTTAATTACAAACTGACACAATGTTTCCGTTGATCATTACCCAAAATAACTCTGAGTCTGCAGCGTCGAACCGAGAGACGCGGCGGCGTCCCGGCGCCATTAAATATTACATCTTGAAGCTTAACCTTAGGATGGAACATTATAAAATTCAGGACACAAACGGGTCACCAGGGTCTTTTAATTTGTAAAAAAAAGTGATCCAAGAAATTCGCTTCCTGGACTTGCAGCTGTGAAATCCAATTTTATTTTTCTCCGAGAAAAGCGTTGGAACGCCTTTCTCGTTTTTGGGAGGCAAGAAAAAGACTCCAGTGTCTCGTTTCGGGTTACATTAGATTATGAATAAACATTATCGTTCAATCGCGTCGACGCTCGAGAATCCGTTTCCGACTTGGAAACGATTCTCCCGGAATTCGTGATTTTCGTAATTAAAAAAAAAGAGCGTCACTATTCGATATCACTCGAATACAGTGACGACGACGCACCGTTCTTCAATTGTAATTAATTAAGACGTCGCGAAGTCTCATTTCGCGACGATGAACTGCAACAGTCTTTTTATCCTTCTGACGAGGGCCTCGATGAAACTGCGCTCGACCATCGAGTACTCGTTCTGTGTGTCCAGCAGCTGAGCGATGAAACTGTCCGTCAGGACCGAAACGAGACCCTGCTTCAGTTCCGAGAGCGTGTCGCCCGTCACTCGCCAATCGAGCATACTGTCATCCATCCCTCCGGACGAAACTGAAAATATATCGACATTTCACCGTTAAATTAAGGTTTCGATCGATTTTTTTTGTTTTTTTTTTTCATGAATTCTCACGACCATTTTCAAGATGAGCTGAAACCTACCAAATCGATAAAAAAACTGTAAACAATTAGTCCAACGATGCCTAACGTTTCCGAAAAAAAAAGAAAAATTGTACATCACTCCTCTTTAAAATCCGAATGATGTAAGGATTTAATTTTTTCAGGCTTGTGAACTTTAATCTAGTTTTCGTGTGTTGTTGAGTGGGGGTCGAAATAGCTAATGACTAAATAGCAATTTTCAAAATAATGATCGTATGAATCCAGAACGGCCATCATTATGAAATTCGCTGTTTCAGCCATTTGCTATGTTGATCATTCGCTATTTTTACCCACATCTTTATTAAAATGGAATCAAGATAGCGAATAATCAAAGCAGTGAATGGCTAAAATAGCAAATTCCATATAGTTGGCCATTCTAGATTCAGACCGTGGCTAAAATAGCAAATTCCATATAGTTGGCCATTCTAGATTCAGACCGTTCATTATTTTGAAATTTGCTATTTTAGCCATTCGCTATTTTGACCCCCATCCTTATTGTTGTTCCAATTTTTTATCTGTCTGATACTCACGGGGACTTCGCCTCCCCTTTAAATGAGTTTCAAACTAACGAATCTTCTTAGTTACGATTTTAAACAAACGATTCGTTATAATTTAAATATCGTTCAAACATACGTTGTGTCCTGTTGTGTCGCGAAGTCGCCTGCATGGTGTAAAAGTCCAGGTGACTCCAAAGAATGTAGAGACTGTGCTCCACGATGAGCGAGCAGTATTTTATGTTCTGACGCTCGGCCTTCGCCTGACGGCCTAATCGTTGCTCGACGACCATTCTCTGCTTTCCTATGTCCAGCTCCAACTCCTCGTCCATCAGATACTTCTTCAGGTCTGTCGTGCTCATCTCCCTGACCATCGCCGCTTTCTTTATTAGCGCGTCGACGTGCGGCAGCTCGGAATGAAGGAGATTCGTCGAGGACACGAGTTGCTCGACTACAGCGCCCAGTGGAACCCCCGAAGAGTCGCTCTTCATACCCTCGCGATTCGCTAACTTCACCGACAATTGTGGCTCGAACAGCAGATTTCGGATTTTCTGATCCATCTGCGTGTGTTGCATCTGAAAAGTTGATTTGTTAATTTAACAATCGGGCAAACGATAAAAAGTTTATTTCTATTGATAGTGCGAAAGGCGACGATTTTTAATAGAGATTAATTTTTGTCGAGGAAAATATAATTTTGTGGAAAAGCAAAGATTTTTTATAGAAATTAATTTTTGCTGTGGGAAATATAATTGAAAAATTGAATCTGTCTTAAATAATGTAAATAAATGCTCTAGTTCTCTTGTAACTCACTTGATTACGGCAATACAGAAGAATATTGGCGGCGATTTGCACGCAAAAGTAATGCTGCTGCTCGGCGTCGCCGCTCTGACTGTTGGAATATATTTCCGGTGGTTGAGGATTGAACTTTGGTAACAGAGTTACTATCAGCCTCTGAAGTCTGTAAAGGTGAGCTCGCATCTCTCGCATCCCCGTGTTGTCGACGAAGTTATTCTCGTCTCCGTCCATTTTGGTCAATTCCTCTTCTACTAATTTGTACATATCTGGAAAATATTTGCAAAGAATTTAAGAAAAAAACACAATTAAAAAAGAAAAACAGTGACAACATAAAATGTATCTCGATTGTAGAGGTCAGTCGATGCGAATAAATCAATCAAAGCTTCACAAAAAAAAAAAAAAAAAAAAACAGAAAAGTAGCTCGGAGCCTCGAATGCAGAGTTGTAAATCCCTAATTTTTATAAAAATAAAATTGATGGTGCGATTGGCTTTCTAATTAAGATTTTATAATAACAACTCGTACTGATTATAATATGATATGTAGACTTTTAAATAGAAGCAAGCAATATTAATTTCCCATAAAACTTCATGGTAATGTCACAGGAAAAATTAACTTTGTCCAGTTTTCGCACAATTTCTCCCAAAATTTAATTAAAAATTTGGTTTTTCTTTCACCTATTCAAAAGTCCACATATGATTTTATAATCGCTATAGGTCATCCTTATAAAATCGTAATTGGAAAATAAACTGTTGTGTAAACTTTAATTCTTGAAGTAATGGGGACTTACAACACTGCTCGGATCACAAATCAATGAAAACAAATCCACAAACCTATATTCGCCGATCTCGCGATAACTCCGGTGAGGCACGCGACTTCCTTGAGGAAAAGCGAGTTGGCCCTGGGCAGAGCGTTTCTCAGCACCATCTCCACGGTATCCCTGTGACTCTGAAGAAACCCGCAGACCTGAATAGCGCACGACTGATTCTCGGTGCCGAGGGTCGTGAGCAGCGCGTCGCACAGATACAAAGCCGGCAGGAAGATCTGCTGGTATCTCTGTCCAACAGAAGGCACGAAAGACGAGTCTCCGCCCTCGAAGCCCACGTGAACGTCGGGATGTTGATCGAAAACGCACATGCTGGATATACAGCTGACAACTTTGTTCTCCAGGAGACTCTCGGCGCCCAATCGCGTCGACGCCATCCTGCAAAAACTCGCCATCTTCGCCTCGTAGAGATAAAGCGGCCGCAGCGTCTGCGGATCGGGCTGCAGCATCGTTCGCAGCAGATTATCCGATTCCAGAAGACTGTCGATCATGTGCTTCAGATATCCCCGACTGGCGAGATAAATGATCCACGAGTTGTCGCAATCGAGCTCCAAAATTTTGTCGAGACACGAGAGCGCCAGCATCTTGCAGACGTCGTGCCCACCGGAGCAATTGTGGCACACGATGTCCATGAGTTTGTCGCCGAAGCTGTTGATCACCTGGATCGTCGCGTATCGATGCGATCGCTCGTGAACGGGAATCGCGCGATAGAGCGAGCTGTCCAATTGGCTGACGTAAGTCGTGTCGGCTGTGCTGGCTCTCTCGGATCTCTCGAGCCCGACGACACACAGAAAATTGAGAAAAGCGCCGTAAAGATGCGTCCGAACTTTCTGCGACGAGGCGCCGGAATTGAGGATCCACTGAAGTATATGACTGAGAATGATCTTCATCATAGTCGTGTAGGACGGCGACGACGGCAACAATTCGTTGTTCGACTGCATCGCGAAGCTGTTCTTCAGATTCACCAGCAGAATCAGCACCGTTCCCGAAACGAGCGTCTTTATCTCGTTCAGCGCCTCGCACGACGTCATTTTCTGCAGGAGATCGTGGGAAAGATTGAGGAGAAGGCTCTGACGCTGCGCGGCCGGAAGCTGCTGATTCGTGGCTATGGAGAACAATATTTCCGTCGTTTGGCACCAGCCCTCGACGAATTTTACCGTCGCGTATGATAGCGTCTTCGTCTGATTTCGTTTCAACGCGTACGCGAGAATCGCCTGCAGTTCCTGCTGCATCAATTTACGCTGAGTCGCGGTTGCGCTGCTTTGCGTCACCGTGAGTTCCTCGGTGATCAGCGAGTGCAGTTTTCGGATATCGATGAGCTGAGGGCCGCCCGCGAGGACGACGGGAACGCTGCAGCGTCCGAGCACCATTTCCACCTGCGAGGGATCGAAGAATTCCCAGGATTTCGCGGGTTCTAAGTGCAGCTGAAAATCTATGTAATGCAAAAGATCCATGAGAAGCTTCTGCGAGGGAAGAATCTGCTCTCGATCCTGGCTTAAATTGCCAACGAGCCGCTGAACCAGCGAGTTCTGCAAACTCCCGCCGGCGACGCGCAGCTCGATAGCCGCGATTTTCAGAAGCCACGACATGCAAGCGAGCTCAGTGGCGCGATTCAGGCCCTGAAAAGGCAGCTTCGACAGATGTCGCTGAACGAAATCCTGATTGGTCGCGGTGCGCAGGAATCGCAGCACCGAGACGGAGGTTTTGTTGTTCGCCGCGAGGGTGTGAAGAAACCAGTAGCAGGCCTCGGTGATTTTGTCCCTTCCGCGGTCGAGAGAAATCTCGAGGATCCCGAGAATCGAGTGAAGACAGGTTCGCGGGAATCCCAGAATTCCCGGCTGTTGAATCACGGTTTTCCGGATGTCCTTCGTGATGTCGAAGCCGAGGAGATAATGCGCGAGATTCGGCGCGGGTCGCGTGATGCTCTGCATCATGAGAAGCAAAATGCGGTCTTTGCAGTTGCCGGCGCGCTCGACGGCCTCGTCCTCGGGCTCGAGGCTCGCGTCGCTGTCGAGGCACTCGACGAAACCGTGCCTGATGCTCAGCGCGAGCGAGGAAGTCGACGTGAAGGTGGATAAAAGCTCCGAATCAGCGCTCGGCTCGCTCGCGACTCCCTGAATCACGCCGATCGCTACATAAGCGTGCTGACGAAGCCACGAGTTGTAGGAGACGTAGGTGGCGATGTTGATCATGTGATCGGGTTTCCCGGTTCGTGGATTAACGCCGAGCAGAAGACGCGAGAGGCCGGTGATGATTTTGTTGGTCGACGTGGCGACGGCGAGTTGGGTCATATAATGATGCTGCATCTTCAGGGCGCGTTCCAACACCTGAAGACCGTGAAGCGTGCTGTCCTCGAGGTGATTTTTGCCGGGAAAAGAGTCGTAGGTGTCGAGTTGATGTCGGCCCTCGTCGAGAACGTAGAGGACAACGTGAAGCAGCTCGGAATTCGAGTGCAGCTGCGTCATCAAATGATAACCGGGCTCGGGGTTGACGATCGTCGATTCGCCGCCCTGCAGCTCGACCTTGCAGCCCACGAAGTCCTCCACCGTTGGCTCGTACTGCTTCACGAGTTTGTAGAAGATTTTCAGGCAGGCGTTCGCGACTTGCCATTTTTCCGCGGGATTTTTGTAGGATCGCGTGTTGAAGCGGAGAAAAACGGTGTTTATGATGAAATGGAGGTAGGGATCGAAGCCCGGGTTTCGTTGGCCGACGCCGAGGAGACGGGGAATCGGGAAGTCTGTGAGCGAGTCGAGAAGCTCGAGCATCGCGCGAGTCAGAGGATATTCCTCGTTTCGCGACTCGATTTCTTCTAATTCGGTCTGCACGCCGCGAGGTTGGTAACTGCTGGTCGTTGGGATCGTGCAGAGGATCTGCGCGGCCTCGAGGCTTTGCCAGATTGTCGAGGAACTCTCGGGGGATTTCGCGAGGGCCGCGAGAGTTCGCACGAGGACGCCTTTCAGGGGAATCGGCATCGCGCAGCCCACGAGGCCGATTAGCGAGGGAAGGACCTTCCAGCCTGGGTGGTCGCTTATCGCGACCCGCGACATCTCGTCGTACTTCGCGACGACCTGGACGACCAGGAGAACGGCCTCCAGGCCTTTTACCTCGTGAGGTGTTATGCCTTTCGGGTGGCTTCGTTGGCGGTAGATCGTGTCGTGACTCGGGGGTAATTCCTGGCGGAGGTTGTAGTAGTAGCGGCTGAGGGACGTGAAGAAGTGGTCCCAGGAAATCGTGGTGGAGCCACTGGATCCTGGAATTTTCAATATTTATTTAATATTCGTGAAGTATTGTTTACAGGAGGACCTCGATTATCTGAACCCTCAATTATCCGAACCAGAGTTGAAAATCCCTCATTTTTATACAAATAAAATTGATGGTTCTATTGGCTTTGTAATTATGTTTTTATAATAATAATAATAATAACTCGTAATGGTTATAATATGATGTGTAGACTTTTAAATAGACGCAACAAATATGAATGTCCCATAAAACTTCATCGTAATCTTATTGAAAAAATGGAGAAATATCGTTAACGCATTGCGAAAATAATGGATCACTGTGCTTGTCCATTTTTCTCACAATTTCTCCCAAAATTTAATTAAAAATTAGGTTTTTTTACGGCTATTCAAAAGTTTACGTATCATTTTATAATCGCTACAGGTCACCGTTATAAAATCGTAACTCGAGAATAAAATGTTGTGTAAACTTTAATTCTTAAAGTAATGGGGACTTACAACACTGATCCAAACGATGACTTAGTTTATCCGAACGTTGACGCGAATGATACATTGTTGCTTGATTACGCAAAAAAGCATCCAACGATTTTCAAATATTTAATTTTCAGATGTCCATTTAAACTTTTTTAACGTAATATAAATGTAGAAATGTACTAAATGTCTACTGTTTTTATGTAAAAAAGGGTTGTCTACGATCCCGTCCCCGAAAAAACTACGTTTCGATTATCCGAACTTTCGATTATACAAACTAGTCTCGATCTTGGTTCGTGTAATCGAGGTTCTACTGTACCAAACATTGTGAACGTGTCACCGTTGAATGTTGCAAAAAAAAAAAAAAAAAAAAATCAGAACGTGTCTCACCATTCGGCTTCAGAAAGTTGAACGCTTGTCGTGCGGCCTGCGTGGACGAAGCGAGCGAGGCGATCATCTTCAAATACGGCACAAACAATCCAGCCGGCAAAATTTCTCCAGCGAGCCTGACGAACTTGAACAGCGCGACTTGCCGCGACGGCAACCGATTAACGTGCATCGACGACGACATGTGAGTGGCGTCCGAGTGTTGGCACCAGTAATCCATCACCAGATTCAAATTCAGCGGGTCCTTCTTGTACAACTCAGCGACCATGAGCATCAGATACTCGAAGTGATTGTCGAGATTCATGGGCGGCTCGACGCCCTCCTGCTGATAAGCCTGAATGAATCTCATCGACTCGTCGGCTCGGCTCCGCAGTTCCTTCACCTTGAGCGGCATCAGCATTATAAAATCCGAGATCAACGTGTGAAAGTAACGCACGTAAAATTCCTCGTTGTGAAGATTCTCGCTCTGAAATATCGTCTCGGCCATGTAATGAAAAGCCTTGTTCGAAAGCGCCGCCTCCACGAGAATCTCGTCCTCCTTCGTGATATTCTGAGTCTGGCACAAATTGCTCGCCGATTTGATGGTCGTTATCGCGATCGCCAGCGCAAACTGTATAACACCGCGTAATTTCGAGCTCTCCCAGTTGATATTGTCGGTCGTTAATTTCTGCACGATTTCCTCGAGAACGCCGCGCTCGGCGATCAGCGGCATCGATTTCACGATCTCCTCGCCGTCCTCGCGGCTGTGCAAAGGGCTCAAGTTCAGAGCGTTCAGCAGAGCCATTATTAAAGCCAGTGTGACTTTGTCGGGGCCTCCGTTGCCGGCCTCGGAGTCCGGCTGACGACTCTGCAGCAACGCGATCAGCCGAAAGGTTATCGGGGTCGGTAGCGACGACTGCGCGGACCAGAGATACAGAATGTCGGCCAAATCCTGCCGGGTGTCGTTGTAAAGTCTCATCACCATGTGATGATGCTTCGCGCCGCCGAGAGCTCGATTCTGTTGCAGCAAATTTTGCTCCTTCGTCGGATCCATTTCCTCCAAAAGGGACAGAACGCGATCGAGCAGCCCGTCCTCCTGCATTTTATTCGTGTACTCGGTTATCCGCTTCGTAAGCGTGATCGGCGTGTCGAGGACCCAACTGTGGCCGATTCGCGCCTGCACCAAAGTTCGCAGAGCCGAAGTCAGAGCCTTGCGGCCGTCGTAGTAGAGCAAAACCGCGGTTAAACCGCGCGTCAGGCCCGGATGGTGGGGCATCTGCAGCTGGGCCGTGCAGAGAAGATCCAACGCTATGAATTCGTTGAGATCGTACATGTCCGAGAGAATGAGAGTCTCGTCCACGAGTTCTTTCGAGAGAACGTGGTGACCCAAGCCCGGCAGTGTTATTCCCTCGGTTATGCCCTTTTGTATTTCTTCTCGACTTTTCGTGTTTTTTGGCTGGAATTAGAGGTACGGCGAATCGTTTTGAGGTAGTCCTTTCGTGGTACAGTAGAAATCTGCGTGAAATTCACTCGAAATTTTGAGTATCTTGATGGAAGGAAAATTTGATAAAAATTGAGCATGTAAAAGGTGCTTCAAAGATTAATTCTGCATAATAAAAATTACAAATTGTATAAGCAAATTGATGAAAAAATATATTGTTCAACAAATTACCCGTTAACGTAAATTCTTCTTTCTTCATGAAAATAGTTTATTAATTTTTCTGAATATATATGATTTTTTTCAGATTTTTATGTAAATTAAAGAAAATTGGGTTCCTTACATTTTTTAACTTTGAAAAATGTATTGAAATTCATGAATTTTGGATATATTCGCAATTGAATATTTGGATAAATTGATCGAGTAAATTCGCAAATATAGCTTAAGGATTATGAATAAACTCAATTATTTTTAATTACATAAAATTCCGAAAAAAATTCATACAGATCCAGAAAAATCAATAAATTGTTTTTATGAAGAAAAGAAGTCATGTTAACAGGTAATTTATTGAACGATATTTTTTTCACTAATTTGTTTATAACATTTTGTAATTATTACTATGCAGGATTAATCTTTGAAGCGCCTTTTATATGCTTATTTTTTTTTTAGATTTTTCTTCCATCAAGATACTCAAAATATCAACTGAATTTCGCGCAGGTCATTGAATAAATTATTATCAGGAACATTGGAAGAACAATTTCTTACAGACATTTTTATTTTTATTTCCAAAAAAAAAAAATGCATAAATGGAGTTATGGTTGTTTTTGAAAGAGAATCATTTCTTTTCATGTTTTGTCGAGATTTAAAAATTATCTTCAGGCTTATAGCCTGGGTCGCCACTATTTTGGCTTCCAGTTTGTTTCCTCTTAGCCTTGGCCAAAAATAAAAAAGGATCTGAAAAAAAAACAAGATACTCACGGGATTCTTCATAAGGCCAAGAAAGTTCTGTCTGTGATTACGCAGGGCTTCCATGAAATCGTGATACTGAGGGTCGTTCGTGCTGGGAGCCGAGGTGACGTATCGTTCCACCAAATTCTGGAGCTCCTTGTAGGGCGTCCACATGTCTTGGGTCCCGCCTTTGTCTGCGAATCGTCGGCAAAAAGCGATATAAGAAAAAAGCAGGTGCCAAAAATCATAACACGGGCGTTTAACCTCCGCGCGTGTTTTTTGAGGTTATCGCGCCGCGCGAATTTCGCCAACTCGTATTTCTGACAGACAAAAATTCGACCTACCGTCCGCCATGGTTGCCGCGCGTTTATCCGATTGCCCCGAACAGTTTTATTCCCGCAGTAGCGTCACGAGCTCTCGAAATAATGCCTTTTCTCGACGATATATACTTCGAACCATCCGAAAAGCCGGTCATGAGAGGCGGCAGTCATAAGGCGGCTCGGAATGGCGGGACGGCGGCCGCCATCTTGGAAAATTCGATTGACCCGCTGTTTAGGCGATGTGAAGTACCGGCCGCGGTAATGAAAACTGTAATGAACGTTTTTTTCATATTTGTATTTCTTCTTTTAGCTGTAAACGCAAATATCCGTCAAAAACGTACATTACAATTTTTTTTTCTTTTAGCTGTAAACGCAAATATCCATCTCAAAAACGTACATTACAGTTTTTTATACCGACTGGGCTCGGCGGCACATGAAATACCGACTGCGGCAATAAAAACTGTAATGAACGTTTTTTACGTATATTTTACGCATTTGCAGCTAAAAGAAGAAATTGATTCCCCGCGGATTTCACCAGTGCAGGGAATGAATTTCTTCTTTTAGCTGTAAATGCGTAAAATATGCGTAACAAAACGTTCATTACAGTTTTTAATCCACGTCGAGCTCAGTCGGTATCAAAAACTGTAATGAACGTTTTTGACGGATATTTGCGTTTACAGCTAAAAGAAGAAATTCATTCCCTGCGGATTTCACCAGTGCAGGGAATGAATTTCTTCTTTTAGCAGTAAATGTAAATATCCGTCAAAAATGTGCATTACAGTTTTTATTACCGCAGTCGGTATTTCACATGCCCTTAAAACCTGTAATGAACGGTTTTGACGTATGGATGTTTTTCACATCGCCTTAAGGCGAGGTGACACCTACTCAGTCGGTAATAAAAACTGTAACCCATTATTCCGACGATGCCCAACGTTTCTGGTTTTACACCATTCCACTTTCGATTCTGGTTGGTGTAAAACTTTAATTTTCCTGGCATGTGTCTAGATTCCGTGTAGTGTTGTTCCGAAAATTATTTTCTATCTCTCTTGCACTCACGGCGGTTTCGCCGCGCCTTAAAAGAGATAGCTGCAGTTTTTGAATAAACACCATACCAAGACTATTTTGATTCCGAATGAAAACAAAATATCATCGGACGGAGAATTAAAATATGCGCATACGATTGATTACAGTTTTTGTTACCGACTGAGTAGGTTTCACATTCCCTTGGGCTATATCCAAAGTCTCAAAAAGTCAAAGTCTCAAAAACTGTAATACCGACCGAACTTCTTAATTGATGAAAGCGCCACAAGAAGGAGTTGGCGGCAGAAACCCAATTCGCCAATTCCGGTAACAGTGGTACCAACTCAAATCGAAAAGACATAAAATCGTGTACGCGCGCGTGTTTCGGGGATGTTTGTACGGCAGTTACGACCTTAAGAATTACGAGAAATTAAACTCGTACATTAAAAGGGTGCATTAAACTCGTGGATAATAAATGATAAGACGAGACACTGATGCTTAATCGCTTTAATCACCTTTATTATAATAAGCATTATAGATACATATACATAATTGGGTGCTGAATCGCCGTTTCCTCCTCGCAGGACACGAGCGTGGAGATGGTTTTCCTGCCGGGTGTCTGCTTGCGCACGGATTCCGACATCATCGACGTCGACAGCATCGAGCTTAAAGTCGCGTTCGGGTTGTCCGAGGGGCTCGGCACGGCCAACGGTTTGTCGATCTTTCTCCCCGCTTCCGGCACCGCCGGCGGGGGGTAGTATCGGCTGCGGTTTTACCGCGGCGACGGACGCTGCTGCTGCTGCTGCTTTTTCGCTCCTCTTCGTCGTCGCTCGCGTATTGTTGCCCGATGTTCCCCGAGTGGCTTGGCGTCTTTGACGCGAGGCTGCGGCTCCGCCGCGCTCGAGGCCGAAATCGCTCTGGTGCGCGCGCGTTTTGCAGAGCAGCGCCGGCGACATCGGGCACGCCAGCTTCATCCTCGTCTGTTTGACTTTCGGCAAATGTCCCGGCTATGGTTGTCACGGTGTCGCGCCGAGCGGAAACGCCTGGGCGTGCCGTTCTGGAAGCGAGCGACCGCCTCGGCCAGGCCCACGTACTGACCGGACGCTTGTCGACGATACTTGGCGATGGTGTGACGACGCACGTTGTTCACCAGGACCCGCGCGTTCTCGAGCTTTACGCGCGGGTTCTTTTTCCCCGGACACGGTGGCTTCGAGAGATTCAAACGGTTCTCGACTCTCGGACGATCCTTCGACAGAATGTACTGAATCGTCTGCGGATGATCGCGAAACACGTTGACGCGAATGGTGGCCTTGTTGAACTCGGGATTGGTCAACTGCACCAGCCCGTAATCCAGATGCTCCTGATACGCGAGAGTGTCGAAACCTGCGGACGGTCGAGAAGATTCGTCACTTTGGGTCGACGGTTGGTTGTATCACGACAATATTTTCATTCATATCTTTTTTTACAAGTATTTGAAATCCTCCGCCCTGCTCATAACTGTCTCAATTGGTATAAAAAATCGTAATAAATTCTTTTCACTCTTACTGTAATTTTACAGTTTCATGAATTTCTTCTTGAAGCTGTAAAACGGCGGAAAGCGTGAAAAAGTTGAATACTTTTTTTTACCACCAACTGCGGTATTTTCACGGGCTGTTAATGTTAAAAATGTGAAAAATGTTATTCGCGCATATCTATTCAATGTTAAAAATGTGAAAAATGTTATTCGCGCATATCTCTTTGATGGTAAAAATATTACATTTTTAATGTTGAATGTTTGGTAAAAGATCCGAAGAAAACTTGCCTTTGAAAACGAATTCGAAGAGGGTATTTAAATTTTCCGGGCTGGGCTGGGTCTGGAGATGTAAATATTGGAATAGCCGAAGGCGACCGCCCCGGCGATGGCGAGCCCGAGAGTCGCGGACTTTCCCAGTCCTCTCGCGGCGGCCAGCGATATCGATAACCTCAACGTTTACTCCGATATCGTCTCGATCATTTTCAGAAGCGCTTTTGCCTGATCGACCGTCTTGCAACAGTTGATCCGCGACGAGACCGGCTGCGTGTGCTGAAAACTTCCCTTCAGGGCGTCCAGCTCCGCCTGCTCCTCCGACGAGGCAGCCACGGCTCTCGGCAGAGCCTCGATCTTCAAGTTTTGCGACGATATCGGGAGAACGCGCAGCTGATCGTCCACGACGAGGCCACGGTCGCACGACACGGGCAAAAGGAGGGATCTCTCGTTGAACCTGCACACGACATCCTGAAAAACGTTTTTTTTTTTTTCAGTGTCATTAATAAAACTAAATATTAAATTCAATGAAACATTAGATTAATGTTAAAATTAAATATTAAATTTAAGGTAAAATAAAAAATTTAATTAATGATAAAATTAAATATGAAATTAAAGATTAAATTAAACATAAAATTTGTACGTTTTGAACAACCTCAATTTTTTTCATGGCCTGAATCCCTTTTTTTCTCTCTTTTACCACAGAATTTGGGGAATAACGAATAACGAATGCTTAGGAGAAAAACTTGTGACCCCAGTAGCGAGCCAAAATACAACTGCATATTACCCGCTTATTTACTTTTCCATCGCGTCCTCAAAACTTTCCTTCAGGACGTCCAGCTCCGCCTGCTCCTCCGACGTCGCAGTCGCGGCTCCCGGCAGAGCCTCGATCTTCAAGTTTTGGATACTCTGACTTTGCACTCGCGCCCATGCCGTTTCTCGCTTATGAATTGCGAGGAAATTCTTTTTAAAGAGAAAGAGCGGATTGTCAGGTTTCCATAACCTGGATACTCTGATAGGCTCTGACAGCACGACGACTCGGCGCTTCTGCGACGGTCGCGCAGCCGAATTGCTGCGTGACTACGACGACTCGGCGCTTCTGCGACGGTCGCGCAGCCTTGTCGTCGTGCTGTCAGAGCCTGTCAGAGTATCCAGGTTATGGAAACCTGACAATCCGCTCTTTCTCTTTAAAAAGAATTTCCTCGCAATTCATAAGCGAGAAACGGCATGGGCGCGAGTGCAAAGTCAGAGTATCCAAAACTTGAAGATCGAGGCTCTGCCGGGAGCCGCGACTGCGACGTCGGAGGAGCAGGCGGAGCTGGACGTCCTGAAGGAAAGTTTTGAGGACGCGATGGAAAAGTAAATAAGCGGGTAATATTCAGTTGTATTTTGGCTCGCTACTGGGGTCACAAGTTTTTCTCCTAAGCATTCGTTATTCGTTATTCCCCAAATTCTGTGGTAAAAGAGAGAAAAAAAGGGATTCAGGCCATGAAAAAAACTGAGGTTGTTCAAAACGTACAAATTTTATGTTTAATTTAATCTTTAATTTCATATTTAATTTTATCATCAATTAAATTTTTTATTTTACCTTAAATTTAATATTTAATTTTAACATTAATCTAATGTTTCATTGAATTTAATATTTAGTTTTATTAATGACACTGAAAAAAAAAAAAACGTTTTTCAGGTAGTCGTGTGCAGGTTCAACGAGAGATCCCTCCTTTTGCCCGCGTCGTGCGACCGTGGCCTCGTCGTGGACGATCAGCTGCGCGTTCTTCCGATATCGTCGCAAAACTTGAAGTTCGAGGCTCTGCCGAGAGCCGTGGCTGCCTCGTCGGAGGAGCAGGCGGAGCTGGACGCCCTGAAGGGAAGTTTTCAGCACACGCAGCCAGTCTCGTCGCTGATCAACTGTTGCAAGACGGTCGATCAGGCAAAAGCGCTTCTGAAAATGATCGAGACGATATCGGAGTAAACGTTGAGATTATCGATATCGCTGGCCGCCGCGAGAGGACTGGGAAAGTCCGCGACTCTCGGGCTCGCCATCGCCGGGGCGGTCGCCTTCGGCTATTCCAATATTTACATCTCCAGTCCCAGCCCGGAAAATCTAAATACCCTCTTCGAATTCGTTTTCAAAGGCAAGTTTTCTTCGGATCTTTTACCAAACATTCAACATTAAAAATGTAATATTTTTACCATCAAAGAGATATGCGCGAATAACATTTTTCACATTTTTAACATTGAATAGATATGCGCGAATAACATTTTTCACATTTTTAACATTGAATAGATATGCGCGAATAACATTTTTCACATTTTTAACATTAACAGCCCGTGAAAATACCGCAGTTGGTGGTAAAAAAAAGTATTCAACTTTTTCACGCTTTCCGCCGTTTTACAGCTTCAAGAAGAAATTCATGAAACTGTAAAATTACAGTAAGAGTGAAAACAATTTATTACGATTTTTTATACCAATTGAGACAGTTATGAGCAGGGCGGAGGATTTCAAATACTTGTAAAAAAAGATATGAATGAAAATATTGTCGTGATACAACCAACCGTCGACCCAAAGTGACGAATCTTCTCGACCGTCCGCAGGTTTCGACACTCTCGCGTATCAGGAGCATCTGGATTACGGGCTGGTGCAGTTGACCAATCCCGAGTTCAACAAGGCCACCATTCGCGTCAACGTGTTTCGCGATCATCCGCAGACGATTCAGTACATTCTGTCGAAGGATCGTCCGAGAGTCGAGAACCGTTTGAATCCCTCGAAGCCACCGTGTCCGGGGAAAAAGAACCCGCGCGTAAAGCTCGAGAACGCGCGGGTCCTGGTGAACAACGTGCGTCGTCACACCATCGCCAAGTATCGTCGACAAGCGTCCGGTCAGTACGTGGGCCTGGCCGAGGCGGTCGCTCGCTTCCAGAACGGCACGCCCAGGCGTTTCCGCTCGGCGCGACACCGTGACAACCATAGCCGGGACATTTGCCGAAAGTCAAACAGACGAGGATGAAGCTGGCGTGCCCGATGTCGCCGGCGCTGCTCTGCAAAACGCGCGCGCACCAGAGCGATTTCGGCCTCGAGCGCGGCGGAGCCGCAGCCTCGCGTCAAAGACGCCAAGCCACTCGGGGAACATCGGGCAACAATACGCGAGCGACGACGAAGAGGAGCGAAAAAGCAGCAGCAGCAGCAGCGTCCGTCGCCGCGGTAAAACCGCAGCCGATACTACCCCCCGCCGGCGGTGCCGGAAGCGGGGAGAAAGATCGACAAACCGTTGGCCGTGCCGAGCCCCTCGGACAACCCGAACGCGACTTTAAGCTCGATGCTGTCGACGTCGATGATGTCGGAATCCGTGCGCAAGCAGACACCCGGCAGGAAAACCATCTCCACGCTCGTGTCCTGCGAGGAGGAAACGGCGATTCAGCACCCAATTATGTATATGTATCTATAATGCTTATTATAATAAAGGTGATTAAAGCGATTAAGCATCAGTGTCTCGTCTTATCATTTATTATCCACGAGTTTAATGCACCCTTTTAATGTACGAGTTTAATTTCTCGTAATACTTAAGGTCGTAACTGCCGTACAAACATCGCCGAAACACGCGCGCGTACACGATTTTATGTCTTTTCGATTTGAGTTGGTACCACTGTTACCGGAATTGGCGAATTGGGTTTCTGCCGCCAACTCCTTCTTGTGGCGCTTTCATCAATTAAGAAGTTCGGTCGGTATTACAGTTTTTGAGACTTTGACTTTTTGAGACTTTGGATATAGCCCATTCCCTTAAGGGCATGTGAAATACCGACTGCGATAATAAAAACTGTAACGAACGTTTTTTACGCATATTTGCATTAACAGCTAAAAGAAGAAATTCATTCCCTGCACTGGTGAAATCCGCAGGGAATGAATTTCTTCTTTTATCTGTAAATGCAAATATCCGTCGAAAACGTTAATTACAGTATTTTATACCGACTGAGCTCGACGTGGATGTTTCACATCGCCTTAAAATTCGACGGCGGCCTCGTCGCGCGCTCCCCACCGGCGAGACGTCGAAGCTCCGAACCGGAAGTCAACTGCATCCGAGCTTCCTGCTGCCCGCAGCGACTACAACAAAAATATATCGCGACATAGAACCTCTAGCGAGCGAGGAATTGCGTTCTGATACATGGGTTTTGGCACTGGCGAGCAACTGGCAAGTGGCCGTCTTTGGTCACTCGTCCCGAACGCGATGCTCGGGTTCTGAGTGTTACGTTACTTTCGCGTCGCGATCGCGAGGAGTGTCGTGTCGATCATTGATTTACGAAGCGGCGTCGTCGACGGCGTTTTATCGTCGAGGGAGTGTCGCCGAGTTTCTCAGTGAATTCGCGGCCAAGTGTCGCCTCAGCCCCCGGGGATTCTCTTGGCTGCTCTCTCGCGGCGCCGTTTGATAAATCTGTCAAGACCATCCCCTCCCCCCCGCCCCCCCTCCCCCCACGACCCGTGTCTGCGTGCTCCCCGAGCCTCCACAGCCACCGCACACGGTTTATTGTTTTGTAACCTGAAAAGAAAAACATCCGACGTTTTGACGTTTCGCACGGACCCCCCCCGACCGACACAGCCGAAAAATCACGTGAGTCACAGCTCAATGTTTGGATGATATACATGTTTGTTGAGGCGCCCGGAAGAATCTTTCTCACGAGTTGCAGATGAGAAAATGTAAAAAAAATTACGTTAATGGATTTTCGGTTTTTTTCAAGTGATTTAAAAATTTTTTTAATTTTTATTTTTTGTCAAAAAATACATATAAATAATATATTGAGATATTATAATTATAATAAGAATATAATAACGTATATAAATTATCTTGAGATATTATTATAATAATATAATAACATATAAAATAACATAAAAATTATCTTAAGCCTTGTTCACCAATATTTTGGTTTTTAGTTTGTTTATTCTTAGCGTTAATAAAAAATTCAATTTTGTTGTTGACCGACACAGCCGAAAAATCACGTGAATCATAGCTCAATGTTTGGATGATATACATGTTTGTTGAGGCGCCCGGAAGAATCTTTCTCACGAGTTGCAGATGAGAAAATGTTAAAAAAATGACGTTAATGGATTTTCGGTTTTTTTTTTAAGTGATTTTTTAATTTTTTTAATTTTTATTTTTTGTCAAAAAATACATATAAATAATATATTGAGATATTATAATAAGAATATAATAACGTATATAAATTATCTTGAGATATTATTATAATAATATAATAACATATAAAATAACATAAAAATTATCTTAAGCCTTGTTCACCGATATTTTGGTGTTTAGTTTGTTTATTCTTGGCGTTAATCAAAAATTCAATTTTTTGTTGTAAAATTGACCTCGCATAAATCTCCTGTTAATTGATAAATATTTGGTATTTCAGAAAAATTGGTTTCTGGCAACAAAAAAAATGTTGGCACAGAGCAAACTATAAATATTTTTCAGCTGGTTGGAGATTGCGAATATCTTTTCTTTTTTTTTTAATTCAATTTTTTTTATAAAATTGACTTTGCATAAACCTCATGTTAATTGATAAATATTTAGTATTTAAGAAAAATTCTGGAAAAAAATATAATTTTGGCACCAAGCGACCCATAAATATTTTTCAGCCGGTCGGAGATTGCCAATATATTTTTTTGTTTTCTTTTATTCAATTTTTTGTTATAAAATTGACTTTGCATAAATCTCCTGTTAATTGATAAATATTTAGTATTTAAGAAAAATTCTGGCAAAAAAAAAGTAATTTTGGCACCGAGCGAGCTATAAATATTTTTCAGCTGGTCGGAGATTGCGCAAGGTCAGTTTTGTGAGAGAGAGAATAGAATGTTTGGGTGGGGATGAGGTTAAAAAAACAGAGGCCAAAATATTGTGACTCCAGTCTGTGCAGCTTGGATGAAGTCTCTGTGAGCCTCCGAACGCTTAATTTACTCCAATTACTTTCTATTGCTGTCATCAATTACAGTTATCCTTGACTGTAATGGCTCTGTGCGATAGATATTATAAGGTTTGCAATGCGCCACGTTTTGTGAGAATTTTTTGTGCGTGTTTTCAGGTCACAGCGCTGGATGAACAGAAGCGACAAAGAAAATGTAATGCGACTGTTAAACAGTGTGGCCTCATGGCTGAGATACGTTACCCCGCTGTATCCTGCCATCTGTCAAACCAGTCTCTTTTTGCCCTGCGAATACCCAAGGTAAGTCACTCTTAATTTTTTGGAGCAAAAGACAAACATTTTTATGTTTATTAGGGTATGCAAAATAATTTTATTTTGTGTTTAAACCCAGTTTTCTGCACATACAGTTTCTTTGATATTCATGACTTTGAAGTTTGCATTGTTGCAATGCAACGAACTTAAAAACAACAAAATTGTAATTCCATAAAAATTCAAATTTTTCACCATTAGGGGGTGATATAATTTTTTTTGTCATGCTCTAAATCGTTATAACAATTTTTTATAGCCGGTATAATCATTTGAGTTCATTAATATTTTGTTTTTAATTTCGTTGCATTGCAACAATGCAAACTTCAATGTCACTGATATTCAGTCAAAGAGTCTTACTTTTTTGTATTTTCTGTTTCCTTTTTATAGTTTTTAAATATCTGAGTAAACAGTAAATTATTGTTAGTGAAGAAATGCATTCAATGTGATGCTAACAGCATGAATGATTAAAAAAATTATACTTGCTTGGTGCATACAAAAAAAAAAAAAAAAAACTGGAAGTGAGGAAATTGATGATTTAGACATCATGTGAAGAAATAGAGAAATTAGAGTACAAATGGCTTTAAACACTTGGGGAGCGAGAGTTCAGAAATTTATAGCTGAATGTATGCACCAGTCTTAGGAATGTGCCTGATTAGAGATAAACCCGAAGATTCTGTTTTTTTGGAGTGTGTGGATAAGTTTTTTTTTCCCGATGATACTAACTCCCTCAGTGGTCGTCTTTGTCCAGTGACATGAGCCAAGGAGATAAACAGGGCCACAAGGAACGCAAGGAACACCGCGAGAAATGTAGGGCGTACAGAAAATACTCGGAACTGACGCCGCCGAGCGTCCAGAGCTGCTATGACAATTATGGGTTTGTTGGCTTTTTATTCGACAATTTTTCCCTATCGATGCATAAACGCCTGTTATCCGATCGAATCTATAATTTAATTTAGTTTAGTCCGTAATTTAGTTTAAGTGTTTACCAAGTAGAATTAGTTGAAACAAATATTTGACGTATTAGTTGTTAAATAATGCAACAACATTGATAGTATCTGTAGCGTTATAACAAATATTTTAATACTGTAAAAAGGGATCTAGACTGAAATATTTTGGAAATCGTATGAAATGAACTGTAGCGAATATTTGTTTCACAAAGTAATAAAATTTCAGAATGCGGTTTCCGAGCCTCGCGTTAATTGCGTAAATGGCGTTTTCTTGTTGCTATCTTCAATTTATGAAACGAAACTCGTTCTTAAGAATGTAGCAGCGCCGAGTATTCAATTCGCATCAATTCAAGAAAAGTGCGAGAGAATTGCAAATACTTCTCGATGGTCTGAATATCTGAAAAAATTCATGCACATTAAAGGCACTGAAAAGATTAATAAAAATTCATAAAAAAAATTGTTTAACAAATATTTCGATGACCCAAGTTTTTTTTTTATAAAAATGATTCCTTCGTTTTTCTGTATACGAATGAATTTTTTCAGATTTTTAAGTAATGTTTGAAATTTGTATACATTTTCCATAAAAAAAACACAAATTTCAACAATTAATTAAAAATCTGAAAGAATTCATAGGTATACAGAAAAACGAAGGAAACATTTTCAATAAAAAAATAACTTGTGTCATCGAAATATTTGTTAAACAATCTTTTTGATCAATTTGTTAATAACATTTTGGAATTATTGTTATGCAATATTAATGTTTGCAATTCTCTCGCACTTTTCTCGAATTTAACCGAGTTGAATACTCAGCATTCCTACATTCCTACATTAATTTCTTACAGAACATTTTTTACTGTGCGGCGTGTTTACTGTGCCATTTAGAGGTGCAACATTTCACCGCGCCCCCATTGCCGAATGGAAAGGCGCGAAGAATTAATCTCGAACGCAAAACAGGTGCTAAAAATCGCTTGCAGCCGATGCGCGCTCCAAAACAATGAGTAGATATTTCATAGCGTGGAACGCATACTGATGCTCCCAATTGCGCAAATCGAGACGCTCATTGCGCGCCCGGCGCGGGACTCGGAACGCCGAGTCATCCCGTTGCGATAAAATAGATTATTAATAGACCATTTATAGTTTACATCGTTGATTTTTCTGGACTGCAAATTCTTATGGATGTGACGTGTGCGTGTGTGTTGTAGAAATTCAGTAGCAAGCAAATCTAATTCACTACCAGGGCGATGCAACAGCAATTCGCAAGTTTCGGGGGCGACGGTCGCGACGAGCATACAGGCGGAGGATCTCGCAACGCAGCTCACGCTCCTCGATCTCAGCACGTTTAAGGGCATACGGCCCGAGGAGCTTTCCAGCTGCTCGTGGAACAAGAAGAACAAGCTCCTCGTCGCTCCGAACGTCGTCGCGTTCACCAGACGTTTCAATCATGTAATTAATCGTTTCTCGCGCAATCTTATCGTTATTATTGATTTATCTTGAGACTCAAGGACTGCGCACGGCTTACAGTCGCGATATTCATATAATAACATAAAATCCCCCTTCTAAAAAGTTGCCGCGTCACGAACACCAACGGAAATGTGATGTTCATCGAAAGTCTTGAAATGCATTCGAAAATATACTCTGAAATCGTTCCGTAATCGGAAACACAAAAAAATCTCGAAAACTTAAAAAAACATCTCGAAAACATTTTTTTTTAATCTCGAAAACTTTTAAAAAATCTCGAAAACTTAAAAAAAAATCTGGAATTTTTTTAAAAATCTTGAGAACTTAAAAAAATCTCTGTAAAAATATTTGTAAGCCGTGTCCAGTACGCAAATAAACGTCTTGGCGACGACGATGCAGGTCGAAAGTCGATATTTCGAAAAAAAAAAACAATGTCGAGAGGTTTTTAGATCCGTAATTTTCAAACGACAGGTGAGTTTCTGGACCGTCCAGGAGATTCTGAACTCTCCGACCCCGAAGCAACGAGCCGAGACGTTGGCGCACTTTGTCCGCGTCGCCAAGAGACTCTACGATCTGAACAACCTTCACTCTCTATTCGCAATAATATCGGGACTTCAGAGCGCCTCGATATACCGATTGAACAAAACATGGGCGTGTCTGTCGAAGAAGGACAGGGCGACGTTCGACAAGCTCGCCGAGGTGTTCAGCGACAAGAACAACTGGATGAATCTACGAGAGCACATCGACACCCTGAAACTGCCATGCATTCCGTATCTCGGCCTCTTTCTCACCGATCTCGTGTATATCGACATGGCTCATCCGGCTTCGAAGGTCAGCGCTTTTTCTCAATGAATTTCAAGCCCGTCGCCGGTGATAAGAACAGTCGCGAATGTTGACGCATTTTGGCCCGCTTCATTATTCGTTGCCACGGAATAATTACTCCGAGTTATTCCGAATTATTGCGAAAGCGTGAAAAGTTTTTATTATCGCGTAATAATGAGTCATCGTTATTTAGGTATTATTTTAAAGTATTTTTGAAACGTCCTCATTCAAGTGGCGCGATGTCCACCGCGCATGGAATTCTCGGTTTAACGATGTTTTTATGACCCTTGCAGAACAGCGACAATCATCAGAGGACTCTGAAAATGGACAGCGTTCTCACGAGAGTCACCGTTTTTCAAGCCAGCGAGTATCCCGGTATTGTTCCTCTGCCGGACGTTCAGCGATATCTGAACAGCGTCCGTTATATCGAGGAGCTGCAGAAGTTCCTGGAGGATGATCACTTCAAGTGAGTAATTCGACGATTTTTTTATGAGTCACTTCCTTCATAGCGGCGCTATCTACGCGTCAACATTACAAATGTGTTTCGCACTTTACTGAAGAAATACGAGGTTTCAACATTTTTCGGCATCATCACATACATTTCCGAACACGATTTTATAACGATGAGCTGTAGCGATTATAAAATGATATGTGAACTTTTGAATAGCCGAAAGAAAAACCAAATTTTTCATCAAAATTTGGGAGAAATTGTGCGAAAAATGAACAAGCACAGTCCGCAATGCATTAACAGTATTTCTCCATTTTTTTCAATAAGATTACCAAGAAATTTGATGGGAAATGAATATTTCTTGCTTCCACTTAAAAGTTTACATATCGTATTATAATCATTATGAGTTATTATTATAAAAACAGAATTACAAAGCCAATCGTACCATCATTTTTATTTTCATAAAAATTCGAGATTTACAACTGTGAATAGTATTATTATTTATTTGATCTTGGGATATTGAAACCTGTGAGAACCAGAGCAAGCAATCCAAAAATAAGGAGCAAAGGCGCAAGAATAATCATAAATAATCCAAAAGTAACAATAATAATAAAAGCGAAAAAAATAAATCGAAGCAAGAAAATACGGAAAGTTTTCAGTCAAAATGTATGAAATAATTCTCCAGGCTCTCTATGAAGTTGGAGCCGAATTCTCCGGTGGCTTCGTCGAGCAGCAGCAAAGAGTCGGTAGGCGACGTGGTAACGGGTGTGGCGGCGCTCTCATTGTCACCGGCGCGAGGCTGCGCGGGTTCGCTACGCTTGCACGCAGCGTCCGCGGCGAACAAATTCGTTCCTGGTCACCGCAAGTGTCGAAGTTTGGGAACCAAGTGAGTAACGGACATTCTCTTATTTCTGTTTCCTCTTAAAGTTGCGGTGGAGGGAGAGAGAGAGCATTTTTTGGTTGAGAGTGTTTGCGAAACGCGGCGAGAGTGTAGCGCTAAGGCCCCATATCGAAATTACGTTACCTTCGCATTACGTTGGGTTGAATCGTAACGAAAAAAAAAACGCTACACACTTCATACGTCTACCATTTATGTATCGTGGGACCATCAGATTCCATAGAGCATTTTCCATTCCAATTATTTGCAAGACACAGCGAGAGTGTAGCGACTTCCGCATTTCGTTTAAGCGGTTTACAAAAAAAAAAAAAAATTAAAAACAAAATAAAATTCATACGCATACCATTTGTAAATTTTGGGAACATCAGATTTCCTAGAGTATTTTCCATTCCAATTATTTGCAAGACACAGCGAGAGTGTAGCGACTTCCGCATTTTGTTTAAACGGTTTACAAAAAAAAATTAAAAACAAAATAAAATTCATACGCATACCATTTGTAAATGTTGGGACCACCAGATGTCCTAGAGTATTCTCCACTTGTCAGCGCTTGCGAAACGCAACGGAAGTGTAGCGCTAAGGCTCCATTCCATCTTTGCCATTTTTGTTTTAAATCAGAGCATTAAAACTCGTGGAGCATTTTCCGTTTAAAGATGTTCGCGAAACGAAGCAAGAGCGTTAAGGCTCTATGGTTGAATTGCGGTACCTTGGCGTCCCGTTAAACCGGATTATAACGAAAAAAAACACCCTAGAAATTTCATATGTATACCATTTGTATATCGTGGGTCCGTCAGATTCCGTAGCACGAGTCTTCCACGCAACTTCCATAAACAAGGCGGACGATACGGGTCTAGCTTGGCGAATTCTGGGTGAGTTCCCGGGGTTTTGAGTAGTAGGATATTATTATCACTATAATGACTATCGAAAAAAAAGAAAGAGAAGGAGATGTCGATTGGCTTGTGAAATAGTCACTCTTGTCCTGCCTCCACGATTTCATCCGAGGCGTCGTTGATTTACGCGCCTCTTGCATGCGACATCATTTACAAAATCCAGAATTTCTCGTTAGCATTGTTTTCGTTGATTCTTTTAATTAGCTGAATGATATCACGACCGTCCGGATGGTGACTTGAACTTTACACGATACGACGATAACTCGCCGACCTTCGTATCGGGCTATGAATCAATGAATGACGTTACTCATCACGCATTCGCAGCGACGGGCTTAATATAGGTCTTTAATTAATTTTTTAAATCCTCCCGGTTTTTATGCTAATTAGATGATTATGTGTTTTAGTAAACACTCTGCGCTGTTCCATTTCTCGGAATATTGACGCACGCGTATTTCACGACGAAGATAGGATTGAGTTGCTTTTTTCCTGTTTAACTTCGTTACCGAAAAAATAGGATTCAAAACTTTTCATTATGATTTCTGACTTTGTAGATCATAATTAGTTTTAATAGACTAAAGATTTTTGTAATTAAAATCCCACAAAATTGGTTCTATTTTTAAGTAATTGGATAATTACATTTCGACCGTCGCTGCTCCTTCGCGCTTTATTTTTTTTAGTGCTTGCTTCTCCATACTTTACAGTCCTATTCGCCCCATGGAGTCTACAGACACTGAGAAAAAAACACAAAGCTTCCTCTGTGAGGAAGCAATTCGATTTCGATACTTTCCGTAGAAACTTGATTTTTTAATGAATACGTAGTTAGAACGATTAATCGGCTGCCTGAAATTTTTCTCTCAGTGCAAATGATTATTTCTCTTGAATACCTAGCATGCACCAGTTGAGTTGAGCTGAGAATCGGCGAATCATAGTCATCGTGCCTTTCGTGTTCGTGCAACTCTTATTATTTCCATCTAGCCGTTGCCTTGTTTGTCTATCATCGAAATTCTAGGTGATCCAGTCAGTAGCTGTCATGTCCCGTCGTTTTCAGTACAATCGCAGTGCATGAGCAATGATTTACCGTCGTACAATTGCGAAATCGATTTGTCGTTCAACGGGACCTGCGTCGTTTAAATTTTTGCGAAACGAAAATTTGATAATCCAAGATTTATTTCATTAAATTTTTACATAGAAACTACAACGTCTGGTCTACAAAAACTAGCATTACAATTTGTCCTTTCAAATAATTTCTCGATTGGTAAAAAAACGAATGCGAATTTCTCTGTTAACTCTTGGTCACAACATTTTTCCGACGTGGATTTAATAAAAACTCCAATAAGTCGATATTAAATTTCGATATGAATGACTTTAGTGAATTAAGTACTAAATTAATCGTATAACTAACTAAAGAATTCAAAGGATTGAATTAAAATACGTTTCGACAAGAATAAAAACTGAACTTGGTCCCCTTGAAACAATCTTCGCATTCCATCCACGAAAAATGAATCGATTACGAGGTTGGAAGTTGCCATTTTTTCAGTATTTTCGGCAAAGCGGGAGCGGCAGCTCTGGAAACCGGTCAGGTGACCGTGCGGCATCTGCTCGACGATTCCGTCCTCGAAGAGCCCAATTTGGCGTCGCAGATCGTAGATCTCGACGAGAACTCACCGGGTACGCCCACAGACACCTTGAACGATGATTGCAGCTTGCTCTCCAGAACGAGGTACGAGAACTCGCCGACCAAGCGCATGGTGGCCGCGATCAGGGAAAACTGGGAAAATGGGGAAAAGTCAGGGAACAAAAAAATTAGTCGGGCAATCAGGGAAATGTCAGGAAACAAAAAAATGGTTCGGGCAATCAGGGAAAAGTCAGGGAACAAAAAAATTGATCGGGGAATGAGGGAAAAGTCAGGAAATTTCAAAACTGACCAGGGACAAAGTTAATTGGCGCCGAACCTCCTATAAGTAGATAAAAAGATAAGAAACTGTTATACATTATTATAATAAGTATAATGTAACATGAATTATTATAATAGTGTTTAATGTGATTCATCGTTGATCAGCAAAGTAAATAATTTTTCGAAGGCGTGCACCAATTTTGGATACATTATTATTGGCATCGTTGAGTTTTTAAATAAAAACCGTCAGAACTGTGGTCAGGGAAAAATCTGGGAAAAATCAGGGAAAAGTCAGGGAAAAATCAGGGAAAAATCAGGGAAAAGTCAAGGAAAAGTCAGGGAATTTTTTTCGTCGAAAAAAGCGGCCACCATGAGTACTGACACCGGCACAGCTCGCGTCATTTTCGTGAGAAGAGTGAAATCAGTTAAACAATCTTTTCAGTACTCTTCCGATATTACCCTGCGAGCTCGAGGGCAGCATGGAGCCCCGATGTAGCATGCAGGGATCGTTGCGTCGCAAAGTGATACTCCGCGACGGTCGCAAACCCGCGGTGTCCACGTGGCAACGATACTGGATTCAGCTGTGGGCCTCGTCGATCGTTTACTTTTCGCCGAAATGCTTCAAGGGTTGCGATCGATCGGACTTCAAGCGCGAACCTTACAAAATGGTCTCGATACTCGGCTGGATCGTCGAGCCGCTTGAAAACTCGTATCATCGTGACACATTTATTCTGACAGATCCTAACAAAGGTATTTTACTCGCTGCTTCTATTTTTTTAGGATTCTGCGTCACGTAGAGATCTGTTGAATCAAATTTTTTACCGCTGTCGTTTATTGGTGGTGAAAGGTTGCGGCAAAGGAACGTAGAGATTGGCAGATTTCTAACATTTTCACAATTTTTTTCGCTGTTTCGATAGGATAATAAGATTGTTTCTCATTTGCATAGGAAACGTTTACAAGTTTCGAGCAGGTTCGAGCGATCTGGCGGACCAGTGGTTCAAGGAGCTGCGGGCGACGGTGCGCGGAGCGACGGAACGAAAACCCATACCGGCCAATCTCATGTCTTTCGAGTGAATGCGTAGCTTATCCGTGTCGATTACCAATTAAGAATTATTTCCTGGCAACTTTGCGAGCTTTTATTGCAAGCGACAGGAGGTCCGAAACGGGACGAGAGCCGACGGACGTCTGTCCTTTCAGAATGTTTTCGGCCGTGCGTCAGCGACATCTCTGCCTGGGCCTAAGACTTTGAAATTACAGTACCGGAGACTACGCTTAATCTTCCAGCATTGTCTATCGTATAGAAGACGTTTGTAACCCGTCTCACAATTTATCTTAACTATTTTATCCAACTGACGACTTTTATAAAATACTCGCAAATAAATTGCTATAATAATCGATAACGATTGCCATTAAAAAATAGCGAAACTAATCTCCGTTTAAATTTTGCAAACGTCTAATTACGCAACGCGGTCTCCGGTACGATAAATTCATCGTCGAAATGAACAAAACGTGTAACCACCGCAACAAAAGCTTTACCTGTTACGAGAAAAGAACAAATGGAGAAAGAAAATCGCTTGCGAAAGGGAAGACATCTCGTAGAGCAATAATATTCGTCTATTCTACGCTAATTAGACATCCGTGCTCTCTATTGAATTATCTTTTTCTACAACGCGTATGTTACGATTATTCTAGATATGTTTTGAAACTTGCCTCTTGTTACTTTTTGTCCTGGTGAGCGGGCGACGAGCCCACGTCTCTGGTTTACCTAGTTTTAAGAAGGTGCGTTATGATAATGACATCTCATTTAATTTATTACACCCTCTCGTGTAGTGTAACTGGGTGGGGATCAAAATGGTTAATGACCAAAATAACGAATGGGTAAAATTGAAAATTTCAAAATAACGAACGGTCTGAATATAGAATGGTCATCATTATGAAAATCGCAATTTCAGTCATTCGCTATTTTGAGTCCATTTTAATAAAGATGTGGGTCAAAATAGTGAATAATGAAAATAGCGAATTTCATAATGCTGGCCATTCTAGATTCGGACCGTTCATTATTTTGAAATTTGCTATTTTCGCCATTCGCTATTTTGGTCATCAGCTATTTTCACCCCCACCCGTGTAACTGTCTCTCTGATATCGCTGTCAGCACTCACTAACTCACGTTGTAAAATACGCATTAGGACATAGACGACGACTCACATGATATTGTGTATAGTTTTGTAAAAGATACGCGAGAGAACTAAGAGGAGGACGACGAGGTGTACAGAGGCGACTAGGCACTGCGTTGTTTCGACATTCGCGGCAACGAGAGCATCCGATTCCATGAAAATCAATTTTCTTTTTCTACGTAAATTACGAATCCACCGACTGATGCTTCGAATTCTCATCCCAAAGACCAGTTTTACAAGAAAAAGTAGAAGAAAAAAAGATCTCGAATTAATTGCACACATCGTTTAGTCGCGTTGATTTTTCACGCTTACATCGTTCACGGATCGTCAATTACGAAGAATCACGTAGAATTTGTAAATTAAGAAGACGAGGAGGAAGAAAAGGAGAAGGAAGAAAAAAATACAATTTCTACGAGAAGAGCTGTCGATAACTTTAGGCAAATTCCACGGACTCGAGAGAATTAGCGCCGGGCTGTGGTAATGTCAATTAAAGCGCGAACGAGATGTGTGTGAAGTGCTGAGTTTTTCGTTGTTCTTGTTGTTGTTGATTCAATTGCCACTCGTGCAATCGTGCCAGACGCTTTTTTAGCTGCCTTTTTATTCGTCATATCATTAGACTTTAGGTAGTTACTGTAGTTGATCATTATTGTCTCGCGATTGAAAGGGGAAAAAAAGAACAAAAATTATTGACGAGATTATGCGATTGTAACGCGATTGCGATCGATGGAATGCTCACTGTTTCTTCGCTCTACATCGAATCGGGATTCCATTGAGGAGTTTTTTGCGCTTCGATCGAGTCTAATGGGTATTGAAAAGTTTCGGTCTTGCATTTGCGACGATTATGCGCGAATTTGCGCGGTCCAGTTTGCCACAAAAAGAAATCCCATAGCTCGACCACGATTACTGATTAATTCATCGAATATATTATTCGGGAATTCACTGTAATTCGGAATAAAATCTACTATCGGAATTGCATTTCAGTTGTCACATTTAGTTGAAAGTTGATTATTGAAATTAATGAAGTTACAAGGTTTCCGATCGATGTTCAACCGAATGTTTCAATCATAATTTCGATATTTCATTGGCACATAAGAAAGAATTCGATTAAACGTTGCTCGTTATAAAACTTTAATTAAACGTTAGCTTTATTCTAAATTCTATTACTGTGTGACAATTCGCGAATTAAAGCGAATTTTCGGAAGATTTTATCGACACATGGGTCAATGTCGATTAGCCGGAATGTAGTGAATGAATGACTCATTTGGCTGGATCCGATAATGCAAAGCTCCTCGAAAGCGGATACTCGGAAAGTTCATTTTAATCAAACCATAACACATAGACTCGTATAAATAGAACGATAGGTTGCACCGCGTGACGCAGCGAATTCCATTAAATCTCACGTTACATAGATAATAATGTCACAAAAACTTCGTCCCATTAACGTACAAATTAAGGTGATGTGCTATACTAGGTGTTTACCAATTTTTTTAATTGAAATAAAAAAACGGAGTTTTACCAGTTTTTGTAAAAACTCAACGAAGAAATTCTGTTACAAACAATAGATTCGTCTCCACCCTCGAGTGTAAGTCAAAGTAATTTATCGAAATTTTAGTTTTTATATTTTTGCAACGGATTTTGAAAGAAAAAAAAAAAAAGAAACTGGTGAAACACCTCGTACCGACTGAGTCGCCACGAGCGCGATAAACGCCGACTGGCGATCGCGGTGATCCCGACAGAAATTAGTTTCACATCACGTTAAGACGACATACATATCACTTTGTGTTTGGCGAGAGAAAATCTGCATCATCGTAGCGATCGCGAAAATTAAATGCATTAATTTTCGCATCGCGAAAATTAAACGCAAGGTTTATCGTAACGCTGTGTAAAGCTTTTTAGTCTGTTTACGTTTGAGTTGCCACGAATAGATATTTCTAAAGATAAAACGAGAGAGACTGACCGATCGTGACTGACGATTGGAATCGAACGATTGTAATACTGTACACAATTGAACTACACGACTGAACCGAGATTAACGGGGAACACATATTTCACATCTACACACTTTTCTTCTCACGAAAAAAAAAGAAAAAAAAACGAAAACATAAAAACTATCGCCCGGAGCGATTTCACCGTAGGTAAACGCGTACGTGCTAAACGGATGCGTCTAAGTTTTAGAAACGATGCCAAAAATATCTGTAATATCCTTTTTGTTATTTTTTTCTCTCTTTATATTAATCATGTATAAGATGGTCCTTGTACAGACTCGAAGTAGATTATTTTAAGGGGCGACAGTCATCGATCGGCAGTTGCGTGAAGCCATTAATTTTTTTTTAACAGCAGACCACGTAAAAAAGTACCTAATGATTTCCATTAGGAAGTGCAAAATCCCGAGCACGATGTGGCCCTTCGTGTATAGTTTTTTTTAAAATAATTCTTTACGTCAGACTTACAAGCATTCTGAGTGATCATCATTGATTTGACTTTACGTGACACAGAATTATTGAACATTATTAATAAATTAATAATGAATTATTAATTATTAATTATTAACAAATAAGCCGACATATTTTTTTTTTCAAATGTGACTTTGAAAATGATTCGCCGGTCGGTGTCGGATCGCCCTCGAACTCCTGTAATATCCACGTCGTAATAATCAACGATCGTCGACTTTGCGACGTCGAGGCTTCAATCAAAATTTCACTCCCTCTCATTTCAACGTGGTTGTGACTTCAATGACACGAATGCTCGTTCGTTGTGTTTCATTTTGTTGTTGTTCTTGTCTTCTGCACTTCCGAGAAGCAATTTAAACGAGGCTTTTGCGATTGAGCTTACGCCGAAGTGTCGAGCGTATCTTCGCTTCTATCCCGGTTAAACTGTAATAAACGCCACTCGAGTCATTGTGTGACGAGAGTCCAGTATAAACTTATACGATATAATGAATAAAAATTGCGTGCTTCGACGATACTGTGACGAATGCCTGATAAACGGAACGAAAAGGAACGAGCAAAACATTGTAAGTTGACGATAAAAACGAACAAAACAAAACAAACAAAAAAACATAAAAATTAAATCTCGCATAAATCACGCGCCTCCTATTCGTCGCAAATCCTATTGAAAGAAAAACAAAAGAAAAAAAAGCGGAAAAAACAATTGATATTTTACACCACGAATATGTAAATCTCATTATTTTTCTAAACTATTGTCACACCGGATAAACACGATATTTGTATAATTAAATGTGTGCGAAGTTAGCAATGTCTGTGTAGCGAGGAATGTAAACCTGGGCTGTATGTCGCTTATCTAATGCCAGAAGGCAGTGTTTTTCATGCGCGAGACGGAAGAGCTACCTTCGAGGCATTAATTGTCGCGATATATACGCTAATTACGTTTATTGCAAACGTTATTCTAGAAGAAAGAAAAAATAGAATAATGAAAGGCTTTCATCGACGCAACGTCGTGGATTTTGGGCTGCTACCGGACTCGGGGGAGAGTTAGCGATTGACGATGAGAACCAGAATGCCGACAGCAGCTACTACATCCGCATAATTGTGGGAATACAGATCTTTAACGAGGAATTTAACAGCTTAAGTTTTGTTTAAAGAAAATATATATGTTAAAAACGGTAAAAAAAAGAAGTAAAATAAAATGAGACTTAAAGAAAAAAATTTGTTTCGTGATTGCCTTATGGGGATTTTTTTATTGCGGCAGATGCACCTGATGTTCCTCTGACTTTCCTAATTTCCATTCAGTCGAAAAATTCAATCATTATTTTTAAACATGACGTTCATTTAAAAAATAAATAAACGTCCCAAATAAATAAAATAATATATAAATAATATACATAAAAAAAAATAAAAGGATATGGGAATTGATAGTTTTATCGAATGAGTGTAATTAATAATATGCCATAGTCTTTACGCTCATGAGTGTTAAAACGTTTGCCTCAGTTTTTTTCAAAAATTAAATACCGCAAGATATAATAATAAAAAAATAAATAATAAAATATAAAAATGATCACACTAAAATCATAAATATGTTCGCATGCGTTTTATTATCACGAGAGCATTACAAAAGTCGTTAAGGTGAAAAGCTATACCTGTAAAATAGCGATTGTCCGATTTTTCGCGGAAAATACTTTTAGAAAGGACAGCAAAGTCCTCCAATGTCGCCGATATCGATGCACTGGCCGTTGGACAGGCAAACCGATCGGTTGAGAATGAGGGTGCGCATCTTCGGCTGATCGAGATCGTATTGCGCCCGTATCCAGACGTATAAGTTGGTCGTGAAATTTTGCGGTACCTCCAAAGTCTGAAAATTAAATTAACAGATCAATTAGAATTATCTGCGACTCGTAGTTTTTGGGATTCTGAAGAATCTTTATGCGTTGTAAATGTGTCTATTGTCGTCGAGGATTATCATAGATAAGGCGGCGTATCTTAATATCTGAATCCTTTGAGTCACGACAATCTGCAAAATCTGCACTGCAAGTGTTCTTCACGTTTTACCTTAAATTTTTCCACTAAATTCTCGTCGATTCCTAGAGCGTCGGGAAACCGAAAATCGGGAACCACGCGCTGGAGCTTCGTCTCGTTTTTCGTGTAACCATCGCCCAGTGAGAAGGCGAGAAAATCCAGACGCTCTGTCGATCAATTATTACAAGATTAGTGAATTTTATTTGATTTGCTTATGTCATAAAGATGAATAACAAATTGATGCCACGTAAAAACGCAACAAATTTCGATTGAACGAAAATTGTGATTTATATCGTAACTATTTTTCTTCATCGTAAAACGAAATACTTTATGATTATTTAAAGAAACTTTTCTTTCCGTTTTTTTTACATATTTGAGCCTGAAATTCGACGAGCTTAGATATCTCTAAGCTCTGAGCTCAAATACCAAAAAATGTCTGTAAATTAAAAAGAAAATGACAGATACGCCTAATAAAAAAAGAAAAGTAATGAATTAATATTTCTCAAATTTGGATTTAACGGGAATCATGCTTTATATAATTTTTTTTTTCATCGAAAAACGGAATATTTTATGATTATTTAAAGCAACTTTCCTTTCGTTTTTTTTTTTACATATTCGAGCTCGAACTTCTGAGAGATATCAACTACGAAAAAAAATGTGAATAACATTTTTTTTAAATCGCAGATACGCTTACAATAAAAAAATGAATTAATTAAAATATCTCAAATTTCGATTTAACAAAAATCATGATTTGTATCAAACAAAATTTTGGATCATTACTTAAAGCAACTTTTCTTTCCTATTTTTTTCTCAGTGTTATCAAGTACAAAAAAGTGTCATTAAATTATTTAAAAAACTGCAGACACGCTTAAAAAAAATGAATAAAAATTTCTCAAATTTTAATCAAAAAACCATTTTTTTTCCCTGTTTTTAGAATGCAGGACGTACCTGATCTCGGCAGCGATTGATAGAATCTCTTTCCGGGCGGCGTGTGGCTCTTGAGCGGATCGCTCGAGCCGAATTCCGCGAGGGCGGCGAGGCCGAAGATGAGAAGAGCGATACACTTCATCGTGTTGGTTTATTCGGCGTTTTCCGTCTCAGCCGAAAATCGCGCTCAGCGTCACTTCGAGGGCACGATACGAATTAACGCGTTTCATCGGCGCACCGTGGTCTCTTATGACCGCTGCGATATCAGAGGTCTCGCCGATATAGGGATAGCCGAGTCGTCGCCGACCGAGGAATCTTAATCCCTTATGACAGTATCGGGTGATTGATCGCGGTGACTCGCCGCCGCCGAAGGTGGCCAATACAGCCCAGGATCATCGACTAATGCGGCGAGACTTTTCGTAACGCGTGAAACTCGCGACTATAGTGGCAAAATAAGACGCGCGTTGCGTGGCTCGCTCGAAATCCGTCCTCGGCAGCGCGAGATAATTTTCAGTGTCGTCGCCGCTTTGCTCTGTGACCCGCCTGAGAATTCTCGCAATCTACGCGAGTCGCGCGTGCGAACCGAACAAACGGAGAAACCCGTTGCGTCGTTTGTGACACGAAAAAATAATAATAATAATAATAATAATAATAATAATGATAATAATAATAATAAACCAAATTAAAAATAAAAATAAAATATATTGTTCAGAGAAATCGAAAAGAAAAAAAAAGATTAAATAAAATTAAAAGTAAAAATACATATATTTTTCAGAAAAATCGAAAAGAAAAAAAAATTAAACAAAATTAAAAGTAAAAAAATATATTGTTTAGAGAAATCGAAAACAAAAAAAAGGATTAAACAAAGTTAAAAGTAAAAAAATATATATTGTTCAGAGAAATTGAAAAGAAAAAAAAAGATCAAACAAAATTAAAAGTAAAAAAATATATTGTTCAGAGAAATCGAAAAGAAAAAAAAAACATTAAATAAAATTAAAAATTAAAATAAAATATATTGTTCAGAGAAATCGAAAAGAAAAAAAGATTAAACAACATTAAAAGTAAAAAAATATACATATATTGTTCAGAGAAATCGAAAAGAAAAAAAAAGATTATACAAAATTAAAAGTAAAAAAATATATATATATTGTTCAGAGAAATCGCGTGAAAAGACCCCGGCAGTAAATCAGCCTGGACGTCCCCGCTGTACAGGGAAATGGGAATCATTGGGAAAATACGCGTATTTGTGTGAGACGTCGACGCAACCGGCGGGGACTAAAGTCGGCGCGTGGGCATCACGCGTTACTCGACAAATTGCAATAATCTATTTACACGGTTTTCTATGAGGCTCTCGCGGTACAACGGGAAAGATAGAGAGAGGGAGAACAGTGCAGGTTCTATTGTACGTAATAAAGATAAGCGGGTGTACGTGTGGTGCGAGGTAACGAGGGGCACGTGCTCCTCTCTGGTTTACGGCGTGAAGAGACGAATAACAAAAATGGGATTCTCGGTGGTAATTGGTATCGATTGGAGGCATTTGTGGCGGTGAATTTTTATTTTCCTTGGACTTTGCCGAGTGCGAAGAAATTCTTCGGACTTTGCCGAGTACATAGAAATTCTTTGGACTTTGCCGTGTACATAGAAATTCTTTGGATAATGTGGCGATCGTGTGTTATCTGCCACTTTTCACCGTGGTATTAGTTTTTTTTTTATTGTGACTCCGTTATCAGTACATTGAAAGAATGTTTTTCATCTTGTAATGGTAATTTTATTTTTTATTTTTATATTGTTTTTTTTTATTGACTGGTATTCAGCGCGTAGTGTAAAAATAATAAATTCAACAATTCACTTCAGAAGTATCTTGGATATTTTATTCATTTAATTTAAGACGTGGAATTGCGAGTAGGTGAAACCATTTTTATATTGTTATTTTTTTAATTGACTCGTTTAATTGGTTTAATTGACTTTTTTAAATTGATTTACAGGCGTTCGAAATGTGTTTGGGATTTCACAAACCCCAACGATTTGGCATTCAATATAAAAACTAATCATCCGAAAATGGACTTCGGAAGTGAACACGGATATTTAATTCATTTAATTTACGACGTGGAATTGCGAGAAGGTGAAACCATTTTAGTATTATTATTTTCTTAATTGACTCACATTTTCAGGCGTCCCAAATACGTTTCGGATCTCACAGACCCCAAAGATTCGGCTCGCAATGTAAAAACTAATAAATTCAAAAATGGACTTCGGAAGTGAACACGGATATTTAATTCATTTAATTTACGACGTGGAATTGCGAGAAGGTGAAACCATTTTTGTATTATTATTTTCTTAATTGACTCATATTTCCAGGCGTCCCAAATACGTTTCGGATCTCACAGACCCCAAAGATTCGGCGCGCAATGTAAAAACTAATATATCCAAAAATGGACTTCGGAAATGAACGCGGATATTTAATTCATTTAATTTACGACGTGGAATTGCGAGAAGGTGAAACCATTTTTGTATTATTATTTTCTTAATTGACTCACATTTCCAGGCGTCCCAAATACGTTTCGGATCTCACAGACCCCAAAGATTCGGCGCGCAATGTCAAAACTAATATATCCAAAAATGGACTTCGGAAGTGAACACGGATATTTAATTCATTTAATTTACGACATGGAATTGCGAGAAGGTGAAACCATTTTAGTATTATTATTTTCTTAATTGACTCACATTTCCAGGCGTCCCAAATACGTTTCGGATCTCACAGACCCCAAAGATTCGGCTCGCAATGTAAAAACTAATATATCCAAAAATGGACTACGGAAGTGAACGCGGATATTTAATTCATTTAATTTACGACGTGGAATTGCGAGAAGGTGAGGAACCGGGGCGTTTTAGGGTCCGCGAGTAGTATGGATCGAGGGGTAAAACATCCGTTGAGGTGTGCCGCGAGATCTCCTTTCTCTCCCGGCCAGTACAACTGACTTCGTTCAATAGTTAACGAGAAGCGTGTGAGATACGGTGAGAGGTCTTGGCCGAGAATGGAGAGAACAGAAGATAGCACGTTGGGCGAGGTGAGTATACGTTTCCTGCAGGACGTAAAGCCCTCGTTACTCGTGCCCGGCCTCGTCCGCTGTACCTGCAGCCTTCCCACCTCGATGTAGACTTCTGCACTGCCCGCTACTTTGCTGACCAGAAGCCGAGGTAGAGAGAGAGAGAGAGAGAGAGAGAGAGAGAGTGAGAGAGCGAGTTACGAGTTGAATATGGTCATAATTCTGGGTGGATAGCTCTGAATAATTAACATCGCCGGGCCCTCATCTGAAGGCCCTTAATGCACGAAAGTAACGCGCGCGGTTATGCCCGGCACTTTCCTCGCAAGCTCACCGCACGATCGACTAAATGTATTTGCCACTGTCATTGGCATTCGATGTACCGCAAATAATGCGTCGTAATTCCACACCGCGAACATTTTCCTATTTAGTATTTATAACGATATGTTTACCAAAATATAATAACGATGACGAAATATGATAAAATATGATAACAATGACGAAATATAATAAAATATCATAACAATGACGAAATATAATAAAATATAATAACAATGACGAAATATAATAAAATATAATAACAATGACGAAATATAATAAAATATAATAACAATGACAAAATATAATAAAATATAATAATAATGACAAATATAATAAAATATAACAATTTCAAAATATAATAAAATATCATAACAATTTCAAAATATAATAAAATATAATAACAATGACAAAATATAATAAAAAATAATAACAATGACAAAATATAATAAAATATAATAATAATAAGGATAATATTTCGAAGTAACAAATTGCAGTATTTTCGGTAATTAATTCTTATTAATTGCTACTTTACACAATACGCTAATTTATTTGGAATTTCTTCGTTGCCAAATTGATGTCTAAAAGTTGATGAATTAAACGCTTAGATTCGTCAATTTATAAACTCTCGGACAAAACGATTTCTTCCCCGAAACCGCAAATGTTAACAGTGCGAGATGTATACATGTATAGCGCTCAGTGATACAACGGGCCAGAGGGGGAGGGGCGGGAGGGGGTTGGAAAAAACGTGAGGGTGGTTGCGGCCGGCAACTCGATCGTAACCCAATTAATTCGCGTAGGGTTACAGCAGTGTGTACAGACGACGGAGATGAGTTTGGGAGTGGGTGGCGTCGGCGGTCGGTCGACGGACGTAGAGCCAGCCGGGCGGGCGATCCGCCGCTCTGCCCGGTCGACGTCGAGGGTTACTCGCCACTCGGAACTAGACCACGCTGCACAAAACGTGCCGATGTCGTAGCCGTGGCAACGGGTTAGCAAACAACCGCTTTCACCCTCTCTCCAACGGGACACACATCCCTCGACTCTATTTGTCGTTTCACGATCGTTGATTCGCGTCTTATGCGCGCAAAGATGCCACCGCGTGTAGTGAAGAAAAAGAAAAAAGACACAGAAAAATGTAAATCATTATTGGTTGAATTGATTTTTTGGCCCAAAAAACTGGTCGTTTGTTGGCCAATTAATTTTTTTTCCCAAAAAAATGGTCAGTTGGGCCATTAATCTGGTTATTCGATAGCCAATTAGTTTGTTGTCCAAACGAACAATTGGCGGGTGCGCCAATAATCTGGTTACTTACTAACTGAGTCATTTGTTGGTCCAAGCAATTGATTTATTACTTGGGTAATTGAAGTGGTTATTAGCTAGTCAATTAGTTTCCGCGTCGAATAATTAATCATCTGAGCCGTTAAATTGGTTATATGCTAACCCATCAATTAATTATCTGAGCCGTTAAATTGGTTATATGCTAACGCATTAATTATTTGGCGAAATAATTAATAGGTTGGGTCATTCATTTGGTTATTCGTTAGCCGATTAATTTGTTGACCGATTAATCAATTGGTGGACGCCAATAATTCGGTCAGTTGCTAACCAGTTTGTTTGTAATTCCAAACAATCAATTTATCGGGACAAGAAAATGATTATTCGCTAGCCAATTAATTCGTGATCCGAATAATTAATTGGTTTAGTCAATAAACTGGTTATTCGCTAGCTAATTAATTCGTCATCCGAATAATTAATTGGTTAATCCAATACACCTGTTATTCGTTAGCCAACTAAGTCGTGATCCAAATAACCAATCGTTGGCTGCCAACAATCCAGTCACTTGCTAACCAATTCACCAATTGGCCCAATTAAGCAATCCGGGGCCAATTGGACCAATTTTTTGTCTCCCCGCATGCGCACAGCTGGCTGCCAACAATGCAATGACTTGCTAACCAATTCATCAATTGGCCCAATTGAGTAATCCGGGGACAATTGGAACAATTTTTATTTCTCCCCGCATGCGCATATCTGGCTGCCAACAATCCAGTCACTTGCTAACCAATTCATCAATTGTCCCAATTAAGCAATCCGGGGCCAATTGGACCAATTATTTTCTTCCCACATGCGCATAGCGAATGCATCCATCGTTCCGAGGGTGCAACATGAATTGAGGGTCAGGACGACCGCGAGTGGCGTTGGCTCGCCGTTGCCTCGGAGGAGTTTACAGACTGCCGCGTATGGATCGTATAAGCGGCTGAGGGTCCAATCTTCGTGCGGTCTGGTCATAACGCGCCCCAACTACTGGCTCTGCCTCCAGACGGGATTGGATCGTATACCGGCCAGTGCAATAGTCCCGTCGGATCGTCGTCCGCGCCGTCTCACGCCATGCTGTCTCGTAGCCAGGCCCGCGCCCGGCACGCACGACACGCAACGCAGGAGAGTCAAGTGCTCGTCCTCCGGAGAAAGCGCGACGGAGGACGAGGGCCCCCTCGTGGTTGTGGTACACCCCGTTCTTATGGCTAACCCGACAAAATGCGGGGTTCTCGTTTCATCGTGACGACTCTCATTTGATTGCTGACGAGCCCGGACAGTTGTTGGCCGGTTCTCATGGCGACTTCGGGCCCGTTAGTAACCCGACAACGCTGGACTGGGGTACCAACGCACTTTGAGACTAGATACTGGACATGCAGTGGAAAAATGAGTCATGAGTTTTGTACGATTGAGCTTACAAAGTATTGTGCAATCGTGCGACCGAAAAAATACCGACTTGGGCCAAAAATGTATTGTTCGGAAGCCAAATAATGATCACCAATTTTGGTACGACACGGTAATTAATTTGAACCAAAAAATGTTTTTTCGAAACAAAAATGATACGCCAAGTGTTAAAAGAGTAGCCATCCCTTGCAAAAAAAGAAAAATCACGATAAATAAATTTCCTTTGAAAAATAATAAAACAAATTCAATATATTAGCCAAGTACAATTTATCCTCAGTAGATAATCAGTGGATGATACGCTATAAAAAAACTTGGCATGCCAGTGACTTGTGTGTCATGACAATTGTTAACCCATCATTCAATTGTTAACCCAACACTCAATTGTTAACCCAACACTCAATTGTTAACCCAACACTCAGTTGTTAACCCAACACTCAATTGTTAACCCAACACTCAGTTGTTAACCCAACACTCAATTGTTAACCCAACACTCAATTGTTAACCCAACACTCAATTGTTAACCCAACACTCAATTGTTAACCCAACACTCAATTGTTAACCCAACACTCAATTGTTAACCCAACACTCAATTGTTAACCCAACACTCAATTGTTAACCCAACACTCAATTGTTAACCCAACACTCAATTGTCAACCCAACACTCAATTGTTAACCCAACACTCAATTGTTAACCCAACACTCAATTGTTAACCCAACACTCAATTGTTAACCCAACACTCAATTGTCAACCGAACACTCAATTGTCAACCCAATACTCAATTGTCAACCCAACACTCAATTGTCAACCCAACACTCAATTGTTAACCCAACACTCAATTGTTAACCCAACACTCAATTGTCAACCCAACACTCAATTGTCAACCCAACACTCAATTATCAACCCAACACTCAATTGTCAACCCAACACTCAATTGTCAACCCAACACTCAATCGTCAACCCAACACTCAATTGTTAACCCAACACTCAATTGTCAACCCAACACTCAAACGTTTCTTGCTTCCCCTACATGCTTACACCAGGAATCCAGGCCAGCCACGCACTAACCCTGCCCCCCCCCCCCCCATTGCCCCGTACAAAAACCACGCAACACACCTGCTCCTTGAGCCAGAGCTGCCATATTCCGCTCACCCCGGCTCAAATGCTCGCGCGTCCTCCGCGAAGAAAAAAAACGCGATGCCGGGGAAAACGTCGCCGCGCACCCGCGCGATTCCCATGGCCCGCACGAGCCCGGCTCGCGTCTACGTAACCACCACGGGTGGGGGGAGGGGGGGGGGGAGGATGGGGGGCTGCCTCCAGCGCACACGGAACCTGGGGGAGGCCTTTTGATAATGCAGCCAACTTTTAACTGCAACCTTTACGGTCGCGCGGGCTCTCCGGGTCATTTCGCGAAGAACCAATTCTTCCGGCCGGCTACCAGAATGGCGGAAGGAAGCGGCGCTCGAGATAGAACGGCGGGGGGGGGGGGGGGGCGGAGGGGGGCAGGGGGTAGGGGGGTGAAGCAGCCGCGCCGAGAGGACCCTTTACGACCAGTCCGCTCGTTTTGCTCCCGAAGCCTCGAAGAGGCGAACACGACGGGGGGGGGGGGGGGGGGGGAGAGGAGGCGAGGGACGAGCGTGATCCTTAAATTATTAACCCTAACGTAGTAACCGCTGTGTTTTTATAACTGTTTTACGGGACCGCCGCTCGCGCGCGGTCCCCGCGTTTCCGTCTCTGTGTGTGTGTGTGTGTTCCGAGGTACCGAGCTGCTGCGGCGACGGACGCTACCGACTGTGGATTATTCAGTTGGACGGTTTTTAAAGTTAAATCCCACGAGAGCGGCGAGCGATGAAGGGGGGGGGGGGGAGGGGGGACGAGGTGCGAACGGACCCAAGGAAAACGCGAGACTCTCTGCGGCCGCTTCTGACGCTTCTTTCTCTCCTCTTCGACCTGTCGCACCACCCCCGATAACCCTCTGTACTCGCTTAACCCCCCCCCCTTCCTTCCCTTCTGCCCGAGTTTTACCCCCACCCCCTCCACACCGGCTCTGCCAATCCTCGGGGTGTGAAAAATTAAAAAGGAGGCCACAGCCAACGGATTTACGTCTTTAGTTATTTATCAATTACCGACAGGATTCGAGATCGAGGGGAAAGCCGCCTGTGGGGTCGCGATTTTATTCTTCGTCTTGTGACGGGGGTGTAATTGTCGCGGCGGGATTTGGGACGATTGTCGGTGGTCCACATTTGGTTTTGTCGGCGGTGAGAAGTGGGAGATTTTTTTTTTAATCGGAAAATTTGGAGTGAAATTTTGGGCCACGATGTTGAATATGTTGTGTCGATGAGGTTTCGATTGTGTGAAAAAGTCCAGTTCTGGGAAAATAAAAATGTGAGTTGAGTTCTGTGTATTTATGTTATTATATAATTTTTTTATTTATGTATAAAATATTATTAATCTGGGAAAGAAAAATGTAGGTTTAGTTCTAGGTTTATGAAATTCTACCGCGATGTATTTTCGGGTAGAATTATTTAATTAATCTTACTTCAATTCATTCTTTTCGTTTTTTGTTGAATGAGGCTGAACGAGCCGGAAGGGAATTTCTATTTTTTTTTTCTGTCCCACAATATTTAATGTCGTCGATGACGTTTTGATCGTGCGAAAAAATCCAGATCTGGGAAAGTAAAAATGTGAGCTGAGTTCTGTTTATGAAATTCCGCAGCGATATATTTTTTGGCTTAAAATAATGTTATTAATCTTACTTTAATAAATTTTTTTATTTTTTTATATCAAATGGGGATTTATCAAGACGGAAAAACTAAAAATGTAGGATGAGATTTATTTATGAAATTTCACAGCGATATATTTTTTGGATTAGAACAATTTTATATCTTACTTTCGTTAATTTTTTCTTTTTTACCAAATGAGGATTTATCGAGTCTGGAAAACTAAAAATGTAGGATGAGATTTATTTCGAAAATTTCACAACGATATATTATTTGGATTAAAATAATATATCGTTTTAAAAAATTAATTAAGACAAAAATAAAAAATAAAAAAATAAAAAAGATTTATAAAGTAAATATTATTAATCTTACTCTAATAAATGTTTGTTATTTTTTTTAATCAAACGGGGTTGAAGGAACCGGACGGAGAAATTCAGTTATTTTTTTCGCCCCTGGTAATTGTCGCACGAGCGGCGAACGATCGTACGGAATTCCAGTGGGAAAAGCGAGTGTATATCGACGACGCTGTTGTGGGGTGATAGAAAATAGTTTGGCAGTTGGGACGGCGACCGCGTGTGCGAGCCCAAGTTCTCGTTACAGAGGCGAAACGCGGGTCGCGCGGCGCGACGACGACGCACGGTTACGTACGCGGGACCCGTTAAATAATTGATGAAAGGAGTAGGGTGAGCCCGGGATCGCGATCGGGGAATGGACAGCTGCTGGTTGATTTCGGCGAGTTACCGAGCGAAAAGACTCGTATCACTGCATCGAGTGCACCGGCTTCGCCGCGTCCGACCGATGCGTTGGGACAACAGAATTCGCGATATTTTGTTTTCTCTCTTCCTCTCCGCTCGACGATCGCGTTCCGACTATCGATTCGCCTGCTATTTACGTCCTAAATGCCACGCATGTTAATTCATCCGCGTTACAAATTCCGCATGGTAACGCTTGACACGGAAAAAGAAAATACGGCGAATGAAAAAATCGCAGATTTTTGGAAAATTTGGCACTGTTTGTGTTTATGTTCGAAGATATATTTTTATTGACGTCTTTGAGGCTACACATTATTTTTAATTCGTTATCTTAATTTATTTCTTCTACTTATTATTTTATTACATTAATTTTATTCCTTTTATTTATTATTTTATTACATTATTTTTATTTCGGTATTTTAATTTATTTCTTTTATTACATTATTTTTATTTCGGTATTTTAATTTATTTCTTTTATTACATTATTTTTATTTCGTTATTTTAATTTATTTCTTTTATTACATTATTTTTATTTCGTTATTTTTATTTATTGCTTTTATTTATTATTTTATTTCGTTATTTTTATTTATTATTTTATTACATTATTTTTATTTAAGGTGACTTGAAAATCGTATGAACGATTTTTATTTTTAAGGTTCGTCGATTACTGGATTAATTATATTTTTCGGTGATTTTGTATTTTTAATTAAAAAGTACTAAATCACAGTTTTTTTTTGTATTTTGTATTTCATATAGGATGGAGGAGTGACGAAGAAATTGTTTCCCCGGAACGACAGACCAATCGGAGTTACTTTTATTACAAAGGCTGCAATAAAAGAAACACCCGAGTGTTATTGCCAAACCCAATTTCCCGGTTTCGCGGTGCTGTTTTTTTTTTCGTTTTCTCAATTGCAATCTTTCTCCGACTGTGCAGCAAAGCAGGCTCAATGATACATTCGCAGGGCGCATGATCTTAATATTGAATGTAACTGGTGTATTACAACACTGAGGTACCCACTTTTCTCACCGATATCGTCAATTATTCACACTCTCATCTCCTATAGCTGAAATTCCGGCTCAATTCGAGAGCCCGGCCCGCCGATGATTCCGGCGAAGCTTCGTGCACTCGTCCCCCGAGACGAGACGTGTGATTAATCGATATTTACGACCTGTTGCTTCTTTATTAGATTTTTTAAAGTCACTTAACTATTATAATAATGGCGTTAAGGATGATAATAGTAGCTGTCAAGTTTTTAAGCGGTCGCAGCTTCTCAGCGAGCCGTCAATTATTTGTTGTTTTCGTCGGACAATAAAAATTAATTAAATATTTACAGGTCCTAAATAAATAAAAAAAAACAAGTTACATTTTTGCAGGCTTGAAAAATTGTTTTCTAAAAAGCATTTCATGCTGAAAAAGTTTCAGGATTGCAGTATGTATTCCATACGAATAAAAAAGAAAGTAAAACGTAAGAGTAAAACATAAATAAAAAATAAATGATGAATTCTTTTTATCTAACATATTGTCAATGTGAAAAAATCGGTATTACTGGCATCGAGGACGATAAATTCTCGTTTTGGATACAAGCCTTAAATTAAAAAAAAAACACATAAATTAAACTTTCGTAGGCTTCAAGAATTGATTGAATTTCTAAAAAATCTTTTGTATTATTTGATTTTTTTTTAAATTTTCGTTTTGGATACAAGCCTTAAATTTAAAAAAAACATAAATTAAACTTTCGTAGGTTTCAAAAATTGATTGATTTTCCAAAAAATCTTTTCTATTAACTGATTTTTCTAAAGAACAAAAAAACTAAAAAGTAAGAGTAAAAAAAAAACAAATAAAAAATAAAGAAAGAAGAGTTTTTTGTCTAACATACCGTAAACGTTGAAAATATCGGTGTCACCTGCATCGAGGACGATAATTGCTCGGATGCGAGACTTGAATAACGCATAGCAGCCTTGCAGCTTCGCACGTAAACACGTAGTTTACACATAACCGTAAATAAACGTGGTTTTCAGGTCGAAGACGTAAACCGCGATAAAATCAGCAGCTATTGAATGTCAAAGATACAAATAAGTAACGTTTCCAGCTGTTCCAGCGCGTTTCTCGTGTTTCCGTTCCTAGAACGTAAGCGGCGATAAAATCAAGCGACATTTTTTTCAAGTTTGCCTCACCGTCGTGGATGCAACAATTCTGCATTCTTCGTCCAGTTGTGCAGTGCCAAAGTGCTCATTGTCCAAGACGGAAGCTCGTCAAATTTCCGTGAACTCTACAAACGTGACGTCGTTCGGTGAACGAAGATGGTTTTCTTCAATATAAAACGTGACACGTTTTTCATTTACAAAATCATTCTGAGAGTCAGCGGTGTTTGGCCACTGGACAGAGACAAAACTGGCTCAATGATTATTTTCTCGTCCTTTCTGACGTTTGAGGTATCGGGCAATAAATGCTTATACGCGTTGAGAAAAGTTACCGGGATCTGTCAAACATTTAATGGTCCCTTAAAAAAAAATTCCATGACTCACTTCTTCATTTATTTACATTTTTATAATTTGCAATTAATGTTTTCATTGAATAATTGCAATTAATGTTTGCATTGAATATTTGCAATTAATGTTTGCATTGAATATTTGCAATTAATGTTTACGATGAATATTTGCAATTAATATTGGTAATGAATTTTTACAATTAATCTTTGCAATGAATATTTGCAATTACTGTTGGGAATGAATTTTTGCAATTAATGTTTGCAATGAATATTTGCAATTAATGTTTGCAATGAATATTTGCAATTAATATTTACAATCAATGTTTGCAATTAATGTTTGCAATGAATATTTGCAATTAATGCTTGAAATGAATGTTAGCAATCAATATTTGCAATTAATGCTTGCAATTAATGTTTGCAATTAAATCCAATGCTGCAATTATTCAATTGTATTATTTAAAAAAACAGATACTGAATATCCTGTTGCGTTTGGTCGATCCTTATGGAAATTGTCCGGCGTACAAAGTCGGCGACCCGGAATTCTTAATCACCTCCTGGTTCGGCACGGCAATTGTGATGCGATTGATCCTCCGAGCGAACGCGAGGAGGATGTCGGCTCTCATCGAGACGACGACCGACGATTGGTCGTCAATCACAGATCCGAGGGACCGTGAAATTATGCAGCGTCACGATAAATTCGGCTTCCTCGTCTTCGTCACGACGATCGTGTTCATTTTCCTTCCCGTCGTTCAGGTCGTTCGTTGGCTCGTTTTTCCGAGTCGTTTTCCCTCCCCGGATCGACGATTGAATTGCGCCTTCGTCGACAGCACCAAGATCGACACCGCGATCGCCGCCGTCGCTATGATGATCAACGTCGTCAATCAACTCACGATCATCATGACCGCGTCGCTTTTCTGGAGCTTCGCCATGCATCTCTCGTCGCAGTACAAAATTCTGAAAAATAAATTTCGGAAATTTCTGCTGATCGAGGAGAGAAAGGAAAGACGTCGAGTCTTTCGGCGTCTCGTCGACAGGCACAACGATCTTCTTCACCTGAGCGGAAATCTCGAGGACTCGTTGGGCTTATGGGCTGGTTTACACAGCACCACGATGCAGATATTGATTTGCTTATGCGGTATAATGAAAAAAGAAATATTTTTTCTCTTTGGGCACTTTTTTTGTAAGTAATTTTGCTTTTTTTGTAAGTAGATTTGCTTATGCGGTATAATAAAAAAAATTTATATTTTCTCTTTGGGCACTTTTTTGTACGTAATTATAAATTATACAGTGAACGTTGCAATATATTGAAGTTCATAGTTTTATCATGATAAAGTAAGTTTTCTTAATGTATATTAATATATAAATTATAACAGTGTAATTCTGGGGAATATGGACCATCAAATTGCTAAATTTTATAGCGAGTTTATAATGAGGCTTGACACCTATAAAACTCTCTTTGAGCACATTTTTGTAAGTAATTATAAATTATACAGTGATAACATCAAGATAAATTGGAGCACATGGTTTCACTGTTATGAAATAATTTCTTTTAATGTATATTAATATAAATTATAATAGTGTATTTTAATAGTGAATTAATTACAACAGTGTATTTTTAATATAAATTATAATAGTGCAAAATGGGAAACTTGTGTAATGTCGTTAAATTTTATAGTGAGTTTGTAATAAGATTTCATAGCTAAAAAATTATCCCACAGACATCAGCACAAATCAGCGACGCAGCTATAAATTTTATTCGTTGGTCCATATTGCGTTGGTCCAACGCCTGGTCCATGTTACCCAGAATTAGACTGCATTAAATTACAGAAACAAATATAAAAAAAATTTGATTGTTCCAGCTTCTCAACTCGGTTACGCCATTCAAGCAATGGAATTCGTGAGAATAAGTAACGTGCTGACGAACCTCGCGTTCCTCTTGTTGACGCCATGTTTGTATTACTACGCCGGCGAACGACTGACGACGAGCTGCGAAGAAATTGCCGAGGTATTCGCGCAATGCAACTGGTACGACCTGCCCGAGGGCTCGATGACTGATTTCAGCATAGTAATTGCGCGAAGTCGAATGCCCAGAGCTCTGACGCTCTGGAAATGTCATCTTTTGAATCTGTCGAACCTCAAGTACACGCTTAAGGCAATCTACTCGTACGTCTCGATGATTGTCGCGATCACGACGGAATAGGAATTATTTTATTTTTAATTGCAATTCCAGTTGTCGAATACAACATACCCCACCCCTCGAGTTAGTATGGGCAGAATTAAAAAAAAAACAATTGTTTTTCTTACATGAGGAAGCATAATAATAATAATAATAATAATATAGTAATAATAGAATAATAACAATATTCTAAGGGAAAATAATATTAATTAATATTATTAATTAATAATATTAATTAATATTATTTACCCTTAGAATATTGTTATTATTAATTAATAATATTAATTAATATTATTTTCCCTTAGAATATTGTTATTATTCTATTATTACTATATTATTATTATTATTATTGTTGCTTCTTACTATATTATTAATTAATAATATTAATATTTCTAAGGGAAAATAAGGTCGTGATCGTGACAAAATCAAAAAACATTGAAATATCATTCCAGTTGGCGAATTAAATATACCCCCCTCCCCTATCTTAAATGGGCACGAAGCTGCAAAGCGTAGCGATAGATTTGCTCGATCAATACATCTGCGTGAAATCACTGAGTCGGACGATAAAACAATTGTTTTTCTTACACGGGAATGCAATAGACGTATTTCTAAGAGAAAATACGCTGGCGATCGCGGCGGAATAGAAATAATTTATTTTGAAACGTAATTCCAGTTGTCGAATATAATATAGCGCCTTAAATGAGTACGAATTGAGCAAGAAAAGAGTGTGGAAGCTGCAAAGCGTAGCGACAGATTTAGCGGTCAAGATATCCGCGAGTAGTCAGCGAATCGAACGATAAAACGATAGAACGATTGTGTTTTTTTTTTAACGGAAAGCAATAATAATATTTCCAAGAGAAAATAGTAATATTTCTAAGAGAAAATAATAATATTTCTAAGAGAAAATAATAATATTTCTAAGAGAAAATAATAATATTTCTAAGGGAAAATAATAATATTTCTAAGAGAAAATAATAATATTTCTAAGAGAAAATAATAATATTTCTAAGGGAAAATAATAATATTTCTAAGAGAAAAAAATAATATTTCTAAGAGAAAATAATAATATTTCTAAGAGAAAAAAATAATATCTCTAAGAGAAAATGCGAATATGGTCACGATCACGACGGATTAGAAATAATAATTTTTTTAAATGTAATTCCAGTTGTCGATTATAACGTAGTCCCTTCTCCCTTAAATGCGCGCTAATTGAAGAGAAAAAAAGAAGCGTGGAAGCTGCAAAGCGTAGCGATAGATTCAACCGTCAAGATATCCGCAATGTATCAATGAATCGAAAGATAAAACCGTGTTTTTGTATTTTTGTGAAATTGCCTTTTTGAAAAGTCGAAAGCAATAATAATATTTCCAACGACGGATTAGAAATAATTCCTTGAATGATCGCGAGTTGAAGAGAAAAAAAAACTGTTTTTGTGTTTTTGCGAAATTGCTTTTTTAAAAGTCGAAAGCAATAATAATATTTCCAACGACGGATTGGAAATAATTCCTTGAATGATCGCGAGTTGAAGAGAAAAAAAAACTGTTTTTGTGTTTTTGCGAAATTGCTTTTTTAAAAGTCGAAAGCAATAATAATGTTTCCAACGACGGATTAGAAATAATTCCTTGAATGATCGCGAGTTGAAGAGAAAAAAAAACTGTTTTTGTATTTTTGTGAAATTGCCTTTTTGAAAAGTCGAAAGCAATAATAATATTTCCAACGACGGATTAGAAATAATTCCTTGAATGAGCGCGAGTTGAAGAGAAAAAAAACTGTTTTTGTGTTTTTGCGAAATTGCTTTTTTAAAAGTCGAAAGCAATAATAATATTTCCAACGACGGATTGGAAATAATTCCTTGAATGAGCGCGAGTTGAAGAGAAAAAAAACTGTTTTCGTGTTTTTGCGAAATTGCTTTTTTAAAAGTCGAAAGCAATAATAATATTTCCAACGACGGATTGGAAATAATTCCTTGAATGAGCGCGAGTTGAAGAGAAAAAAAAAGGAATCGCGGAAGCTGCAAAGCGTAGCGATAGATTCAACCGTCAAGATATCCGCGAGGAATCACTGAATCGAACGATAAAACAATTGTTTTTCTTACACGGGAATGCAATAGTCATATTTCTAAGAGATATACGGCGGCGAAGGGCAGTGTGTTGATAAAAAATTTAAGGGAGAAGAAGAGCGCGCGCCTCGATACTCCGTTATATCTTGCAGTAGTAACGGCTGTGTTGTATACGGCCTGTTCGAGGAGGAACGAGCGGCCCGAGCGGCAACAAAACAGGGGGTCGAGATTTACTTCATGATTATTGGCACTATGTATACAGCTCTCGCGACCGAAACCGTCGGGGATATCGCGAGACGTATGAATTCGTGGAACAACATACGAAAACGTGTAATGTCACTGCTACGTTGAATTATTCATTCGAGTTACTTCGTCGGCCGCACGAGCGACGTTAACATTTACGACTGCGGACAATGTAATAATTGTCATTATAAAAATGCATATATTCGTTGATGTTTGAATATTCGGAAATATTTTTATTTTTTATTTTTTATTTTTATTTATTTTTTTATTTATTTCCGAATATGCCGTATTCGTAGATATGAAATTATTCATACTGTATAAGTGTTTAAGGGTAATTTCTGTTCTGTGGGTAACACTTTTTTTTTTAGTGTGATTTTTATAAGGATCACGTCATACGTGATTCTTACTCTTTTTCATTTTCAATCTTGACCCTTTTTCATTTTCATTCTTGAATACTTTTCATTTTCATTCTTGAATATTTTTCATTTTCATTCTTGAGTATTTTTCATTTTCATCCTTGACTGTTTTTCATTTTCATTCTTGACTATTTTTCATTTTCATTCGTGACTCTTTTTCATTTTCATTCGTGACATTTATCATTTTCATTCTTGACTCTTTTTCATTTTCACTCTTGATTCTTTTTCATTTTTATTCTTGACTAATTTTCATTTTCATTCTTGATTCTTTTTCATTTTATCCTTGACTAATTTTCATTATCGTTCTTGATTCTTTTTAATTTTATTCTTGACTCATTTTAATTCTCATCCTTGATTCTTTTTCATTTTTATTCTTGAAAAATTTTCGTTTTCATTCTTGGCTAATTTTCATTTTCATTCTTGACTCTTAGTCAATTTAATTTTTGTAGCCATAAGGAAAAAATGATAAAACCCGACATTTTTATTGATCTCACACACAACGTTGTTGTTCCATTAATTTCGAGAATCCTACTGGAGATATTCGGCAATTTCGAATATAGTTGTCAACGACCGTCGGGTCACATTCGTCGCGCTAAGTCAGCCGCGGTAGGCAACGAACTGTATGTACAAGTATACAAGAGCGACGATCGTTGCCGGCGATGTTTTGTCAACACGAATATTTCGCAGTCCCTCGTCGCCCGAACTTGTCTCGGGTCGGCTGTGGAAATCCAATTCTACGGATTGGGATTGATGGCTGGCGGTCTCGGAAACCCCACCACAAAACTCTCCCACCGGGTGCTACGAGTTTGCACATCAGCACGCAAATTCTCGAAAAGTGCGAATCGGGTCTATCCACAGGTGTCTGCGAGGAGTCAGTGGACCGTCGTACATGCGGCAATTAAGTTACTCGGTCGTAGCGCGTCGGGGATTGATAATAAAAAAATAAAAAAAAATGATCGGAAAGACGGTGACGCTCAGCAATGGAATAAAAATGCCGGCCTTTGGGTTTGGTACTTACGAGAATAAGGTGCAAAAATAGTGGACAGTGAGCTGCGCAAAAAAAAAAATAAAATCAGTGTTAATTTTTTTTTTCTTTATTCGAGCGGTGAATTTTTTTTCATAGGACAACAAAGAAGGAATACGAGACGCAGTGAAAATAGCCATCGACGTGGGTTATCGGCTGTTCGACACTTCGCCGATTTACCTGACCGAGGGATTCGTCGGTGAAGCAATAAGGGACAAAATAGCCGAGGGTGTCGTGAAACGCGAGGATCTCTTCGTCGTGAGCAAGGTACGAGGCTGTTGTGTCGTTACTTCCGTCTTTTATACATTTACATAAAAGTACGTTTTTTTCTTGTTGCTTTCTCTCGCGTTTTAGTTGTGGAACACGAAACACAAGTTCGAGAATGTCGTGCCAGCCTGCAGACAGTCGGTCGAGGATTTGGGACTTGATTACGTCGATCTTTATCTCATACATTGGCCCTTCGATTATTCGGTACGTGAACGATTGAATGGATTTTTCGTGGCAATTTTAATGGCAACGATTTTTTAAATTATACTAAATAAAAAATTAAAAAATATTTTTATCGATTTATTTTATATTCACATTTATATTATAATAACTACTGGTAGTAAGGAATAATCATTTTTACAATTATACCAAATTAACGATTTCTACAATCATACCAATTAAAAAATAAAAATATATTTTTATCGCTTCATTTTATATTGATATTTATATCATAATAATTACTGATATCATATAATAACAATTACTGGTATTTATATAATTATACAATTTTTTGTATTATATGTTTATCAATAATTATTGATATTGTATTGCAATAATTACTAGTATTATATCGTAATAATTACTGATATCATATAATAATTTTTGTAAATAATTGTTTGCCTTTTTGTCAGGAAGAGTCGAATAAATTTTGGGACGAATACAACGCGGAAATCCGAGAGTTGGGTGAGGTGGACTACACGGAAACCTGGCGAGGAATGGAGGAGTGCGTGAAACTCGGTCTAGCGAAAAGCATCGGGCTGAGCAATTTCAACGTCAATCAGATATTTCGAGTCCAAGAGCACGCGACGATCAAGCCGGTGGTGTGTCAGGACGAGTGTCACGTGATGCTCAGCCAAAGGAGACTGCGGATTTATTGCAGGGTCAACGAGATAGCGGTGATGGGTTACAGCCCACTCGGTAATCCCGGTTATCTCAACTCGCTAACGACCAGCAAGAAAAAAAGCGTTTATGACAATTCGGTGGTCGAGGAGATTGCGAAAAAGTATGGAAAAACGAAGGCTCAAGTGGCGCTCAGATTTTTGGTAAGAAATACTTTGTGCTCTGCAATTATTTATCTATGTTTCTGTTAATCACAACATTTAAACGAAATATTGGGAATATATAAAATGTATTTGGCTATATCTTAATTTTATTTGCTATATCTGTGACAATTATTTAAATGTAAGTTAAATTTGATTGGCTATACATTTTATATAACTGTTATTTAAATGTAACTTAAATTTGATTGGCTATACATTTTATATAACTATTATTTAAATGTAACTTAAATTTGATTGGCTATACATTTTATATAACTATTATTTAAATGTAACTTAAATTTGATTAGCTATACATTTTATTGGCTATACATTTTATGTGACTATTATTTAAATGTAACTTAAATTTTATTGGCTAATATCTGTGACTATTTTTTTATTTTCTCAATGTATAAAATCATAATGGGTAAATTATATTTTTAATGATATTACAGGTGGACAATGATATAATTCCGATTCCAAAGGCAACTTCGATCGAGCACATTCGTGAAAACATCGATATCGACGATTTTGAACTGACTCCGGAGGAAAATAAGTCCCTGCATGATTTGGATTGCGAGTACCGAATTCGTCCTTGCTACGCGTATGTATTATTTATCAATTTTATAACAAAATATATAATAACAAATATTATAACAAAAACTTTCTGTTGTTTTACAGCTTCGAGAGCCACCCGCGTTACCCGTTTCACGGCGGCTACTGGAATTAATTTTAGTGATAATAACCAAAACACCTGCCTCACTAAGCGTGAGCTTGAGATTTTTGCAATTATTTAAATTTTACAAGATTCACTCCAGAATTTTACAAATGTAGAGTCAAATCAATACCGAAACGTCATGATAAACGCTGCGACGGTGGTTATGAATAAATAATTGGCAAAAATGTCTTCGTATTCTCATCTCGAAACCCGAACTTCACGAGTGGCTTGTCGATCAAACATTTCCGTTTTTGCGCTCGATTTTCTACCTCAATATTTTCAGCGATACAGAGAGAAACTTTGACAATTTCCTGGCTTCAACATTTGTTTCAAAATTATCATCTGGTTTACAATTTATTGTAAATCATGTAGTCGAAATCGAGTTCTGAAATATTTTTTACAGAAATGATAAAACCAAGTATTATGTGATTAAAGTCAATTTTACTCATCCAGAGTACAAAGTATTTAAGAACCGTTTTTAATCTCTAAACCCAGTGTGTTCTCGTGATCGTGGAGAAAAAAATGGAGGAAAAAAAACGCGAAAGTGAACGTAAGAATCTGGCAAAGATGTGTCTCGTTTCTGGAAAAGAGGAGTCCCGTGCATAGCCTACAGACGTTGGTAGCTTCGCGAGTAGACTTCGGGGAAGGTCTCCAGGTGCATCTTTGATTCTCCAGTCATGCTCGCCCCGTCCTCTTCCCTCTCGTTCACCCGCGAAGCTGTCCTTTAGCTTTTGCTCCCAGTCCCAGCAGACTCGCCGGTGTATTAAGAATGAAATTTTAGAATGCTGTATGTACACCAGCGGCGGTATAAGACGAGAAGGAGGAAGAAGAAGAAGAAGAAACTCGAGCACAGAAACCCTTGGTGCAAGATCTTCCACAGGACTCGGAGGATGTACAAGGAGCGTTGTACACACAAAGAGAAAGAGGGGGAGGGCGATAAAGAGAGAAAGAGGAAAGGAGAGAAAGCGAGAAAGAGAGAAGGACAGAAATAGAGAAAGAGGGAAGGAAAGAAAGAGAGAAAGCGAGAAGGAGAAAACGAGAGAAAGAGGGAAAGTGGGAAGGAAAGAAAGAGAGAAAGCGAGTTAGAAAGAAAGAGAGAAAGGGAGAAATAGAGAAAGAGGGAAGGAAAGAAAGAGAGAAAGCGAGAAGGAGAGAAAGAGAGAAAAAGGAAAAGTGGGAAGGAAAGAAAGAGAGAAAGAGAGAAAGAGGGAAAGTGGGAAGGAAAGAAAGAGAGAAAGCGAGTTAGAGAGTAAGATAGAAAGGGAGACAGGGAGAAATAGAGAAAGAGGGAATGAAAGAAAGAAAGCGAGAAAGGGAGACATAGAGAAAGAGGGAAGGAAAGAAAGAAAGCGAAAAAGAGAGAAAGAGAAAAAGCGAGAAGGAGAGAAAGAGACAAAGAGGGAAAGTGGGAAGGAAAGAAAGAGAGAAAGCGAGTTAGAGAGAAAGATAGAAACGGAGAAAGGGAGAAATAGAGAAAGAGGGAAGGAAAGAAAGAAAGCAAGAAAGAGAGAAAGAGAAAAAGCGAGAAAGAGAGAAAGAGAAAAAGCGAGAAAGAGAGAAAGCGAGAACGACAAAGAGCGATATATAAAGTGAGAGAAAGCGAGAAAGCGAGGCGGTGAAAAAAGAAGAGAAAGGGGGAAAGAGGTTGTATAGGTGGCGCTGGTGGTGGCGCTGGTTCTGGCGCGCTTTGACACAGCCCCACGGGTACATTACTAGGATTGCCGCCACCAATTGAACTCCCTCGGCTGCGACCTCTCGCCGAGAGGTGGTCCAACCTCCACATCGACGTTTCGGCGCACCCGCACACGCGTGCCGCGAATACACAGCCGCGCGCTCTCTCTCTCTCTCTCTCTCTCTCTCTCTCTCTCTCGCTCATCAGCGCTCGGGCCAGCCGCTCGTGTCTCCCTTGTGTCAGCAAACACGTGGGAGCCCGAGGCGACACCACCGTTCAAACACCCAATAGCTTCGGTCTCCGGGCGCAGCGCCCGAGCGCCGTGCGGCGACGCGCAACGGCAACGGTGAGGTAACTTGAAATTCTCTATTGTTAACGTTATTTGAGTTGGAGCCGGCCTGCCGGGCCATTGTCGGCCGGGGAGGATCAACCGACGACCTCCCATCCGAACCACCCCCGAGCCACCTCACCTCTCGTCACCCCACATCCGACCCACACCGCCCACTTTCTTATTATCAGAAATAAATTTCGTTGACAAGCCCACGATCGGCGTGACGCTTGACAATGAGTTACGATATTTGTTTTGGTACCTGGGATAAAAAAAAAAGAAATATGTGGTTATTGACTGTGTTTTTTTATTTCATTGCAGGATCATTTCTTGCAAGGTCCGAAAATAATTGATGGCAACCCCTTAATAAAAATATTGTTATTATAAAAAAATTTCGTTGACAAATCCACGATCGGTGTGACCAACTTGACAATGAGTTACGATATTTGTTTTGTTGTCTGGGACAAAAAAAGAAATATGCGGTTATTGGCTGTGGTTTTTTTATTTCATTGCAGGATCATTTCTTGCAAGGTCCAAAAATAATTGATGGCAACCCCTTAATAAAAATATTGATATTATAAATAAATTTCGTTGACAAATCCACGATCGGTGTGACCAGCTTGACAATGAGTTAAGATATTTATTTTGGTGCCTGGGATAAAAAAAGAAATATGTGGTTATTGGCTGTGGGTTCTTTTATTTCATTGCAGGATCATTCTTTGCAGGATCCGGAAATAATTGACGCTAACCCCTTAATTAAAATACTGTTATTATAAATAAATTTCCTTCTCAAACCCATCGGTGTGATGATTAAAAATGCGTTGCACTCTTTCTTTTGGTATCTGGGATAAACGAATAAATATATAGTTATTGGCTGTGGTTTTTTTTTATTTCATTGCAGGACTATTCCTTTCAGGATCCGGAAATAATTGATGCCAACCCCTTAATTAAAATATTATCATAATAAACAAATTTCGTTCTCAAACCCATCGGTGTGATGATTCAAAATGCGTTGCACTCTTTCTTTTGGTATCTGGATTTTTTTCCGAAAAAAAAAGAAAAAAAAAAAACCACCACAATTCCATTCACCGTCCCATTCCTTCTCACCCGTGTCGCCCCGTTCACAAAAATTAATTCCCAATCCCAAACCTCACACGACAAAAGTCTCTTAAGGTAGTCCTTGCGCCTGGTGTCGAGTTCGCATAAGTTTTCGAAAATTGAGAGACAATTGCAACCATTTCTCGATAATATAAAAATCTGAAAAAAATCATGCAAATTAAAGGCACTGAAAAGATTAATTTTGCATAATAATAATTCGAAAATGTTATTAACAAATTGATGAAAAAAAACATTGTTTAACAAATATTTCGATGACCCAAGTTTTTTTGTGGATGAAAATGATTCCTTCGTTTTTCTGAATACGTATGTATTTTTTCAGATTTTAGAGTTCACTTTGAATTTTCACATATTTTCCCTATAAAAACACACGAATTTCAATGTGAACTCTAAAATCTGAAAAAATTCATACGTAATCAGAAAAATGAACGAATCATTTTCATTAAAAAAAAGTTGGGTCATCGACAAATTTGTTAAACAATATTTTTTTCATCAATTTGTTAATAACATTTTAGAATTATTATTATACAAAATTAATTTTTTCAGTACCTTTAATGTGCATGAATTATTTCCGATTTTTATACCATCGAGAAATGTTCGTAATTCTCTCTCAAATTACTCGAATTTATGCGAAATGAATATCGGTCACAAGAACTACCTTAATCGCCCCCCGCTCGCGGTCAGAACTTGGCGATAAAGTCGCGGGGGGGGGGGGGGGGGCTTCAAAAGATCGTCCGAAAACAGAATAGGATGCGGCAACCTGCGCTGCGCCGTTGAAACACACGCGGAGTGATAAATGCGACTATAGCGTGCACCATGCATATACATGCATAAGTGTATACGTTTGGTCGTGGGGAGGCGCCCCCCACCCCACCCCCCTCCCGAGGAGGATGGTGAGGGAGGTGGTAAGATAGAGAAGCGAGAGCGCTAGAGAGGGAGGGAATTCGTAATACAGAGGGCCGCTCTACGGCCCCGCTGGGAGGAATTCCGGGGTACGTTTTAAATTGCTGCATCCCCAACCTCCTTGTTTATGTATGCCCCCCGTGTTTCTTATTCTTGTGCGCGGGGCGCGCGCGCGCGCGCGCGGCCGACTGGTGCCTCGGAGCGTGTACGGCGTGGAATATACGTGGGGGCTGCGGAGGGCGAGGAGAAAAGACGGAGAGACCGTGGAACGCGGAGCTCTTGGCCCGAGACTCACCCCCAACTTTATGTGCAGAGCGTCGACATAAGTATGGGGATCCGCTTGTGTTGGCCTACGCGATAGAAGCGAGAGCTTCTTCTTTCGCCTCCTCCTCGTCTCCTTTTGCACCCCCCCCCCGCCCCCCGCATGGCCCCCTTTCACCCTCCCCTCTTCACCCTCCTCACCCTCTGCGCCACCGTCGGTTCTCCACCGCTCGGGCTTTCGTCCATGAAAATTCGCGTGCGCTTCCTCTCGCGGCCTCGCAGCCAGCCCAACCGGGCAAAACGAAACTTTACCTCTTCGGGGGCACTGAAACACCTACGTGTGTCTCGGGTGAACCATGAAAGTTTCATCCGCTCGCGCCGGAAGATTTCGAAATTTTTTTTGACAATGCTCTTCTTCCTCGCGGCTCCTTTGGAATTGACGAGCCGGGGAGGGATGTTCAATGTTGGTTCAATGTCGTTTTGGGGGTTTTGAAATGTCTGTTTTGGCTGATGGTGAGTCGTGGGTTGAGGGAAAATGGGGGATGATGAGGAAGCCGCGGGGTAAAAGGCTGCAGTCTTGTCTGGGAAAATCGAAATTTTTTGATACAAAAATCTTCGGGGCATTGAAAGAAATACTTATCAGAGTGAGTCTCGGGTGAACCATGAAAGTTTCATCCGCTCGCGCCGGGAGATTTCGAAATTTTTTTGACAATGCTCTTCTTTCTCGCGGCTCCTTTGGAATTGACGAGCCGGGGAGTTTGGGAACGATGAGGACGGGGAGGGATGTTCAATGTTGGCTCGTTTTGGGGGTTTTGAAATGTCTGTTTTGGCTGATGGTGAGTCGTGGGTTGAGGGAAAATGGGGGATGATGAGGAAGCCGCGGGGTAAAAGGCTGCAGTCTTGTCTGGGAAAATCGAAATTTTTTGATACAAAGATCTTCGGGGCATTGAAACAAATACTTATCAGAGTGAGTCTCGGGTGAACCATGAAAGTTTCATCCGCTCGCGCCGGAAGATTTCGAAATTTTTTTGACAATGCTCTTCTTTCTCGCGGCTCCTTTGGAATTGACGAGCCGGGGAGTTTGGGAACGATGAGGACGGGGAGGGATGTTCAATGTTGGTTCAATGTCGTTTTGGGGGTTTTGAAATGTCTGTTTTGGCTGATGGTGAGTCGTGGGTTAAGCTGCGGGAAAATGGGGGATGATGCGGGGGAAAAAGGATGCAGTCTTGGATGGGAAAATTTGGGGTGTGGGATTAAGCTGAATTTCAGCGGCCGAGAACTGAAATTTGAAATAATAGCTAATAGAAACTACATTTTTTACTGTTTAACTATTTTTAATGATCCCAATTATCGTCAGATTTAACGCACTATTTAAAAAAATTAACATGGTGTCAAAATGGTATTTCATAAAAAATGGTACTTCACAAAAAATGGTATTTCATAAAAAATGGTACTTCACAAAAAATGGTATTTCATAAAAAATGGTACTTCACAAAAAATGGTATTTCATAAAAAAATGTGTTTCATAAAAAAATGGTGTTTCATAAAAAATGGTATTTCATAAAAAATGGTATTTCATAAAAAATTGTATTTCATAAAAAATGGTATTTCATAAAAAAATGGTATTTCATAAAAAATGGTATTTCACAAAAAATTGTATTTCATAAAAAATGGTATTTCATAAAAAATGGAAAATTCAAATCATTTTAGTACACGTTGCATTTTATTCTTTACCGTTTTTATTTACTACATCATGCATTTTATTTTTTATCATTCGTATCGCAGAAGAGAAAAAGCTTTTCGATAATTTTTCGAAAATTCGTATCATGCCATTTTGCCCCATTCTCCCGTACCCTAAATTCATCGTTGGCAGGGTGAATTCGCGGGTGTATGTTGTGTCTGCGAAACAGGCTGCGAGGAGGAGGAAGCGGAGGAGGCGGAGGAGGCGGAGGGGAGGACGAGATAGGTGGACGAGGACGTGACCACGATTGTGTGCGGGAAACGGCAGTCGGCGCGTTCGCTTGTTCGTACGGAGAGGGGCGCGGTGGGCGCGCACGTAGACGCGGAGAGGACGTGGACGAGGGCGCGAAAAAGAACCTTATGTATATTCCTCGTGTCTGCTTCTTCCTCCTTTCGAGGCTCCATGTTGCAGGGGGGAAAACGGCTGCCCTAAGTTTCCTGCTTCACCATCGTTTCTTTTTTTTTTTTCCCCACTCTTCCGCTTTTCTTTTATTTCTTCCGCCGCTTCTTCTTCTCGATCCGCAGGGAAAACCCATCCCAGCAGCCCTGCAGAAGCAACAGCAGCAAAAGCAGCAGCCAGACTCACGACTCGGGGCTTCAATTGCTTCGGCTCGAGAGCTTATCCACTCGGTCGGTGTTTCAACCTTCCCGAGAATTAGGCCGGCCTCCGCGCACGAAAACCACCCCCCCCCCCCCCCTCCCATTTCTTCCGTCGTCTTCTCGCTCCTCTTTCCCCTTGCGCAACGGTCTCGATTCGAGGCTGAAATTGAAACAGTAATTCTCGCCGGTGGTCCACACGTGTGCCGCGTCCTCCAGGTTTTGCGGAACGTCGGGAGGAAAGATACAAAGTGGGAAATATTAAAAATTAAGATTTCGAAGCTTGGTTTAAATTTGGGATTTTTTTTTCCTCGAGGTTTTGCGGAACGTTGGGAAGAAAAATACAAAGAGGGAAATATTGAAAATTGAGATTTCGAAGCTTGGGTTAAATTTGGGATTTTTTTGCGACGCACTCGTTCCTCCCACTTGATATTTAAGTATCGAGTTTTCATCTAATCCCCTTTGCCAATGTTTATATATTAAAATATTCGTGAGTATTGCAAATTCTTAAATTTGTAAATATTCAAAATAAAGATTTGAAATCGTTGTTTAAATTTGGGATTTTTTTACGACGTCCTCGATGCCACAAATATAGAGATATAAGTTGAGAAATATGAGGACTGATTTAACATGAATAAGAATAAATGAATGCCGTTACTCGATATTTTACTATCAAGTTTTCATCTAATACCCTTTATCAATATTTATATACATAAAAATATTCGTGCTTATTACGAATACAAAAAATTAAATATCAAAATAGAAGATTTAAAATCATCATTTAAATTTGGGACTTTTTTACGACCTACTCGATGCCACGAATATAGAGATATAAATTGAGAAATATGAGCACTGATTTAACGAGACTAAAGCTGATTTCATTTAATCTCGTTTTCCAATATTTATACTTTAAAATATTCGTGAGTATTACAAATACAAAAAATGAAATATCAAAATAGAAGATTTAAAATCATCGTTTAAATTTGGGACTTTTTTACGACCTACTCGATGCGACGAATATGTCGATATAAATTGAGAAATATGAGCACTGATTTAACGAGTCTGAATTTCTAGGCCTCTCACACGGATAAGAATAAACGAATCTTGTTGCTCGACATTCAACTATTAAATTTTCATCAACTCCCCTTTGCCAATATTTATCAATTAAAATATTCGTGAATATCGCAAATTTCTCTTATCCCCCAAATTACCGTCTAACATCAGGGGTTACGGTCAGCAGTTTTGCCGGAGCAGACATCCTCAAGTATAGTTTATTCCAGTCCACGAAACGTCGATATGCGAACTGATGAGGCGAGGAATATTGATGACGATCGTTGCCCAGCAATTGACGAATAATTACCGGTCGTACGAGCCGAGCGCGGCTAATTAGGCTAATTCGTTTGGCGGAGTGTAAATTGAACGAGCGATAAACTCGAGTGGAGAGAGCGCGACGTTCGTGAAACGTACGAATTTCCGACGAAAGGAAGTCGGCATTAAAGATAAAGCATTTGCGTGTCACTCTCGCGGCCCGTAGAAAAGGGTAGAAATTAGGGATTCGAGTTAATGTTGTGCGTGAGCTTGATCCGGCTCGCTTCTTTTTTTTTTTTCGGTACCATAATTTCTGAAGGACGAACCTGATACACGTGTATGAGTCGAGGGGCCGAGCTGATAACGAAGACTGGAGTGCAGACCAATCTTGAAGCGGAAATACCCGTTCAGCCTGAAGCCCCCTAAATTTCGTAGAGTCTCCCCCGGCAGGAAACACTAGACGCAATAAAAACGATAACGGTCACGTAGGAGGAATTAAATTATAAAAAAAAGATGTCGGTACGTCTGATCGTCGATAATTCACGAAAAATTTAATTAACGAGCGTCGCGATAAGCATCTCCCGACCGGGTATCAATGGACGAGGCGACTATAAAAAAAACCTTGGCTGAAAATTATTCGTCTGACCTATTACGGATTTTACCTACTGTCTGACTACACTACGACGGCGGATTGTTGTGCATTGTGGCTTTATTGATTTGCGCAGCTTATTTTAAATAAAATAAAGTTGGTTTTAAGTAAAATAAAGTTGGGTTTAAATAAAATAAAGTTGGGTTTAAATAAAATAAAGTTGGGTTTTAAGTAAAATAAAGTTGGGTTTAAATAAAATAAAGTTGGGTTTAAATAAAATAAAGTTGGGTTTAAATAAAATAAAGTTGGGTTTAAATAAAATAAAGTTGGGTTTAAATAAAATAAAGTTGGATTTAAATAAAATAAAGTTGGTTTAAAATAAAATAAAGTTGGTTTTAAATAAAATAAAGTTGGGTTTAAATAAAATAAAGTTGCTTTTAAATAAAATAAAGTTGGGTTAAAATCAAATAAAGGTGGTTTTAAATCACATAAAGTTGGTTTTAAATAAAATAAAGTTTAAATAAAATAAAATTTTTAATAAAATTGGTGCCTTTGTCAATGATTGGTCGAAAAATTCGGCAAAATGGCCGCGACAATGAGGTTTCTCTGCTGATATTAAAAAAACGAAAGCAGCTATGAAAAATTGAGGGATATGTTGAACGAAGACGTCAGTAGAAAAGGCCTTGATTGGATAACGTTGATCAGACTCAATATAGCCTCTGACTACTTTTGCTTATTTGCGTAGCCGGTTTCTAAATAAACGAAATTCGCCGACTGACAATAGTTGGTCCCAGAATATCGCAAAAGTTTTACGAAAATGACCTTTTTCTATTGATACAGATAAGACGGAAAGTTGGGCCGATGAAGAATACTTGTTTAAACTCGGCTGACCTATTCCCGGTTCCACTACTACTTTCTCCAAGAATTCGAGATTCCACATTCGCGGCCCCCTAAAGCTGCCCGTGTAGCTTTTCCATTTTCGTGAAGGACATTTTTCAATGACAATTGCCAAATTTTTTAATGACAATTGTCAAATTTTTTAATGACAAATGTCCTTCGCGTCCCCGAAAGGTTAAATACAACAACAAAAAAAAACAAAAAAACAAAAAAAAATACAATATTAACCTCACTTTTAAATTTCATGCATTACTTTTCCATTTTCGCGAAAGACATTTTCGAATGACAAATAACCTTCGCGCCCCGAAAATTTAAACATACAAAAAGAATCAAAATATTAACCTAATTTTTAAAATTTCCTTTCCCACATTAAAACATTAACAAACGCGCCCTAACCTCATCGTACAATTTCGCATTGTCGCTTTCGCCTGGAAACAATACCTATTTACGGATTGACGCCAGACCCTAACGACTAATTAATATGATTTACACGACGGCCGTCCGCGCCAACATATTACCAACGACACACATATCGCGTCCAGTAATTGCGAAATTTCGTGCGGGCGGTCAATAAAAACCCTCGATAAATCGTCTTCTTAATCTCCCTCACGAAGCCTCGAAGTCGCCACGTCACACAGTCCGCAACCCGTACTGAGAGAAAAATCTAGTATTGGCAACTATAAAGTGACAACCAGAAAGTGGCAATTATTTTTTATAGCTACATCAACTATTTTTCTAGTTATGCTAACTACGACGCAGTTATCGTAACTATCAATTAATTACCGTGAACTATAAAAATAATAGCATGAACGAAAATTTGATATAAAAATAAAAGCATGAACGAAAATATGATGTAAAAATAATAGCATGAACGAAAATTTGATATCAAAATAATAGCACGAACGAAAATTTGATACAAAAATAATAGCATGAACGAAAATTTGATATAAAAATAATAGCACGGACGAAAATTTGATATAAAAATAATAGCTTGGACGAAAATTTGATATAAAAATAATAGCATGAACGAAAATTTGATATAAAAATAATAGCATGAACGAAAATTTGATATAAAAATAATAGCATGAACGAAAATTTGATACAAAAATAATAGCATGAACGAAAATTTGATATAAAAATAACAGCATGAACGAAAATTTGATACAAAAATAATAGCATGAACGTAAATTTGATACAAAAATAATAGCATGAACGTAAATTTGATATAAAAATAATAGCACGAACGAAAATTTGATATAAAAATAAACAGCATGAACGAAAATTTGATACAAAAATAATAGCATGAACGTAAATTTGATACAAAAATAATAGCATGAACGTAAATTTGATATAAAAATAATAGCACGAACGAAAATTTGATATAAAAATAATGGCATGAACGAAAATTTGATATAAAAATAATAGCATGAACGAAAATTTGATACAAAAATAATAGCATGAATGTAAATTTGATACAAAAATAATAGCATGAACGTAAATTTGATACAAAAATAATAGCATGAACGTAAATTTGATATAAAAATAATAGCATGAACGAAAATTTGATATAAAAATAACAGCATGAACGAAAATTTGATATAAAAATAATAGCATGAACGAAAATTTGATACAAAAATACTAGCATGAACGAAAATTTGATATAAAAATAATAGCATGAACAAAAATTCGATAGTTGTCACTTTACAGCTACCAGAACTTCCACGATTTCCCCGAGTGCGGCGTTCGCGTCGCGTCTGACTGCATCGCGCATTTTCCACTGGCAGCGGGTCCTCGGGGTTCCCCCTGAGACTCTCGCGACTCTCGCTGATCTCCGTGCAGGCATTATTACGTCGTGGGCCTCGCGGCTCTCTCGACGCCGAGCCAAAAACGCGACCTCTCTCTCTCTCCCTCACTCTCTCTCACCCCCTCGCGTTCTGCTTGCACACGAGTCTTGGCGCCCCGAGGGACCGGTAATACAGCGGCTGTGGAGACCGCGGCAAGCGTCGCTAATGAAAGCATACTCGATCACCGTGCGCTCATTTGGCAATCTCAATATATCAAACAGAGAGAACGAGGCGGCCCCCCTTCCTCCTTCCTCCTTCACCCCTGCCCCCTCCCCCCCCCTCCTGCCCCCCTCCGTGCCGTACGTAGAGCGCAAGCTCACGGGGGGCTGGGGGGCACGGCGTATATCGTGTGGCGCTTTATGGTACAGAGGAAGCACTCTCCGGTGATGGTGCTGCCTGTGGGGCCTAACCCAATAGACCTAACACGGCAAACACACGCCTGTATGGTACACACGTGTAAACGGCTTCTCTCTCTCTCTCTCTCTCTCTCTCTCTCTCTCTCTCTTTCTCTCCCTCGCTGCGATATGACTACAGCGTGAGGCTGGAGGCTGGGGGGCGCTTCGAGTGACGTGACGTTACAATCAACGACGCAGGGGCCGGTTAGGACGCGGCCACGGGCGCTGCTGGTGGTGCTGAGAGTCGGGCAGGGAAAACGAGACGCGATTCGGTGCACAGAGCTCTGTGGCGGTGGAGAGCACCAGCCGAAGCGTAAGTCAATCATCATTGATTCGGGACAGGGAGAGAGAGAGAGAGAGGTTGGTTGGAGTTAACGGGCACGATCAGAGGACTCCGGGGTCTGTGTGCAGCCGGTTTTCGATGACTGTCTGCGTTAGACTCGGTCGGGTGACCCCCCCGGGCTTGTTTAACGGCGCCGATGCCGTTTTCACGCTGGCTGAACAGTCACCGCCGCTACTACTGTGGCGCATTGGTTTTGTTTTCGGGCGGGATTCACGTCGTGGGACGCGATGGTTTTTTTTCGCTTGCGTGATGCTTGGTGAAAAAAAGAATTGATGGTTTTTTTTGTTACTTATCGATTATTATCGATTATTATCGGTTATTATCGATTATTATCGATTATTATCAATTATTATCGATTATTATCAATTATTATCGATTATTATCGATTATTATCGATTATTATCGATTATTATCGATTATTATCGATTATTATCGATTATTATCGATTACTATCGATTACTATCGATTATTATCGATTATTATCGATTACTATCGATTACTATCGATTATTATCGATTACTATCGATTACTATCGATTATTATCGCTTATTATCGATTATTATCGATTATTATCGATTATTATAGATTATTATCGATTATTATCGATTACTATCGATTATTGTCGATTATTATACTCGCCGAGATTAATTATGGCAGATCTACGACCATTAATTTTTTGTGAAAATATATTTCAAGTGCATTTTTCGTTTACCAAACGACTATAAATCATCGTGCCTACGTCCAAAATTTTTTTCATCTCGCCCATTCCACCATAAAAAATATTTCCATATTTATTCCACTAGTACCGGAATTTGCTACTTCCAGACCAGTATACACAATAAATTTAATCCTCCAGTCCGCATGCAAAAAAAAAATCCAACAAACGTGTGCATCGATCTTCGAAACAATCTCCAACCGCGTTAATCAACGTCGATACATCGCGACACAATTGTTTCCCCCGTCGACGGCGCATTTGGATGGATTCCAATCGACGAACGCGGCGCCCGTGGCGATAAACGTTCTCGGGGGCAATCGCGACGACAGAAAGAAAGAAGTGTCGTCGCTCGCGACTCGCGTCTGTCCCCCTCGCTCGCCGTGCGCGGAAGCAGCGCGCCGGAGTCGCGCATATAGTCGGACGTGCGACGCCCGCTCAACGTTTCACGATTGTCAGGGAGAAGAGCTTTCTCGCGTTAGGTACGTTAGAGGCAAATAGAGAATTCGCGTGGCAGCCGCGAGAGGAGCGAGTTTCGCGGCTAACGGGGGGCGAGGGGGGCGAGGGGGGGGGAAGGGGGGGGTATAGTTTCTGGTTCTGGTGACTGCAGAGAACTAGCGCACGATCGCGCCCTTATGCCAGGAACACCGGGAACCACCACCGCCGCCGCCTCTCGTCTCTCACCTAATCGACATGACAGACGGCCGCCTACCCCCTCCACCCCCCCTCCGACCCCCCTCGCTGCCGGTGCCCGAGTATCAGCGCAGTTACAATGAGTGACGTACGCTTTAAAAATTCATCCGGATCCTCTCTCGCTTCCGCTGTCTCCGAATCTCCCCGCAAACTCATTCTCCCCTTCAGCGAGTTACTGATTCTTTGCCGCCTAAACAAATAAAAAAAAAGAGAGGACAAAAAAAAAACGGAAACGAAAAGCAGAGACACACATAGCACGTCGACCGTTCCGGTTCGGATGGGTGAAACCCCGATAATATTGACGCGGGAATTGTTTCTCACGGTTTAACAAGTTGACACGGCTGAATTTATTATTAGTCTCGCTTAAATAACGATAACGATAGAAATAATCCGTGATAATATTTAGTATTTATATTATTGATACGTAATTAAAATAATTTTTTTTATATATTACTCGGTCGGAAAGCGCGAAAGTGAAGCCAACGAAAAAGTTTAACAACAACAACAACAACAATAATAATAATTATAATAATGATAAGAACGATAAGAATAATAATCATGATAATGATGATAATAATGATAATAACGATAAGAATGATAATAATGATAATAATGATAATAATGATAATAATGATAACAATGATAATAGTCATAATAATGATAATAATATATTTTTTTCGTTGGGTTAACTTTTTCGCTTTCCTTTCGAAGGTCGAGTCTATGAATTCCGAGACACGAAAAATCTTTTTAAAAAATCACTTTTTTGTTGATGATTTCATTCGCTGAATATTTACGACAAAGTTACTCGTTACTCCCGCACATTGCTGTACTTGAGTCGTTGTGGCAGGGAATATTAAACTTTATTTTCTCTCTGAAAAGCCCGCGAAACGAGTGTTTAACGAGACCCCGCGAATAGTTGGCAGAAAAGTCGTGGCCTCGTTTCGTTTTGTTCTTCGTCTTCTCTTTTTTTTTTACATTTTTCATCGTAAACCGCAGATAGTTCGCGGAATTCTTTCGGAGACGCGCGTGACGAAATACGGGATGCGGGAATATAAAATTCGCAATAGTTTTCAACTGCAACTTGGGCGATTTTGCCTCGCCACGTGCGTGTAACGCCGGCGTGTGTGTGTGTGTGTCACGCCCCACGGGCGACCGCAAAAGTGCCGGGGACAGCGCGTAGACGTAACGAGCCGAACACGGGGCACCACACGCACCGCGCTATGGTGTCCACACGCTGCGGCTCTCCTCGAGCCCGCCGAGCAGGTGGTTTCGTTCGACCCGACGACTGTGTGTCCCCCATGCAGCCACAGCGACCTCTTCTTTTTCCGCTCGTCACGAATCTTTGGGCCCCGGAGCTGCTACGCTATGCATGGGAGATTCCGGCTCAGGTCGACGTAAATCGGGTCTTCGTGCACGAAATAAATAAAAAATCTGCATGAAAATTAAGGTACCGGTGTTGGAGTTTTTATGCAATTTCCGGTGTATTGGAAATTCTAAATGACGACACATGAAAATAATTTCAGTGTTATTAAAATAGCAACAGCTGTGTACTTGAAAATTAATAGACATGCACCGAACGTTTCTGAATATCGTAAATAAAATTAGGGTACATTATAAACTTTTTCTCATTTTTTTTTTTTTTTTTTTTTTTTTTTTTCAAAATATGGGCTTTTGAACTATACGGTCGTCCTTAAGTTGCATATTCTACCCCCGAAAAATAATGATTACGAAGCTTTTTTACTTGATTTCGAAAAATCGTAAATTAAAGTAATGTAAATCATGTAGCGGTTGCTACATGTACAACTGGTAGAATTTTTGTTTTGAAAAAAAAAAAAAAAAAAAAAAAAAATTATCGCGACATTCATTTTGTCAGAAACTATTGATTGGCCTTCGGACCAAAAATCCGATTTTCTCGCTAATTATTGACATGAATACTACAACCCTAGTCCTTTCAATACCACTGCCCTTTTTAATTTTTTTTACTTACGAAAAAAAAAAAAAATAATTAAATCATTGATAAAAAAATATATATTATTATAAAATGATAGCTTGCAGAAATAAAAGAAAATTGAGTGGCTTCCAGATTCGTGATTACGTGAAAAATATTGCGGGGTAGAATTCAAAAAAGGGTGCGACGGTCACGCAGGCTGCCGGACTTGAGCCGGAACGCCCCGTATGTGTGTCCGTATTGTGTCTGCGGGGACCGCGTGTACGGCGGGATATTGCGCGCCGCCCTTTCACCTTCAACCCTTAACCCCACACACGCGCGGCCTGTGCGTGGCACGCATCAACCCCCGGGGGGTAGGTATCTTGGCCCCGCTGCGTTCTCGCTTCGTCTCCGGAAGCAGCCCGGGTCCCGCTGATTATACTCATTAGCTTGATTGGAAATACGCGTTATTATGTCTCTTTATACGTCGGTTACTTTCCGAGACTCCGAGAACTCGCGTTCTCTTTGCGCGGTGAAGAAAAACCACCCCTTCTCCGCTCTAGGATGAGGGTGCGGACTTAGCATTCCATATATAAGTATCGCTTTCGTGTTTCTATTCGCTCGCTCGTCTACTCAACGACCGGGAGTATTATTGTACGGGGCCTTAATAATACACCCTGAAAAGTTGCGGCCACGGTATTTTCCAACCCAGTTTTTAAATGCACCTCTCTCTGCATCGTGGCGGATCGAGAATAGCACGGTGCGGCCACTCGCACCGTGCGATATTCGTCGTTCGATAGAAATTTTTTATTCCCTCATTTCGTTCGTTTCGTTTGATAATATCTTTATTCATTAAATATTTGTTTACACAGGAATTTCTTAATTCTAGAGTAAATTATTTATGTTTGTCAGCGCCGTCCCTATTCCTTGCGAACTATCCCAGCATGTGTTTTTATTATTACTCAGTCATTTTTGTTCATATTGATTGTCTCTTGTTATTGTTTGAATTTCGACAAAAAATTTGAAAAAATATTCATTAGAAAACTATTCCCTCATTTCACGATTACTGCACCGTAAAAGGATGAAAACGTTAATAACCAAAAAAAAAGAAAGTTTCACAGTGTAGGGTAGACGGACCGTTTTTGGCCACCTTAGGTCCGATTGTGGCCATCATATTTAAACGAATAAAACACGACATTTAAGGGGGGAAACCAGTTTAGACCGATCAAAAAATCGACTTTTTATTGCAGAAATTGTCAGTATAACTCCTCAAGAATATGTGGTAAAAATTTGAAACCAAAATTCGCATTATTTCCGATGTTATGAGCACTTGAGTGACCGCCCGTCGGTTCGGCGCCGAAGCGCGCGGTACACCGAGAGAAAAAGTTTCCTTGATTCAATAAAATTTCCTTGAAATCTCAACCTAATGACGCGTACGAACAAGAAGAGGGACTGCTATATGGTGCTGGCATAGCCGATTAACCGCTGATCATTTTATATAATTAATTACTGCCATGAATGTTTTGTTTTCGCTTCATTTTATTTCAAACGCGTTTTTCTCGAAACGACTTTTTTTCAAATGGTGGGCGTTCTAGCTAAAAAAGTTATTGACCAATCGTTCTGAAATTTTTTGTGAATATTCTTTATTCGATTCCAATCTATATGAACCTAAATCTGAGATTATATTGTTATTAAAATATTTTTTATGCAAAAAAGGTGAAAAAATATGGTGTAAAACAATGATATCGTGTTCAAACTCTTCAAAAACATGACATTTTTTTTTTTTACCAGATTTAGGTTCATATTCTTAGAAAATATGTTGTTAACGAGAAAAAAAAAATTTGGATGATTACAGATAAAAATTGCGACTTCAGGAGTTCCCGCCAGCAAAATACTTGGGTGGCAATCGTCCATGGACAGCACGTTCTAACGCCACTATTTCCGGGGGAAATTACTTGAAAAAATTCTAAAGTGTACTTCAAACCATAAATAGAATAAAATACCCTCCAAGTTTAAACAATTTCAGATTATTCCTTCCCTATTTAAAAAATTCACGAAAAACACCAAAATTTCGGCCTCCGAAACCGGTTTCCCCCCTTAAGGCGAGGCGAAACCATCATGAGTGTAATTGTACAATTTTGCGGACCAATAATAGACGGAAACTAGTCACATGCCAGGAAAAATAAAAGTTTTACATCAATCAGAATCGAAAGAGGAATGGTGTAAAACTTCTCTTTTTTCCGAAAACGTTAGGCATCGTCGAAATAATTGTTTACAGTTTTTATTACCGACTGAGTCGATTTCACCTCGCCTTAATCGAATAAAACAAAAATCGAGTCGATCATTCAATGGATTTATACTAATTTAATCGGAAAATCAACATGCGATTATGAAAAAATAATAATTTCATGAATATAATAATAAAAATGACGACAATCGGTACAGTGGCCACTAACGACCATTTGGTCCTTAGGAATTTATAAAACAAAAAAGGTGAGAGTGTAACTGTACAAAACTGATTGGTCCTAAAATTTAATTGACCCAATCAAAATTCCATCATTTCGCAAATGAAACGTTGTGAATTTAACGAGATTCGATAGTGCTCCGTATGACAATGAGATTTAAATCAATTTTCGCGCGAGCGACACTCAGTTATTTAATAAGCAAATTCGACATAACAACTCAGCATTGATTTAAATGTAAATCAGGTTGAGGGGTGAGGGGTAGATTTTCGGGGCGAGCCTCGCGAGATTCAACATGATTGAAAATTCTTGACAATACCTAACAACAAATCGTCACTCGTCTAGTAATCAATCGACTTGATTAATACTAATAATCTAATTTTCCCGGAAACAAATGTTTATTACAGAAAATTATTTGTTTACCCAGCTAGACAATTGGCACAGCCAAGTCGATCGAATCACCAGGCCTGTAATTACTTCAGCCATTATGCATTTCTTCTTCGGATGGAATTTCGTATAACCCTCGCGAGATTGAACGTCATTATAGATTCTCGACAATAACGATAAATTTCCAGTCGTCCAATAATTAATTAATTCGATTAATACTGATTGCACAATTTTCCCGAAATAAATGCTCATTGGGCTATTTGTTTGTTTGCGCAGCTAGTCGATAGGCACGACGGAATCGCCGCGGGCGATGGACTCACCCGGTACGCAATTGTACTTCAGAAATAATTTCTTCTTTGCGGAAAATATGGGAAAAGTGAACATTTTTCGAAACCCTCTAGAGCGACTTTCCTCCCTTCCCTCAAGACGAAAAATCAAGAAAGAAAAGATTCTTGTTTAATATATTCAGATATTTACCGTCATTGTAAATTCTCGACAGTAACAATAAATTTACTGTCGTCTAATGATTAATTAATTCAATTAATACTGATTGCACGATTTTCCAGAAATAAATGCTTATTGATCTATTTATTTGTTTCCACAGCCAGTCGATTGGCACAAAATCGTTTTTTCTTTGTGGAAAAAAGTAGAAATTAGGAAATTTTTCGAACCTCTATTGAGTGACTTTCCTCCCTTCCCTCAAAGGGAAGAAACGTCTGATTCACGTTTTTTCCATGATGTTTAGATATCTTCAGAGTTTGTCCGTAATTATAAATTCCCAAGAGTAACAATTAATTTCCTGTCGTCTTAAATAATTAATAAATTAAAATTAAAATTAATACAAATTAAATAATTAATTAAATAAAAATAATTAATTGATTAAATCAATACTGCGATTGCACAATTTTCCCGATACAAAAATGCTTCTTGGGTTATTTATTTTTTTGCATAGCCAGTCGACAGGCACAGCGGAATCCCCACACGTTGCGACTCAACGCGCTATCCGCAATTGCTTCAGAAATCATTTCTCCTTCAGTGCAACGAATTAGAAAACCAACAAAATTCCGAAACCCTCTCGAGCGACTTTCCTCCCTCCTCCCGAGAGGAAGAAACGCCCGGACGTTTCGCGTAGCTCACAGAGACGCCCGGAGAAAAGATATCTCGTTTCTCGCGAGCGTCGGTGCGCGGCGCCCAGCGCCAACAGGATAAATTTTTACTCGGCGGACGAGTTGGGGGTGCGAGCGGTTGGCGAGCGAACGACCGCGAGCGATTGCGAGAGGGATGCTGGCTCCTCGTTCTTTCGTTGGGGGGCGGGGGGGGGGGGGGGGGGGGGGACAAGCCTGAAAAAATAGAGTACGAAGAATCTACAGACACACGTTTAGACCATAGTTCATATATGTATAAACTTGAAACACATACATTTATACAGGGGATGTGGGGGTAAAATGGAACACGCGGCGTTTTTTTTTTTTTTTTTCAGTTTGGATTAGTTGTGCGGGCAAAATCCCTACTAGAAATTCGGTAGCGTTAAATTCGGCCCAAGTCAGGTCCAGCTCGGGCCCTAGCAGGGCCAACCAGGTTGGGCCCTGACCAGGGCCTGGCCAGGGTCGGTTTTAAGGCCGCAGATTTTCTACCAGGAATGGGACAAACCCCCGTTTCGGGAATATCGTGTTTTTTTAAACCATTTTCAGTGTTTTAAGCAATCTGGTTTTTAAAAACTCACTTAAAATAAATATGTAATTTTTTTATTAAGAAACTACATACTTTTAAATATAATAATTACTGATGATATTGAATATCGCACCCAGTAAAAAAAAAACACGAATTGCTCAATTGGAGGGTTTCTCCCATTTTGCCCCACATTTCTTTCGCCGCCGCTCAATATTGATGATTGTAATCGAATTTTTCGGTGAAAATCGCCAAAAATACATTATGGTCATCGCGGTAAAACCATTTTTCGCCCACGCGTCCCATTCTGCCCCACCTTCCCCCACAAACCCATGAAACACATACATTCACACACAGCATATATAAAAAAGCATCCATACATAAATGTAAGTGTGTGAGGATTCGTGTTTCTCGCTCTGAAAACAGTGCAAGAGCTTTGAGCAAAGTACGAAGGAGGAAGTCAGTAGAGAGAAGTGGACTGAGGTCGGCGAAGCGAGGTGAGAGGCGAGGGGTGAGACGCTCAAAATTGATTATTGTAATCGAATTTTTGGGTGAAAACCGACAAAAATACATTATGGTCATCGCGGTAAAACCATTTTTCGCTCACGCGTCCCATTCTGCCCCACCTTCCCCCACAAACCCATGAAACACATACATTCACACACAGCATATATAAAAAAGCATCCATACATAAATGTATGTGTGTGAGAATTCGTGTTTCTCGCTCTGAAAACAGTGCAAGAGCTTTGAGCAAAGTACGAAGGAGGAAGTCAGTAGAGAGAAGTGAACTGAGGTCGGCGAAGCGAGGTGAGAGGCGAGGGGTGAGACGCTCAAAATTGATCATTGTAATCGAATTTTTGGGTGAAAATCGCCAAAAATACATTATGGTCATCGCGGCAAAACCATTTTTCGCTCACGCGTCCCATTCTGCCCCACCTTCCCCCACAAACCCATGAAACACATACATCCACACACAGCATATATAAAAGAGCGTCCATACATAAATGTATGTGTGTGAGAATTCGTGTTTCTCGCTCTGAAAACAGTGCAAGAGCTTTGAGCAAAGTACGAAGGAGGAAGTCAGTAGAGAGAAGTGGACTGAGGTCGGCGAAGCGAGGGGTGAGACGCTCAAAATTGATGATTGTAATCGAATTTTTGGGTGAAAATCGCCAAAAATACATTATGGTCATCGCGGTAAAACCATTTTTCGCCCACGCGTCCCATTCTGCCCCACCTTCCCCCACAAACCCATGAAACACATACATCCACACACAGCATATATAAAAAAGCGTCCATACATAAATGTATGTGTGTGAGAATTCGTGTTTCTCGCTCTGAAAACAGTACAAGAGCTTTGAGCAAAGTACGAAGGAGGAAGTCAGTAGAGAGAAGTGGACTGAGGTCGGCGAAGCGAGGTGAGAGGCGAGGGGAGGAGGGAGGAGGGGGTGAGGTTGAAGGTTAGTCCAGGAGATAGTCCAGGCGGTTAGGGATTGGGGTGAGAGGGAGAGAGGGAGGGGAGGAGGGAGAGGGAGAGAGAGAGAGAGGCAAGCGGCTCAGTGCAAGTAGGTTTAATATTTGATAACGCGGGCTGGTCATCCTGGCGAGGCGATAACACGGGCCCCGCGGGAACCTTCCGGCCAACATCCCTCGGAAAACGAGGAGATCCAGCGAGCGCCGCGCCGCCACCCCGGAGGCCGTGCGTCCGAGTCCTCCGCGCTCTCTCTCTCTATACACCAACGTATTATACGCTCTCGCATCCCCCACGCTGCACGGCCTCCGAGGGCGAAACGACCTTCTGGCTCGACGCTATCGCCGTCGTCGTCGTCGTCGTCGCGTCATCCCCTTTGACCGCCAACGCGACCTGGACCCCCGCAGCGTCGACTGTATACAGCGGGCGCCACCCGACAACAGCCACTGCCCGCGATGCTTCTGCGACTCGCGTAAATTGCTCGTCGATGACGTCTCCATCGGGTTTTAAGGGATAATGCGTGGAATGGTTGCTTTGTGTTTTTCAAGCTTCGATTTTTAAAGATTAGGATTTTGTTAAGAGAAATAATTTATTATTTTTTAAATACTGATTGGGTTACTGAAATGTTTGGATTATCATTTTTTAAATACTGATTGGGTTACTGAAATGTTTGGATTATTATTTCTTAATTGGTGATTGGGTTACTGAAAACTATTTTATTGTAAAAACAAAAAATTGTGGAAATGTTTCTAATTGTTATGATCTGATTTTTTTATTTAATAAATATGTTGATTGATGTATTGAATCTGCTTCTGCGACTCGCGTAAATTGCTCGTCGATGACGTCTCCATCGGGTTTTAAGGGATAATGCGTGGAATGGTTGCTTTGTGTTTTTCAAGCTACGATTTTTAAAGATTAGGATTTTGTTAAGAGAAATAATTTATTATTTTTTAAATACTGATTGGGTTACTGAAATGTTTGGATTATTATTTTTTAAATACTGATTGGGTCACTGAAATGTTTGGATTATTATTTTTTAAATACTGATTGGGTTACTGAAATGTTTGGATTATTATTTTTTAAATACTGATTGGGTTACTGAAATGTTTGGATTATTATTTTTTAAATACTGATTGGGTTACTGAAATGTTTGGATTATTATTTTTTAATTGGTGATTGGGTTACTGAAAACTATTTTATTGTAAAAAAAAAAAATTCTGGAAATGTTTCTAATTGTTATGATCTGATTTTTTTTATTTAATAAATATGTTGATTGATGTATTGAATCTGTTTCTGCGACTTGCGTAAATTGCTCGTCGATGACGTCTCGATCGTGGTTTAATGGATAATGCGTAGAATGGTTGCTTTGTGTTTTTCAAGCTACGATTTTTAAAGATTAGGATTTTGTTGGGAGAAATAATTCATGGTTCGAGATAAACATAGCACCGTCTTCTTTATTATTTTTTTAAATACGGGCATTGATCGCGTTATTGTGAATTATTTTATTCTGAAAAAAACTTCCAGTGGTATTCGCTGGTGGTACTGAAAAATAATTTGTCGATTCAAATCGGTGGCTAGTTGTCACGATCTAATTTTTTAAATTAATAAATATGTTAATTGACGTATTAAAAAAACCTTAGTCAAGCAACTCGTATAATTCGCAACGTCTTGATCGTTTTTAATGTATAATAATAATATAGTAACTTTGCATTCTTTTATACAGCTTCGATTTTTTGTTAAAAATTAAGTTTCTGTTCACAAGAAAACAAAAATTGATTGTGTTATTAGGAATTATTTTATCCTAAAAAACTCCAGAAATATTTTCTGTTGGTACTAGAGAATGTAGATTTTCCGATACATCAAGTCTGACTAACTGCCATGATCTGATTATTTGAATCGATAAATACGTCAATTTGTGTGTTAAAAAAAAGTCAGCCAAAAATTTTGTTTAATTCGCCACTGCCGAAAATTCCGTTTGCGACTAAAGCAGCGACCACGACGGACGACACAGTCGATCGAAGAAGGGACGAAAGAATCGCGAGGTTGAGCAGTTAGAGGGGGGTTCACAGTGTTCAATAATTCAGCCTCGAATTCGGCCACACAAAAATCTCAACCTGTCGTTCACATGAATCCAGCAAAAGCGAAACCCAGCTATCATCCACTCCTCCTTTTTCTCGCCCGCAAACCAATTTTCTTATAGGAAGGTCGCGCGTCTCTTGCGCTTTCGTTCCACCTTCCACTGTCTCCTCCGTTCTTTCTTTTTCTTCCCCATGCGTTATTACTTTTGTCTCCTTGCATAGTAATCGTTTTTCTTATAACCGTCTCGATATTTCATTTCTCGCGTGATATTTCATTCCTCGCAAAATCTAGTGATCGAACCAGAGTAACATAGCATATCACATGTGTTACATGTAAAAAATGACGTTGATGAAATTCACTTAAAAAATGCCATTCAAGAAATTCATTAAAAAAATTGCATTAACTAAATTCGTTAAAAAAATTCCATTCTTGAAATTCACTTAAAAAATGCCATTCTTGAAATACACTTAAAAAATGCCATTAATGAAATTCATAAAAAATACCATTAATAAAATTAATTAAAAACATGCCATTAAAGAAATTCATTAAAAAACGCCATTAATGAAATTCATTTTTAAAAATCCATTAATGAAAAATGATAACTAAAATACTTCGTCTCCCCGCGAAAATTTGGAAATAATGCACAAAAGTGCGACAAAATTCACCCTGCGACGATAAAATTTATCGCTTTCGCGTATAATCGAGGCGCAAACGTTAAATTTATCGCATCTACGCGAGAAGCAGCCCTAAATTATTTCCAATTCAAATTAAGATAATATATCACATTAGAATTAAACTCGCGGGGCTGGAAAAAGGAATTTTATTTCTCAGAAAAAAAAAATCTTCAAAAATGACGACCGTGTGTGCAGACATACCGCACACATTATCATTATTTTTGACGATTTTTTTTTACTGTAACCTAAAATTCTTTCTACCAGCCCGCGAGTTCAATTCTAATGCGACATATAAAAAAAAAAAATCCTTCTCCCAACCCCGCAAGTTAAATTTTAATGCGATATATTTTAAAAAATCCCTTCTCCCAACCCAGCAAGTTCAATTCTAATGCGATATATTAAAAAAAATTCCTTCTCCCAACCCCGCAAGTTCAATTCTAATGCGATATAAAAAAATGCCTTCTCCCAACCCCGCAAGTTAAATTTTAATGCCACATATTTTTAAAAATTCCTTCTCCCAACCCCGCAAGTTAAATTCTAATGCGATATATTAAAAAAAAAAAGAAATTCTTCTCCCAACCTCACAAGTTCAATTCTAATGCGACATATTAAAAAAAAATCCTTCTCCCAGCCCCGAAAGTTCAATTCGACACATCACTTAAAAAAAAAAAAAAATAAAAAAAATCCTCCCCCCAGCCCCCCTCCCCCATAACCACAGAAACTACCAGCAATTCTCCTCCCATCCAAACATGTATCCAGAAACACATCTAGAGAAGTGTGCACCGGTCACCGAGTTCCTCAATTCCAAGCCGACCGGTGGCTCCGCAGGAATCCCCAGTAGTAACAGCAGCAGCAGAGGCTGCTGTTACTACTGGGGATTCCAGAGGCAGAGGCGCCAGTAGTAACAGCACCAACAGAAGCCAGTAGTGGCGGCAGCGCAGCAGCAGCAGCCGCCGCCGTCGCCGCAGCAGCAGCATCGAGCACGAGGCGGGGGTTCAACATGGCCGACGTTTAAAATCAGGGCGCAAGCGTGCCCCCCTCCACCCCCCATTTGGCTCCGCCCCCTCGCGACCCCTGCGCCCTTCCGTCTCTTTCCGACTCTCGCGCTCGTCAGTCTCCCTCCCTTCCCTCCCCCCCCCCCCAACCCCCCACCCCCGATTCAGGGGGTCGGGGGTTGAAACGCGGGGTTCATCCCTTCTCGCGTCGACCAACCGCCTCGTCTCCCTCTCCACTCACACAGCCGCGTTTTCTCTCTCGCCCCCCCCCCCCTCCACAGCCCCCCTCCACCCTTCTAGCGTCCCGCGCTCGGTTTCCACAAGCGCAGTTTCCCCGGCTGCGCGACTCGCCACCCTCCACACCGCTCGTCGTCGTCCTCTCTCTCTCTCCATCGCAACCCCCAACCCCCAACCCCCAACCGCCCCCCCCGGCGTGGAGCAGTTCATCCGCAGCAGAACATGTCGCGCGCTCTTCCGAGACAGTCATCGGGAAAAAGTTCTCGATAACCGAAGCACCCTGTGCTAGCACGTCGTGTCCTCGCGGCCCCGAGGAGATTTTTCCCCACAAATTGTTCCCTCGATCCGCGGTCAGCGGGCCTCGAAGTGACGTCGACGTGATACTTCACTTGACCTCGGACTAGGGGGGGCGGGGGCGGGGGGCGGCTTTTCGTCGTGGTGAGAGTGCGAGATTTTTGTGATGTGCCGCGCGGTTGAGGAAAAAAACGTTGTGACCCCCCGACGAGAATCGACGTGAAAACGCTGGGAGAGAGAGAGAGAGAGAAACGCTTTTTTCGAGCATCGAAAATACAAATAAACGTTGATATAAATTAATAATAGTCATAATAAAAATAATAATAATAATAATAATAGGAATAATAATTAACGAGAGAGGAAATGATAATGAGAAAAAGACGTAATATCCAGGTAGTCCTGGAGCTACCTGGACGTCGCTGACTCGACTTTTGTTGTTGGTGGATTTTTGTTGTTGTCGGGGTTTGGTTCGGTTTTCGATAATGTTGGGATCTGGACGGGTGTGGCTGTGAAAATTGAGTGATTATCTTGGGATTGTCGGAGGGGACTGGGAAGCTTAAGGAGGAAGCTGGACGGTTTGGTTCAGTGGCGACAGGTGCGAGAGATTTTGTCGCCTGAGACGAGAGTGTTTTTTTTTTACCTCGTCGTGCGAAGAGCGAAGCCGAAGGCGGAGGATTCGTCGTTTTTTGTTTTTTGTATTTTTTTTTTGGTTTTCGCTTGGAGAAGAAATTTGAGGGGTGGTAATTTTTGGTGCGAAAATGATGTACTCGCCGGACAAGATGATGGGGAGCAAGGGGCTTCATGGGGCGCCCATATCAGCCCCAGGATGCTTTCCATCGGGGAGATACTCGCCGCCGTCGTACCGCACGGCGCCGGATCCTATGCCGCCGCCGCCACGACGATGTATGCCGAATCCACCGGTGAGTACCGCGTTTTTTTTTTAGATCCTAAGCACGCGATAATAACGTGATTTTATCTTGCGGCTCGTTAGGGTCTCATTAATCTCCGGGCTGTCGTGGGATAAACGGTAATTTTTTTTTTTTTTTGTGGGATTGGGATTTATGTGTAGGGGATTTTTTTCTGACCATTCTGAATCTCGTCTTTGCAAATCTCGGCTACATATACTTGACGCACATGTGAAAAAAAAAAAAATATATATATATATATATATATATGACAGTTCTAATTAGTACGAATTGCGCCGAAAGAATCAAATTGGTTTATTCAGCGTTTTGCCCCTATGAAAAATGATAATAAAAATTACTGTCAGTGAATTTAAAAAAAAAGTTTTTTTTTTCCGGTTGCAGAATATTTGTTTTGAATGTTCAATGTTGTCATCATTTTGTTATTTTGGATCGAAAAGAGTCACAAATTAGTGGAAGGTTTTTTATTTTTAAAAAAGCAAATATTGTGGAGGGTTTTTTATTTTTAAAAAAGCAAATATTGTGGAGGGTTTTTTATTTTTAAAAAAGCAAATATTGTAGAGGGTTTTTTATTTTTAAAAAAGCAAATATTGTGGAGGGTTTTTTATTTAAAAAAAGCAAATATTGTGGAGGGTTTTTGATTTACAAAAAAAGCAAATATTGTGGAGGGTTCTTGATTTACAAAAAAGCAAATATTGTGGAGGGTTTTTGATTTAAAAAAAGCAAATATTGTGAAGGGTTTTTAATTTTTAAGTACGCAAATATTGTGGAGGGTTTTTGATTTTTAAATATCGTCTAAACGGCAATTAAATACCGTTGAAAGAAAACATTATCCACTCGTCTCCGTCTCCCAATTGCGGGGAGTCGATCGCCGTCGGCTCCCGGCGAAGCGCGATGAGAATTTATTTAAATCGTTTCCGGAACATTTAGCTAAGCCGATAATACGGTTTTGCTTTGGCTGACAGTGGGAAAAGTTGGGGAAAAGACGCGGAGACTGGTTTTTTTTCGGAGGGGCCGTTCTTCACGATAATCCCGCCATGCTTAACGGACTCTTAAGTCACTTCTGGTTGGTGTCTTCTGTCAGTTTACATGAAATCCATTCATACAAACGACTCTACGAAAACACGATTATTATTTACCCACGAAACCTACACTTTTTCAAGTTACCAAAAATCCTCAATGCTGGAAAATATGCCAAAATGTTGTTCGTAGTGATTTTTAAGAAACCGCAAACGACACTAAAAATTTCAAAAGTTTCTCGAATTTGTAAAATCAGACAAATCGCGGCAGTCCCGGCAGCTGCCATGACAGACAACCATTCATTGTAAGTCGATTATCTATAATCAGATGCATCAAAGATAGTCACGTTAACGTAAAAATATTTTAAAAAATCACTAACGGTTGACAGCCAAAAGGACCAACATTTATTAAAATAGAAACTCACGAACGAAAATCCAGCATTAACTGACACAAAATAGCGGATTAAGCAACTAAAACCGCAACTATATTTCCTAGTATATTTTTAATCCTAAAGATACAAATAATTTTTAAAAATACAGTATATATTTAATCCTAAAGATACACACTAAAGACACAAATCATTCTGAGGACAAAAGTTTCGACAGGATAGAAGTACCGATTTTGGCCACCTTTGGTCGAATTGTGGCCACCGAGTTCGAAATGCCAGAATTATTTGTATATTGTTAAAGCGAAACACAATTGTATCGATAATCTTGTCAACTCGTATGGCTACTTTCAAAGTATCAACACAAAAATAAATAAAAAAATAAACAATTTGAAATACACTCAGAGAAAAACACATGGTTGAAAAAACAATACTATATGTTTTCTATACAGTATAATGTCCAGGAGACGTTTATATCTTACAGTCCCGGATGAAAATATTTATATGTAAAAATATATGTCACCGAAAAGTTCTATACGTCGCATATATGCTGAATATATTTTTATATGCAACATATATGTTGCATACAGAACTTTTTGGTGACATATATGTTATTTGCATGTGACGTTACGGCAATAAAAATATATTACAATAAAAAATAATAGCTGCAAACACAATAATAGCTCAACTAATTATTATTATTATTATATTATTATTATTAGATATTATCGTCCCTCCTGCGAATTATATCGGTATAGTTCGACCGACCATTCTACTGTATTTTTCTCTGAGTGTAAATTATTATTATAATGAAAATGGCCACAAATGGTACATCAGCCACAAGTACCCTGTTACCGTCCAAAAAAAGGAGCAACCAGAGTCCAGGTGGGGCTGAGGACTCGCGTTGAAGCCATAAAAATTTGTTTATCGTCGGCATATAATTCGTCGCTCGAAAGTAAAATCTTGGGGGGTGCGACCCCCCCCCCCCCCGGTGCGCTTGTCGCGCGATATGGGGGCGAGAGCGGCAATTCCCGTCAATTTCTCGTGTAACTCCGGCTCATTAGGCTTTTTCCCCGTGTTCGTTCTAAGTGGGTGTTTATCACCCTCTCGCACGCCAGCACGCGCGGCGCCGCGGGTACCACCGGCGCAACCCTGGGCGGTGGTAGCCTAATCGCTAAAAGCGCAACTGTGCCTGGTCGCTCGCCGCGCTGCTGGAGGATGATTTAATGGCGGTTAAGGGCGGCCGACGGCGCGTTGTCCGCGCTTCGCACGTAGCCGCGGATATCGCCGAGTGCGCTCGGCGACGACGACGACGACGACGACGCGCGTTCTCCACCCTCCGCTCGTTGCGACTGCCAATTCGATTCGAAAGTTATACGAGCGTGCAATTACCGCTCCGAGCTCGTTCGAGCTCTGCACCGACGCGGCTCGTGCAAGAGTCTCGTTAACGGGAAACGAACGACAGTGCGAAAAAAAAAAAAAAAAAAATAAATAAAAATGCGCGGACGTTTTGAACCGGTAAGATCGGTAAGAATCGTGTGAAACAAGGTGATACGGCGCAGGGAATTGGCGAACGGGCTTAACGGGAAACGAACGACTGTGCGAAAAACAAAAAACAAAAAAAAAATGCGCGGACGTTTTGAACCGGTAAGATCGGTAAGAATCGTGTGAAACAAGGTGATACGGCGCAGGGAATTGGCGAACGGGCTTAACGGGAAACGAACGACTGTGCGAAAAACAAAAAAGAAAATAAAATGCGCGGACGTTTTGAACCGGTAAGATCGGTAAGAATCGTGTGAAACAAGGTGATACAGCGCAGGGAATTGGCGAACGGGCTTAACGGGAAACGAACGACTGTGCGAAAAACAAAAAAATAAAATAAAATGCGCGGACGTTTTGAACCGGTAAGATCGGTAAGAATCGTGTAAAACAAGGACGGCAGGGAATTGGTGAACGGGCTTAAAGTGACGTTTAAAATGGACCGCGAGAGGGTGAGGTCGAAGCATTTTGGGCGCTTGCATGGAGAGAAAAAATTTGCTGCCATAATCGACAAATGAATTTACACAAATATTACCGATCGATCGTTCCGGTTGCCTTACGACTTAAATGGTATTTGCAACGATTCGAATGGTAGTTCCAATTATTCAAATTGGAGTCCAATGATTCAAATGGTAGTCTCAATGATTCAAATGGTAGTCCCAACGATCCAAATGGTAGTCCCAACGACACAAATTGTAGTCCCAACGAATCAAATGGTCGTCCCAACGACACAAATTGTAGTCCCAATGATTCAAATGGCAGTCCCAACGATTCAAATGGTCGTCGCAACGATTCAAATGGTATAAATTGGGTAGGCCCAATGATACAAATGGTAGTCCCAACGATTCAAACGGTTATCCCAACGATTCAAATGATAGGCTTAACGACACAAATGGTAGGCTTAATGACTTAAATGGTAGGCTTAACGATTCAAATATGGTAGTCCCAATGATTCAAATGGTAGGCTTAACGATTCAAATGGTAGGCTTAACGACACAAATGGTAGGCTTAATGACTCAAATGGTAGGCTTAACGATTCAAATATGGTAGTCCCAATGATTCAAATGGTAGGCTTAACGATTCAAATGGTAGGCTTAACGACACATATGGTAAGCTTAATGACTCAAATGGTAGGCTTAACGATTCAAATATGGTAGTCCCTATGATTCAAATGGTAGGCTTAACGATTCAAATATGGTAGTCCCAATGATTCAAATGGTAGTCTCAATGATTCAAATAATCGTGAACCGTTGGTCAGATTGAATCATGCGACTTGGTAGGGGCGCCCCATTTATGAAATATAGTGGTCAGCAATTTGAAAACTTTGGTTAGTTGTCACAACCAAACATTTCTTTCCGCGCCGAGTCGCTCGTGGCGAGCCGTCAAATTGTCAGTAAAATGACTTTTTGCCGCTTAACTTTGTCGACTTCGCCGTAAGTTTGTGTGTCTTGATAGTTACAATAGCGAGGAAACAAGTTTCTTGACTTAGACAAACGTTGTTTGGACTGACGATTAATAATTGAGGATGAACAATCGCGACACCCGCGACTGATCGCTGCCGATTCAAAAGCCGCTTCGTCGGATAATTTTGTTAAGCAAATTGTTCGTAAGCGAATATCGGTGTATATTTTGTGAAATATTTCATGAAAACCGTTCGACCCACATTCGAGACAAAAAGTATTGAGAATCGATGGGATTTAAAAGGCGGGACAATACCAGCGACGAATTATCGGCGCGAGCAGTCGAACGTTATGATTTCCTCCGTTATCTGTGTCATCCTCTCCCCCCGACCGCCCTTAAAAAATTGAGCGGCCACGCATCAAGTTCACCACGACCGTCGTGCGGAGCGTCATCCCCGAGGCAGCGGAGCGCGGCAGAGCCGTCCGCGCGCCCCCCACGACAGTCTTTTACTTTATTCATGTGACGTAATAGGATAAAAAGCGTCGGTACGAGCTGAGTGCCCAGATGAGATTACAGGCGCGTACTACGGATCTTCGTTTTGCCGGAGAGCCTCGAGATCGACGATTCACTCGGCAATCTCGTTACACTCTGATCGATGAACTTCATTGAGTCGACGGCGAGCGGACGGCGAAAGTCTGCGGAAAAATTCGAATGCAAGATGCGATTTTTGTCGATTAAAAAATAATGCAGTTTTTTTTTTTGGTAACGTACTTAATGTTTAATAAATTTGTGTGCACCGGAACTGATTAAACTGATCGATTGATTAATCGAATGAGTGGGAAATAAAATCGCGATTTTTCACTCGAAATTTTCATGGATTTTTTAATTTTTTTTTCTTCGTTTTGCCGGAGAGCCTCGAGATCGACGATTCACTCGGCAATCTCGTTACACTCTGATCGATGAACTTCATTGAGTCGACGGCGAGCGGACGACGAAAGTCGGAGGAAAAATTCGAATGCAAGATGCGATTTTTGTCGATTAAAAAATAATGCAGTTTTTATTCATTTATTTATTTTTTTGGTAACGTACTTAATGTTTAATAAATTTGTGTGCACGGGATCTGATTAAACTGATCGATTAATTAATCGAATGAGTGGGAAATAAAATCGCGATTTTTCACTCGAAATTTTCATGGATTTTTTCTTTTTTTTTTCTTCGTTTTGCTCGAGAGCCTCAAGATCGCCGATTCACTCGGCAATCTCGTTACACTCTGATCGATGAACTTCATTGAGTCGACGGCGAGCGGACGACGAAAGTCTGCGGAAAAATTCGAATGCAAGATGCGATTTTTGTAGATTAAAAAATAATGCAGTTTTTTTTTTTTTTTTTGGCAACGTACTTAATGTTTCATAAATTTGTGTGCACCCGAACTGATTAAACTGATCGATTGTTTAATCGAATGAGTGGGAAATAAAATTGCGATTTTTCACTCGAATATTAACGACGAAATTTTCATGGTTTTATTATTTTTTTTTAATAGTTTGGGATACGCTGCGACCTGCAAACATTCGACAAGCTATCACTTTCACCTTTCCCCGGGACGGATTCGCCGCGCGCGCTCTTTCGCGTCGGGAATCTCGTTACCTATGGTAATTAATACAGCCCGGCGGGCGTTACATATTTATGACGCGCTGCCCTTCGTCACCGCGCGCTCGAGCCTTTTTCGTTCTAATTAATTCGGTGTCCACCCGACGGAATTATCGTTCTGATTTCACGGTTCGACGAGGATCCGCCGGGATCGCACGAAATTCCTTGGGCAAAAAATCGTCGGTAATATATGCATTTTTTCGACCGATTTATGTGTTTCTATAAATGAGATTTCAGCATGCATCAGGGAGACGGAAATAGTATCGCGACTTTTTGAGTTATCTGTCAGAGGAAAATATATTTAACGACCAAACTACCTTCGCATTTGGGGCGCTTGAATTAAATAGAAATACGAATTTTTAGTTTTCATCTTCGTACGATAAAAATTGAATTGCATTACAGAAATGCTTTTCAGTGAACACAGAAAAAATGCATTTTTTTCATGTTTTAGTGATGAACTATAATTTTTTTATTCTTTTTTAAAAATTCTTCACGTGATGTCTTATCTTTTTTTTCATGAGAATCAGTGTCCAAAAGTAGATCATCGTAGTTTGATAATTTGTCAATATTTCACAAATGATTTTTATCGTATGAAGATGAGGAATAAAATTAGTATTTTTATTTACTATATGTGTGTGTTTGCGAATATCGAGATTTTGCTTATCTAAAAACGATAAAAATGAAATTATACTGCACAATTGCAAATTTTTCAATGAACACAGAAAAAAATGTGTTAGTTTGACTTTTTTTTAATTTTGGCAATGAACGGAATATTAAAAAAAATTATTCTCTTTTAAAAAGTCTTCAAATGACGTTTTAGCTTGTTTTCCATGACAATCAACGTCCAAGTAGATAATAGTAATTTGTTAATTTTGCAATATTATCAAATAAAAATACGAATGTTATTCCTCAGCTTCGTACGATAAAAAATGAAATTGTACTGCACAATTTTTTTCACGTTTTAGTAATGAACAGAATACTAAAAAAAATGTATTTTCTTTTAAGCGTTCTTCACTCAGGTGTCTTAGATTGTTTTCCATGACAATCAATGTCCAACTAGATCATCATAGTTTAATCATTCGTCAATACGCGAATTTACATCCCGTATATCCTTGTTTGCTAATCTCGATATTCGAAAACACGAATACACGTTGAGGAAAACTCGTCGAGTGCTCTCTCGGGATTATCGATTGGTCAAACCTGCGGAGAATTGAATGCAGTTCGCCGCGCCACGACTCATTAACCATTGAAAGTAAACACCGGCGGGGGTTCCATCCCGGGCACAAATGGGTCACGAAAATTACCGCCGCGTACACACGGAGCACAGAGGCCGAAAGGATTGGACTTCTCACTCGCCACCCATTCATCATTATTGTCCGCGCCGCTCGGTGCAACTTTCGCCACATGTCGTACGCGCCGCCTAATGACGCAAATATAATAACCGTGTGCGATTCCACGAAAAAACAACACACAACCCATTTCGCGTCTGCAGACGAAAAACAAGATTCTGGAAATTAATTGTATACCTTAAATTTAGTGAAGAAAAATATAATTCATCCATTTTTAATTAAAAAAAATAAAAAATAAAAATGAATGTTATAAAAACAAATATTATAGACAAATAAAAGATATTATAAAAATGAATGTTATAAAAAAGACGAGATAAATAACGTTATACAAAATTCCAACTGCAAAGCTACGAATCATTATTACCCGCAGATGCAGGGCGCAATAATTACAACTATTTCAAGTTTGTCAAGAAAAAAGAAAAAGCGTGGAAATATCTATATAATTTTAAATCTAGTGATCAATAAATTTAGTGAAGAAAAATACAATTCATACATTTTTTATAAAAAAATATAAACAAAAATGAATGTTATAAAAAAATGCAAAGATGTTAAAAAAATGAATGTTACAGAAAAATGCAAAGATGTTAAAAACTGAATGTTATAAAAAAGATGATATGAATAACGTTATAAAAAATTCCAACTGCAAAGCAACGAATAATGATTATCCACGGATCGCAGTTGCGCGACGCGATAATACCAACAATTTCAAGTTCGTTAAGAAAAAGAAAATAAAGCGCGGAAATATCGAAGTTTGAAATGTCAGAAACTTGGAGGTTCGTCGTCGGCGAGTGTTGAGGTGGATTAAAAGCATTTAAAGGCCACTCGACGGTCTTGAGTTGCACTTGTCGGTTGCACGGAAATCTGGGAATCGAGCATATGCGCGGCGCATGAGTCGCGCTCCCCGTGTTGTGTTGTGCAACACGATACACAGGAAGGATAATTAATGTCAGTGGTGTTTGACAGTCTCGAGTGTGTAAGCCCGGCGAGGGGGGCCGAAGGGGTGAGCACCGGGACGAAGGGGGCACGACGCGTCGTTCTTCCTCTCTCTCTCTCTCTCTCTCTCTCCACATCCATCCGCTTATTTCAGTGGACTGAAGCGAGCAAACTATATTCGAGTCATCCCCCGCGTACGACACATGGCTCTCGCGACCACACGAGATTGCATAATCGATATCGTTCCTCGCACCTGTGTATCTCACGAGCACTTCTTCCCCCCTCCCCCCCCCCCCCTCCCACTGCTCCTCCCCATTTTCCCTTCCTGCACCTGTGCTACGAATTCGTGGCCCAGGTCTCGTGTATATATATTTTTTTTCTATTTTTTCCTGCGGTGATGTCTGACCACACTCGGTCTCATCTCCTCGTCGTGACTCGGTGAAAAAATAATCACGATATAAAAAATATTTATGTCGTTATTATTTTACCTCCCACCTCCCCCATTCCCCTTTTCTTCTGGCAACTGTGCCACGAATTCGTGGCACGTGACCCTTGTATATATATTAGGGTGTCATTAAAAAAAAAAAAATTTAATAATTTTTTTGACACACCCTAATATACATATTTATTATTTTTATTTTCTTTTCTGGCTGCAGTGATGTCTGATCACACTCGGTCTCATCTTCTCGTCGTGACTCGGTGAAAAAAGAATCACGATATAAAAAATATTTATATCGTTATTATTTTACCTCCCACCTCCCCCATTCCCCTTTTCTTCTGGCAACTGTGCCACGAATTCGTGGCACGTGACCCTTGTATATATATTAGGGTGTCATTAAAAAATAAAAAAATCAATAATTTTTTTTACACACCCTAATATACATATTTATTATTTTTCTTTTCTTTTCTGGCTGCAGTGATGTCTGATCGCACTCGGTCTCATCTCCTCGTCGTGACTCGGTGAAAAAATAATTACGATATAAAAAAATATTTATATCGTTATCATATTTTACTTCTCCCCTCCCCTATTCCCCTTTCCTTTTGGCACCTGTGCCACGAATTCTTGGCACGTGACCCTTGTTAAAAAAAAAAAAAAAAAAATTTAATAATTTTTTGACACACCCTAATATACATATTTATTATTTTTATTTTCTTTTCTGGCTGCAGTGATGTCTAATCACACTCGGTCTCATCTTCTCGTAGTGACTCGGTGAAAAAATAATCAGGATATAAAAAATGTTTATATCGTTATTATCTTCCCGTGTATATATATTAGGGTGTGTCAATAAAAAAAAATTAAATAATTTTTTTTAATTAAAAAAATTATTTACTTTTTTTTACATACTCTAACATGCATTTTCTTTTTTTCTGGCTGCGGTGATGTCAGACCACACTCGGTTATATCTCCTCGTCCTGACTCGATGAAAATAATGACGGTACAAAAAATACGATAAAGTTCACTCGTAATAATATAGACGTAATCGACGATAATTATTCGGCGAGAAATTAATAAAGCGAAAACCATGATGCACTTGTGTATACGTAAAATACTGACGGTGGGGGGGAAAAAATTATTGGAAATTATTTGCCGGCGATAAAAGTTAATTATCGGCCGGCGTGGCTGGCGGCAGGGATTATTAGCGCACACGGCTCGCGGCTAATCGATAATAATAAAAGAATATTGGTCATATATGTGGTAACATCGAGAGTTGTTTATTCCATGAAAAAAAAATATTTTCCTTTTTCGTAATTTTGAAAAAAAAAAAAAAAAAAAAAAATATTATTCAGTGAATTTACGATATTTTGGCCGTACTTTACATCCCGTATTCCATGAAAAAGAAAAATCCTTTTTCGTAATTTTAAAGAAAAAAAATCATTTAGTGAATTTACTATATGTTTCTGGTGACAATTATTTTTATCGGCATCAACGAATAATAAAAAAAAAACTCTCATAGCGCGTAAAATATTTCTCGCGTGCCACCGGAGAAATTCTTTTTTTTTCGCAACGCAGCTACGAGGAGCCTCATTTTTTTCCCTCTCATTCTCATTCGCTCACCTTCTCGCCTTGTTCGCTCCGCCGTGTTCCCGCCATTATTTTCAATTTGATCTCCAAATTAACGGCTACTATTCCGGGAGTCTCCGTGAAGGACGATAAATAAGGGCAAAGCGAGTAGTAAATATAAATCAGGAGTGATTGGATGTAAGTGGGGAGCGTTATGTGTCCCCAGTGTCCCGTGTGTGGGGTCGACCGCGAGCGTTTCCATAGCCGGTGCGGCTCCTGGTGATCGGCGCCGCGCCGTCTCCTCGTGCCCTGCGCGCCCGAGAATTTCCGTCCGCGTCTCCATGCTCATCCCGCTCCCCTCGCGCGACTCTTTTTCCCAGCTGGCCGCGCGAGCTGCCAGTAGGTGGAGTGCGTGACGCTCAGACATTCGCTCGCCGCTCGTTCGTCACTCGCGACCTTAACACACTCGCCAATTTCTTTAACCAGTATTTCATGTCCCGCCATAAGTCACCGAACGGCGAATTCTTCGGAGAGTGCTACACGACTACTGTCGCTGCTCGGGAGGGAGCGAAATATTTTAGATGGTGATGCGAGAGAATCGGCAATGCTGGTCGGTTCGCTGCGGTGTTAAACAAATTTTTTAAGGTTGAATTTAAGGTCAACTATTGGCTGAAATAATAAGCGATCTCTTTTATTATCGCACAATTATTTATTAAAAATATAACGAGGCAAAATTCTTAAGAATTTTTTTTTTAGTGTATTAATGTATATTTTGGAAAGTGCTAAAACTTTCGCTGCAGTGTTAAACACATTTTTAAGGTTGAAACTAAGTTTAACTATTGGCTGAAAAAGTAAACAATATTTATTTCATTATCGCAGAATGATTTATTAAAAATATAACGAGGCAAAACTCTTAAGAATTTTTTTTTTTAGTGTATTAATGTATATTTTGGAAAGTGCTAAAACTGTCGCTGCTCGAAGGAGCGAAATATTCCGACGCAACAGCGAGAGGAATCGGTAATGCTGGTCGGTTAGTTGCATCGTTAAACAAATGTTTTAAGGTTAAATTTAAGTATTGCTTAAAACGGTAGGCAGTATTTATTAAAATATCAGACAATTATTGATAAGTAAATAACATAAAAATAAACTCCATTAAACAAAAAATTAATATGCATTTCGTTCTAATCGTCAAACAAATTTATTATCAAATTTATGTTTCAGTTGAATTGACTAAAACCGCAAACAATATTTATTCAACAATCAGAAAATGAGCCGTTAATTAAAAAAATAGTCTCAGCTCCATAGTAAAAAAAAAAAAAATGATCGCACATTTCGTCCCAATCGTTATCAATATTCGTTCGCCCGCCGCAGCACCGACAAAGCGAAAATTGAGTCGGCAATCAGTGGGCATATAAACAAAAATTGCTTAAAACAGCAAACAATATTTATTTAACAATCAGAAAATCATTCGTTAATTAAAAAAATAGTCTCAGCTCCACAGTAAAAAAAAAAAAAAAAATTAACGTACATTTCCTCCCAATTGTTATCAATTTTCGTTCGCCTGCCGCAACACCGACAAAGCGAAAATTGAGTCGGCAATCAGTGGGCATATACATTTTTTTTTTTAAACAGCAAACAATATTTATTTAACAATCAGAAAATTATTCGTTAATTAAAAAAATAGTCTCAGCTCCACAGTAAAAAAAAAGAAAAAAAAATTAACGTACATTTCCTCCCAATCGTTATCAATTTTCGTTCGCCTGCCGCAACACCGACAAAGCGAAAATTGAGTCGGCAATCAGTGGGCATATACATTTTTTTTTTAAACAGCAAACAATATTTATTTAACAATCAGAAAATGATTCGTTAATTAAAAAAATAGTCTCAGCTCCACAGTAAAAAAAAAAAAAATTGAACGTACATTTCCTCCCAATCGTTATCAATTTTCGTTCACCTGCCGCAACACCGACAAAGCGAAAATTGAGTCGGCAATCAGTGGGCATATAAATTTTTTTTTTTTAAAACAGCAAACAATATATATTTAACAATCAGAAAATGATTCGTTAATTAAAAAAATAGTCTCAGCTCCACAGCAAAAAAAAAAAAAAAAAATGAACGTACATTTCCTCCCAATCGTTATCAATTTTCGTTCGCCTGCCGGAACACCGACAATTGAGCGAGCGAAAATTGAGTCGGCAATCAGTGGGCATATTCCACCGGAGCCGGCGCGGTTCCAGCCGGACCTACATATGTCGAGCGCGCTCGTCTAGCGACGAACTTTCGGAGCCCCGGAGTTGAAGCGGCGAGTGATCGATAAGCTGTCTAGGGTTCCCAAGTTCTCGACAGTTTGGTTACGTCCGTTGGCCGCAAAACTATTCCGGCTGTCCGATCCTCTCTCTGTTCGACGCGATTCGGACCAGAATTTTGCCACTCGCCCCCTTAGGGGGCGAGGGGGGGTCACGAGCCACAGGCAAACGGCAAAAGAGAAAAACTTTGGCGCGAGCAATTTCCTGGCTGGGTCTCGTGTGTCTCGTGACTGCAGCGAATTAGTGCGTCCCCGAAACGTTGGGTATTCCGCGCTGCTCGGATCGAGGGACGAGTGGGGAAATCGTCGTGGGACGAGCGGGGCGATAGGTGGCCTGGGGCAAAGAGGGGGGGCACGTAAGTGGCCACGCAGGCTCGAAGGAAACCCGGGGTTCGTATATCGCGAGCGCGGGTGCTTGAAAATAAACAGTGACGGACGACGGGGCGACGCGCGAGTGAAGAGCTCGCGTGGCCAACGGTCACGCACGACGCGACGTTCCACCCTCGCCGTCACCTTCGCCCTTATCGGACGATAAAGACGCTTCCTTCCTTCCTTCCTTCCTACCTTTTGACGTAATCTTGATTTTTGATGATTTATACGCGCTCCGTTTGGATTAAATGATATATATCAGACAAGTATAACAAGTATTGACACAAGATTTTTACTGTGTTTGGAGAAGGATGATTATTTTTTTACGAAATAATTTTGAGATTATTTTTTTCCGAAATAATTTTGAGATTATTTTTTTCCGAAATAATTTTGAGATGATTTTTTTCCGAAATAATTATGAGATTATTTTTTCCGAAATAATTATGAGATTATTTTTTTCCGAAATAATTTTGAGATTATTTTTTTCCCGAAATAATTTTGAGATTATTTTTTTCCGAAATAATTTTGAGATTATTTTTTTCCGAAATAATTTTGGGATTATTTTTTTCCGAAATAATTTTGAGATTATTTTTTTCGGAAATAATTTTGAGATTATGTTTTTCCGAAATAATTTTGAGATTTTTTTTTTCCGAAATAATTTTGATTATTTTTTTCCGAAATAATTTTGGGATTATTTTTTTCCGAAATAATTTTGAGATTATTTTTTTCCGAAATAATGTTGGGATTATTTTTTTCCGAAATAATTTTGATTATTTTTTTCCGAAATAATTTTAAGATTATGTTTTTCCGAAATAATTTTGAGATTATTTTTTTCCGAAATAATTTTGAGATTACTTTTTTTCCGAAATAATTTTAAGATTCTGCGTTTTATTGATTTTGCCATTACCATTTTACTACGGAAATAATGTCCCACCATCGCCGTCACCTTCGCCCTTATCGGACGATAAAGACGCTTCCTTCCTTCCTTCCTTCCTTCCTTCCTTCCTTCCTTCCTTCCTTCCTTCCTTCCTACCTTTTGACGTAATCTTGATTTTTGATGATTTATACGCGCTCCGTTTGGATTAAATAATATATATCAGACAAGTATAACAAGTATTGAGACAAGATTTTTATTGTGTTTAGAGAAGGATGATTTTTTGTTTCTGAAATGATTATGAGATTCCGTGTTTTATTCATTTTGCCATTATCATTTTATTTTATTACCATTTTATTTATTTTTATTACCATTTTACTTTCGATGATTTATTCGCTGTTCGTTTGAATCAAACTATAAATCGTTTTGTGACAAGATTTTTTTGGGTTTAGAGAAGGATGATTATTTTTTCCGAAATAATTTTGAGATATCGCGTTTTATTCATTTTGTCATTACCATTTTATTTTTGAAATTCCAAATTACAAACTATTTCAATACAACAAATATATTCACAATAACAAGAAAAAAGAATTCAACGAAAAATCATCAGCAAGCGATACAGTTTTATAGCATGACAATATTTTTGTTGTATTTCGAGAAGGGCGATTCCTTCTTTCCAAAACAATCTTGATTTCCAACGCTATTTTTTAGACATTTCAATAAAGCAAATATATTCACAGCAACTTGAAGAAAAATTCACCAAAAAATCATCAACAACGGATTCACCAATCCACAATATCCAGACCCAAAATCGCCCCCTTCCCCCCTCGTCAAATTTCCACCACACTGACACAACGAAAAAAAAAAAGTTCACATCGCGAGCCCTTAAAAGAAAAATAACGTCATCAATATTTCACGTCGTCTCCGTCTCTCGCCCCCCACGGCGTTGTAAGTGAAAAGTTCCAGTGTACAAGTTTCACCGCTGCACTTGCTTACCGGTAGCTTTATTTTCCATAGCCGACAACTTACACACGGGGATTATACCTGAGAGGCGTTATATGCACGCCGACAAGCTGCGTACAGATAGCTATATACACGAGCGGCACGTTGGGTTGAAGGACGGGGGGGCAATAGGGTGGTTAGGGGGTCTCGTTGCAGGGGGGTTAGAAGTTCTCCACGTGACGACGACGCGGGGTTGTTTCGAGGGGTTTGGCTCTGCGGTACTAACGTTACTTCCGCTCGGAGCCGCGCGGTTTAACGCTCGCTTATTATTATTTTTATTAGGGTCCCCCCCGACCCCTACCCCCCCACCCTCTCGACCCACGATTTCCGACGCACGTAATGCCATAAGCCGATGAGGCGAGCGAGCGAGCGTCGAGGGTGTCCTGCCGCTGGTTCTACAGGAAATAAACCTAAGTGTATAATTACAATAATACTTACGGTCGTCCCTATGTGCTACATAGGGAGACGTTGGGCCCTTTTCCTGCGGTTAGGGCGGAACAAGTGCGCGGGGGTGGCGGCTATACGCGATATAACGCAGGTGCGGGCAAAACGGAACAGCGATTTTTTTAGTTCCAACTATTTTTGCGGGCAAAACGGAACAGCGATTTTTTCAGTTCCAACTATTTTTGCGGGCAAAACGGAACAGCGATTTTTTCAGTTCCAACTATTTTTGCGGGCAAAACGGAACAGCGATTTTTTCAGTTCCAACTATTTTTGCGGGCAAAACGGAACAGCGATTTTTTTAGTTCCAACTATTTTTGCGAGCAAAACGGAACAGCGATTTTTTCACTTCCAACTATTTTTGCGGGCAAAATGGGACAATTTAACGCATTCAACGCATGTAAGCGGAATGTAAAGATTTATAACAATTTTCGAGTTTCTTAAGCAATCTAGCTTTTGAAAAGTCACTTTGAAATGTTTTTTTGTTTTTTTTTTGCAAAATAACCATTAAGGAGTATCACCGAGTAAAAAAAACACGAATTTCTGAATTTGGGGGTCCGTCCCATTTTGCCCGCACAAATCCGGAAATTCGTGTTTTTTTTTACTCGGTGATACTCCTTAATGGTTATTTTGCAAACAAACAAAAAAAATTGAAAAAGAAAAAAATTCAAAATGTCTTTTCAAAAGCCAGATTGCTTAAGACACTCTAAGACTTTTACTTTTTTGTTTTTGCCGACGCTCAAAATTGATGGTTGAAATCGAATTTTTGGATGAAAAGCAATCAAACTACACTTTTGTTATCGTCATGAAACCATTTTTCGCTTATGCGTCCCATTTTGCCCGCACCTCCCTTACGTTATACTCAGCATTACGTGGCTGCGGCTGTGGTAGGTGATATATATATAGATATATAAATATGTATATATATATATGGGGATATATAGAAATACCTGTTACAACGAAAAGCGACGGAGGGTCGACGCGTCGACGTCTACCACCGAGTGGAAACTAATGAGTTCTAAATACGCCGCGAGCGAGAACGTAAATGCTTTCCCGTTTCGTTTTCCCCTCGCCTCGTGTCTCTCCGTCTCGCTCTCTCTCTCCGCACTGTCGCTAGGATTTCGAAGCCACCCAATTACACACTAATTTTATTACCATTAGCGATCCACGGGACACGACGCGGCTGTCTAATTATTTATCGTACACGCACACGATTTTGTTTGGCCGCCGAATTGTGCGAGCAAATGTTTGAGTTCCGATATTTCGTATAGATCGTCGGGCTGCTTTATTGCGGTTGACATTGTGCGAGGAGTTGTCGGCTCTCGCTTTGTTTTTTTGAGGTTTCGAAGTTTGTGACGAGATTCTTGGATACGCGGATTAGATTTAGGATTTGATTTTGAGCGAAATTTTGTGAGGTGATCGCAACACGAAAATACACTGTTAAAAATGGTTTCTACTCTGGAGCACCCTACATAAAGTTGACCACGTCCAAAACATGGATCGATCCATTTAAACCACATTGAAAAATCTTTTTTGAATTGTTTTATTTTAATTTTTTTTACATTTAAAAAAATGTTTTTTTTTACATTAAAAAAAATGTTTTTTTTTACATTTAAAAAAATGTTTTTTTTTTTACATTTAAAAACATGTTTTTTTTTACATTTAAAAAAATGTTTTTTTTTACATTTAAAAAAATGTTTTTTTTTCATTTAAAAACATGTTTTTTTTACATTTAAGAAAATGTTTTTTTTTTTCATTTTCCAAAATTTTCTATCGCTCGGGACTCCTGGCATCGGGACGCTCAGCGTCTGATTGGGCCAAACAGACAAACATTTTTCAGAAATATATATTAGATACTGCAGCACGAAACAAAAAGAACAAATAACTTGTAAAAAAATGTCTCTCGTCCTTCACCACACACCAGCTCGAAACGTCATTCTCAACCCCTTCAAAACCCTTGGAAATTCCATCGCCCGCTCATAACAGCGCCAAAGCGCAATTACGAAATGGCATTCGGCGATTTCGCATAATACCATAGAATCGTGTGTCATAAATCCCCATCTCGTCATTCTCCCCGCGTTCAATTATCCCACTCGGCACGCATTCCCAAATCACCCAATCAACCGCGAAGCGTCGCGCATACAGTTTCGTTCCTCGATTCCCATCCACTCGAGACCAAATCTAAACATCACTCCCCGCGATTAATTTCGCAAATAAAATAATTGCGCTCCTGACATTTATTTAGGTGTCAATTCGCGCTCGGCCAGACGTTCAAGTAGGGTAGGTGCGGGCAAAACGGGACAGCGATTTTATCAGTTCCAACTATTTTTGCGGGCAAAATGGGACAGACCCCCATTTCGTGAAAATCGTGTCTATACGACGCAATTCAACGCATGTAAGCGCAATATAAAGATTTTGAACAATTTTGAGTGATTTAAGCAATCTGGCTTTGGAAAAGTCACTTAGAATTTTATTTTTTTCAATTTTTTTTTTTTTGCGAAATAACCATTATGAAGTATCACTGAGTAATAAAAACACGAATTTCCGAATTTGGGGGTCTGTCCCATTTTGCCCGCACTTTTCCTTTTTTTTTGCCGACGCTCAAAATAGATGGTTGGAATCGAATTTTTGGATGAAAAGCAATCGAAATACACTTTTGTTTTCGTCATGAAACCACTTTTGTGATTTAAGCAATCTGGCTTTGGAAAAGTCACTTCGAATTTTATTTTTCAATTTCTTTTTTTTTTTTAAATAACCATTAAGAAGTATCACCGAGTAAAAAAAATACGAATTTCCGAAGTTGGGGGTCTGTCCCATTTTGCCCGCACTTTTCCTTTTTTTCGCCGACGCTCAAAATAGATGGTTGGAACCGAATTTTTTTTATCAAAAGCAATCGAAATACACTTTTGTTTTCGTCATGAAACCATTTTTCGCTTGTGCGTCGCGTTTTGCCCGCACCTCCCCTATAAACAATCACGGGGTGGTGATCGGAGCGCTCTGGGCTTGATAGCCGCTCGTGCTCGAGCCTCGTTCGTGCTCACTCGGAGAGCAACCCTCACGTGAAAATCAAGAGTCTATCATTACGACCATATGTTTCGCGTCCCGATCCGTATCGTCGGTGCTACACGGGTCTCGTCCTCGTGTGGGCTACGCGTTTGCCATTGTCGCGAGCATACGAGAGACACGGAAAATAATAGAAGGTGTGAGAGAGGGAGAGAGACAGAGTGAGCGAACCAGTGAAGCAAGTGAATGCTGGTTGGCAGCGAAGGGGCAGAGGCCCCGAGGGTTTGCACCTGTCCATTCGTGCCACCAGCCTCCCCTTCCCTCGTCATTCAGTCTCTCTCTCTCTGTCTCTCTGTCTCTCGTCGTCCGTCGTTCTCCTCCACAAAAGTGTGCTGACATTCAGTCTCTCTCTCTCTCTCATCAATCAATCAATCAATCAATCTCTCTCTTTTTTATTTTTTTCTATTTCTTTATTTTTATTTTTATTTATTTTTATTTTTATTTTTATTTATTTTTATTTTTATTTTTTATTTTCTAGGATTGTATTGTGTCTAGTCCGATCTAGGTTAGTTTAGGTTAGGCGTTATTATTATTATTGTTTTTATTATTATTATTTGAATTATTATTATTGCTTTGTTTATTATATTTTTATTTTATTGTTATTTTTGCGTTTGATGGTCGGCGCCGGACTGTGGTGTTCGACCGGAACTTTTTGGAATTTTTTTTGTGTTTGCCTTACAGTACCATATGGGTCCTAGCGCAATAAACCTTTCTCTCTCTCTCTGTCTCTCTTCGTTGGTCGTTCTCCTCCACAAAAGTGTGCTGACCGCACGTGCGATGCGTGCACGCTGCGTGGCCGGGGTAAACATCGCCAGCACTGACACTGCGCCCCGTACGGCGTGATGCCCGGTGGATATGTGTGTCACTCTTTAAATATAAGCTTTTTCGTTCGTCGTGTTCCACACGGCGAATGTGGCCTCGTGAACGCGGACCGATCGAAGTCCCGACTAATTCGCGCTCGCTCGCTCTCCATGTCTGTATGAGGGAGAACTCTCTCTCTCTCTCGCTCCGCCGTCTCTAATGCTCGGCTCTCCCGTTGACAATCCGGACGCCGGACTCGTTGCGCAGTCTCGATATGAAAATATCTGCGGGTCGATCCCGGGCTCCGCTCGCGACCCCCGGAGTGGCGAAAGTGTTTCTGGCGTCTGAATTGGCTGGCTGACCTACGCTATATATATGCATCCACTTCGTCGGCTTCTCGTCTCCGGGACGCGAAAACCGAGAGCGTCGAGATTTCACGCGAGCGGAGAGGCGACACGATTTTCTTTTTTGTTTATTTCGGGGTGCAGGAGGGAAATGTTCGGATGTGGATGCGATTTTAGTGTGTTGTGGGAACGTTGGTGTTATTGATTCTGACGAAATTTGGAAATGTCGGCTGTAAGGATGACGAATTGAAATAATGGCAATCGAGAAAAGGTAGCGTTTTCCGAGGATATTTTTTGGGAAGGACAGAAATATCCGATTGAAACGAAACTTTCAGGGTTTATTGTTATATATTTTAACAGTCTTCTCAAATTTTTTCATTAAGATACATGTCATAGTATGCCTGGATACAAGCATTTCGCCGAGGCGCCTCTCGAGTGTGCATTTGTCGTGCGGCGGTAAAGATGCAGGTCGCAATTTCCATCTGAAACAAAGAACCCAAAAAAAATTATTTTTCAATAGTATAGCTTCTAGTTAAACCAAGAGAAAATTCAGCAAAAAGTAAAAAATTCAACAATTTTTCGCAAATTGAAGAAAAAAAAATCATTTTTTTAAATGATTTTTTATTTGACTGACTTTTGATTTTGACTGATTTGCTCGTCAACTGTCGACGCAAAAACGGGAGGCAGTTTTCCCCTATATAGCAATCAAGAAAGCTCCTAAGATACATTTTCATCATTCCCAATCCTCCCAATCACCGCTGCAAAATAATTCCTCCGTCGAATTCCTCTATTTCCCACCGCAACCGAGTTCATCGCCGCGATCAATCTGTCTGAGAGCCCGAAAATATGTCCACGGAGGCCCCGACAATTGGATCAGAGTCGAAAAACCAGGGCGCTGAAGTTAACTCGCACAATTTCATCATTGGCCAGTGGGAAAGTCCGCCAGAACGTAGGCTCAGGATTGATACACTGTGGGATCACCGTGGGACGTCGTACCTACACCCTCCAGGTTAGGAAGGCTCACCCGCCCCGCGCGCCTTCAGGCCGGGGGTGAGTATCGCAAAACTAGTCGTAATTAAATTATCCCGTCCTTCGGGCTCTGCGGACAAATCGACGTTTCAATTTTCTTAATGCCAGCGTTGCGACCCCGTTGGGACTTGCCGAGAGTGGAATGAGAACGCGTGTGACGGCCGTCCTGACACGCGTGTGCAGTCGCGGTGGAGGAAAAAGTCCGTCGTGCGCCACCAGGAAGGAAGGATCGCCGCCGCCACTTTCGTCGTGAGCCCTGCGAATATAACCAACCCCCGCACACGCGTTGGTCGCAACCCCTGCTGTAGATCTCGCGATAGCGACGCGTGTGCTGAGACACACCGCGGCCAAGTGGGATACAACGCAGTTTTTTGGACGGGGAGGGAGGCGGATTTGGGCTACAACTCCGGGTGTCCGTGACACGTGGCGTCACGTGTGCCACCAAACCCCGACACGTGCCGCAACCTGCTCTGACATCCTCCTCGCTCTGTCTCGACTGCAAAGTGCATTAAACCACTTGGTGGCACCCTGGACTCCTCTATACCACGATGATCCGGTGTCACCTATCGTCGATGTGTCTCCTGATCCTTCGCGCTCTTCAGGAATTTTTGGATTAATCCTGTCACGAAAGGGTCAAGCGCTTTGGAGAGCGACTGATTGATCACGTTGAACGTGTTGCGCCGGAGACGTCAAAGGTGCCGAAGGTGTAGGTGATGAGTTCGTCATTGATGGTGAAACATGCTTGGAGAAGTTTTGGTTCACGTGGTGACAGCAGGGAAACGTGAATTTTTAGTTAGTGAGGTTATTTCCATGGTTATGTTAGCTTTTTTCTTCTGTCCATGGGTTTTTTTTTCGTCTGGCTTATTTTTGACTACGACATAAATGGTTGTCACTGCAAAGTGCATTAAACCACTTGGTGGCGCCGGGAATCCTCTATACCACGACGATCCGGTGTCACCTATCGTCGATGTGTCTCCTGATCCTTCGCGCTCTTCAGGAATTTTTTGATTAATCCTGTCACGAAAGGGTCAAGCGCTTTGGAGAGCGACTGATTGATCACGTTGAACGTGTTGCGCTGGAGACGTCAAAGGTGCCGAAGACGTCAAAGTGTCGGTGATAAGGTCATTGATGGCGAAACATGCTTGATGCCTTTGGGCGTGAATTTCTAGTTAGTGAGGTTATTTCAATGGTTATGTTAGTATTTTTTTCTTCAGTCCACAAGTTTTTTCTCGTCTGGCTTATTTTTTACTACGATATAAATGGTTGTCACTTCGCAGTTACCGATATCCGATTTTTTCCCCATCGTGAAAACATCACCGGGTTGGGAGGACAAAAAACGACGAGAAGTTGGATTTTCGGGATCGACATTTCCAGTGCGAAGAAGACGAGAAAATTTGTTCGACTCGCAGCGAGACGGAAGGCACAGACAATCGGAAACTCCTCAAAACCCGGGCGCTGTTTTAATAGTGACGTCCTACAGGGTGACATTCATGCATAATCCGCCGGAAGTTCCAGAATGCCCGATGCGAAACCCATGAAAATCAACGAGCCGAATCAGAGTTCAGTTTGCATAGAGATGGGCAGCGTTTATGATTTGCCGTCCAACGGTTGGGCCGCCGCGGATAGCTCATCGGGGAGAGGAACCAGCGGCGAGAGGGAGGCGGCGCAGCGTCCGCAAATCCAATTAACTATTGATGAGCCGACGGGAGCCAATTCGATTCCGCTTATTATTCGCAACGTGGTTTCCGCTTCCCTCCACTCGTTCCCCTTTGCCGCGCGCGCGTACGCATACGATAACCCTTGAAATATGCAGATCCTGTCGGTTGCATTTATTTGCGGGAACCGCGCGTACGCAATGGATCACCATATTGGAACGTTTGTCGGAGAGTTTGTCTCCAATACTCCAGCGAAAAAAAAAACATATGTGTGGAAACTGGAAGCGATATGAACGGACAACGGGACTGGGGTGACCGAGGATGTTCCTGGCCTGGTGGCGAATCTGCAGCGTTACGTCCAGCCCTAGTCACGCATTGGTGAGGCCCGAGCAGGGCTAGTGCAGCTCTGCTCAGGGCCTGAGCAGTGGCTGACCTGGTCAGGGCCTGAGCAGTGGCTGGCCTGGTCAGGGCCTGAGCAATGGCTGACCTGGTCAGGGCCTGAGCAGGTGCTGACCTGCTCAGGGCCTGAGCAATGGCTGACCTGCTTAGGGCCTGAGCAGTGGCTGACCTGGTCAGGGCCTGAGCAGTGGCTGACCTGGTCAGGGCCTGAGCAGTGGCTGACCTGGTCAGGGCCTGATCAGTGGCTGACCTGGTCAGGGCCTGAGCAGTGGCTGACCTGCACCGTCATGTAACGCTAGAGATTTTCTAGGATAAATTTGAAGAGGTGGAAGATGGATGAACGACAATTTGGAGGAATATGAGTCATGAGGTCGGTTTTACGTCATGGCTGAGTAAAGTATAAAGTCTGGCCTGGGTAGGTCTAATGTGACCCGATCAGGGCCTGAGCAGTACGTGACTATTGTTCCGCATGTAAAGCCAGAGATTTTCCATTACGACAAATTCGAAAGGGAAAAGTATATAGTCTGTAGCGTTACATGCAACACGAATCAGGAAACTGTTAAGGCCCTGGCAGAGTCAATGTCGACCTGATCAGGGCCTGAGCAGCGCCTGAGATTTTCTATTAGAGTAAATTCGAAAAGGTGGAAGGTGGATGAACGATGATTTGGAGGAAAATGAGTCCTGATAGTAGATTCTTCATTAGGACAAAGAAAAGTATATAGCCCGTTACATCCAGTCCAAATGCCTGACCTGTGCCGGATGCACCTCTAGAGATTTTCTATTAGGGTAAATTCATCAAAAAGATTGTAGTTTACAGTTTGTAGTGTTACATTCGACCCTAATCAGACACTGCTAAGGCCCTGGAAAGTCTTATATAGCTCTGATCAGGGTCTGATCAGTGCCCGACACAAGTCCGACGTAGTAACGTCTGAAATTTTCTACCAGGGTGATTTCGAAAGGGTGGAAGATGGGCGAACGACGATTTGGAGGAAGACGAGTCGCGAGGGTTGGTTCTCCATTAGGGGGCCGAGTGGAGTATTACAGTCCGGGTATCATGGAAATGGCGAGGAAGACGGTTGATCTTCGGAATCAGACAGTGCTAAGGCCCTGGAAAGTCCAACATAGCTCTGATCAGGGCCTGATCAGTTCCCCTACACAAGTCCGATGTAGTAACGCCTGAAATCTTCTACCAGGGTGATTTCGAAAGGGTGGAAGATGGGTGAACGACGATTTGGAGGAAGACGAGTCGCGAGGGTTGGTTCTCCATTAGGGGGCCGAGTGGAGTATTATAGTCCGGGTAGCATGGAAATGGCGAGGAAGACGGTTATTGCTGGCGTAGTAATGACGAGGCCCCGGGGCGTTCGGGCTCTCCGCAGACTATAGATGGAACATTAGATTTCCCCCGTCTCGGCGTTTCCTCGGTCGGTGCAGCAAACAGCATTACAGATAGTCGTGAAACAGACTTTGACCTCGTGGCGAAACCGCGACGTACCCTCTGACGTACGAGAGGGCCGCGCGAGCCGCGCGAGGACGACCACCGCGATGTACGAAGCAAACGGCGCCGGAGTCGTCGTTACGTTGATTTTATGATTAAATTATCATTCCGTCCTATCTCCCTCTCGCTCCTCGCCTCTTCCAACCCACTTTACGATGGCAGCATGAACGGTCGGATAATGCTTATTGCAGAGGGCGGTAATGCGGCCCAGCGCGTAATGACGAGGTTCGGACAAATCGATTGGATTGAGACTCGGATTTGTCGGACTACATGGGAATGTCCGCGGTGGTTTGCGGCTTCGTTGTTGTGGAAAGCACATTCGGAAAATTAACGGTTGACAATGTTGGGTTTTTTTTCTAGGCTTTTTTTTCGTGGATACAAGGAATAGGTATTAGGATCAGGTTAGGTTTGACGGACGAGTCGATGTGGATCCAAGTTGCAGTTGCATATTGCGACTCTGGGATTTGCTGAGCTTCTTATACGTTGATACATTTCAGGACTACATGGGAATGTCCGCGGTGGTTTGCGGCTTCGTTGTTGTGGAAAGCACATTCGGAAAATTAACGGTTGGCAATGTTGGGTTTTTTTTCTAGGCTTTTTTTTCGTGGATACAAGGAATAGGTATTAGGATCAGGTTATGTTTGACGGACGAGTCGTTGTGGAACCAAGTTGCAGTTGCATATTGCAAATCTGGGACTTGCTGAGCTTGTTATACGTTGATACATTTCAGGTGAATCCGGAAAATGCCAGATGGAATTTCCTATAGAAGGCTTCAATCGCGAATACTTGCTGACTTTTGTAACTCCATCGAAGCCTCGTTCTGGCAGTTCCGTTGAAAACAAAAGTCAGGAAAGCACCGTAACTGCAGGTTGAGTTCAACAAGGGGCGGTAATGTCCCTCGGCATGTAATGATGAGTTAGCTCTACCCATCGATCAGCGACTGAGTCACATACATTTCTTTCCGAACCTTTTTCCGCTATTCCACAAGACCCAATCCGCTTCGACCTTAAACATCCAAAAGTCGTTTTTCACGAATTACACGATGTATCAACAAATTCTCTGCAAGACTTGAACATTAAATCAAACATCAAACTTCAAATCTCAAACATATTCAAATCGAACATCCCTAACTTGTTCGATTCTTATTCCAAAGTACGAAGTACGTTTCATAAAAAAAGACAGAAAAATACAGAGAAAATTCAGTTTGAGTTTAACGAGGGTGCAAATAATATGCCTTCAATATATAATGACGCGTTAGTCGCCCATCGATCTGCGACTGACTTATATATTTCTCTTAGAGCTTTCTTCCATTATTCCGCAAGACTCGAACTGCCTCACCCGATATCCCTGCAAGGTCCAAGCATTCAATCAAACATCAAATCACAAACATCCTGTATATCGTCATACTCACATCCAACAACCGCAATGTGTTTGAGTCTCATTGCAAAGTACGAAGTACGTTTCAAAACAAAAGTCAGAAAAGCACAGAGCGATCGCAGTTTGAGTTCAACGAGGGTGAAACTAACGTAACCTCAGTTTATAACGACGAGTTAGCTGCCCATCGATCTGCGACTGACTTACATACTTCTCTTCCAGCCGTTTTCTGTTATTCCCCAGGACTAGCCATGTTCACATCCAACAGTCTCAATTCGCACGAGCCTCTCTCCTAAGTACGAAATACGTTTCAAAACAAAAGTCAGAAAAACTCATACTGAACGCATTTTGAGTGCGCAAGTAACGTGCTGTCAGTTTACAATGACGAGTCAGCCGTCCATCGATCTGCGTATGACTTCCATATTTCTCTTCCAGCCTTTTTTTCATTATTCCGCCAGACTATTTACGTTCACATCCAACATCCCCAATTTATTGGAGCTGCTTTTCAAAGCACGAAGTAAATTTCAGACCAAAAATGAGAAAAGCAGAAAACTAACGCAGTTCGACGTCAACAAGAGTGCAGCAAAAGTGCTCTCAGTTTGTAATTACGAGTCAATCACCCATCGATCTGCGTATGACTTCCATATTTCTCTTCCAGCCTTTTTTCATTATTCCGGCAGACTATTTACGTTCACATCCAACATCCCCAATTGATTGGAGCTGCTTTTCAAAGCACGAAGTAAATTTCAGACCAAAAATGAGAAAAGCACAAAACGAACGCAGTTCGACGTCAACAAGAGTGCAGCAAATTTGCTCTCATTTTGTAATGACGAGTCAATCGCCCATCGATTTACGTCTGACTTCCATATTTCTCTTCCAACCTTTTTCCGTTATTCCGGAAGTCTAGCCATATTAACATCCAACATCTCCTATCCATCCGAGCTCAATTTTCAAAGCACGAAATACGTTTCAGACCAAAACTCAGCAAACCACACAGCAAAAGCAGTTTGACTTCAACGAAAGTGCAGCAAACATGCCCTCAGTTTACAATCACAAGTCAATCGCCTATCGATCTGTGTCTGATTTCCATATTTCGTGCTCTCAGTTTATAATGACGAGTCTATCGCCTATCGATCTGCGTCTGACTTCCATATTTCTCTTCCAACCTTTTTCCGTTATTCCGGTAGACTATTTTTACGTTCACATCCACACGGAGAGAAGGATCTGATAAAATTTACCGGACGCGGTAGTAAAAATTACCAACGCGTCTGGTATTGAAAAGCCATAGCCGCCACCTGACGAACATTACGAGAACTATGAGAATTTCTAACATATATATAATATTTTTTACCATATTTCGTGGTAAAAATTCTCATCGTTCTAGTTCTTCTCGATAGATGGCGTTATATCTCCCCTCTACCGGAAAATTGCAATACTTTTTACTAGAAACATGATAAAAAGTATCAGATCCTTCTCTCCGTGCACCATCTCCAATCCGTCTGAGCCCCATTTTCAAAGCACGCAGTACCCCCATGGAAAAAAAGTATACTTGAAAGTATAGTCCATTATATATCTCGGATATATAAAAATTCATATTATATATTGTTTATATATCTTATTATATATCCGAGATATAGAACTTTCTGCCGCTTTATATATTACGTATTTATATGAAAAATATATACACAATATATACCGCATATATCTTTTTTGAATACCAAATATATAATAAAAATATGTTGAGCACATTTTTTATATATAACCATATACATGATTTATACTCAGCATAAATATGAGATACATATTAGGTACTTAATTCATGTCTAATTCATGTCATGTGTGTTCATGTGTGTTCATGTGTAATTCATGTCATGTGCGGATATATTCTCTATGTACTTCTTATCTATAGAAATTGTATCTTTCATACATCTGTTATATACAGGGCTTCTTTGATTCATAGACGCGGAATATATCGAGAATATATTCTTCACAAATTTGCTACATATATCAAATACATGTATGTTACATCCATTATATATCCCTCGGATATATATCAGATATATAGAGGATATAGAACTTTTTGCCGCTATATATAGTGGCCAAAAATTATATATCCGTTATATATCTGAAGTATACTTTATTTCCATGGGGGATACGTTTCGGACCAAAACTCAGCAAACCTCAGAGCGAACCACAGAGCACTTCGACTTCAACGAGAGTGCAGCGAAGGTGCCCTCGCGGTTCATACCTAATGACGAGTTAGCGGCCCATCGATCAGGGCAATGGGTGACTGTGTAAGTCACCCATTGCGCCTCCTCGAGTCACCCCTTCTGAAGCCTCTTTCCCTGCAAGCACCAAACGTCGCGAGTGTTACGCCGGAAAATCGTCGTTCGCAAGCGTCGCTGGGATTCCCTGCCAATTGTCGTTCTCTCGCGGGCAGTTCCCGCGGTGTCCATTGTCGGTGATGGATAGGGGAAACACGACAGTGCGCGGGTTGCCCGCCATCCCCGTCAGGCTCGCGAGGCAGCGGCGTACGGTGTGAGCGGCGGTGTGGATGGTGGATGCGGTGCCGCCGGTGCGGATCGATGAGGGTAGCGAAGACTCGGCCTCGAGCGGGAAAGGGAGAGAACATCCCGGGTCTGATTGGCGGGGCTGCGGGGGCGGAACGGCCCACGCGGCCAATGAGCGTCGGTGGCCTCGATATACGAACACGGATACGAAATCACGGATTTTTACACGCTCCACGAGACATCGGGCACGACGCAAACCCTGCCGACCACTCGGCGAGCAACCGCGCGCTCGCGGCCCGCGGCTTTTCGGGTTTACCTGTAAACACTTTGAGTGCCTCGGCTTTGGAAAACGATGACGACCTATCTACGACGTTTTTTTCGCCTATATTTACAGCATTCTTTTTTTGTTCTCGGTCTCTCCTCTTTTTTCCTTTTTCTTTGTTGAAATTGCATCCAGAGAAATCATTCTGATGGGATCTATTCGGAATAAATAACATTTATTTCAATGAAATAAGAAATTATTTGAACGAAATCAACATTTATTTGAATGAAATAAAACTTTATTTGAAGGAAATAACAATTTGTTTGAATGAAATAAAACTTTATTTGAAGGAAATACAAATTTATTTGAATTAAATAAAACTTTATTTGACGGATATACAAATTTATTTGAATTAAATAAAACTTTATTTGACGGAAATACAAATTTATTTGAATTAAATAAAACTTTATTTGACGGAAATACAAATTTATTTGAATTAAATAAAACTTTATTTCAAGGAAGTACAAGTTTATTTGAATTATATAAAACTTTATTTGAAGGAAGTACAAATTTATTTGAATTAAATAAAACTTTATTTGAAGGAAGTACAAATTTATTTCAATTAAATAAAACTTTATTTGAAGGAAGTACAAATTTATTTGAAGGAAGTACAAATTTATTTGAATGAAATAAATTGTTATTTATTGTGTGTCTGTGCGGCTATCCAAAAGTTCACACGTCATTTTATAATCGTCGCACGTTATTATTATTAAATCACACCTACGAAACAAACCGTGCTGTGAGATTTATTTCTTAAACTAATGAGGATTTACGGCTCTGCTTGCATGTAACGAGCTGTATATAGAATCTGAGCCTTAAGCGCGCCCAGCTCGGTGGGCTTGTGAAAAATTAACGAAACGACAGGGGAGATGGTGATTTAAAATGATTGCCCCGGCGACGTTGCCGGAGAGGAGACGAGGAATTTGCGTTCGGTGACGCGTGTCTCGTTCATAATTGACAACGACCTCGTTATACCCTCTCGGTGAATTCTTCGCTCGAGCCTTTCGCGACCGGGACCGAAGGTATTGCGAGAGGAAATGTAAAACGTCTGGCGACTATCAGAGCTTCGCGCTTATCTCTCGAGCGAATGTGAGAAGCTTTATTAAGATCGCATTGTCGGATACGGAAACGTCAATCGACGAATCGGCGTCAAAATTTTTTTTTTTCCGAAAAAAGTTCATGAGTGACAAACGTGAAATTAATTTTGTTGACGATCTATTCGCGATGCGATTTGTCGTCAGTTTCGTCGGACACACTAAAATCGAAACCAATTTCGTGCATTGCCTTTTTTTTTACGCCGAATGTAAAAAATTATGTGTAAAGAGAAATCGGGCGCTAAATCGCTCGTCATCAGATATGAGCAGCGCTGTAAATAAAATTAGAGGCGACGAACGATCGGTGTTTACGTCGCGGTGGCGATGAGGGGCGAACGCGAAATATCGACGAAACGCCGGGGGAAAAGGTATTCGCGAAAAAAATGGAGGAGCAAGGTGAAGCTGATTATCCGGGCATCAATTATGGAGATACCGTCCTTGACCTCGATTTCGGGAGGAGGTCACGCGAAATTTGCGGAAAAAGATTGTCAGTTGATGAAGAGCTGTGAAAGGTTGATGACACATTTTTTTCGGAGTCTACTAAAACTCGGTATCCGATGTGATTAATTGGAGTTAATTTATTTTATTTATACAGTTAATTTGTTTTATTTATGTATTTAATTTGTTTTATTTATATAGTGAATTTGGGTTATTTATATAGTTAATTTATTTTATTTCATGAGGCTACGCGAATGTTGCAACAAAAATTGTGAATTGATGAAGAGCAGTGAATGCTTAACCATCACATTTTTTGGATTCCGCTAAAACTCGGTGATTCTTTTTTTGATAAATTATCTTGAGCAAATTTTATTTTATAAAAAAATTGTCGCGTGTGCAAAACTTTGAGAAACGGTTTCTGTTGATTCACAATCATTTTTTGGCAAAATTCATCATCAAAAACTAATTTCAATGGAAGAAATTCTTACAAAGCCATTAAAAGTATATCCGAGAGGTTGACACGACGTTAACTGCATGATGTAATGACATTTTTGTCTATAAACGAGTAAAAAAAACCAAACAAAAAATATACAAAAAATATTTCGTGAAGAAACGGATGTGGGAACAAGTATTGCCTTCAGAATCAACGCGGAATACGTGAAGCAATAGGAGAAAATAATCGTCGTTATTTTAGTCATTTTATCTTGAGCACATTTTTTTTCTCCTTTTCAAAAAAGTCACCTGCTGTTCGAAACGCTGAGAACCAATTCCTGCAAGCTTCACGATCATTTATGAGTATAATTTATTGTCAGAGAATCATTTTCACCAAATAAATTCTTCCAAAGCCATAAAAAGTCTGTCCGAGAGGTTAACACGACATTAACTAGATCACATAATGACATTTTTCTCCACAACCTTGTAAAAAAAGCAAAAAAAAAAAAAAAAACAAACAATTTTTTCCGACGGATGTGGGGGCAAGTAGTGCCTTCAGAATCCGAGGAGAAGACGTGGAGCGAGGCTCGGCCAGCTGGGAAACAGGTCCGGCGTCTGCGAATGGGAATATTACATTACGAAATTTCATAAATTCCCTTTAGCGAGCTCTTAGGCGTCTGACGCTCGCCTCGCGCCGGGTCCTCTCGCTCTCTCGTGTTTTTCCCGTGAAATAATAATGAGCCACGACTCAACGTAAATCCGTCTAGCTGGTCGGCTGGCGCGCACAGAGCGAGCTCGTCTATGCCAGCGACGCGAGCGGAAACAGAAGCAACCGCCCTTCACCCCCCACACGTCCTAGTGGAAGCTGATCCTACTGAGCAAACCCGAAATATAAATGTAAAATACGTTATACGCTTCCGGGGCTGCGGAACTCAGGCAATTGAATTATGCCCGCTGTCTGATATCTCGATGGTCTCGGATCCTCGAAATTGAGGCGATGCACTCACTTAAATCCCGACGAAAATGGAATCATTGATGGAAACCTGGGGGGGGGGAAGAAGAAAAAAAAAAAGATTTCCAATGTTACCTGCTTTTATCGATATTTCGCGATTGACTCAATTCGTGCGGTGCTCGCGAGGGATAAACGTCAATAAACAGGCAAATTTAGTCAATACGTACATTTTTGCTTTTTAAATTTGTCATCCTCCTAATATCAAACTTTTTGTCTGATGTGAGTCGAGATACAATAAGAAATAGTAGTAGTAGTAAACGTGATTTATTGACAATAGAATTATTATACATATTATAATTATTCACATTTTTTCTGAACATTGTACATTATATACAGAGATTGCCAATTAGCCATCGACCGAGTTTTTCAGCCTCAATAAGAAATTTTTACACCAGATCAGGCAAAATACATTCAGTTTCTTCGATTTATTTGAGAATCAATAATGTATTTTGGGGGAATTAATTTTTGTTTGTGTAAGTTTTAGCCAGGGGTGTTTTTTAAGGGTGCAAATAAACGGATTTGGAGCGAAAACAGAAGCAGCCACCCTCCCTCCCTCCAACACGTCTTAGAAGCTGATCCTACTGGGCAAACCCGAAATATAACTGTGATAGTATATTGTGTAACAAGTGCGTAAAGTACCACATTTCCGTACGAGTTACACATACTATTTTTTATAATAGCGTGCGTGATTGGAATCTTCTTCGGGGAGGTTGAGCGAAGTCAAAGTGCGAGTTTTCCGAAAGGAGTGCGTAAAGTAAGCGGAGTGCGTAAAGCTTCACTTTACGCACTCGTGCTTAAAGTAAGCAGAGTGTTAACGCTACAGATTTTCTACCAGAACAATATCCAATTTTTTTCTAACGTGAGTCGCGATAAAACCAACAAAAATTACACAGGCACAAACAAAATACATTCAGTAGTTTCTCCGTTTTTTTTTTATCTATAATATATATTTTGAAGAATTATGCTTTCTTCCTACAAATTTTAGCCAGGGGTGTTTTTTTTAAGGGTGCGAATAAACGGATTTAGAGGGTTAACATCTCGAGGCAAACGCGCACGAGGACATTAGCGAAGTCTTGGGACACCTCACGGAGACCCGACAGGTGTTTAAACTTCTTTAAACGAATCCGTTGAATAATAAAAACCGGGCCAAGAGTGGGAGGGGCACGAGGGAAGCGGCGAAGGGGAGGGGGGGGGGGGGGGCAACCAGGGTACGGCGGAGGGATGAGAGGTGGGGCTTGACAGTGACGATATAGAGGCAAGTTTCCCTCGATTATAACAAAAGCGCTGAGGCGCAAGCCCGGCTCATTTGTTATTAACGGGTACTCCGTACAGCGGATGAGTACGAGGGGGGTAGGGGGGGGGGGCGAGGAGGAGCACGAGGAAAGCGGCCTGGCAGCACCGAAGTGCAGGGGACTTTGAACACGACTTCACACTTTGACTCGTGCACAACTCTGCCCCCCCCCCCTCCTCCCCCCTCCGACCCCTCGCCCTGCTCCCACTCAGTCGCCGTCTTCGTAAATCTAGGTAATTATCAGCTAAAGTTGGCGGACGTGAAACTTGAGTTTTATCTCTCGCCCTCCGAGACTCCGGATGAAAATAACTGCGGAATCCGGGGCGCAGTTTCCTCGGGAAATATGAGAAATATACCGGGTTGGGGCGTTAATCAGGTTTTAAAGGTTCTCGACTTTTTCGATAGTTTCGACATTTTTTTCATCTTTATTTTACTGTAGTAGTTAGAAAACTTTTTTTTTGTTTTTTCTTCTTTTTCACTTCGCCTGTTTTTTTACGATGAGCCGGAGTTTTTGGGAGAATTAACGAAAGAGCAGAAATCAGCGACGCAAAAAAAGTGCCTAATATAGTTCAGAAAGCAACTGAAAACCGTATTTCCCATGATACCGATTATAGTCATTTTTTGCCTTGTACCGGGATTATAATTTTTCCAGTGATTAAATTTGGGTAATTTTAGCTTTTTTGGGCGAAAAAAAGAAAAAAAAAGTGTGTTACTGTTTAGAAAGTAACTAAAAACCGGAATTCGCCATGATAACGATTAAAGTAATTTTTTGCATTGTACAGAAATTACAATTTTCCAGCGAGTAAATTTAGGTATTTTAGCTTTTTTTTACAATTCACCTGTATTATTGGGCAAAAAAAAGTGCGTAACTGTTTACAAAGTAACTAAAACCATAATTTCCTTAATACCGATTAAAGTAATTTTTTGCCTTATACAGTGATTATAATTTTCCCAGCGATTAAATGTTTATTATTTCCCAGCGATTAAAGGCAATTTTACCTTTTTTTTTACAATTCACCTGTATTATTGGGCAACGAAAGAAAAAAGTGTGTAACTATTTAGAAAGTAACTAAAAATCGCATTGACATCAACCGAACTCATTTTTTCCTCTATTCGATAATTTTCCAGCCGATTAAATTTCGACAATTTTCCAAGCGATTAAATTTCCACAATTTTCACCACCATTTTTTTTTTTTTACAATTCACCGGGTATTATCGGGCGAAAGTCCAGAGCCGCGGAGGTTAACGCGAACGTTCGCCCGACAGCCAGAGTATGTTATGGTGCCAAGAGCGCAGAATCGTGGAGTCGGGTGTGTGGAGTGTGTATATAGAGGTGGGGGTAGGTTGGAGGTGGGGGGGGGGGAGGATATGGTATGGCGTCGGCAATCACGCGATGCTCCTCGCGTTATCTTCTCCCCTGCTGTAAGGGATGAAGCGAATGTCACGTACTATGGGAATTTTACGACGGCATCAATTCGGGAAATTGCGGTTTTTCCTCCCGGCGAGCCGCGTCGAGTACAATACTATTTTCCCTCTTTCTGCCATTCCGTCTCCCCGGGTCCCGGGGACCCCACGCGGTTTTTCACCTGCAACGCGCGCACATACGAAACATATCGGGAGGTACATATCATTGGCTCGACTTATATGGATTCTCGGGCGGCTGAGAATTTTATCGTCTTATCGCGTGTCGGATATTCTCACTCAGTCTCGCGACCGCAGTTAGACCTATATAAAAATAAAAATAAAAATAAAAACACATGCGGAAACCACCGAGGCTGGATACGACGCGTTGCGGACCAGTCGGGCGTCGAGGGAGCGGCGAATTTTTTATTTCGCTCTGATGAAACCAGGCCCCTCGTTGACGTACGATAGGAGCTACGCGGCCGACGCGCCACGCCTGAATACGAATATATCCACATTTTTATCGACGGTTGTGTTTTCATTCGATGCGTTTTTTTTTCTCTCGTTATTCCTTTTGCATTTTTTTTACGCTTCTTTTTTCGTTCAATTTTTGCATTTTGTTACGTTTCTTTTTTCGTTCAATTTTTGCATTTTTTTACGTTTCTTTTTCGTTCAATTTTTGCATTTTTTTACTTTTCTTTTTTCATTCAATTTTTGCATTTTTTTACGTTTCTTTTTTCGTTCAATTTTTGCATTTTTTTACGTTTCTTTTTTCGTTCAATTTTTGCATTTTTTTACGTTTCTTTTTTCGTTCAATTTTTGCATTTTTTTACGTTTCTTTTTTCGTTCAATTTTTGCATTCTTTTACGTTTCTTTTTTCGTTCAATTTTTGCTATTTGCTTACCGAATCGGAGAGTCGCGGGGCTGCGGGTTGAAAATTTTCAACGGGGTGATTCGATACACGGCCGACGCTGCACGCCTGAATACGAATATCCACATTTTTATCGACGGTTGTATTTTCATTCGACGCGTTTTTTTTTCTTCTCGTTATTCTTTTTGCATTTTTTTTTGTTCGTTCAATTTTTGCTATTTGCTCACCGAATCGGAGAGTCGTGGGGCTGAGGGTTGAAAAATTTCAACGGGGTGATTCGATGCAATCTGCACGGTTCACCCAAGAGTGGCTCCGGTAGTGCAGTGGAATTCAATCAATGCCCACACGGCGCACGCGATCCTGGTTAATCGATCACGCATTGTCGAGCTTTCGTCGAAACCTGCGAGCTTTTTTCGCGCTCGAACCTTCGAACGGTTCGTCGTTTACATATTATATCGAAAGGTTGTTTCTCTTCCATTGGATGTAACTTTATTATCACGTTTAGATAATTGACCGTGAATGTTTATTAACGAGGACTCGACTTTCTCGGTGGCTGACAAGATTTTTTTCTCTCGGCATCCAACGTCATTAATAAAGCCTCAATAGCGTCCTGAAAAATCCTGGCAAATTACAGCGCGAGAAAATTCGTGCTTAAATAAAATTTGGCCTTTATAAAATAATATTGGCCTCGATTAAATAATGTTGGCCTTAAATTGTTTATAAAATGAAAAATATTTATCGCAGATAAAAAACCTGGGATTAATCACTAAAAATATATTTACAAAGCTTGTGTAAAAATTTGAAACCGATTGGCTCAGCCGTTTCCGAGAAAAATGCGTTTAAAGTTACAGGAGCATATTAAACATAGTAAACCAGTAAATCATTTTTTTTTTTTTTTCAACTTACATTGAGTCTTCCAGGACCATATATAATATGTCCTCCATTCCTTCGACAGCCTCTAATATGTTGATTTCATGTTACATCGATTTTTTGAAAATTCTAACTGCATATAACCCCTTAATAAATAATAATAATAATAATAATAATAATCAGAATAATAATAATAATAACAACAATAATAATAATAATAATAATAATAATAATAATAATAATAATAATAATAATAATAATAATAATAATAATAATTTCGCAACCGCGGAAGTTCGGACTTGATATATTTTGATACCGGCTTTTCGCTCGGTAAAAATAAAAGCGACGTCGCAAATGCGAAACAAGCTCGTAATTACGAATGTCGATTTTAAAGTAGCGGTTAGTCGGCGCCCGGCCATGTCGACGTTAGCGTGGTTATTCGCGAAAAAAATTATAGTACGAGAGCGGCGTAAATACGAGCGCACGAGGCATTCGCGTTACCCGGTTGGGGGTGGCGGCGGTGGCGGTGATGGTGGTCGGTCGTAACAGTTCCGCGAGTAACCTGCTGTCGAGCCTCGCGTCCGCTCACACGGAACACATTTTTTTCTCTCTCTGCCCCCCTCGGTGCGCGCCGCAAAGACACTACTCTATGCACTCCACTTCGTCACGGTTTTTCCGCCGCCGCTTCCGCGGCTTCGATGCCGCAAAGTTTTATTGCACTGTTCCGCGGTCACGATTACCATGCGCATTTACGGCGACGACAAGTGGCCGAGCTGAAATCAAAATGGAAACCAAAATCGGCTGCCCGCCAAATATATTAATTGGCGGATTAGGATCTATTTTTTTTTTCGTTATTTAAAAACGTATTCTTTTCCAGTTAATTTTCGTTCACACAAACCAAAAAAGGAAGAAATGAGATGAAAATCATTTCTCACGAAAATATTAAATAAATTGTTAATTTTTTATTATTGTTTTATCAGCTGTTATTTTTCTCTCCATTTACACAATTCCGCTTTTCTGTTTCACGATTACCATGCGGATGTGCATTTACGGCGGCCACAAGTGGCCGAGCTGAAATCAAAATGGAAACCAAAATCGGCTGCCCGCCAAATATATTAATTGGCGGATTAGGATTTTTTTTTTTTTTTTCGTTATTTAAAAACGTATTCTTTTCCAGTTAATTTTCGTTCACACAAACCAAGAAAGGAAGAAATGAGATGAAAATCATTTCTCACGAAAATATTAAATAAATTGTTAATTTTTTATTATTGTTTTATCACCTGTTATTTTTCTCTCCATTTACACAATTCCGCTTTTCTGTTTCACGATTACCATGCGGATGTGCATTTACGGCGGCGACAAGTGGCCGAGCTGAAATCAAAATGGAAACCAAAATCGGCTGCCCGCCAAATATATTAATTGGCGGATTAGGATTTTTTTTTTTTTTTTTCGTTATTTAGAAACGTATTCTTTTCCAGTTAATTTTCGTTCACACAAACCAAGAAAGGAAGAAATGAGATGAAAAACATTTCTCACGAAAATATTAAATAAATTGTTAATTTTTTATTATTGTTTTATCAGCTGTTATTTTTCTCTCAATTTAACACAATTCCGCTTTTCTGTTTCACGATATTCAGGCGCCTCGGTTCTAACAGTTTCGGCTTGATATAGTAGCCAGGACCAAAATTGTTGATATTTTTGCTACTGTTTTATTAACTGTTATTTTTTTCTTCAATTACACAGTTTCATATTTGCAATTGCATTTGCTTTTTCACGATATCCAAGGCGCTTCGTTTCCCCTGATAAGGTACCGGTACCGGTTTCGGCCACCTTTGTCTTAGTTTCGGTCACCGAGTTCGAGAAGCACAGAATTATTTGTATCATTAAAATGAAACAGAATTGTATCGATAAACTTGTTAATTTACATTGATACTTTCGAAGTATCAACATAAAAGTACAAAAAACAGTCATTTGAAATAAAAATATAGTGAAAATGGCCGAAACCGGTACTGTGACCGGAACCGGTACCTTCACCTTACTTCAGGCTTGATATTTGCCAAGACCAGCTTGATTTCTCATAACATCCGACTGTATCATAATATAACAATAAACAAATTATTTATATTTCTATTATTGTTTCATCAACCATTATTTTTCCCTCAAATCCCACAGCCTCATGTACTCAATCGCAATTTTCTTTTTCACGACATCCAAGGCGCCTCGTTTCCCCTAATACTTCAGGCTGATATTTGCCAAGACCAGCTTGATTTTTCATAACATCCGACTGTATCATAATATAACAATAAACAAATTATTTATATTTCTATCATTGTTTCATCAACCATTACTTTTCTCTCAAATCCCACAGCCTCGTGTACTCAATCGCAATTTTCTTTTTCACGACATCCAAGGCGCCTCGTTTCCCCTAATACTTCAGGCTGATATTAGCCAAACCCAGCGCGATTTTTCATAACATCCGACTGTATCATAACATAACAATAAACAAATTACTTATATTTCTATTATTGTTTCATCAACAATTATTTTTTTCTCAAATCCCACAGCCTCGCGTATCAAATCCCAACTTTTCATTTTCACGACATCGAACGGCGCCTCGTTTCCCCTAATAGGGGAGAACGGGGCGATATGGGCCCCATAAGGAAAAAACGGTGATAGGGAATTAAAAATAGCGTAAACGAACTATTTGTAACCCAAAAATAATATTCCAACGGTTTTTAGAGTGCGTCCGCGAAAAAAAATTTTGTGGGGCGGTGGGCCCCCCAAAAATTTCACTTTTTTTTTTCTTTGCAACTGCCCAATACCGTATCCTTTACATTTGTTAGGTATTTCTTACTTCACTCTGAAACGGACAGCTCAATTCGTGGAGTCAATTCAAATCGCGGCAGTGTTTTGTGCTGGCAATCACGTTTCTTGCTGGAATAAGCAATGAACGCCGAATTTAATGTTTCTAAGAGCGTACATTTTTCATTTGTTGCCTGAATGTTGCATTCTGAAATTTGGGTGTTGAACGTTCCACGTCCTTCTTTTCACTATCCGAGCTCGTTGTAAAAAATTACATTTTCACCAAAAATTTGGGTAGCCCATCACGCCCCGTTGCTACCTCAGAATTGGGGGGGCCCGTCTCGACCCGGGGGCCCGTATCGCCCCGCTCTCCCCTACTTCAGGCTTGCTAGTCACCGCAGCTCACATCGCGATTTCCCTCGCCAAGAGCGTATACGTGACTAAAAGTGCCCCCATGGAAAAAAAGTATAATTAAAAATATACTTTTCAATGTATTGAAAAAGTATATTCTAAGTATACTTGAAATATATCTTTTATATTTATTATGTATTTTAAATACATGGGAAGTATATATCAAGTATATGTGCAATAACTAGTTTTTCGTAGAAAAGTATATTTCAGGGGTATATGTGCCGTCCATGTAAAATATATAATATATACATTATGAGTATACTTCACACATACAGCAAAGTATATGTATATACTACATCGTCGTATGTATGAAAAATTTTACAGATGTACATTGCGTGCAATTTAGCCTTATATTTTGCTATGTTCGTGAGTATACATCGTGGATGGTACATCTACTATTCATACATTAAATATATATTTGAAATAGATGGAATATATATTTTGCACATACTTCGCAATATACTTCGCAATATACTTCAAGTATACTTTTCAAGTATATTCAAAAATGTATTCGACATAACTAATTTTTCGTAAAAAGTATATTTATTATACTCAAAAATATACTTTTGAATATACTTTAAATATACTTTTTTTCCATGGGGGTGTTCTCGCTGCGGCGGCGAGGCGGAGGAAAATTCGCCGACGACAAATGATAGTCAGACAAGGCGGCGGGAGGCGTCGGTGAGGTCGCGGCGGCGTCGAATTACCTAGTTCACGCGCAGAGTGTCGGGTATACGACGTGTATGACAGAGACGAGAGGCGACGTTTGCCCGACGGCGAAGCGCTCGCAGCTTCCCAAAGTAACTCTTTTAATTGGCAACGTGGGGGGGCGTCGCGACGACGACGACGACGCCGAGCCGTGCCCCGATTCCGTCAATCTCATACCGATTACAATGCGCGACTCCTCGAATATACATTTTATGCACTCGGTTGAATGAAATATTCAGCGGCTGATGAATGTTGAACCAGGATCGCGGCTGGCTGGGCTGACTGGCTGGCTGGTTCGCCGCCGCCAACGTCGGGCGATATCCTCCAGCCTCTCGCGCCCCCCCCCCCCCCCGCGGGCTATCTTCGATTCCTCCTCTTGTTCCTCCTCCGCGCATCTAACCCAGTGGGCCGCGCGAGACGCCAGACTCGATCAGACTCCGCAATCACCAACCACCCCCCAATTGATTAATATATAAATAAGCGGGAAAACACGGCTGAGCGGACGATGCGACTGACACCTGTAACTAACGCGACCGAGGGTATGACAATCTATAAACAGGGACATATAAGATTGTAAATAAAATGTAATAATAATATAATTTTAGTATAATAAAATATAATAATAACATAATAATATAATAATAATAATAAAATATAATAATAACATAATAATATAATAATAATAATATAATTATGACAAACATAATTGTAATATGACAATAACGTAATTATATTATGGAAATAACATAATTATATTATCACAATAATATAATTATGACTACATAATTATATTATATCTGTTAATATGATTTTGACAAATTTACGCAACGTGCCTGCTGTGCGCTCTGATGAATGAAAATTTGTCAGTTGAGAATGCAGTATTTAATATGCAATTTGTAATTTTGAACAGAGTTGTAAATCCCTAATTTTTATAGATATAAAATTGATGGCAATTTTTTAATCGGCCGATTTCAAGCGCGCTTTTTGATGATTTAAAAGTGAGATTATTTATGGCCATTTTTTCGAGCAGCAATTTTACATCTCGGTCTGTCGTAAAAACTCCACGGAGTGGAGTTATTGTAAAACTCCACTCAATTGACGGGAATTGAATTAAGTTTTTGTGCGAGTCTGGAGCGTGAGAGAAAAAGAAGATATTTGGTTAAATCGATCGGAGATGTTTTTGGGACTGTCGGCGATTTTTTGGTACATTTTAGAAGCGCTTTTTGACCATTTAAAAGTGATATTATTTATAACCATTTTTTTTGCAGCAGACAATTTTGTGTTTCGGTGTATTGTAAAAATTTCACAGAGACCCAATTAACGGGAGGTGGAAGGTATTTTTGTACGAGTCTGGGGCGTGAGAGAGAAAAAAATATGTTTGGTTGAATCGATCGGAACTTGTTTTGGGACTGTCGGTAATTTTCAAGCACATTTAAAACGCGCTTTTTGATGATTTAAAAATGAGATAATTTATAGCAATTTTTATTTTTTAAAATTTTTTGTAGCAGCCAATTTTGTATCTCGATCTATGGTAAAAATTCCACTGCGACCGAAAGCTTTATACCTTTTAACGGGAGTTGAACTGAGTTTTTCCGCGAGTCTGGAACGCGAGAGAAAAAAAAAAAAGATATTTAGTTGAATCGATCGGCGCTTGTTTTGGGACTGTCGGCCAGGCGTCAACTAGTCACCGCCTCGGCGTCTGGCAGTCACGAGTGTCACCGTCACAATATTATCCGTTATTTCGCGCGGATGGCGAGTGATATTTTCGTACCCGAGCTTTTTTGTAAAATCGATGTTGGAAATCGACATTCTCACTTTTTCGCCAAAATCCCGAAGTCTCGCAGTCGGCTCGAAGCCGCAGTGGGCAGTGCACGCGATTTTATACTCGTTCTGTTACGAATCTCTCGGTGAAAGTGCGAGACGGTCTTGTTTAATTTCCGTTTTTTATTTTTATTTTCAGAGTCGGATACTGGAAGATGCGTCCATCATGTGCAATTCCTGGTCACCGAGGCATAACGTAAGTACAAGAAAAAAAAAATAGTATATTATGCTAAAAGTGCGTAAAATCTCACGCATGTGTGAGAAACCATCTTTTTTTACGTAGTATGCGAAAAATTCAGTTTTGCGCACTGCGAGTAAAAATTAATTTTGCGCACTGTGAGTAAAAATTCCATTTTACGCACTGTGAGTAAAAATTCCATTTTACGCATTGTGAGTAAAAATTCATTTTACGCAGTATGAGTAAAAATGCATTTTACGCACTGTTAGTAAAAATTCCATTTTACGCACAGTGAGTAAAAATTCCATTTTACGCACTGTGAGTAAAAATTAATTTTACGCATTGTGAGTAAAAAGTCATTTTACGCATTGTGAGTAAAAATTCATTTTACGCATTGTGAGTAAAAATTCATTTTCCGCACCGAATACAGTGCGTAAAATCGAATTTTACGCACCCTACGTCCAAAAATATTTTTTAAGGGAGTTATTTTAATCACATAAATATACAAAAGCACCATTTTTTTCAATTGCAGTATAAATAATATTTTATTCTATTAATCGATCTTACAAAAATCGTAGAAAGTTTTCTATTTAGAAAACTATATTGAATTCCCATCTACAATTTTTCCCACTTCCACCTGTGAATTTTTTGCATACACACATTCGAAAAAAAAAAAAAATCATATTTTTACTGCAATCGGAGTAGCTCTAAAACCAAATTGCGTTACATCTGACGTGCGAGACGAAACTAATCACAAAAAGGGACTTTTAATTTAATCCGCCAATCACCGGTTCGCGAGAGGAGAAAATAAGAGACAATTGCGTCGCAGTTGGTTTGTACTTTTTATCGTTATTTTGTTTTATATCACACTTTCCCCCTCTCTCTCTCTGGTTGGATCACGGTGGCCGAGGGTCCGGGTGGTTTTTAATGGTCGTCGTGAAAGGGTCGCGCCGGGAAGGCGGACAGGAAGGCGAGGAGCAGAGTGGAGACCGCGAGGCTGCTGGCCGGGTGGTTATTTTCGTTGTGTGCACACGTATAGCCACTTCTCTCTGTGTACCAAACGCCCCGGTAATATTTATGCTTTACGGAGGAGTCGCGGCGCACGTAGTTACGGCGTCGCCCACATAAACTCGCTAACTCGTGGTTACGATTATGGCCAAAAGCAAATTGATTATTTAGATATACGATGAGCGAGCTCGCCGCGGAGGCACACGTGCGCGGCCACCCCCCGCGGATAGTTTGAGCGCCGTAAAAAGAGTCAAGTGTCACTTATGCTTTCCGCGGATGCCGACGGACACCTGCAGCTGCGGAAGCCCCCCCGAGAGCATCGGGAGCCGCCGATCCTCGCTGTCCGTTCCTATGCGTCGTGCCGCTACTTCCTATTGGCACGTGCTCGCCATTTTCCCTTGAACCTACCCCCTAAGATGTCCTGACCCTTTTTACACTCGTTAATTCGATTTGACAATTTTTTGGAAGAGCGTGCGGCTTGGGGAATTTTTTTTTAAATAAATTAATAATCGAAGTTTAATTTTGTTTAATCTTGAATGTTTCTGGGCTTTGGGGATTTTTTTTATGTTTATTTATAATCGAAATTTCATAAAAAATTGTTGAAAGATTCTGGGCTTTGGGAAAAAAATGTTTAAAAAATTAATTGATAATGGAAGTCGAATTAAACATTGTTGAAAGATTCTGGGGTTTGGGGAATAATTATAAAAAAATAAATTAATAATCGAAGTTTACTCAAAAAAAAATCTTGAATGATTCTGCGCTTTGGTGAAAAATGTTTAAAAAGTTAATTAATAATCGAAGTTGAATTAAAAATTGTTGAAAGATTTTGGGGTTTGAAAATAAATAAAAAAATCTTGAATGATTTTGGGCTTTGGGGAAAAAATGTAATAAAATTAATTAATAATCGAAGTTGAATTAAAAATTGTTGAAAGATTCTGAGGTTTGGGGAATAATTATAAAAAAATAAATTAATAATCGAAGTTTAATCAAAAAAATCTTCAATGATTCTGGGCTTTGGGGAATTTTTTTTTTAAGTTTATTTATAATCGAAGTTTCGAAAAAAATTGTTGGAAGATTCTGAGGTTTGGGGAATAATTATTAAAAAATAAATTAATAATGAAATTTAATTTTTTTAAATGTTTCTTGAAGTTTGGACATAAATGGCGGACAAGAAATGTCGCATTTTGTTGAATCTCCTTGAGACAAAAAAATTAGAACAAAAAAAATGCTTTTCTTTATTTTACGCTGCATTGCTGGATACTTGTTTTCTACAAATAATTCCATGGACGGCATAAAACGTTGCAAAACGGACTAAAACTTTCTACAAAAAATCCACCGACACACACAGAAACGATAAAAAAAATCGCTCCGATAAATCGACAAGTCCTTTATTACGGCGATAAAAAAAATCCAATCCGGCTGTCGAATTTCGCTTTTCGAGGCCGAAAAGTGTTCCGTCACTTCCTCCGGCTTTTCCAGCGCGAATTTCATGTCCGATATTAGCCCCATTCCGCTTCGCCGCAGTACGATGGCGATATAATCGAATCAAGTTTGTGCCGCTCGAGGACGAAAGTTTGTCTCGTCTGGGAAATGCCAGGGCACAATTGTTGAAGCGGGACTTGGACGGGCGATTTCCACAGTCACAGACACAGCCGAGCAGACCGTGGCGAAACAATCGATTTCTATTTCCAGTTGTATCAACCTCGTGCGACGGTGTACACAACGGCGCGATAGCCAGAGAACTGGCTAGCTGGCCGTTGCGACCATAGAGAAAGAGAGGAAAAAAAAAAAAACGGAAAGATATGCACGACCGTCGAGTCCAAAGCATTATTTATCTCCATCTTGCTCGTTCTTCATTAGCAATCGACTCGACCACAGGCCTTTAATTGTCTTCATTAGAAATCCAGCCAGACCCAAAACCTCATCGTCGTCTGAAGCTGTTTTAGCACCACCGCCCTAGCCTGAAAATAAAGTAGACGTAGCAAAATAGATAGGAAAAAAAAGATTGATACTCGTTATTTTTAACTCCCGGGGCAAAAAAAGATGAGAGTCGTGAGTTTCACGGCGGTCAGCTGATTTCAGTGATTTTTTTTGTCGTCAATGTTCTCGAAAACGGTAAAAAATTACTTAACCAAATTTTGTACTTGGATTCTATGAACAGCGCCTAATGTATTTTTCCATAAATTTGTTGTCAATTTGTTAGATAAATGAATTTTGCAAATAGCCTATTTGAATATATCGAAATATCGCAAGACGGCCGCCATTGACGCGTATTCTGTGACTCCCTTCATAGCGGATATGGCAGAGTGTTTGAATTATTTTGAAAAGGATAAAATAAAAATAATTTTAGAAAAATGGAAAAGCTCCCGATTGAAAAAGAAGCTTAATTAATAAACAAATTGGGTAAATAAGCAAATTGTGAAATAATGTTATAACTATTCGCACCTAATGACGAAAAGATCTCCCGACTATGACATGCGAATAATTACTATATTATTTCACAATTTTTTATTTACTCAATTTATGCACTAATTAAACTTTTTGTCAGCCGGAAGTTTTTTTATTTTTGTAAAATTGTTTAGCTGTCGGAATTGCCACGATTTTTCAGGACATGAGTATTCAAAGATGTGTGAAACAGATAAAATATAAACAGTTTTACTCAAAAAGTTAAAACTATTCATATAAAATATGAATAGTTTTAGTTATATAACTTTTTGCGTAAAACTAATTATATAAAATATGAATAATTTTACGCACAACAAAAACCAATTCATATAAAATATGAATAATTTTACGCACAACAAAAAACGAATTCATATAAAATATGAATAATTTTACGCAAAAAAAAAACGAATTCATTAGTTTACGCAAAAAGTTATATTTTCTAATATTTATTTTGGTAAACACTAAATTTTTACACGAAAACGTCGTACGAAATTATCATTTCAAGCTTGACTAACTTTACTATTTTCGTGTCCAGTCATTTTTTCCCTATTTTCTTTTTTTTCCCCCTTCAGACGGCGAGCGGTCTCGTGGACGGGGCGAACGTCGTGCGAGTCCTCATAGACCCCATTCGTTATTTATAAGAGTGGCAAATACGCGCGGATCAACCGGCGCTCCCAGACGCCGGCATATTATTATCCTCCCGCTAATAGGTACAGCGACTGTCTGACTTGCGGAAAATACGGTGGAAACGCATCGCGGGCTAATGCCTCGTGTAACGTGTCGCCGGTGAACCGGCGACAGTCGTTCCGATCGCTCGGTTTTCGCGTGGAAATTTAATGAATTTTATAAAAAAAGCAAAGCGTGCCGCAATAATTTCCAAGTCTGGAGTGTTTAGACTTGCGTCCTGGTTTCAAAATTAACGCGCGGTACGAGCGGAGAGAAAACACACGTGAAAATCTGCATCACCCGCCACGGGCTCGCCTAGTTTCGGGCTAATAAACGTAATTGACGTCTACCCCGATGGAAATTACATCAGTGGCCCTTTTCGCTCGTGTCTGTCTCGTCCGTCTCGCGATAGAAATTTACAGCATTATGCGTCACATTTTGCGCCGCGGGCTCTCGGAAATCTGGAGCTATAACGATTTTACGTCGTGGATTGTAAACCACGACGGGTCGCAGCGCGAGATGCATGAATCAAAAAGCGCGTAGCGAAATTCTGACGTCTGAATGAGTAAAATTGTAGAAGTCGAAGTTCTCACAATTTTTAATATCTTGTATTATAAAAACATTCTTGCGGCATTTATTACAATCGGTCTCGGGAAATTAAACAAAAAAGTCAGATTGACATCGTCATAAGGAATAAGCATAAAATATTTTTGTCAGCAACAAATAAGGGAATAAATTTCGATTCTTCTAGCCGACTTTTTCATGTCCTGAAAATAAAAAAAATGATACTCCCGAGACAACGATTTTTTTGTTGGGTTGATGAGGTATTTTGAGGTATTTAAATTCGCAATTTTTAATATCTTCTACCATAAAAACATTCTTTAGACATTTTTAATAATCGTTCCCAGGAATTTTTCACAATATCAAAATTACCTCATTACAAACAATCATAAAATATTTTTGTCGACAACAAATAAGCGAATAAATATCGATTCCTCCAGCTGACTTTTTTGATGTCCTCAAAGTAAAAAACCTCCCGAGACGACGATTTTTTTATTGGATTAATGAGGCACTTGGAGGTATTTGAATTCGCAATTTTTAATATTTTCTATCATAAAAACATTCTTTAGGCATTTTTAAAAATCGTTCCCAGGAATTGTTCACAAACAAGGGTAAAATATTTTTGTCGACAACAAATAAGCGAATAAATATCGTTTCTCCCAGCCGCCTTTTTTAACGCCCTCAAAGTAAAAAACCCCCCCGAGACGACGATTTTTTTGTTGGCTTGATGAGACACTTGGAGGTATTTAAAATCGTCGGTGCTGGATGTGTGGGGGAAGGGGGGGTAGAAGGAGGACGCGCGAAGGATTTTCGTGTTAAGCGGTGGAAGGGATATATCGAATCGCGAGGAGATTCAGCCTAGACGGCAGATACTCCGCCATGCAAGCGATATTCGAGCAGTCTGCTCGTTTTCGTGTCAGATGTCAGATTTTCTGGAAGAATTCATTTATTCACGGATCCACCAGACTGCCACCCTCGAGCGCCGCTCCACCGAAATTCGCGGAGCAGATTTCGCCGTTCGCTGGGCTTGCATACTATCGTGAAACCGACCGCCACCACCGCCGCCACCATCATCCCAATGTAGGTTAACGGACGAAAATAACGTAATCGTGCCAATTCGAAGTATCGCACTCGCTCCGCAGTCTCCGCTGTGTTCACGGCTATAGATATCCCTCGTCTCACCAGGATTTCGGGCTTATCGCGATTTATCTCCTCGTGTTTGAATCCTCGCGAGCTCGTCCCAAGACTTCGGAGCATCCGTTCCCGAATCTCCGTCGACCTGATTATCTATTCGCATCCTTATTTTTTTTTTTTTTTTTTTAACGGCGACAAAATATCATCAGGGTGGAGTAAAAGTAGCAAATGTTTTCACAGCACTTGATCTTATTTTTGAGATTTGCGTACTATTAACCCCCATGGAAATAAAGTATACTTCAGATATATAACGGATATATAATTTTTGGCCACTATATATAGCGGCAAAAAGTTCTATATCCTCTATATATCTGATATATATCCGACGGATATATAATGGATGTAACATACATGTATTTGATATATGTAGCGAATTTGTGAAGAATATATTCTCGAAATATTCCGCGTCTCTGAATCAAAGAAGCCCTGTATATAACAGATGTATGAAAGATACAATTTCTATAGACAAGAAGTACATAGAGAATATATCCACACATGACATGAATTACACATGAACACACATGACATGAATTAGACATGAATTAAGTACCTAATATGTATCTCATATTTATGCTGAGTATAAATCATGTATATGGTTATATATAAAAATGTGCTCAACATATTTTTATTATATATTTGGTATTCAAAAAAGATATATGCGGTATATATTGTGTATATATTTTTCATATAAATACGTAATATATAAAGCGGCAGAAAGTTCTATATCTCGGATATATAATAAGATATATAAACAATATATAATATGCATTTTTATATATCCGAGATATATAATGGACTATACTTTCAAGTATACTTTTTTTCCATGGGGGAAAAGTGTACAGTTTTGTCACTGATATGCAGTTGTGATGAAGAAAGTGGTTTGTTTCGCTTAATGTTGATATAATTGGCTGGGATCGGCATCAATGCTGGTTGGTAAACAAACTGCGATCTGATCGAGTCTCTAATTTTTTGTTTACTGGAGTAAAAGTAGCAAACGTTTCCAGCACTTCGTGATTTTATTGTTGACACTTCCGTACGACTAAAACATAAAATTTCGTCACTGTGTCGCGGTTCAGATAAAAAAAAGTGGTTTCTCTGTCCCAACATTAACATAATCAGCTAGAAAACGATGCTCATTGCTAAAAAAATCGTCAAAAAATTGACAAATCGCAATGACAGAATCAATTTATTTATGAATTTACGTAGGGGAAAATCAGCAAACATTTTTAGCCTTTCGGAATTTTTATATTGACCACTAAAAAACCACAAAACCACTAAAAAATAAAATTTCGTCACGCTAAAACAATTTACGAGCTGATCGAATCTCAAACTTTTTTTTTAGTCGACGAACCACACGAGATCCACGACAACAACCAAATCAATTTATTTATAAATTTACGTGGAGGAAGATCAGCAAACATTTCCAGTACTTCGCAATTTTACTTTTGTCACTCTTGCGCCGCTGAAAAATAAAATGTCATCACTGCGTCGCGATTCGGATGAAAAAATGTGTGTTTCCCTGTCTCGACAACAGAAATCAGCAACGACGCTGCCGGTTGCTGAACAAAAAAAGCTGCAAACTAATCGAGCCTCTGCCCGAATTTCCGGTCCCCATTCGCGGATCGCCAGAGAACAATTTTTCAAACTTAAACTCCGCGCCTCTTAATCCCTAAATTACCCGCCCGACCCGCCGCGGCGAACGATAAATAATCCCGACGTTTGGTGGGCTCGGTGATTCAATCGTAATTGGCTAATCCTTAACGCCCTCCTGTTGTGTTCGGGAAAAGTGGAAGAATAAGCGAGATGGTTCGGGGTGGTTCGAGAGGAGGGGGGATGCCCTCCCCCCTCCCACCCCTCTCGCTTCTGAGACGTCGGACGCTTGGAAAAATGACTCTATTAGCCCCGGAGGGGCAGAAAGTAGGTGGGCTACGGGACTAAGCGGGTTTTCGTCCCGAACGTTTTCTCGCCACCAGCGGAGCAACAAGTTTGCCGGCGAAAACAACGGTGTGTTAACTACCCCTCTCTCTCTCCCTCTTTCTCGCCCCTCTAACAAGGGCAATTTGTATTCGAGACGGAAAGTTCGGTCTGTAATACAGTGCGTAGTTACCACTCGTTGCTCTCCGGACTCTCGTGGGTATTACAGACCGGTGAGGCGAGCGCGATATTCTCCGGGTTCTCGAAACACCGAACAACTCGAGAGATATTTATCGCCCCGTTAACACTCGCTTTGAGAGACGCATTCGTCTCCATGAGACGAGAGGCCATCAAAAATTAGCCCCGTAGCCCCCCCGAGGACATCGACTCTGCGGGTGCGGAGAGAGAAATTGCGGAGGTGTCGATTGCGGTCATTCGGGACGACTAATTCGAGAAATTTGTCTTTCAGTGCACCGCGAGCTACGGAATAATTTTGTAACCGAAAGCCAAAAGAATCAATATTTATTTTCGTACCTAAAACCAAAAGTATCCAATTTTATTTTTGTACCTAAAACCAAAAGTATCCAATTTTATTTTCGTACCTAAAACCAAAAGTATCCAATTTTATTTTCGTACCTAAATTAAGGATAATAGATTTTAGAGTTGCGAGCGTAAATTATTTTTGTAACAACAAAAAGGGAGAGATGACGACAGAAGAAAAATGTGTAAAATATTCGAAGGGCTTTCAGTGCACCGCGAGCTACGGAATAATTCTGAAACCGAAAGCCAAAAGTATCAATTTTTATTTTCGTACCTAAAACGAAAAGTATCAATATTTATTTTCGTACCTAAATTAAGGATAATAGATTTTAGAGTTACGAGCGTAAATCATTTTTGTAATAACAAAAAGGGAGAGATGACGACTGAAAAAAGTATGTAAAATATTCGAAGGGCTTTCGGACGACTAATTCGAGAAATTTGTCCGGTCTAAGACTGCTTGTAATATGTTGCGAACGTTACAAGTGCGCGAAATGGGCCATTTGGAATTTTTAAAAATGTTAAAGTTGTTTCTGTAATAATGTAGTAATTTTATTTTACTTCTGACGAATTTCTGAATTTACTTTTAGAGTTGTGAATTTTCGGGTTGCACGGAAAAACATAATTAGCTGAGACAAGCAAGAAATTATGATGACACAACCAATGGATAATTTTAATTCCCTTACAACTCGGATTAGTTTTGATAGCCAAAACGAATTGAATGCATATTCTCCGGGTTCTCGACACACCGAGCAACTCGAGAGATATTTATCGCCCCGTTAACACTCGCTTTGAGAGACGCATTCGTCTCCATGAGACGAGAGGCCATCAAAAATTAGCCCCGCAGCCCCCCCGAGGACATCGACTCTGCGGGTGCGGAGAGAGAAATTGCGGAGGTGTCGATTGCGGTCATTCGGGACGACTAATTCGAGAAATTTGTCTGGCCCAAGACTGTTTGTAATTTGCTGCGAACGTTACAAGTGCGCGAAATGGGCCATTTGGAATTTTTAAAAATGTTAAAGTTGTTTCCGTAAAGATGTAGTCATTTTATTTTACTTCTGATGAATTTCTGAAGTTTTGTTTGGAGTTATGGAAATTCGGGTTGCAATGATAAAACGTACGGAAAATTCGATTGCATTTTTTCGGGGGACCTTTTGAAATTTCGAATAACAATATTACAGTTTTAATAATCGCAATATCAACTTTTCGTTAAATCGTTAAATTGTTAAATCGTTAAATCGTTAAATCGTGAAATCGTTAAATCGTGAAATCGTGAAATCGTGAAATCGTTAAATCGTTAAATCGTTAAATCGTTAAATCGTTAAATCGTTAAATCGTTAAATCGTTAAATGTTAAATCGTTAAATCGTTACATTGTTAAATGTTGAATCGTTAAATCGTTAAATTGTTAAATCGTTAATTGGCCAATATCCGCATGTTTCGGGAGATCCAAACAAGCTCGTGGTGACGAAAGTCGAAGCTCGTTTCTTAGGGTTTCAAAAAATGCTGACGACTCTTTGAATTTACGTTTAGAAAAGAAAGTAAAGATTACGTAGTGAGAAAAGACATGGAAAATTCGACTGTATTTTTTCGCATTCCCTGCCGAAATTTCGTAGACGCTGAACAATATTGCAGTCTCAGTCACCACAGATAAACTTTTCGCAAGCATTTTTTTTTGCCCAATGACACGAATTCCTACAGGTTAATTTTCCACTAACTCGCGACAATATTTTTTAAAAAAGTTTTGCAGCATCATTAATAGATATTACGAGTGTCCGCATGTTTTGAGACATCCAAAAAAGCCTGTGACGACCAAAGTTGAAGCTCGTTTATCGTTACGATTAAAAATATATAAATAAATATTATACAATGAGCAAACATATAGAAAATTGGACTGTATTTTTTCGCGTTCTCTGCCGAAATTTCGTAGACGCTGAAAAATATTACAATTTCACTCACCAAGGATCAACTTTTCGCTAGCATTTTTTTTGTCCAATGACACGAATTCCTACAACTTAATTTTCCACTAAACCCACGAGAATATTTTGAAAAAAAAAAAAAAAAAAAAGTTTTGCAGCACCATTAATAAATATCACGAATGTCCGCGAGTTTCGGGAGACCCGAAAAGCATTTTTTTTGTCCAATGACACGAATTTCTACAACTTAATTTTCCACTAAACCCACGAGAATATTTTGAAAAAAAAAAAAAAAAAAAAGTTTTGCAGCACCATTAATAAATATCACGAATGTCCGCGAGTTTCGGGAGACCCGAAAAGCATTTTTTTTGTCCAATGACACGAATTTCTACAACTTAATTTTCCACTAAACCCACGAGAATATTTAAAAAAAAAAAAAAAAAAAAAAAAAAAAAAGTTTTGCAGCACCATTAATAAATACCACGAATGTCCGCGAGTTTCGGGAGACCCGAAAAGCATTTTTTTTGTCCAATGACACGAATTTCTACAACTTAATTTTCCACTAAACCCGCGAGAATATTTTGAAAAAAAAAAAAAAAAAAAAAAAAAAAAGTTTTGCAGCACCATTAATAAATATCACGAACGTCCGCGAGTTTCGGGAGCCCCGAAAAAAGCTCGTGGCGACGAGAGTCGAGGCTCGTTTCTCGGAGATGAGGGCTTAAGTGAGAGGGCAGAGTGCGGGGGTTGTCGGTGGCGAGGAAGAAAGAAACGGAGAAGTTCATAAATAATCGAAGCGTATACGTCCGCGGGCGCATGTCGCGGTGCTTTTCGCATGAAACATTGATCGCGAGGAGTACATAGGGTACCGGGGCTCGAGGTCCGCGCTACGCGACCGCGTGGACGTCCACGGCGACGCGATGTTCATAATGAATACAGATACGCGAGCCGCCCGACGGTAGAGCCGCCTATACGTGTATTTATACAGCGATAGCCGAGCGACTATAATCGAGGTATATAACGGACAAAAATCACGTTGTCCTTAGGATTTCACACGTTTATCCAAAGATTTCCTCGTCTTATGAAAAAATAACGCGGGATACACGAGACGACGACTGTGGAAAAAAAAAAAAAAAAAAAAAAAACGTGATGGATGTTGGCGTATGGCGGACAATTAGGGTCAACGGGCCTCACACGACAGGGATATTACCATAGTCGACAGCTTTTTTTTTTTCGTCTGTTTGCCGGCGACAAACAGATTATTTTGCACTCTCCTGTATTACACAGTTTGCTACACTATTTCCCTTAACTCGCATAATGCAAGGCAACGCATAGCGATATCGATTTGAAAGAAAAGAAAAAAACACATCTGCTGTAATAGGAACCAGCAAATAAGTATCGCTGTTGACACTTTTTGTTCTAATTTGTGATTGTTAAAACGTAAGAATAGAATTATTTTTTAATTATTACACCCAGAGAAATCGTTCTGAAGGAATCTATTCGAAACAAATAAAATTTATTTGAACGAAATAAAAATTTATTTGAATGAAATAAATTTTATTTGATCCAAATAAATCCTAGTTGGCCGGCCATTAAATAGAGTGATTTATTTAATGGCCGGCCTAATAGGATTTATTTGGATCAAATAGAATTTATTTCATTCAAATAAATTTTTATTTCATTCAAATAAATTTTATTTGTTTCGAATAGATCCCATCAGAACGATTTCTCTGGGTGTAGGAAAAATGTCCACCTTTTTGTTTTCTTGTTGACGGAACTTTATTTCTAGCTCTAAAATGGCTGGTATAATTTTTGCGGAAATGGTCAATTTCAATTGTTATGAAGTCGATATCTGCGAGTGAGAGACTTTGTTTTTAATTTATTACCTGCACCGGGGATTGATAATAGGGCATTATCATACATTTACAGAAAATGGGAGTTATACCAAACATTTTAAGACCATATATGTATTTTTTAAGTATCTATGAATTTTTTTTTTTTTTTTTTTTTTTTCAAGAGACTGATTTGACTCAACTGGATCGCACTAGTTACCTTATAAAATTACTTTTTCTTATCACTACACGTGTATATTGACAATATTAACAATTGACATATTTTTACAGTTGAAATTGTCGACAAACATCGAAGTGCATTTGACATCGTACAAATATTGCCAATGGGCCATCGTTTATTGTTATTTTTTTGCGTGTTGTTTTGTAGGTTGGGTAACAAGGTTTCGAAATTCTTTCTTTTTTTTTCATGTGGAGTTTTTCTTATTTAGACTTTATTCGTCGTTTCGACACGATTTATTGCAAATAATTGTCAACATGACCGCGATGATGATTAAGAACGATTTTTTTTAATTCGTTGCAGGGTGACATTTTCGGAGGTTTTCTTATTTAGACTTTATTCGACTTTTCGACACGATTTATTGCAAATAATTGTCAACATGACCGCGATCATAATTAAGAACGATTTTTTTTAATTCGTTGCAGGGTGACATTTTCGGAGGTTTTCTTATTTAGACTTTATTCGACTTTTCTACACGATTTATTGCAAATAATTGTTAAACATGATCCTGATGATAATTAAGAACGATTTTTTTTATTCGTTGCAGGGATTTAAAAAAAATTCTTTTCGACACGATTTATTGCAAATAATTGTCAACGTGACCGCAATGATGATTAAGAACGATTTTTTTTTAATTCGTTGCAGGGTGACATTTTCGGAGGACTGAACAGTGGTCTCCAGGACGGTTTGCTCTCAAGAGCGGAGGCCCTCGCCGCCGATCTCGGAAAGCACAACGCCGGGACGCCGATGCCACTGAAACACGACCCCGTGTCCGTCTATCACCATGGGGCTCACATGCCGACCCCACATCCAAACAATCGGCCACATCACCAGGTACAATCACACCTATTTGTGAGTCCAGCAACATTGATAATAAAAAATATCAATATTTCTTTACGTACCTAAATTAAGGATAATAGATTTTAGAATTACGAGCGCAAATCATTTTTTTTAACAACAACAAAAAAGACAGATGACGACAGAAAAAAATATGTAAAATATTCGAAGGGCTTTCAGTGCACCTCGAGCTACGGAATAATTCTGTGACCGAAAGCCAAAAGTATCAATTTTTATTTTCGTACCTAAAAACAAAAGTATCAATATTTATTTTCGTACCTAAAAACAAAAGTATCGATATTTATTTTCGTACCTAAAAACAAAAGTATCAATTTTTATTTTCGTACCTAAAAACAAAAGTATCAATTTTTATTTTCGTACCTAAAAACAAAAGTATCAATTTTTATTTTCGTACCTAAAAACAAAAGTATCAATTTTTATTTTCGTACCTAAAAACAAAAGTATCAATTTTTACTTTCGTACCTAAAAACAAAAGTATCAATATTTATTTTCGTACCTAAAACCAAAAGTATCAATTTTTATTTTCGTACCTAAAAACAAAAGAACCAATATTTATTTTCGTATCTAAATTAAGGATAATAGATTTTAGAGTTACGAGCGCAAAATCATTTTTGTAACAACAAAAAGGGAGAGATGACGACAGAAAAAAATCTGTAAAATATTCGAAGGGCTTTCAGTGCACCGCGAGCTACGGAATAATTCTGTAACCGGCGGCGTATGAGCGGTATGAAAAATAATCCCCGAAAACAAATCCCGACCGCAGTTTTTTCCGTGATTCCGCGGGCTGTAAAAAAACGCGACGCGAATATTTTACACGCGAAAACAGCGCGCGCCGTGTTTTTTGTTTTTGCTCCTTTTTTCCAAACCCCGATACAGCTTCGATCACTTCAAAGCTTTGTCGCGATTCCGCGGCGAAATATTTTATGAAGCTTAAAAATTCTTGCCGGCTCCGGGGGTTGTTCGGGCGAGAGGAAAAATATTTTTTCCGCGCGCGTCCGGCAATAAGTATTCGCGCGGCGGCCACCCCGGCGCGCACTTTAATTTCGTTTGCTTCGCTGGCGGGAAAAAAATGCTTTTCCATGCGGAAGACCGGAGGGTTTTTTTTTTTTTTTTTGCAATATTCATATCGAACGATTGTACCGAGCACAATCGTTATTGTCAGCCTCCAGACTCGACAATCGTATATTCACAATTATACACGCCATTTGTTCGGGCACGCTGAAAAAAAAGGTCCCTTTTTTCCGGGCTGAAAATAAAATTGCTGCGTTGATACAAAAAAAGAAAAAAAAACTCGACAAACATCCGTGACCCCTTCCGTTGTGTTACAACGCTCCCTTTCCGCGCTGCGCAATCAAACATCGCTGTATAATTCGCGCATTCTGGCGGAGAAGAAAAACAAAAACCACATGCCCCACTATTGGCGATTGGCTATGCAGGGGTGGCCGCGACTGTGACATACTTTGCAATTGTTATACCATGCGCATTTGCTAGCGACTGCTGAACCGGCGATTTGCAACTTTTCGAAACCTTTTTTTTTTAGTCGACGCCGAGACACAAGATCCACAAAAAATATATATTTGTTTATACATTTGTGTAGGACAATTTTATAAATCTGCACTTGCGACATTAAAATAAATTTTCATTCATCAAATCCACTCTTTCTCAGTACGATCGATTCCTGAAGATTATAGATTAATAAAATTAACTTAGCAGCAAAAGGAGACAATATTTTTAAAAAATAATATAAATCCCACGACCACTTCGCGTCAATTCTAATGAATATCCCAATTAGGCGCCTCGTATTTGCAAACACATTTATTATTATCATTTCGTTTATAAATTTATTTATAAATATAAATTTATAATTTATTTATTTACTTTTTTTTATGTCGATTTATTTTATAAATCCTACTCTTACTACATCCAAATAAATGTTCATTCATAAAATCCTCTCCTTCCCAGTATACGATCGACTAGTGAATAACATTGAAGTTTGCATCGTTGCAATGCAACGAAATTAGAAACAAAAGATATGAATGAACCCAAATTATTGTATTGGCTATAAAAACTTATTATAACGACTCACAGCATGACAAACAAAATTATTTCACCCCCTGATGAGGGTGAATTATTTTTATTTTTATGGAATTCATATCTTCTTTTTAATTTCAAACTTCAACGTCATACTAGTGAAGATTATAGTTGAAAAAAATTTATCCAGCAGTGAAAAATATCTACACTAAAAAAAAGTGTAAATCAATATACATTTCTGACTCGTGATCTCCCACAACCGCCCAGACAATCGTCACGAGCCGCCCATACGCTTCTCGCCCATTCGAATGAATACGCCAATTATACACGCCTCGTACTTGTAAACACACTCGTTGGCCATTAAGCATCCTTCCCCCCTCGAGTCGCCCATATAACGACACAAATATGGTACACAAGATCCGCAGTATCGTCCCGCTGGTTATGATTCTCGTGGGCGCCGAGGCGCGCAGATGGTCAGAGCGTTAAGTGTCGCGTAAAGTCTGTTTTTATTCGACCCAGCACAAGACACACGACGGATTCAATAACCAGGGGGGCGGGGGGGAAGGGGGTCGGTTTCGAGTCAGGCATGTAACGAGTTTCGTATATCGTGGAGGGGCTGGAAGGAGTGAAGGGAAAGAAGTGATAGAGAAAACTAGATAAATACCCCCTCATCCCCCCTATTCAAGGGGGGATGAGGGGGGGATTTATCTATTCAAGGGGGAATGAGGTGGTATTTATCTAGTTTGCTCTATCACTCCTTAGGAAGGAATGAAGGTAGAGGAGTGATAGAGCAAACTAGATAAATACCCCCTCATCCCCCCTATTCAAGGGGTGATGAGGGGGGATTTATCTATTCAAGGGGGGATGAGGGGGTATTTATCTAGTTTGCTCTGTCACTCCTTTACCTTCACTCCTTCCAGCCCCTCCACAATACGAAACTCATCCCCCCTATTCAAGGGGGGGGGGAGAAAAGTGCATGTGTAACGCGAAAGAGGCGCCCGGGTAACCCTATCGGCCCCTCTCGCTCTCTCGCGTGTCAGCGTAATGATGAAATATTGCGTGGGGTCTCTGGAGAACCGCGGTACACATATACGCACCGCGCGTCCCACACCCCACAACGAGCGCTCGGTCGTGTTTGCCCCTCGCCCAATTCGAATATAACTACGGGATCCCCCAGCGCGCGGCGGCCCAGGGGTCGTCGCGTAACCGCGCGCGCGGGCCCATCCAGCGCGACCCGCAGCAGTTCCTATAGCGGTGGCGGGAATGCCTACGGCTGGCGGCGCCCCCGACGGGGGAGACCGAGAAGGGAACAGCGGATTCCCCGGCCTACGACCGGGAGAAACGTATCCGAGAATTTGGCGACCCGCGTAACGCGCCGATGTCACTTTTCGGGGTTTCTCGACCCTCCCGCGATTTTTGACGTTGGGAAACTTGAAATGCTGACGTGGAAATTCTTGTGCGGTTGACGCTATTTTTTTTTTTTAGAAGCAACTTTGTTAATTGGCAATTTTTTTTTTTTTTTTTTTTAGTGAAACTTCACGTTGGGAGGGATGAAAATTTCACATTTGCTGTTAGTCTGGTTTTTTTAAAATATGGACTTAATGTTTGATTGTCAAAGCAACTTAACAAAGTTGTTATTAACAAAATTGCTGATTAACAAAATTGCTGATTAACAAAATTGCTGATTAACAAAATTGCTGATTAACAAAATTGCTGATTAACAAAATTGCTGATTAACAAAATTGCTGATTAACAAAATTGCTGATTAACAAAATTGCTGATTAACAAAATTGCTGATTCACAAATCAGCAATTTTCTAGACTTTTTTTTTGTGAAAGTTCATGTTGGGACGGTTTAAAAGTTTACATTTGCTCCTCGTCTGGTTTAATTCTTTTAATTTTCATTCGCCGTATCGGATTTTCCTATTTTAAATAGGAAAAAATCAGCTTTCCGCTGAATATAGCGGAAAGCTTATTTTTTCGGTTACGATTCTGCGCATGAAAATGTTATAATTCATTTTTCGTCAATTTCTCATAATCGATTTCAGATGTTACGTTTAAGTCTGAAAACTGCTTTTCTCCTATCAATATTCAATAACACCGTCGCTTTTTTAGCGAGATTTCATTTTCTTGGAACGCTTAAAGATGTTACTTTTTATCTGATTCTTAAAAATGTGAATTAGCGGTATTCAGGGAAAAGCTAATTTATTCAATTCCAATTTCATCTTTAAAAATGTTATAATTCATTTTTCGTCAATTTTTCGTAACCAATTTCAGATTGTACGTACATTGAACCAAAGTCTAAAAACCGCTTTTCAGTTAATATTTAACACCAGACGATAATTCGATCAAGTGTAATACGGTAATAATAAATACTTGAGTAGCAGGGATGGTTGTTTTTTTTTAAACACTTAACTTTTTAGTGTCACGTATTCCAGGTGCTTCGCGGCCACGTGTGCCTTCGTTTTTTTTTTTTTTTTTTTTTTTTTTTTTTTTCGCGAAAGAGAGAGTCTCTCTCTCGCCGCGGGAGCGTGGAAAAAAATATGAAGGGAACTCATAAATAATTTGTAAGGGGTCGCACCCGCCCGGCGGAGCCCCGACGCGCACTCGTCACCGCCGGTGGTGCCCCTGGTCACCGGCACCAACGCGACATACCGGCAAATACCCCGGCCGTCGTGGCACGGTCACGGCACGTGCTGCATAATTGTGCGCGACGTCCGCTACATGACCCCGCGCTGCTGCAACGTGTACGCTCTACACACATTTTACACGCTCAGCCAGACGACGAGAGAGACTCGTCTCGCACGTTCCTCTTTCCACGAGATCCGCGCCCCTCGCGCGGCTCGCGTTACACTTTAGCAATTATCGAATTCAATTGGCCCGTCAAGTGTCCCTGTGACGACCCAATCGAAAATTGTACAAAGAAGTAACAATTAAATTTGTGGGATTGGAAAATTTGTTTTGTTTGACGAGCAGTATTAGCCGAGTAGAAAATCTGCAGCGTTTCATCTGGATCGTATTGGGTCCTGAGCAGGCCCTGACAAGGCTGATAGCGCCTGATCAGGCCCTGTTCAGGCCCCGATCAGTAACAGAAAATCCCTGGCGCGGCTCGCGTTACACTTTAGCAGTTATCGAATTCAATTGGCTCGTCAAGTGTCCCTGTGACGACCCAATCGAAAATTGTACAAAGAAGAGACAATTCAATTTGCGGGATTGGAAAATTTGCTTTGTTTGACGAGCAGTATTAGCCGAGTAGAAAATCTGCAGCGTTACATCTGGATCGCATTGGGTCCTGATCAGGTCCTGACAAGGCTGATAGCGCCTGATCAGGCCCTGTTCAGGCCCTGATCAGTAACAGAAAATCCCTGGCGCGGCTCGCGTTACACTTTAGCAATTATCGAATTCAATTGGCTCGTCAAGTGTCCCTGTGACGACCCAATCGAAAATTGTGCAAAGAAGAGACAATTAAATTTGTGGGATTGGAAAATTTGCTTTGTTTGACGAGCAGTATTAGCCGAGTAGAAAATCTGCAGCGTTACATCTGGATCGTATTGGGTCCTGAGCAGGTCCTGACAAGGCTGATAGCGCTTGATCAGGCCCTGTTCAGGCCCCGATCAGTAACAGAAAATCCCTGGCGCGGCTCGCGTTACACTTTAGCAATTATCGAATTCAATTGGCTCGTCAAGTGTCCCTGTGACGACCCAATCGAAAATTGTGCAAAGAAGAGACAATTAAATTTGTGGGATTGGAAAATTTGCTTTGCTTGACGAGCAGTTTTAGCCGAGTAGAAAATCTGCAGCGTTACATCTGGATCGTATTGGGTCCTGAGCAGGCCCTGACAAGGCTAACAGGGCCTGATCAGGGCCTGAACAGGGCCTAATCAGGCCATCTGTTCATTGTGGCCATCACATGCAAACGAATAAATCAAAACATATTTAATCGAATAAAAAGAAATCAAGTGAATCATTCAGTGAATTTATATCAATTTGATCGAAAAATCAAAATGCAATTATGAGAAAACAATAATTTGAAGAATATAATAATAAGAATGGCCACTAATGGTACATCTACACCCCACTTCATGATTTCAATTTCAGAACTCAAAACATATTTCAGATATCAAAACATATTTAATCGAATAAAAAGAAATCTTGTAAATTATTCAGTGAATTTATATCAATTTGATCGAAAAATCAAAATGCAATTATGAGAAAACAATAATTTGAAGAATATAATAATAAAAAGCTTCTTGAGGAAGCAAAATGGCCACTAATGGTACATCTACACAGATCTTCCAATCGAAAAAGCATTAAAACCGACATAAAAATCACACCAAATAAAAACCAATCCATTTGACCATTTTAACAATTTTCATTATTAATACATATATTTCGATACTCCTACATATATCCAAGTTTAAAAAAATGACCCCTTCTATTCCGCCCTTCATGTGAGACATATCATTGAAAATCTCGTGAAAAAGCAAAGAAACGAAGTGTCCCATAGCCGTGGAGAAGCAATAGGAGAACAAGTCTTGTTTCCGTTTGTTGCCGAATTAAAAAGCCGGGGGCAAGAAACAAGAAGCACGAGGGGGGGTCGGGGGTGCCCTAGTTGAAATATAGAACCTCCGAAAAACCTTCGCATAATGTAAATGGGTAATAACTGCCACTTTCGGGGGTTCTATGCAGGGCCGTGACTCTCCCTTCAATCTGTATAGCCTATCGAAATTCATCCGAGGGTCTGCGGATTTAATTTTTCTTCCTTCACTTCGAATGGGTAATATGTGGGATGTCCTGAGGCTGAACGAAGGCTCCAATCCCTTGATGCAGCCTGACACAGCCTTTTCGTACTCCGAAAAAAGGATTCTAGGGAGGTGAGAACTTCCAACTCGGGTTGGTGGGAGGGGGTGCACCGAGAGAAAATATTTCCTTGATTCAATGAAATTTCCTTGAAATCTCAACCTATGAAACATTTCTTTGACGTTAATGAAACAATTTCCTTAAGTTAATATTATATTTTCTTTGAATGATCTCATCAACCAAATTATAGGTTATGACGACCAAGTTCTTGGTTACGTACCATAGTGCTTAGATATGTTAACCAATAACTTGAATGGTTTCCCCCATGGAAAAAAAGCATATTCGAAAATATATTGAAAAGTATATATTTTTTTACACCATGTATACTTGCGCGAAAAATTGTATATTTGGGATATAACTTTCAGTATACTTTATAAGTATATATGGCAATATACGTGTACATATATATTTTTGATATACTCCTTATACATGCATTTATGTATGAAAAGTATATATTAAAATATACAAATATACAAAGTATACAAAAAATCTAACATACGTATGTTCGTCAGATATACATAGGAATATACAAAAAAAGTATACTGCACGTACATTCGCCCGGATATACGTTCGCGCGAAATATGTGATATTGCCGAATATATAAAAAGTATACAAAAAATATGTGATTATTATACCACGTACATTATTCATATATTTTTCGATATATCGAAAAATACAGTTTTCTTGCATACTTTTTTTCCATGGGGGTTGAGCAATGATTATCTTCTTGATTTGACATGACTTGACCATAACATAACAGACGAGCTCGCACGAGAAAAGCCAATACGAGACTTATCGCGAATGCGCTAAACGTTGACGGATCAGGTGCCGCCAAGTATATCGTTTCTTTGAATCAAGGAGACCGTTTCCTTGAAATTCAAAGAAATATATCATTGAAATCAATGAAAAAAATGCAATCCACCCATTTCTTTGGAATCAAGGAAACTTTTTCTCTCGGTGTGAGTTGTATACAGAAGTATACCGAGGTTATTTAATCGGCTTGAATCGTATCATACTTACTGGCCCGCCGGCCTGTCATTGTGGGCGTACGTAGCCAGCGCAGCACGAGCTTGCACCCAAGGTAACGTGATTCCAGCGGGCAGCAGACCAGCCACGAGACTGCGGGCGCAATCTTTCCTAGCCCCGGTAGTCGCGTTTCTTTCCCGCGGACCCTCTCATTGGTGCGTGCCGGCCGCCCGGTACTTTGCCGTCTCGAGTTGGCGCAAAGGCCGAGCCACCCGGAACTCCCCTCGAGTCGATCGACGCGGAAACTGGCAATTCGATTACCCAACTTTTCTCGTCTTCTTTCACTCGCTTTCTCTGCAAACCGCTTCGTGATCCTTGCGCTTGCTTTTTTCATTCGCTAACCTACTTAACTAAAATTCATTGATTCATTGATTGACTCGTAATGCACATAAAAAATACAGTTTGCACATCAAAAGGTATCAAAATGAGCATTGATTCTGTGGTTTCATATCGTAAATAGGATGTTTGAGTCAATCAAACAGATCCGATGAATCAAATTCATTGATTCATTGATTGATTCCTAATGCACATAAAAAAAAACAGTTTGCACATCAAAAGGTCTCAAAATGAGCATCGTTTCTGTGATTTCCAGTCGTTAATCTGATGTTTGAGTCAATCAAACAGATCCGATGAATCAAATTCATTGATTTATTGATTGATTACTAATGCACATAAAAATACATTTTGCATATCAAAAGGTATCAAAATGAGTATCGATTCTGTGATTTCAAGTCGTACATATGATGGCTGAGTCAATCAAACAGATCCGATGAATGAAATTCATTGATTCATTGATTGATTACTAATGCACATAAAAAATACATTTTGCACATCAAAAGGTATCAAAACGAGCATCGATTCTGTGATTTCAAGTCGTACATATGATGTCTGAGTCAATCAAACAGATCCGATGAATCAAATTCATTGATTCATTGATTGACTCGTAATGCACATAAAAAAAACAGTTTGCACATCAAAAGGTATCAAAATGAGCATCGATTCTGTGATTTCAAGTCGTACATATGATGTCTGAGTCAATCAAACAGATCCGATGAATCAAATTCATTGATTTATTGATTGATTACAAATGCACATAAAAAATACATTTTGCACATCAAAAGGTATCAAAATGAGCATCGATTCTGTGATTTCAAGTCGTACATATGATGTCTGAGTCAATCAAACAGATCCGATGAATCAAATTCATTGATTCATTGATTGATTCCTAATGCACATAAAAATAGAGTTTGCACATCAAAAGGTATCAAAATGAGCATCGTTTCTGTGATTTCCAGTCGTTAATCTGATGTTTGAGTCAAACAAACAGATCTGATGAATCAAATTCATTGATTCATTGATTGATTCCTAATGCACATAAAAATACAGTTTGCACATCAAAAGATATCAAAATGAGCATCGTTTCTGTGATTTCCAGTCGTTAATCTGATGTTTGAGTCAATCAAACAGATCCGATGAATCAAATTCATTGATTCATTGATTGATTCCTAATGCACATAAAAAATAAAGTTTGCACATCAAAAGGTATCAAAATGAGCTTTGATTCTATGATTTTAATTTACCATTACTTTCGTAATTCATTATCCACATTTCACCATTTTTGCAGGAAAATTGCCATGAAATTTTACTTCATATTCATATTTCATATTTTATTTCAAAGAATAAATATTCTTTGCAGCCATTAAAAATGTACACATTATATTATAATTACTCCATGTTACTGTTATTAATTAATAACTACAAAACCAACTGCTGAACCAACTGAATTTCTAAAAGATTTACGGATCTAAAACTCTGTGCGGTACAATCACCAATCGCGGGACCAAAATGATAAATTCTGAGTTTCCTCTTAAAAACACACATTTATAGATCAAAACGGTAAAAAATGCTCGCTAGAATAAACTCGCAGCGATCCGTAATGAACTTGCGGTGAACTTGCGGCAAAAACTTCATTCAGCCGAAGGCTGGACGAAAGGGTGAAGAGTCGAGGAAATGTATTACGACCGAATGCGAAAGCGAAACTCACGGTGATCCGGATACGAGGAACCGCAGCGGGTACGACGCTAAGACGGCAATAAAGAATGACAAAGAAAGCGCCGGCAGTGCAATTTGCGATTCACAAAGAACCGACGTATGAATATAAATGGATGGTTGGAAGAATCTACCCGTAGTATTTCCACGACGATTGAGAATAGAAGAGAGAGAGAGAGGGAGGGAGGGAGAGAGGGAAGGGAAGACAGAGTGAGAGAGACCAGGTTGCAACTGTGTCCGCTATATAGAACATTGCGATATCGATTCACGTGCTATGCCCTACGTCGCTTCTATGCCTCCGCGTAGCTCGTGTTCCGTCGAGGTTCTTCCTAGTATCTTCCTCACGTGCACCCTCACCTTTTTACCGAACCTCAAATGCGACTCTATACCCTCTTCGATTTTGCCAATCCAATTTTTCAGGCTGCCATAGCCGCGCCTGACTATAGTCCGGGCACCGGACTGGCCACTCGAAATGCCAACGGTGACCGGACCCCGAGGGGCACCGTGTAACCCTTAACTCACTCATAAATTACAGAGCCGTCTTAAACCCTCTTTTAAAACGTTCACTAGCAACAGCGTGCTCGCTTCTCTCGCACTCTTTGTTTTTCATTTATCTTTTCTTGTGGCCCATACAGCACGGAGAGAACTGTCTATGTTAGGACAACTCACCACAAGTCACTGCAACAAATGCTGTATGTCAATATAGTGACGACAAACGCTTCAGTGACGGTAACAAAAAAATATTTGTTACGCTTTATTTGTTAGAGCAACAAATAACATTTGCCAGAATAACGTCGTGCCCTACGTCGCTTCTGTGCCTCCGCGTAGCTCGTGTTCCGTCGAGGTTCTTCCTAGTATCTTCCTCACGTGCACCCTCACCTTTTTACCGAACCTCAAATGCGACTCTATACCCTCTTCGATTTTGCCAATCCAATTTTTCAGGCTGCCATAGCCGCGCCTGACTATAGTCCGGGCACCGGACTGGCCACTCGAAATGCCAACGGTGACCGGACCCCGAGGGGCACCGTGTAACCCTTAACTCACTCATAAATTACAGAGCCGTCTTAAACCCTCTTTTAAAAAGTTCACTAGCAACAACGTGCTCGTTTCTCTCGCACTCTTTGTTTTTCATTTATCTTTTCTTGTGGCCCATACAGCACGGAGAGAACTGTCTATGTTAGGACAACTCATCACAAGTCACTGCAACAAATGCCGTATGTCAATATAGTGACGACAAACGCTTCAGTGACGGTAACAAAAAAACATTTGTTACGCTTTATTTGTTAGAGCAACAAATAACATTTGCCAGAATAACGTCGTGCCCTACGTCGCTTCTATGCCTCCGCGTAGCTCGTGTTCCGTCGAGGTTCTTCCTAGTATCTTCCTCACGTGCACCCTCACCTTTTTACCGAACCTCAAATGCGACTCTATACCCTCTTCGATTTTGCCAATCCAATTTTTCAGGCTGCCATAGCCGCGCCTGGCTATAGTCCGGGCACCGGACTGACCACTCGAAATGCCAACGGTGACCGGACCCCGAGGGGCACCGTGTGACCCTTAACTCACTCATAAATTAGAGAGCCGTTTGAAACCCTCTTTTAAAAAGTTCACGAATAACGGAAAGCATTGTTGTCAATCTATATTCGAGCTGCGATCGGTTGCCATGAAAGTCCGTGATAAACAAAATCAGTTTGATGTGAAATTTGACATAAGGCGACAGGCAGCGCCCGTAACCTTTTATAAGAGCGCAGGATGCGCAAAAGTTCTCCAGGCACGCGCGCTACCGCGTGTGATTAGCCTAGTCACCTTCTAAAAAGTTGTTGGCTGTCAGCTATGTTCATGTGAAGCCGTTCTATTCGTGCTATAATTGGCCGGCAGTGTCATCAGACACCCCATACGGAAATAAAGTACGATAGAAAAAACACGAGAACGCCAGATATAAAGAATCCTTCATAATCACCTTCTAAAAAGTTGTTGGCTGTCAGCTATGTTCATGTGAAGCCGTTCTATTCGCGCTATAATTGGCCGGCAGTGTCATCAGACACCCCATACGGAAATAAAGTACGATAGAAAAAACACGAGAAAGCCAGTTATCAAGAATCTTTCATAAGAAAGGATCCTATTCCCCATATAGAAATTACTAGGCTGGGTACTGGCTTAGTACCGTTGCCAGCACTGCCAATATTGGTAAACAATTCCAGGCCAATATGCGGTCATATATAAGTCTGTACCAGGCCCACAACGTCTTGTTCACACCGGACCATACTCTAAAAACCAAAACCAATCGTGTTACAAGTGTGGTGTTTCTTTTATCTTTTAAACTGCAGTTTTTACATACTTTAAGCGTATTGACATTCAGATGGTAAATGATATCTGAAAGGAATACGATTGAAGTGTGTTCCTTTCCTTCGAACCGGTACTGACCACTTCGAACTCGTCCTGACCAGCACTGAGAGCCAATGCTGGCCAGAAATTTATAACCAATTCGGTAATCAATTATTAATTTTTAAAAATGTATTTTATTACGTGTCGTGCTGCAATAATGTTATTACAGTGGAACCTCTCATAGCGTAGATAATGCGGGGACATGTCCGCTAAGTGAAGAGCCAATCAGGCGCGCGAAACGTTCGAGCCTCTCACTTTATCTCGCGAAATCGTCCAATCACAGCGCTGACACGTGCCCCTCCATTCCCTAATGTACGCTATGAGGATGTACGCTATGAGAGGTTCCAGTGTAATATTATCCTGTGATTATTGATAAGAAAAGATGGAAATCATCCGCATCAGATACAATCGTTTCAATACAGTGGAACCTCTCATAGCGTACGAGGGCGGAGCGTGTAGGTTGGTTGGGTGGGATTATTCAGGACCGTCACACATTCACGTTACACGGGCGCTTAAGAGGGGCGACCATCTAACGAACAAAATCTAGTCACGGCACTGCACGAGTGTCAGGGAAGGGGAAGCTAGAACCGGTTTTGGCTCGTGATTGGTTCTTCAGATAGCGTACATTGTCTCCCTATTTCGTACGCTATGAGAGGTTCCACTGTAGCTATCTTTCATCCAGATGATGTTGTATTGAGCCTATAAAAGTCAGACCGCCAATTCAAAGCGTGCTTTTCGAATCCCACACGATAACCACACAATCCCGTACAAATAACAAACGACAGACGTTCCGTCATTCCTTTCCAAGTACCAAAATCTCCACCGCACCCGCTTTCAAAACCCCTCCAACCCACACACAATCGGCCCAACAACGCGACCCGCGTACCAACTGAAAAACATAAAGCGCGTAAAACGCGCGCCAATTAAAAAAGTACGCCGCTTGTTGCTTGCAGATGAGCCACCCGGGGATGGAGAGCCTGGACATGCTGGACCCGGCGAACTCGATGACGACCCTGACACCGATGTCGGAGGGCGGCGGCGGCGGCGGCCCGGGTCATCACGGCGGCATCCACGGGCCATCGGTCTACGGCGGCATGAACGGCATGATGAGCCACCATCATCACACGAACATCGGCGGCAGCGTGCCCCATCCGCACCATCATCCAGCGATGGCCGCAGCCGCGGCAGCCGCGGCAGCCGCCGGTCTTCATCCGGACGCCGACACGGATCCTCGGGAATTGGAAGCGTTCGCCGAGCGTTTCAAGCAGCGACGCATAAAGCTCGGGGTGACGCAGGCGGACGTCGGGAAGGCCCTGGCGAACCTGAAGCTACCGGGGGTCGGGGCGCTCTCGCAGTCGACGATATGCCGGTTCGAGTCCCTCACCCTATCGCACAACAACATGATCGCCCTCAAGCCGATCCTACAGGCGTGGCTGGAGGAGGCCGAGGCCCAAGCGAAAAACAAACGTCGTGATCCCGACGCCCCTTCGGTTTTGCCGGCCGGTGAGAAGAAACGCAAACGCACGAGCATCGCCGCCCCGGAGAAGAGGTCGCTGGAAGCGTTCTTCGCGGTCCAGCCGCGTCCGACCGGCGAGAAGATCGCCGCGATCGCCGAGAAGCTCGACCTGAAGAAGAACGTCGTGAGGGTCTGGTTCTGCAATCAGCGACAGAAGCAGAAGCGCATGAAGTTCGCGGCTCAGCATTGACCCGAGGGTGGCTTGTGACAGCAAAACTGACTGTATCCTCCGCCCAGTCTCGAACCCAAGCCCGAGCCCATGAGTGAATATCAGGGATGGCCTTAAGTACGATCGCGTTGTACGTTTGTCTATTTTTTTTCTTTTTTTTTGTAACGTTTTATCTAGCAAAGTCCCGTCGCTCGATTGACGACGACGGGGATTTTGTCAACGCGGTCTTACGGTTCGGATTGTGGCCAGGTGCACGTCACACCTCTGTCGCAGGCAGTCATTGGTAACGCCTGAAGTATTTCACACAGCCTCGAGTTTGCCGTGTCGCGTGTACTACGCTGGCCGGTCGGTCGCTGCTCGCCGCTGGGGAGAGGAGAGAAGGTGGTGTAGAGCTGGATTTGCGGGTCTCGGAGACACACCCACGACTTGGAATGATTTTTACGAGTGGATTTGGATCAATCGTCGCTGTATTGTGGGAAATTGGAAAGCTGGGATGGCTTCGGTGGGACTTCTGGATTCGCGATTTATGGACGTCACAATTTGGTGCCAATCTTGAAGTAGCTGCGAATCTTGGATTGATTGCGGGTCTCAGAGCTACCCAGGAATGGGAATCATTTTTCCGTCAAATGGATCAATCATTGCTGTATTGGGGGAAATTGCAATAAAATTGCGTTAAAAAAAAGAAAGCAGGGATGGCTTCAGAAGGACTTGGATTCTTGATTTCCTGATGTTACGATTCGGCGCCAAGCTTGAAATAGCTGCAAATCTTGGATTGATTGCTGCTCTCAGAGCCACCCAGGAATTTGAATCATTTTTCCGTCAACTGAGACACCGCAGGGCTTGAATAACAATTTCCAAAAGAATTGGATCAATCGTTGCTGTATCATGGGAAATTGGAAAGCAGAGATGGCTTCAGAAAAACTTGAATTCATATGTTTCTTGACGTCGAACAATTCGGTGCAAATCTTGAAATACAATTTAGTTCTGGACCTACAGATTGAAATAACATCGCATTCACTTTTGCCGCTAAAGTCACGGTGCACGATTGAAAAATGGTCTTCATCGTCATCGAAAGCATGGATGGCTTCAGAAAAACTTGAATTCATATGTTTCTTGACGTCGAACAATTCAGTGCAAATCTTGAAATACAATTTGGTTCTGGACCTACAGATTGAAATAACATCGCATTCACTTTTGCCGCTAAAGTCACGACGCACGATTGAAAAATGGTCTTCATCGTCATCGAAAGCATGGATGGCTTCAGAAAAACTTGAATTCATATGTTTCTTGACGTCGAACAATTCGGTGCAAATCTTGAAATACAATTTAGTTCCGGACCTACAGATTGAAATAGCATCGCATTCACTTTTGCCGCTAAAGTCACGGTGCACGATTGAAAAATGGTCTTCATCGTCATCGAAAGCATGGATGGCTTCAGAAAAACTTGAATTCATATGTTTCTTGACGTCGAACAATTCGGTGCAAATCTTGAAATACAATTTGGTTCTGGACCTACAGATTGAAATAGCATCGCATTCACTCTTGCCGCTAAAGTCACGACGCACGATTGAAGAATAGTCTTCATCGTCGTCCGTTGTTCACCGGAAGTGATGTTCCACTTTGGCGAACGGCCGAGGATGTATAGTCGGTGTACCTGTGCTCTGGGGCCTCGATCGATGAGTCTCTAGCTCTGGCGTCTCGTCACAGTGGCTGCAGAAAGCTGCGGAGAACGAGAGAGCGAAAAACAGAGACAGAGACATAGGAAGAAGTGGGAAGAAACGAGAGAGAAACGAGAGTATGTAGAGTAAACTGAAAGCTATACAACAGCCGAGGAAGCTACGTCGAATTTGCGAGAGCCTCGAAGTCGTGGGTGCGAGACGCGGTTTAGTGTCTCGTGGGTCGCGAGCGACGATTTTCCGCTCGTGACTTCATTATGGATCGTTCGCGGTGCGCGAGGGATGAAAAAAAAAAAAAAAAAACGAAAGGGGGCTAAGTCGGTGGAGCGAACGATCGTGACCACTAGTGGAAGTACAGCTCGAGGGAAACACACACAACACACAAAAACACACACAGAGAAAGAACGAGAGAAATGAAAAAACAAAAAACAAAAGACACGAACACAGAATAATAATAAGAAGTACGTATTGTTATAAAGTCGATGCGTGGATCCTCGTCGATCCACGCGGAAAGTGATATTAATCCTAATAAAAAAAAAACTAACAAAAAACAAACGATGCGAGAGAGTCGCGAGAAAGGACGACGCATAGTGGACGTTGAAAGAGAAAGAGAGAAAATAAATTGGCGAGCCGACGATATTGTCGTGAAGTGCAACGACGGTGATTCGGTGAAATTTATCATGAGAATAAGTGCGGCGAGGGGGAAAGAGAAATGAGGTATGTTACGTAGTGATATTGGACAATCAGTGAAAAGACTGTATCATATCATATTTGAAGCAATACGTAGCGTTTATTGTAGCCGATAATTCGCAATGATGTTATCGTTTCCACGTGATTCGCATTTTTTTTTTCGTTTCTACTCTTGTTTTGTATTCTAACTCCCCGTTTCGTTCTAAGTCTTCAGCAAGAAAAATGAGAACAACAAAAAAAAACAAGAAAGCGCGTTTGGGCACGGAAAAAGTGCGCGCATCGAGCAATACCATGATATAAGAGATACAATTATTATTATAAAATATAAATATATATATATATAAATAAATAAATAAATGAATGAATAAATAAATAAATAAATATATAACTTGTAAGTAAACGAATTGAGTCGGCAATTTGGGTCGAGCGCGAGCTAATCAGGAGCAATTTGTAAGCTGTTGTAAATACGGTGCGAACGACACGCGGTTATAGGTGATAAGTATTTTCTAGCGGGAAAAAAAAAAAATAGTCTAATTGAAAGGTTCGGTGGATGGTTTAGCCGAGATAAAATTAATGAGAAGAAGAAGAAGAGGAGGAAGATGAAGAAAAAAAAAAACAAAGAAACAAACAAACAACACACAACGTTCTAGTGCAATATAGAGATTAGCAATATCGTAAAGCATCTTTCGATTTTGTTTCGTGATGACTCGTCATGATTTTTCGTTTCCTAGTCCGATGTATATCGATGTTTCGTTTAATTTTCTTTTTTCTTGCGCTCTCGCAAGACGACTCGTGTACAAATGCTAAGTCCGCTGTTGAGAGTTGTGCAGCGTGTGTCATTGATTCGGGAGATTAAGGTAGTCCTTGCGACCGATATTCATTTCGCATAAATTCGAGTAATTTGAGAGAGAATTACGAACATTTCTCGATGGTATAAAAATCGGAAATAATTCATGCACATTAAATATACTGAAAAGATTAATTTTGTATAATAATAATTCTAAAATGTTATTAACAAATTGATGAAAAAAATATTGTTTAACAAATTTGTCGATGACCCAACATTTTTTTTTAATGAAAATGATTCGTTCATTTTTCTGAATACGTATGAATTTTTTCAGATTTTAGAGTTCACTTTGAAATTCGTGTGTTTTTATAGGGAAAATATGTGAAAATTCAAAGTGAACTCTAAAATCTGAAAAAATTCATACGTATTCAGAAAAACGAAGGAATCATTTTCATCCACAAAAAAACTTGGGTCATCGAAATATTTGTTAAACAATGCTTTTTTATCAATTTGTTAATAACATTTTCGAATTATTATTATGCAAAATTAATCTTTTCAGTGCCTTTAATTTGCATGATTTTTTTCAGATTTTTATATTATCGAGAAATGGTTGCAATTGTCTCTCAATTTTCGAAAACTTATGAGAACTCGACACCAGGCGCAAGGACTACCTTAAATGGAGATTGTTTATCGTCCGCACGGTGTTGTATGATTTATGGATGCCCCGGGAGATATCGTCGGACGGCTGTAGACTATACTTAATATTTATCTTGTGCAACATTACACTAAACTACTACATTGCTACCACTAAACTACTACCTACAACTCTTACCACCAACTACTACGCGACAGGACCGAAATTTTTCTGAAACGACAAGTATTCCGTAGGTATTTAAACACAGGGTAACCGAATCATATCGCAAATATGCTTCTAATAATTCTAATACACACCACAGTCGCGGGGTAAGCGAGAGAGACTTGCAATACGTTTTTGTAAATTCGTTGATGGGTATGCGTATTAAAAAATGGTGTTTTTTCGCAGTTGAAACGCATAAGGTGAAGGTACCGGTTTTGGTCACCTTTGATTTAGTTTCGGTCACCGAGTTCGAAAGCACAGAATTATTTGTATTATTAAAATGAAATAAAATTGTAACGATAAACTTGTTAATTTATATGGATACTTTCGAAGTATCGACATTAAAATACAGAAAACAGTAATTTGCAATAGAAATATTGTGAAAATGACCGAAACCGGTAGCTTTACCTTACTTGGATGACCAATTTTTTGTTCTCATCGTTGCCACATTTTTCTTGGGCTAAAAGCGATCAAGAGCGACGAAAATGTTTTTTCAATAACAATAACAATAACCGAAAATACGGAGTTAAAGAAGCGATTGACAAATTCTTTCGCAACAAAATATGCAGAATTCCCTTACAAAGTATTTGAATACTCGGTGAGTGGTGTAAATAAAAATGAAGCAACATAAGTAAAAAAAAGTAGTTTTAAAAACGTAAAAAAATTGGTTTTCCGATTCAAATATCAATTTCTCGACTTGAAATTCATCCTTTTCGCAGTGCAGTCGATATTGCGTCTATGACGACGTATTCGCAATTTAAAAAAAGTGCAAACCCACTTATCGCATAGCGTCCTCGATATCATTTCTGTAACATAATTATAAACACAATTGTACTCCATCAACAATCATTCCAAATGCACTTGGTGCGAGAGCGATAGAGAGTGAGAGAGAGGGAAAAGAAAACAAACGCGAGTGAAAGGTATACACGAGAGAAAGTTGTGGTATGGTTATTTATAAATAATAGAACCGTAAAGTATTACGTTATACGCGTACGACGAAGCATTGTATAAATTTGAAGGGAAAAAAAACGCAGACACGAGTATATATATACACACACGAAAATACAAATACATTGACACTTAACGAAACAAAAAAAACAACTAACTTTTAGTATCGATAAACGATATAGCTAACGTTTAATTTGAATGTTTATACAGGTTAATGAACAAAAGCCAAAACGAATTGTTGAACGTTGCTGTCTCGCTCGTCAAGGATACACTGGTTGCAATATTTAAAAAAAAAACTAATTAATCATGTTATAACCGTTTCCTTTTTCATAAAAAAAAATTATTAAAAGCGTCACAAAATTCAAACGGTGCGACCTAATTTAATGAAACTTCGTGTCGAACGTGCAAAAAATTGGCTATCAATTGTGCATCGAATTTTCACTATGTCGCAAAATTCAACACGAAATTGCAGCCAATTTATGTTTTCACAACGAGTAAAAAATTAACGAGCGAGACCTCGACCGCCGAACGATGTAAGAATATAATGAAGACATATCATATGATCGATTAAAGAGAAACAAAAAAAAAATATTAGTCGAATTGCCTGACAGTATAGAGATTTATATTGCGATAAATATGCGTTGCGTGCAACTTTTGAAAATATAACGCGAGTTCTAGTGCAAAGGGATTTAGGGGAAAAAACGAGAGGGACAAAAATTGGGTCAACGGGGGACGTTCTCGAGAGTGAGGAATTGCTGCGCGTTGCTGTGCGCGCCTCGAATTCTGTACATAATATTCGAAACGGTGTAAATGTACTTATTGTAAATTGTTATGTAAAGTGAAATGACGACGATGAAAAAGCAAAGTAATTTGATCGAGCCGCCGCTGCTCGCCTAGTGAAATTGCATTCGGCTTTAAATATTTATTGATGTTAAACGATCGTCACATGATCCTGAATTATGTTTTCTTTTTTTTTGTTTTCAACGAAAAATTTGGGACTCGCGGCGAGTCGAAGGGGTTTCGATTGATCGACGTTTCAAATTGCACGCAATGTAGGGACGCGGGGATGAAGAAAAAAAAAAAAAAAAAAACATGTGTGATCTCTTCCAGGCGCGGATTATCACATGAGAAATAATTCGTAAATCGACCAGAGAGACAGACAAAACTCATCCCCCCGTTATTGTACATATCATGTGCCATAACTCATTTACCATACTTCGTGTCCAACTTTGTTCCAAAAAAAAAAAAAAAAATACCTACTCAACTATAAATAATATAGTATAATGAAATAAATCTCGATGTTATTGATAAAAAAAAATCATCGTACTGCGTTTGTCTCCCATTTATTTCGCCCACTTAGCGGAAAACCGTCCGACACCTCCTTAGCGATGCGGGCGAAAAAGGGACGAGAATTTATCTCACCTTATGTCTGGCGCCAATTATTTCCAGCTATATTAACTTTATTCAATTACTCTAATTACCCTCGCCGATTTCACGCGGCTGGCTCGCCTGGCTACCAGATTTACCGTCGATTAGGGTTTCCCATTGGTACGTAAAAGTAACGATAAATCAGCGCGGAATTCGCCCAACGAAATATTCATCTTCCAGTGCTGAAAAGCGTTTTCAAATCCTATTAATCAAATCAAATCCTATTAATTTGTTTCGCCTAGATTTGAGGTTCTAATTAAATACTATTTACATTTTGTCTGAATTAATGCAAAAATCGCTGTAACAGGGCGAATGCACTATTGATTGAACAGTCACCAGTAAATGAACAACAGCTTTTTGAGAATTCATGAGAAATTCCGACGACTTGGATGAACATTCGATTCTTAATTTGTCTATGGGGCAAAACACGTCAAGTCTAACACTTCAATTTTTCATGTCAACAAAAGATCCTGACTTTTTTCCGGATGTTGGTCTGGTTGAAGAAAAAACGTAGCTGTAACTCTGCGACGAAATTTCTGCCCACCTGGCCAATTTTTTGTCAGATTCCAGATGTTTCGACGAAAATTTTTTTAAAATTTCAGCAAAATCGAAAACGCATTTTCGGAAGGAAAAAAGTAGTAACTTTAATTAATCGAAAAATAGCATAAAATAAAATCGAAGAATTCTACAAAAAATGTTGTTGGAAAGTACACTGAAAATAAAAAATTTTATGTTCTTATGATTTTTTTATACGAACCGTAATATTGGCGTCAAAAAATAAATAATTATTTTCAGAAATTTTTAAAAGCTGGAATATGTAATTAAAAAATCTGAAAAAATTCCTACGTTTTTGTTTCAACCAGACCAACATCCGGAGATTTTTTGTTGACATGAAAAATTGGAGTGGCCGACTTGACGTGTTTTGCCCCCTATCATTTAGCTATATACTGCGATTATTTTCTCGAAAAATACGAGGATTTTTTCACCTGCATCACATAATTCAACGCTTCGATTAATCGTTAAAATTTTCGCTAAAGCAGCCTGAAGATATTAGATTTTATAAAAACCCAAATTCCAATTACTCTGCTTAACTATTAATTTACTGGTGACTTTATCCTATGACCCAAAAATACGATTCACTTACGATCAATCAGTGATTCAATGGATTTCTTATACGCGTGCGGCTGATTATTACTGCACACAAAATTCCCCGGGAATTACGTACGTAAGCACACGTTGATATCTCCGCGGAGCGAAACCGCGTAACGCTCGAATGTTACCGTGAAAGAGTCGCGTGCTGTGCGACGTGCACGAGTCGCGCTATCGCTTCTTTGCCGAGTATTATAAATTTATAGAGCCGGACACGAATACGGTATTAACCTCGGGGGTTTGTCCATTCAAACAACAAAAATTATTCACCCCCCTCGAACGTGCGTCGTTAGCTCCATCAATCAGATAAACTCGCGTTAAATCGCATTGTTCAAACATCCCGCGCTCTCATTTTTTTTTTTTTTTCATCCAATCCGCTTCTTCGTGTCTCGTGACACCGATGAATTCGCGATATTCTCGCGATTCGACGTCGTACCTCGATAAACCAATTTTTCGTATGACGCCACGTGAATTAATCGACTGGACGATCAATTAGTCACGTGACAGTTGAATACCCTCGATCCATCCTTCCTGCGCTGCAAAATTTCCGGTCGGATGGTCTCATAAATCACGATTTCCTCGAGGTTCGTTCGTCAAAACTGGATCCAGGTATGTAGCAAATTTATGTATGTGAAACGAAAATTAAGACTTCGGTTAACGTGATGATAAAGTCGTAATTTATATTTTAAGGACTGCAGACAAGATACGAGATCAAATTAATTTTAATTATATTAGAATGTCTGAAGTGTTTAGTTTTCCTGTTTTATTTAGGGTGTAATTCCGGGGAATATGGATTGGTGGGGCATGATGAACCACTGTTAATTGATCCACAACGTAGTGTCTACGTTGACCTATAAAGTAGCTGAAATCTGGGGTCACCATAGCTGTAATTTTTTATTTGAAGCAGCCAAAACAATTAAAAAATGATGGACCATCCGACGATAGATAATATGGATCACCACTTTACATCGCAATTTCGTTGGAATAATTCAATTGAATTGATTTTTATTTTCCTTATAAAGCCTGCCGATTAACAAAAAATGAGAAGTAAGATGTTCAAATTAAATATGACTTTCATGAAAAATGCACCGATTTTCAGGAATTGTTGTTTTGGAGTTATAGAATCTATCGCATATATTTTTCTTCTTGTATACTGAGATTGCAGACCATATCGGTTCACTTTCCGGTAATTTTTAGGTGGTCCACAGTAAACGACTTTGGTGTGGTCCATATTACCAACCTTCACAAGATGAACATGAATCTTAAAAATATTTCATTTCCAGGCTTTATAGTGTGAGTTCTCGAAAACCTATTTTTGACACTAGAAGTAAGAGAAACACACCGTAACGTTTTAGAGAAACACACCGTAACGTTTTAGAGATCCATTTCCCCGCAATTTCGCGACCATTTTCAGTTTTCGTTAGTTTTAATTTTAATTGGTGTCAAGTTACTTTGTAAATATTTTCTGTACGCTCTGGTCCTTAGGGTCGAATTTATAGTCCCAAGTTTGAACTCAAGTTTGAACTCAAGCTTCAACTAAGTTCCAACTTTATGTTTTTAAGTTCCAACTGAAGTTCCAACTAAAGCGGGGAATACACGGGAAATATGCTGAAGATCGAACTTAAGTTGAAACTTTGAAAAAAAAAAAAAAAAAAAAAAAAAAAGCGTCTAAGTTGGAACCTGAGTTCAAATTTGTGACAATAAATTCGACCCTTAGACGATTTATTTCTATCCAACGAATCTATCCATCTATCCATCGACACTATCGGCAAAAGTATCGATTCAAGTACCCAGCAAAACCTCGAACAGCAATTAATTCTCACGTGAACCGCCGAATTCAATACAAACCAACCCGAAAGTTCGTTCTGAAAGATTCCACCGTTCCGTCCCGGCGGATCGCGATGTGAAATTAGCGGGCTGAAAGATTCGACACCGGATGACTGGACGATGATTTATTAATCGCGCCGCACATGTCTCAGTCTCTGCTAATACAACGGCAGACTCAGACAGTTATAATTCAATTGATAATGCTGCCCTCTTCCATCCAGCCGTCCAGTGTGTTTTCAACCATCGAATCATTCAATCAGCCGCGATGACCGCGGCCGGAAATCGGCGAATCGTCTGCATGTCACGACTGCAATAATAGAATGAGGCTGTCTCGGTCGGAGCCACACGGAGAGAAGGATCTGATACTTTTTACCATATTTCTAGAAAAAAAAAAAAAAGTATTGTAAATTTCCGGTAGAGGGGAGATATAACGCCATCTATCGAGAAGAACTAGAACGATGAGAATTTTTACCACGAAATATGGTAAAAAATATTATATATATATATATGTTAGAAATTCTCATAGTTCTCGTACTGTTCGTCAGGTGGCGGCTATGGCGTTTCAATACCAGGCGTGTTGGTAACAGAGTTGTAAATCCCTAATTTGCACAGAAATAAAATTGATGGTACGATTGGCTTTGTAGTTATGTTTTTGTAATAATAACTCGTAATGATTATAATATGATATGTAAACTTTTAAAAAGAAGCAAAAAAATGTTATTTCCCGTAAAAATTGATGGTAATCTTATTGAAAAAATGGAGAAATACTGTTAATGCATTGCGAAAATAATGGAGGACTGTGCTTGTCCATTTTTCGCACAATTTTTCCCAAAATTTAATTAAAAAATAGGTTTTTCTTGCGGCTATTCAAAAGTTCCCATATCATTTTATAATCGCTAAAGGTCATCGTTATAAAATCGTAACTGGAAAATAAGCTGTTTTATAAACTTGAATTCTTAAAGTAATGGGGACTTACAACACTGGTTGGTAATTTTTGCTTCCTCAAGAAGCTTTGTTTTAGTGAAAACATTTTTTTTCGAGATTTTGATGTCAACGTGTTCAGAATGTTCCAAAACGTCGAGAAAACACATTTTGAAAAAATGTCTGGATGTATGTGTGTGTGTGTGTGTGTGTGTGTGTGTGTCTGTGTGTGCACATGATTAAACCTTAATAACTCGAGAACGGTTTGAGATATCAAGCTGAAATTTATACCACATATTGGGTGGTCACTGCCTCTTCTTGGGTGCAATTTTTAGCAAAATCTATGCAGTCGTTTGTTTTTTAGGGCACTTTTAATTTTTCAAAAATTCTCTGTACGCACTGTCTCTTCCACATTTTTTGAGATATCGGGTTGAAATTTGGTAAAAAGTTGAACTATTACAAACTAAAGACCGCTATTGAATTTGGGAAGAATCGGTAGAACCGTTCAAATTTTATGGCATTTTCAATTTTTTGAAAAAAAAAAACTCGATTTTACTCCTATTTTCGTAATTTCTGAGATATCGAGTTGAAATTTGGTTTACAAGTATATTATCACCAGACTAAGTTTGTGTATAAATTTGGAGTTGATCCGTGCAGAGGGCGTGATTTTATGGCATTTTGAATTTTTCGAAAGAATGTTGATCGTTCTTGAAACAAAACAAAGCTTCTTGAGGAAGCCAAAAATTAAAAATGTTGTCTACCCTACAAACTGAGCGGGGTAGACTGTGATTTTTACTATAGCGTCCGGTAAATTTTATCTGATCCTTCTCTCCGTGCGGATTGGAGCGCAGCGGGAGTCGTTGGCGCCCGAGGCTCGAGTATCGTTGGCGCATAGCTGTCGAGTAATTGGCGCGGCGTGTAAACAGTTGCGATCCGGGCATGGCTCGCGAGCCCGAGGCCTGTTTACACGAGAAAACACGAGCCCACTTGCCCGATACTCCGTGCACGGGGCGCTCGGGACGGCTCGTAAGGATCGACGATCGTCGATGTGCGCCACGGCGAAACGTAGGGCGAAACAACGTGCAGGGCACGCATTGTGCACAACGCACGTTGAGCATTTTTGAAGACTCGTTTTTATTAACAAGTTCAACGGGGGGGAAAAAAAAAAATCGCGGAATTTTCTCGTTTCGTTGAATCAACGAGGCCGCACTTGATATGCTTCTTGTACATACATACACAGCTCTGCTGATTAGCCCTCGGCTCGCAAAAATTGTTTTTCGATGCAGCAGTACACGCAATTTTGTGGGCAGAATGTTGGGTCGAAATGAGAAAAAGTTAAAACTGACCGTTGCAATCAAATAAATTCAAGAAATACAATGAAAAAAATGCAATCAAATAAATTCAAGAAATACAATGAAAAAATGCAATAAAATAAATTCAAGAAATACAATGAAAAAAATGCAATAAAATAAATTCAAGAAATACAATGAACAAAATGCAATAAAATAAATTCAAGAAATACAATGAAAAAAATGCAATAAAATAAATTCAAGAAATGCAATGAAAAAATGCAATAAAATAAATTCAAGAAATACAATGAAAAAAATGCAATGAAACAAATTCAAGAAATACAATGAAAAAAATGCAATAAAATAAATTCAAGAAATACAATGAAAAAAATGCAATAAAATAAATTCAAGAAATACAATGAAAAAATGGAATAAAATGAATTCAAGAAATACAATGAAAAAAATAGAACAAAATAAATTCAAGAAATACAATAAAGAAATGCAATAAAATAAATTCAAGAAATACAATGAAAAAATGCAATAAAATAAATTCAAGAAATACAATGAAAAAAATGCAATAAAATAAATTCAAGAAATACAATGAAAAAAATGCAATAAAATAAATTCAAGAAATACAATGAAAAAAATGCAATAAAATAAATGCAAGAAATACAATGAAAAAAATGCAATAAAATAAATTCAAGAAATACAATGAAAAAAATGCAATAAAATAAATTCAAGAAATACAATGAAAAAAATGCAATAAAATAAATTCAAGAAATACAATGAAAAAAATGCAATAAAATAAATTCAAGAAATACAATGAAAAAAATGCAATAAAATAAATTCAAGAAATACAATGAAAAAAATGCAATAAAATAAATTCAAGAAATACAATGAAAAAAAATTCAAGAAATACAATGAAAAAAAATGCAAGAAATACAATGAAAAAAATGTAATCAAATAAATTCAAGAAATACAATGAAAAAAATGCAATAAAATTTGTTAAAAAAATATGATTTACCAACAAAAAACATAAAAACGAATCTTTCAACTTGCAAACAGGCGCGGCGTAATACGTCGCCGAGCGTGGAGTTCGGAGAGTTCAGAGTGCGCGGGTGAGAGCGAAGATCAAACTAATCGACGTGCGTCCCACGAGGCCGGTGGAATCGGCGACCTCGAGTGTCCTCGGGCTATTGTCGGGCCGAGAGTACCCGCGACGAGTGGCCCCTTTTGCTTATAGAGGAGGCAGCACCGCTGCGCACATACGCGACGACTACGACGACGACGACGACGACGACGGCGACGACGATAATGCAAACATTATTTGTAACACAAAAGCCGAGTTCCGTGCACTCGCTTGCCACATGTTCGCATTTAGCTCGGATATATACGGGGGGCCCCCGCCGTGGCGCACGATGTATGTACATTGGTAGTTAAATCGCGAAGGAGGAGAGACGAGCGTAAACACACCCGGAGACGTGCAGCGACGCACGCAAACCATATCAAAAGCTCTATATGGTCTGAGCTTTCTCGCTGTATTACCGCGCGACGCGTATCGCAGACGGCCCGCCGACGCAATTAATCCGTGCGGTATCTGCAGCCGAATGGCGCACTGTCAGTGGCACCTTGAATTTTGACAGCAGGCAGGAAAAAATACTGAGTGACGCATCCTGTTTTCGAATAGCTTCAATGAATTAAAATAACTTCGTATATAATGGGGATGATTTATTACGTGTTTTATTGGAATTATTGAAAAATATTGTAGAAAGTTAATACAATTATTAAGATGTCAATTTGTGATAATCTATTAGTCCAAGGAAAAAATATTAATATACAGGAAAAAATATTAAGTGACGCATCCTGTTTTCGAATAGCTTCAATGATTTAAAATAGCTTCGTACAAAGGGGATGAATTATTACGTGTTTTATTGGAATTATTGAAAAATATTGTAGAAAGTTAATACAATTACGAAGATGTCAATTTGTGATAATCGTTTAGGCCCAGGAAAAAATATTAATATACATGACGCATCCTGTTTTCGAATAGCTTCAATGAATTAAAATAACTTCGTACAAAAGGGGATGAATTATTACGTGTTTTTTTGCAACTATTAAAAAATATTACAGAAAGTTAATATAATTACCAACATGTTAGTTTGTGATGATCTATTAGTCCCAGGAAAAAATATTAATATAAGTGACGCATCCTGTTTTCGAATAGCTTCAATGATTTAAAATAACTTCGTACAAAGGGGATGAATTATTACGTGTTTCATTGGAAGTATTAAAAAATATTGCAGAAAGTTAATACAATTACTAACATGTTAGTTTGTGATGATCTATTAGTCCCAGCAAAAAATATTAATATAAGTGACGCATCCTGTTTTCGAATAGCTTCAATGAATTAAAATAACTTCGTACAAAGGAGATGAATTATTACGTGTTTTATTGGAACTATTGAAAAATATTGCAGAAAGTTAATATAATTATCAACATGTTAATTTGTGCTGATCATTTAGGCCCTGGAAAAAATATTAATATAAGTGACGCATCCTGTTTTCGAATAGCTTCAATGAATTAAAATAACTTCGTACAAAGGAGATGAATTATTACGTGTTTCATTGGAACTATTGAAAAATATTGCAGAAAGTTAATATAATTATCAACATGTTAATTTGTGCTGATCATTTAGGCCCTGGAAAAAAATATTAATATAAGTGACGCATCGTGTTTTCGAATAGCTTCAATTAATTAAAATAACTTTGTACAAAGTGGATATATTATTGTGTTTTATTGGAACTATTAAAAAATGTTGCAGAAAGTTAATATAATTACCAACATATCAATTTGTGATAATCTATTAGTCCCAGGAAAAAATATTAATATAAGTGTAATCCTGTTACCGAATATCTTGAACGAATTAAAACTTCGTTCAAAGTGTATATATTATTACGTGTTACTGGAAATATTGAAAAATATAACAAAAAATTAACGAAAATAGCAACATGATTATTTGTAACAATTGTTTGAACCCGGCATAAATATGTTTACCTTTGATCAAAAGTAAAATAAAATAAGTTAAACTCAAATGACAGCGAAATCATCATCTTCGAAATAGCCACAGTCAATACATATACTGTCGATTATGCCCGAACGACATATAATTTGCGTCTAAACTTTCGATTTCCGTAACGCGAGCCTCGTCAAACAGGGTATAACTGTGATGAATATAATCATGAAAATTAGTTGTGCCTATCGATATGCCAGTCGATAACTGCAAAGTGAAAGTAACGAGGATATTTACGAGCGCGCGGTTACGACCGCCAGCAGCGCGCGATGCTTCGCTCTTTTGCGTTCAGCCCCCTCGTACGCCGACGTACACGTTCGTACGGGTACGGCCGGATATATACGACATATAAGTGCGCGCTCGGTGCGCGCGTGGAAGCTACGGCAGGACAAAAGTTGCCTCAATGAGTGTCGCGTTAAATATTCATCGAGTCGCGTCGTACGGCGAAAGTACAAAATAGGGACGAAGGCGTGGCTCGATTTCACCCGATGACGAAGACCACGGTCTTCAATTACCCCTTCACGGTTCGTCTCTCTCTCTCCCTCTCTTCCTCCCGTCAGATCGAGGAATTCGCCTCTCACCCTCTGGCAATAATGAGTAACGAAAAAAAAAAAAAAAAAAAAAAAAAAAAAAAATGTAGTGAAGGCAATTTTTTTGTTTTTTTTGTTTTTCGTGACTCGTAATAAATTCCGAGGCGAATTCCTTGAAGCGTAGGAATTACGAGTCACCCTCTGGTAATTGCGAGTCACGAAAAAAAAAATGTTATAAAATAAAAAAATTTAGTGAAGGTAATTTTTTTATTTTAATTTTTTTTTGTTTTTTTATTTCGTGACTTGTAATGAATTCCGAGGCGAATTCCTTCGCATCAAGGAATTCGCCTCTCACCCTCTGGTAATTACGAGTCACGAAAAAAAAAATTTGTTTAAAAATACAAAAATGTAGTGAGGGTAATTTTTTTTTTTTTTTTTTTTTCGTGACTCGTAATGAATTTCGAGGTGAATTCTGTCACATCAAGGAATTCGCCTCTCACCCTCTGGTGAGAGACGAGTCATGAAAAAAAAAAAAAATTAAATAAAAAAAAATTAGTGAAGGTAATTTTTTTATTCTAATTTTTTTTTTTTGTGACTCGTAATGAATTCCGAGGTGAATTCCGTCGCATCAAAGAATTCGCCTCTCACCCTCTGGTAATTACGAGCCACGAAAAAAAAAAGAAAAAATTTAGTGCCTTCACTAAATTTTTTTTAACCGCGAGAAAAACTTGTAAAATCTCAATTGGCTCGTTACTTCGCGGGAGTCCAATGTAACACGGGTGTACGCGCGCTCGGAGTATATTTTACGAGTGGCTTAATGGGCCCGAAAGACGGGGGCGTTGTTATCCTCCCTGGCCGCGATGGGTGCTGTGGTGTCTTAATTGAAAAAATATGAAGTTTTTCATCGTCGCGAGGGCGCTGCGGGGACGAAGATGGCGAAATTGTGCGGCGCACCCTCGGCCGCCGGGCGTGGTGAAAGAAACGACGTGGGGCCGGCGAATGTCGCGACGTTATATCAGTCCCTCCGCGTATAATTACGAAACGTCGCGCGTTCTCCACGCCCGGCTGATGCTCGCGCCAACCGAGGAATTAAGCTTTCACTCGCCATCCACTCGTGGCTGTGATGGCGACAAGAAAATTGTTTCTGGGAATTTTTTTTTTCGCTCGCAAGTTTTCTTCGGTTAAAATTAACTCTGCGAAAATAAAATTCACCCCTCGAAAGTTTCGCACCGAGGAAAATAATCAGAGAGTGATGACAAATCGATTGTTGTATTAACGAATTTTTTGTCGTCGCGGAAAAATTTTCAGATAATACAGAAACATTTTTAGCTACCTCAGCAAAAGTTTCAGAAACTACAGCAAAATTTTGCAGCTACCACAGACATTTTTCAGCTACCACAGAAAATGTTCAACTACCACAGAAAATTTTAAACAACTACAAAATGTTTCAGCTACCACAAAAAAATTTTAGCTACCACAGCAAAATATTCAGCTACCAGAAAAAATGTCGTCATCACTCCGTTGATATTTTTCTCTGCGTTGAGTCGCGATATTAGCTCAAAATGCGATTTTATCGTTGTCGTTTCATGAGTCATCCGTTGTTTTTTAAACTCAACATGCACTCCGTATTTTTTTATTTTTTTTTAGAGATTTTCTCCATTTTTTGTTTGCAGTATGCACAGCGATTTATTATTTACTTTTACCGATTCAGCTTTTTTTATTTTGTTTTAAATCACCGACGAGAAACGCTGAATATGTTTTTGTCGATTTTCTACTGCAGGAATGAAATATTCATCCGGCATGTTGAATTTTTCCTATTTTGCGAAAAGTTCGGCCAGACGCAACGCCGCGAGATCCTGAAAATAATTCCAAGCTCAAACCCGTCAATCAAGGACAATCAGCCACGAATTTTTTATTTTTCTCGAGCAAAACTTTTACTCACGCAGGTCTGCGAGAAAAAACTGCATAGGTCACGCAATAGAATTTTTTTTTTTTTTTACCAGGAACGATACGAGAAAACTGCAACGAAAGTGCAAGCTTGGTCGAGGGTGCCTCTCGCGTTACACGCGCATTTGTGGCGCATCCGGTGAACTATTGTATCCGGAGAACTGCGCATTATTCATATTCGGCAGCGCGCTGAGCAAAGTAAAGTATTCCAAATACGGGGCGAAGTGGGGCGGTAGTCTGCTTTGCGGGGCTCCTGCAATATTTACGAAAATACTTTTTGCACCGCTTTCTCTATACGCCGTTACATTTTCAACGATTTTTACCGTGGAAAACTTACGGCTATCCGATCGTAGCCTTCGACACGATTCCGGAAAATACGCCAAACGATTTTTTCAATATATTTTTGTGTATTCGTGATCACCTCAATAGCGTTAGATCCGTGAGGCCAGAATTTTTTTTTAATTCGTAACTTTTTTTTAATTCGAATTTTTTTTTAACTCGATTATAATAGAAAAAATACTTTTTGAACCGCTTTCTCTATCCGCCGTGACATTTTCAACGATTTTTACCGTGGAAAACTTACGGCCATCCGATCGTAGCCACGATTCCGGAAAATACGCCAAACGATTTTTTCAATATATTTTTGTGTATTCGTGATCACCTAAATAGCGTTAAAACCGTGAGGCCAGAATTTTTTTTTAATTCGTAACTTTTTTTTTTATTCGAATTTTTTTTTAACTCGTTTATAATAGACAAAATACTTTTTGAACCGCTTTCTCTATCCGCCGTGAAATTTTCAACGATTTTTACCGTGGAAAACTTACGGCCATCCGATCGTAGCCACGATTCCGGAAAATACGCCAAACGAATTTTTCAATATATTTTTGTGTATTCGTGATCACCTAAATAGCGTTAGAATCGTGAGGCCAGAATTTTTTTTTTATTCGTAACTTTTTTTTAATACGAATTTTTTTTTAACTCGTTTATAGTTGAGAAAATACTTTTTGAACCGCTTTCTCTATCCGCCGTGACATTTTCAACGATTTTTACCGTGAAAAACTTACGGCCATCCGATCGTAGCCTTCGAGACGATTCCGGAAAATACGCTAAACGATTTTTCCAATATATTTTTGTGAATTTGTGGTCTCCTAAAAAACGTAAAAATCGTGAGACCAGGATATGGTTTTTTTTTATTCGGAACTTCGCAGCTCGTTTGTATTGATGCCATTATTATCCAAAACCCAATATTTTGACAAATTAATTTTTTAAATCGACGTCACGAATTAGAAAAAAATAACCCTTAAGAAAAGAAATAATCCCTTAAGGACAAGAAAAAAATACCACTTGTCGTTGAAGATGCTCAGTAGATTTAAGGTCACGTTTATTCGAACGCTGCAAAATTCTGTCATAATAAATGCGTCGGTGTGATTATTATTTCTCCGTTGAAATCCCGGCGACGTAAGCCAAGGTGATGGGCGATTAGAAGTACAGGAAGGCGTCGTACAGCAAAGAATCGTTAATGCTCGGTGAGATGGGTAAGTGGAGAGGGGGGGGGGAGGGGGTGCTGGTGGCGCGGAAAGGCTAATTGCTCCGTCGGAAAACGTCGAGGCGTCGTCTTCATCGTCCTCGTCGTCGTCGTCGTCGTCTCTGGGTTTCCACAGGAGAGAGAGAAGAAAAAAACAAAAGCTTGTCTCCGCTAATCAAGGTGTTTGCCTTGGCTTAATCCGGCCGAGCTTAGTGGAGACTTAAATATTCCTTGTAAACTCCGGGCCAACGTCCGGGATTACTAAATGGCTGGGCTGCCAGGAGCCCCGGGAAGCCGCGCCGCTTTTCCGGCTGCGCTATACATCCGAACGAGCTATTGCAACATCCAGCGAATTTCGTGCCAGATGTCTGCCCGAACGGCGACTTCAAAACGCGGCTAATTCAATTTTTCGATTCACTCAAAACTGCGGAAATATTTACGAAAATTGAAATCGTACGACGTTCAACTGTTGCAAGTAATATTATTATTTGTACAAATTATAAAGCATAATAATAAAAAAATATTTATTAATTTCCAATTACTTGTGAAAATTATAAAGCATAATATTTAAAAAATATTTATTAATTTCCAATTACTTGTGAAAATTATAAAGCATAATAATAAAAAAATATTTATTAATTTCCAATTACTTGTGAATATTATAAAGCATAATATTTAAAAAATATTTATTAATTTCCAATTACTTGTGAAAATTATAAAGCATAATAATAAAAAAATATTTATTAATTTCCAACCATCAATTAGAATACGCGTAATTAAAAGTAATTGATTAAATTAAGTTAGCCGATTCGTTGAAACGTCTTCGTCACTGCAGTGAGAAAAACACACAATTCATTTTTCATACGTATGAATTTTTTCCGATTTTTGTCTAATCTTTGAAATTTGTACATATTTTCCATACAAAAAAACACAAATTTCAAAGATTAGATAAAAATCTGAAAAAATTCATAACTATACAGAAAAATGAAGGAATCATTTTCATGCAAAAAAACTTGGGTCACCGAAATATTTGTTAAACAATTTTTTTATCAATTTGTTAACAACATTTTGGAATTATTATTATGCAAAATTAATCTTTTCAGTACCTTTACTATGCATGCATTTTTTTCAGATTTTCATTTTCAGACCATCGAGAAGTGTTTGCAATTCTCTCGCAGTTTTCTGGAATTTATTTAAATTGAACACTTCGCGCTCCTACATCCTCAAATAACGAGAAATCCTTTCGAAAAAAAAAGAAAAAAAAATCTATGAGAATCGCCGCTTATAATTAGTACAGCGATAGTGCGGGACAATGAGGCGCGAAAAATGAAGGAATCATTTTCATGCAAAAAAAACTTGGGTCACCGAAATATTTGTTAAACAATTTTTTTCATCAATTTCTTAATAACATTTTGGAATTATTATTATGCAAAATTAATTTTTTCAGTACCTTTACTATGCATGCATTTTTTCAGCTTTTCAGACCATCGAGAACTATTTGCAATTCTCTCGCACTTTTCTTGAATTTATTTAAATTGAACACTTCGCGCTCCTACATCCTCAAATAAAGAGAAATCCTTTCGAAAAAAAAAGAAAAAAAAATCTATGAGAATCGCCGCTTATAATTAGTATAACGATAGTGTGGGACAATGAGGCGCGAAAAATGGAGGAATCATTTTCATGCAAAAAAAACTTGGGTCACCGAAATATTTGTTAAACAATTTTTTTTCATCAATTTCTTAATAATATTTTGGAATTATTATTATGCAAAATTATTTTTTTCAGTATCTTTACTATGCATGCATTTTTTCAGATTTTTTATTTAAATTGAACACTTCGCGCTCCTACATCCTCAAATAACGAGAAATCCTTTCGAAAAAAAAAGAAAAAAAAATCTATGAGAATCGCCGCTTATAATTAGTACAGCGATAGTGCGGGACAATGAGGCGCGCGAGAGCGGTGGAAGTTGAGTGCCTCGTGCTGCTCGGGATCTCTCGAGTGAGAAGCAAGCAACGCGGAAGGGAGAGCAGAGAACGCGGAGAACTTACGACTACGGGGAGTTGGCTACATCCAGGCTGGTGCGGGCCGCGTGCGGAATACAGAAGAGCCGACATCCACCCCGGCCTTTACATACCAACACAGCCGCGTGATCCACCGTCACGACGAAAAATTCGTTGTGTAGTGGTGTCACGTACAGCCCAAAACCCACCCACCCTCCCCGTTCCTCGATGTGTTCCGGCTACGGTTCCTTCACGAACTTGAACTTCCACCAACCCGGCGCCAGCGCAGCGCGAGCGGTGTACACGTATTACTACGGTACACGGACTCGCGGGCATAAACTTACACTTTCGGGGAGGCCTCTGCGCCGCTCGACAGCCATTGTCGAGCTCGGGTATAGTAGTAACACAGCACCCTCTCTACTCCTATCTGCGCTTTCGCGCACGGCCGACACAGCTCTGCACCGGCAACGTCAGCATTCTCGTGAGTCTACTGTTTCAGATACAGTGGAGAGTCTCGTAAACGTTGGTTACGAGAGCTTCGACTGTACGCATTCTACGAAAAAATTGGCTATTTTTTAGCCAATCATATGATCATCAAATGATATGATCAACATATTGTATGATCAAGAAATGATATGATCAAGAAATGATATGATCAAGAAATGATATGATCAAGAAATGATATGATCAAGAAATGATATGATCCAGAAATGATATGGTCAAGAAATGATATGATCAAGAAATGATATGATCAACAAATGATATGATCAAGAAATGATATGATCAAGAAATGATTTGATCAAGAAATGATATGATCAAGAAATGATATGCTCAACAAATGATATGCTCAACAAATGATATGCTCAACAAATGATATGATCAACAAATGATATGATCAACAAATGATATGATCAACAAATGATATGATCAAAAAATGATATGATCAACAAATGATATGATCAAAAAATTATATGATCAACAAACGATATGATCAACAAATCGTTTTCACATCATATGCAAACATTTTCTAGGTTATGTTTCTTCTGTATCCGCATTTTCTTCTTCTACTTTCCCTGTCTGTGGTTGGCTGCCTGTTCAATTCTGCGCTTACAATTAAAGGCATCTCTTGACCTTACATATCTGCGGACCTTGACGCGGACGGAACCGCAAAATTACGCGGTAACCTACTGTATATGTGTTTCGCGCGCGAGTTGTCGGATACTGCAGCATTGTCGCGCTCGCCGCGTCCATATCCCGGTGGCCGCGAAGGGTGGGTTCTCGCTGTGCACGAGATCGAGGCGAGTGCCAGACAGAGACGGGGAAAGAAAACACACGAGGGATAAAGCGTAGCGGCTAGTGGCGGAGAGAAAGGGGGACGGGGCGGACGGGGGGTGGTTGGAAGGGTGGGAGAGCGTTAGCGAAGTGTGTATGTTTTGAGAGCGGTATTATATCGAGCATAAAGAGCGAGCCCCGTCCCATGGGGACGCACCGCGTGCGTGCTCGCATGTTTCCCCGCACCCCGTGTTTCTCTCGCTCCGTCCCCCTCGCGCACCCCCCGCCGCTCATCTGACAATCCCCCTCCTTGTTGCCCCCTCGTCGACGACTCCGGGACACCTAGAGCCCTCGAGCCACCCCTCCGCCCTTCCAAGGGCTCGAGCACTATACGCCGCGCGTCCACATCGGCCACCAGCCCCCCCCCCCCCCCCCTCGCGCTCGACCCCCTTCAACCCCTCCGATACGCCGGGACCCGGCAGGTTGATAATCTCCGTATAATACAAAAACTCGTACCCCCGCGGCGCCAACCCCCTAGAGTCTCAACCCCTTCGTCCTGTGCTCCATTCCTGAACGAGGTTTCACCCCGTTATTTCGCCCCCCCCCCCCCTCACCCCGTCTTCCTATTGATATTTTGCACTGTCCACCTCATCTTATTAACACTGGAGATTTTTTTTTTTTTTTTCGTGTTTTTACTGAGCAGCTTCGCCGATGAAATTTATCGTTTCACCCCGTTATTTCGCCCCTCCCCCCCCCCCCCCCCCGTCTTCCTATTGATATTTTGCACTATCCACCTCATCTTATTAACACTGGAGATTTTTATTTTTTTTTTTCGTGTTTTTACTGAGCAGCTTCGCCGATGAAATTTATCGTTTCACCCCGTTATTTCGCCCCTCCCCCCCCCCCCTCCCCGTCTTCCTATTGATATTTCCCACTGTCCACCTCGTCTTATTAACACTGGAGATTTTTTTTGTCTAGTTTTTACTGAGCAGCTTCGCCTATGAAATTTATCGCCTGTCCGGCTCACCTTTTTATGGCTTTTGGGGGTAGGGGACAAATCGTACGGTAATAATTACAATACGTAAAATCAATTTTTTACTTTTTATTATTAATTTTTATGTCAGTACATCCCGCAAAACTAACTTTAAAAAAAAGTGGCAACGTTGAATTCGAGAAACTTGCAGGATCTTCACTGCCAATCAGTGTTACCGTTGGCTTTACCTACGGCGTCTTTTGGCAGAGGAATAACGAGAGGAGTAAGGGGGTGGGGGGTGGGGGGTGGGGGTGAAGGGGGCAAATCGTACGGTAATAATTACAATACGTAAAAACAATGTTTTACTTTTGTTTATTAATTTTTTTATGTTAATACATTCTGCAAAACTTAAAAACTTTTAAAAAGTGGCAACGTTGAATTCGAGAAACTTGCAGGATCTTCCCTTCCAATCAGTGTTACCGTTGGTTTCGAAAAAATCTTCGGGAAACTCGAATCGGGACGTTGGTCTCGCTGCGCGAAGAAGACTGGAATCGACGAGGCTGCAGGCTGAGCGGTGAAGAAGACGGCGGGGGTGTGCGGGGGGTGCAGACCGCACAGTTCGTGGAGAAGCAATCGAAGTGGCAGCGGCGATTCCCTCGGCTCTGTGCCCTCGTCGCGCGCTCGGCTAGCCGATTCTCGTGAAAGATTAAAGCGTTCTTTTCTAGGTATAGAGCGTCGTGACATTAGGAGAGAACGAGATAGAAAGCCGAGCGAAGGATATAAAAGCTAGAGAAGTGCGAGCAACCCTCCCAACGTTCGCCCCCCGCGCTCTTTGCTCTCTCTCCACGCTTCTTATATTTTCGACGCTATCTCAGCCTGACTCGCCTCTCCGTGTCTGACCGGAGACGTCTTTCTCCACTTTCGACGTTCACTACCTTCACCGGACAGTCTCTCTTGCGCTCTGCTTTCTTCTCGTCTCGTCTCTCCGACTGCCTCCGACTGCAAAAACCACCCCCTTCCACGTTGGCATCTCCACTTCACCGCCACGACGAAAAATGTGCAAATACAGGCGTCTTGAATCCATACTTAAGACGCATTCGCAGTCGCAGCTTTCGTCCAAATGTCGACCTTTGTCAAGTGAGCAGAGAAAAGTCTCAAAAATGGAGTCATGATATATCCAAATAAAGTGCTCATCGTGTGGTAATTATTTGCCAAAATAATCATTTTTGTGCTTTTTAATTTTTCCGAACAAATTTTTGTAATTCCTCTGCTAGCTTAACGTCAAGCCAATTGCACGGAAATAAGTGCTTTTATATGCTTTCGAATCATATATTCATCCCCATTATTCATATATTAATCATTCATAATTAATTCATAATCGATTCATAATTAATCATATATTCATCCCATATTATTCATCCCCAAATTGTTAGCGGAAATATATATACATATATATATTTTTTTAAGTTTTTAAGATCTGGTACCAGAAAAAAACGATCCAAAAAGTTCACTTCAATTTCACCTGAATTTCAGTTTACCGTGAATTCATTTTGGGTTTTTAGCTAGCAGAGGAATTTAAAAATTTGGTTTTTGGAAAATGTCTCCACATCTACTGCGATTTTAATTTATTCACTGTCATTTATTTATTTCTAATTTCGAGCGAAATTTAATCGAATTCACGTGAATTCGAAAGAAAAATCTTTTACCTGGCGCCCTCGAATTTTCTTCTTCCGAGACTACGCAGTTCTTTCGACCTTTCTTTTTGTCTTCCAGCGTGAAAGAAAAAAAAATATGACCCAGTACTTTATTTTTTATCTAGCATTTGTATTTTCAGTCAATTTTTAAGTAACTGAAAATACAAATACTTGTTTAGTTTAAGGTATAAAAAACCTTTTTCTTACATTTCGAAAAATTTCTCAACATTTACTGCAACTTTAATTAATTGTCATTTATTTATTTCTAATTTCGAGCAAAGATTAATCAAATTCACGTGTGATCCGCGTTTAGAGAAAAATCTTTCACCTGTCCCCCTGGAATTTTCTTCTTCCGAGACTCCGCAGTTCCTTCGGCCTTTTTTTTCCTGTCTTCCAGCGCTTCGCCTCCGGACTCGATACACCCTCGTCCGCCTCTTTGAGTGTCCAACCTCATCCGGCCTTGCGCGACTCTCCCTCGCTCCTCTCCCGTCGTCCGTCCGCACAGTTAAGTGACCGGCTTTGATTTCCTTCCGCAAACACGGCAAATTCCTATTGACCGCTCGAACAGCCTACCGAGTCCCGATTACCCTCGGTGTACCTTCGGCGCTCGCCGTCGGATCTCCTACGACGTGCGTCGCTGCACCAAGCCAATTTATTCTGCCTCGGAGTGGAATTCGACCTCGATGTCGGTCAATCCGATCGACCTAGCCGATAGCGAGAAAGGAGGAAAGGAGGAGAGGGAGAGAGAAGGAGAAAAGTCGACAGAGAGAGAGAGAGAGAGAGATTGATTGATTGATTGATTTCTTTTATTTATGACGTAGTAAACTTTTGAGCAATTTTACAACGCGAGGTGATATAACAGTAATATAATAATAAAAATAAAATATAATTCGTAGAATTTTCAGGGATTAACAAAAAAAAAGAATAAAGAGAGAGAGAGAGCTCAAAAAAATACTATTTTTTAGCTCTCTCTCTTTATTCTTTTTTTTTTGTTAATCCCTCAAAATTCTAGAGAGCTCAAAAAAATACTATTTTTTTAGCTGTCTCTCTCTCTCTCTCTCTCTCTAATTTTTTTTAGCTGTCTGAGAGAGAGAGCTAAAAAAGCTAATTTTTGAGAGCTAATTTTTTTAGCTCTTTCTCTCTTTCTTTATTCTTTTTTTTTTGTTGTTGCTAATTCCTGAAAATTCTACGAGTTATATTTTATTTTTATTATTATATTACAAATAAAAGTAACAAAAAAAGAAACTACTACTACAAAAGAATATAAAAATGAAAATAAAAATAAAAATAAAAAAACAAAAAACAAAGTAACGCAAAACAGGTGCAAAAATAATACAAACAAAAAATCAAAAGGAAATAACAATGATAATAATAATGAAAACTGAATTAAAGAAAAATAACACGCGCAAACGCCGGGAATAATACAAACATAATGCATAAGAGAGAGTGAAAGAGAAAAACAGCCCGCAGTCTCGACGTAGACTCGACATCCAATTCTATTTCTTTATTCGCCGAATAAATTAGCCGCGGCGAATCGAAATAAAATGTCTACGACGTGTCGACGCGGGGGGATGGGGGGGGGGGGGGGGCGGGGAGGGTTGGGGAGGGGTTTGGGGGGTTTGGATGTGGCGCTGAAAATTATTGGATGAGTTTGCGCGGTGGCTCGACGCGCGTGGCCGAAACCGAAGAGCAATTTCGTATTTTCGATTGAGCGTTATCCACGTTCTCGCGCAACCGGAAATAAATTATCGATCCCGCGGGATGACTTGCGAAGCCCACGCGGAGATGATAAAAGTTATCCGGTGGTTAGCGAGCGATTTGCTCGCGGCGGCTTCTTGGAAAATCCAGAGCGCGAAGTCGCCGCGGATGCTGCGAGAAAATTTATTTATTTATTTATTTATTTATTTTTTACAATGGACGGGACAAGCCCTTTGAAAACAATAACACATGGCAGACAAGAAGTCGAAATAAGAGAATTACAAAAAAAAAAAAAAAAAGAAATTACAAGAAATTACAAAAAAAAATTACAAAAATTACAAGAAATTACAAAAAAAAAGATTACAAAGAGAATTTCGCGGTTTCGTCGCCGCAGCCGCCGCGGAATTTTCTTTCGACTTTCGCCGCCGCAGCCGCGGAATTTTCTTCCGACTTTCGCTGCACTCGGCGGGGAGACGCAAACAATTCGCTCGCGACCGCACGACAATGGACTTTTGTCAACCGCGACTGGGGCTTCATTTATTAATCCCGTCGTATATCGGTTCAAGTATTCTTATACGGGAGGCTGAGTCGCGTCGCCCTTTTTGCCCGACCGGCTCCATCGAGTTTTGCAGCGGAAATTTTTCTAAAAGAATACATTAAGGCGTACCGCGAGACGAGAGGAATATAACGGGTGTGCGGCCGGATTGGACAATAGGAAACTGACTCTGTGTGAATAGCGCGCGAATTCGGAGTCTCCTCGTCCACGGGAAATAAATCGCGAGCCGGGAGTCCTGAAAGCCGAGTCCCTTATCGGCGGTCTTTGGAAATCGAGAAACGACGAGCGGTTTGACTTTTCCATTCGGAATTTCTGAACGCAATTAACTTAGCCTGAGTTTCACTTAGGCGTTCCTGAGTGAAAAGATTATGATATATCGTTTATATACAAATTATGTACAGCGATCATATATGGAATTTCATATTAAATTTGTATATGATGAACATACAGGTAATTCATTATGTCTAAAAAAAATAAGAACTTTATAAATTATATATGAAGCATTCTCTGTCGATTCAGCCACTTTTTTCTTCGACCCTCTCCGATCTGCACATTAATTGGTAATATCAAAGTACCGGTAAAGGGCACTCTATGTGAATTTTTTATTTTATTTTTAAAACCATATTTCAGAAAACACAGAAAACAGAAAAACTTGAAGTTACTCTAAAAAAATGTCATCACATAAAAGTTCAAATAATTTTCACGTTCCGATTAGAATGATTTTTTCACGAAAAACGGAGGAATAATGTTTTTTAATTAAAAAACGGAAGAATTACTTTTTAAATAAAAAAAACGGAAGAATTATTTTTTTAAATTAAAAAACGGAAGAATTATTTTTTTTATTAAAAAACGGAAGAATTATTTTTTTGATTAAAAAACGGAAGAATTATTTTTTTATTAAAAAACGGAAGAATTATTTTGTTTACTAAAAAACGGAAGAATTATTTTTTTAATAAAAAACGGAAGAATTATTTTTATCCTAAAAAACGGATAATTTTTTTAGTGAAACAACATATTTCATTAAAATCAATGAAAAAAAATGTAATCCATCCATTCCTTTGGAACTAAGCAAACTTTTTCTCACGGTGCAAATGGTCGCACGAATTAATTCGCCGTCACGGCTTCACAGTTGCCTGGACCACCACAATTTCCATCATAGCGCGCAGTCCCAAAAAGGGGTTAGTTTTAATTTTCGTGCCGCGCGCGCTCCCAAAAATAGCGCATTATCCGACCCCGAGCGCATCGCTCGTACGGCTCAGATCCATGCGCTGATCTCCGGCGTACATTGAAATTTTTTACACCCCCATTGTGCTGTCTCTCGTTCCCTTGGGAATCTCGAACTGCTTTTTGAATTCAACGGGATCGGATGCCGGAGAGCGGGAGAGACCGATCGCCGGGCGAGGCTGCCAGCAGCCCGGGGCTCTTCTACCCTCGCGCGCGGATTAAGCAGGTGGATGGAGGTATCTTTGGCGGGGAGTGGACATCCATTAGCCGGCTTTGTGCCGCGCCGGTCTCTCCACCGGTTCCTCTTTCTCTCTCGCTCTCTCCGCCCTTTCTCCTCTCGTCCTCCCTACACAGCATCCGGGAAAGTCTCGCGCTACGCAGTCCGTTGCCGATTCCAACCAACCCTGACCTGCCACGAGCATTATTTTTCCTTTTTTTTCCCTCCTTCCCTTCGTCCCTCTCTTTTTTTTCTCTCTCGTTCTCGCGACCCACGGGATCACGTCAGACCTTCGCCGATACTTTTGGTGACATGCGGGTGACAGCGCGACGCACGGCCAACGGGATCCCCTTGGCGAGCGTTTCTGCCGCTGCCTCTTCTTACGGCCAGGTCACGCCAAGCCGATCATCTCAAATTACAAAGGGTATCGGAAACGGATTTATTTCGACGCCACGTCCCATCACACCCATACACACCATGGTATCATCCTTTCCATTATACGCTCAACCATCCCAATGATCCGTGTAGGAAAGTTCATGAGCAGGGGGGTTGAGGAAGGGGTGGGGTGGAGAGAAAATATTATGCAGTGAAGTTTGTCGTAAAAACGGTGAAGACTAATTGTGAGAAAAAAACATTGATTGTCATTTTTTACAGCGTAAGATTATGAACAAAAGTTTGTCTGATCAAGATTGGCGAATCTACTCGGCGGTAAAAAAAAGAATTTTTTTACAAATATTTCGGTGACCCAAGTTTTTTTTGTGGATAAAAAGGATTCATTCATCTTTCTGAATACGTATGCATTTTTTTCGGATTTTTAAGTCCCCTTCGAAATCTGTGTTTTTTATATGGAAAATATGTACAAATGTTAAAGAGAAATTAAGAATCTGAAAAAATTCATACGTACTGAAAAAAAAAACGAAGAAATCATTTTCATAGAAAAAAACTTGGGTCATCGAAATATTGGTTAAACAATTTTTATTTTTATTTTTTTTTCATCAATTGTTTCATACATTTTAGAATGATTGTGCAAAATCAATATTTTCAGTACGTTTAATATGCATGAATTTTCTCCGATTTTTATACCATTGGGAAGTGTTTGCAATTCTCTCTCATTTTTCTCGAATTTATGCGAAATGTATATTAGCCGCTAAAGCCACCTCAAAGCCACGTCTGGTCGCTAATGTAATTACGACAGCTTCACACACGGCACCGTGTCTGATATCGTCGCTGCCAATAACACGGGAATTCCCGCAGCAAGACCGACGAATATTGGCAACCGTCGCTCGCAGAGTTCTTAATCCGTCCACGTGTGAATAAGTGATTAATCCGAGTACACGTCTGATCGCAGCCGCGCCACGACCACTTGACGACGCCTCGAGTCTCATTCGAAATCAGTCTGATCCCAAATCGCGCTTACCACTCGCGTAATAAAAAAGAGTCCCTTCGATTGAACAGCGGGAAATTTGTTTGCGCCGAATTCCGGCGAGGATGTCATCACAAAGCAACTCCGACTCGCGTCTGGCTAAAGTTGGAGTCGCGCGAATATTTGCAGCCCGCGCTCGTGATTCTCAACCCAGCCGCTTGTAAATGAATTATTAATCCGGGCCATGATACGTAACTCTCGGAAAACTCGAAGAAGAAGATGAGGATAACGGTATTGCGTGACAGTGGACTGATGAATATTAAGAGGCAGCCGAGAGAGGAAAGGGTGAGTGAGATGCTTTTGCTTGGATGTGAAAGAGTGAGGAACGCGCTGTAGAGAGAGAGAGAAAGAGAGACGACACAGGGACGAAGAGAGAGAGTGAGAGAGAGCGAGAGGCAGAGAGACGGGAGGACCCAAAACTTGGCAGCTTTATCTCGGCATTACTCGAAAATTTATTCATATATAATGAACGAGTGAATAATGCAGCGGGTTAACCCCTTGTTCCTCGCCTGCCTCGGCCTACAGCCGATGAGCCCGGGGAGGCTGGGATCTCCGCAGCATCAGAACCCGAGAAGCCCATTTGACTGAACAGTTTCTCTCGCCCTGTATATCGTACATATAACGCGACCTACAACAAGGCGAAGGGGGTGGAGGGGGGTGAAGAGGGGTTCAAGGGGGATGAAGAGTGAATCGAGCGGGGTGAAGAGGGGGTGAAGGGAGGGTCAAGGGGGATGAAGAGTGAATCTAGGAGGGTGAAGAGGGGGTCAAGGGGGGTTGAAGAGTGAGTCGAGGGGGGTGAAGAGGGGGTCGAGGGGGGTGAAGAGTGAGTCGAGGGGGTGAAGAGGGGGTCGAGGGGGGTGAAGAGGGGTTCGAGGGGGGTGAAGAGTGAGTCGTGGGGGTGAGGAGTGAGTCGAGGGGGGTGAAGAGGGGGTCGAGGGGGGTGAAGAGGGGGTCGAGGGGGGTGAAGAGGGGGTCGAGGGGGGTGAAGAGGGGGTCGAGGGGGGTGAAGAGGGGGTCGAGGGGGGTGAAGAGGGGGTCGAGGGGGGTGAAGAGGGGGTCGAGGGGGGTGAAGAGAGGGTCAAGGGGGCTGAAGAGGGGGTCGAGGAGGGTGAAGAGGGGGTCGAGGGGGTTGAAGAGGGGTTCGAGGGGGGTGAAGAGTGAGTCGTGGGGGTGAAGAGGGGGTCAAGGGGGGGGAGTGAGTCGAGGGGGCTGAAGAGGGGGTCGAGGGGGGTGAAAAGAGGGTCGAGGGGGGTGAAGAGTGAGTCGAGGGAGGTGAAGAGGGGGTCGAGGGGGGTGAAGAGGGGTTCGAAGGGGGTGAAGAGTGAATCGAGGGGGGTGAAGAGGGGGTCGAGGGGGTGAAGAGGGGGTCGAGGGGGGCAGCCGAGGGGACTTTTCAGTAAGAAGTAACAAACACTATGCGCCAGATTATATTTAACGGAGTCCGCTTGGCGGGAGCTTCGTTCCCGTTCATTCTACATCTGTTTCCCTCTCGTTTTCTCTCTCCTTCCCTCTCAGCTTCCACCGACTTATTACCCAACGAAGGAGAAACATATTTCGCCCCGAAATTCCACGAGGGCCGCGACGGAGGCCGTGAATTAAGCACCGAGAGAAATGAGGACGGAGGCGCGCATTCGATTATTACCCTTTTAATCTCGGCGCGAATCCTTTTTGTCCGTGAAAATTAGTCGGAGGGTGAATCGTACGTGGTGCGCTGTGTGATTATATATTAAACTCGCGAGATTTAACATCGGCGATTTATCGCGGGCCACTTTTCCCGAGCTTCCGGTGCGCCGAAATTTACCGCCCCACGTTGCGCGCGGAGGTTGGGAACCCCGGATGACTTAAATGGACTGGCGGCAACACAACCCCCGTCCCCCTCCCCCGACGTCCTCCCCTTCCTCCCGGTTGCACGCCCACGTATCTCTTGTTGTGTTGTGCCGCTCTCGTCGATTATTTATTCAAAGGGCATTACAGGCTTCGCTAATTATAATTTATATCGCAGAGAAGGAACGACATCGCGGACCCGCGGACGAGCCTCGCTGTTCCCGCCGCAGTTCCGTCACTCCGCCATATGCAGACCGCGTCGCACTGTCTGCTCGTGACTCTCTCACTCTACTTCCCGAATTGCGCTGCGCGCCAGTAGTAAATGACGTTGGCTGTCAGACGCGCTTTTTTTGGGCGCTTGGTGATTTTGACTTTCGGTTTTTAATATATTTTTCACAGGGATTTAAAAAAATCTAATTTGATCTTTTTGATCTTTTATCTAATTTGATTTTTTTATCTAATTTTTATCTAATTTGATTGGTGATGTTGACGTTCGGTATTTAATATATTTTTCACAGGGTTTTTTTTAATAGGGAGATAGAGATTCAGTAGTAAAACACAGTGATAAGACGTGGATAATTTGATCTACGAAAGTCGTGCTATTTTTTTGCTGTCAGTGATTTCAAAATTCAAATGTAAATACTTTTTCTCCCCCAGATATTTTGCACGAGCAGTGAAAGCTGTACCGCGTGGGAAAGAAAGTCATCATGAAATATTCACTTATATCCGGTCGTTCCTATAAGTAGTAGATATATCGCGACTGTGGTCAGACGCGGCTATTATTGTCTGCAAATGTCAGTGATAATGAAGCTCGCGGCCGTGCACGTGGATTTCAATCCAAGACTTGTATTCAGTGGAAAAGGTAGTCGCGCTCAGACACCGACTCACAGTCAGTTAAAGAGCTGTTAAACAGCGACACAGTAGATACGACTTTACAGGCTAGGCATGTATGTTTGACAGATTCTATTTACGGAAAGTGCTTAAATTTAATTGTTAATTTAGTTGTTAGTCCAACGTAGTCGTAAATTACAATTCATCTTTTATCAATCAGTAATTACAGACAAACATTATAGCAGTGGAAACGGCCATACAGGTCAGACATGAATATTTTGCATAGATTTGAAGTTTAATTTGTCAGTTAAACAACTTTTAAACAGCTGAGCAGAAGATACGACTTTACAGGTCAGACATGTATATTTGACATGGATTCTATTTACGGAAAATGCCCAATTTTAATTGTTAATTTAATTGTTAATCCGAAGAGGTCATAATATCAAATTCATCCTTTTCAGTCAGTATTTACAGACAAACAATAGATCAGTAGAAACGGTTTTACAGGCAAGACATGTATATTTGACATGGATTCTATTTACGGAAAATGCCGAAATTAAATTGTTAATTTAATTGTTAATCCGACGAGGTCATAATAAGGGACGAATAAAAAATTCGTCATTCAGTCAGTATTTACAGACAAACAGTAGATCAGTAGAAACTGTTTTGCAGGTCAGACATGAACATTTTGCACAGATTTAAATTTACGAAAAGTGCCTAAATTAATTTGCATTCATGCGACGAAACCGGAATATGAAATTCGTCTTTTTCAGCCATTTGTCGGCGATCAGGAGAAACGCGACGTACTTGCTCGGGCGATGCGACTCCAATCGGATGCCAATGCACGAGGTGAGCGCGCGGGAACGACGGCAACAGTAAGGCAGAAGCACGTGAAAGTGCCACGCGAGCCCACAGCCCGGTGAACGGGATCCGTGGTGCGCGCCTCTGGCCAAGCATGTACGACCAATCAGCGGTTTTTCCTAGACTCCGTCGTGCGCTGTCATTCAGTCAGCCAAGTGGAAGGACAGGAAACGGCTTGTGCGGTTCGGCTTCAGCAGGCTTTATTCATTATGCAGCTCGCAACACGCCGTCACCTGCCACCGCAACGTCCTCCTACTCTTCCTCGTGTCCTCTTCGTCTCTCTCTCTCTCCCTCTCCCTTTTTCCCTCGCTCGTTCTCTTTCACTTTCTCTCTCTCTCTCTCTCTCTCTCTCTCTCTCTCTCTCTTCCGCTTCTCTCCTGCTTCGAGATGTCGTGGATATTGACCACCTCTCCTCTCCATCTCTGGGAGCTTTTGAAGAGGCATTCTTTGACCACAAATTTTGCTGGCCTGAATTGTCAATTTAGAAAACAAAATTTAATTAAAAAAATGGTTCTTTTTTTATTAATAAAAAAAAGTTGTACACTGTTGTTAACCTTTTATAATTACGACAGCAATTTTTTAAAAATGTGAATAAAAATATCGTCACGAAGGAACAAAAATATAACATTTCGGAAACTCAAGTTTTTAATGCAAAAACGTTGCAATGAGCTGCTTCGAGATGTCGTGGATATTGACCACCTCTCCTCTCCATCTCTGGGAGCTTTTGACGAGGCATTCTTTGACCACAAATTTTGCTGGCCTGAATTGTCAATTTAGAAAAAAGAAATTGTAATAAAAAAGATGGTTTATTTTTTATTAATTAAAACAAAATTGTACACTGTTAACCTTTTCTAATTACGACAGCAATTAAAAAAAAATGTGAATAAAAATATCGTCACGTAGGAACAAAAATATAACATTTCGAAAACCGAAGTTTTTAATGCAAAAACGTTGCAACGGGCTGCTGAAGTGAATCTTTAGAAAACCACTTTATTCTCCAAATACGTAAATATGCTACGTAAACGTTATTATTATTTTTTCCAAGAAAAATTACAGGAAGAGGAAAAAATAAATAAAAAAAAAGATTTCCGCCCCGGAATGGTTAGATTAATTCCAATTTTCCGTAACTGTTGCGAGAAGGAAATTGAATTCACGATCTGTATATATATAATCCGCTGAATTACACGAGTGCTTTTTGCAGAGTGAAGATCCCTGTTTCTCTCCGTCGCCGAACCCCTTTTACGCTTCCTCGCCGGGTGAGCGCGCGTGAGAACTCGAGGTCCGAACTCTTGGAAAATTTTCAAGCGGCCCCGGCAGAAGCAGGAGAGAAAGCTCACAGAGGGACCCCCCCCCCCCCCCCCCCCCTCGCCTCGTCGTAGCCCCGGCCGATTCTCCGATCGCCGACACGAGACGATGGCCCGGGAATTGGAAACTACTTTAAAGTAATTAGAGGATTGTCAACCCATCCCCCTCGGCGCCGGGAGCCCGCGCTCTGCCTGTTCCCATTAGGGTTGTCCTTCGAGTGGCGGGGCCCACTCTTCGCTCTATATATCTCGAGTGGGATGAGCTCCGCCGATGCTTCCACCTCAGCCCGTGACAGTCCGAACCCTTCGTTCCCATTTATGCTATTGTAGAAATTACAAGTGGTAAGTGTCACGGAAGATCAGACGTCTCGTTTTTCAATCAGAGCGTCCTTATCCACTGGTAAATGGCAGTTACGACTTGCCATGAGTTTCGTAATAAGTCACGTATTCCCCGGGAGGCAGTGGATAGGGATGGTTATGGTCAGACGCGTCTTGTACTTTCTCGTGTCAGCCGTTTATTTATCATTAGTAGTTAACGATGTTCACCAGCAGGTAAATTGCTTGCAATTAGTTATTCCTATCGATAGGCCAGGTAGAAAGTTCCTTCTTGGTTAGACGTTAAAAATGACACATTTTTAAGTATTAAGGGATCATCATAGTGTGATCCGTCAAAAAATCACTGATTTTCGCGATTTTTTTTTATGGTTAATATAAACTAATTAGTCTGGTTTTTTTAGAACAATCTAAGGCACTAATGAAGAGCACGAAATTATTTTTTGTAAGTTGATTTATTTATTGTTCAATATTGTTATAAATGATTGAAAAGTCCGGTTAAAAAAAAGGTCCTGCATGGTGTTCAGGTTTCCGGCCTTAATCCTGATCTGAGACAAAAATTTCAAAAATATTATTAATTTGTAGGAAAGCCGCTATCGTCCTATGGAGGTTTTTTTTTATTTGACAAAATGGCGGCGGTTTGACCAAAACGTGTCGAAATTAGCCTTTTTTTTCGACAGTCTTTCACAAAAAAATGGGAAGATTAAAAAAAAACTTGAATATGACGATAGAGAATGACGAGAAGAATGTTCTGTCCAAATTTAAAATTCATAGCTTGAAAACTCTTCCTTTGAGAGTGAACACCGTTTTGAAAAACACCATTTTGAAAAACACCATTTCGAGAAAAACGCGTTTGAAGTGAGAACTTTTCATACAAATCGTTTACTTACAATCAATCGGCGATGCCAGGTCCATTCGAAATAATGCGAATTTAGATTAAAAAATTTGAGAGAATGTTTATAACAGTGTCTACTATCCGATTGCAAAAAAAACGATTTTTTGAAAATGTCACATTGTGATGATCCCTTAAATTAAATTAAAAAAAAAAACAATGTCACATTGTGATGATCGCTTAAATTAAATAAAAAAAAACAATGTCACATTGTGATGATTCCTTAAATTAAATTAAAAAAAAAACAATGTCACATTGTGATGATCCATTAAATTAAATTAAAAAAAAACAATGTCACATTGTGATGATCCCTTCAATTAAATTTTAAAAAACCCAATGTCACATCCATCACGAAAATTCCTTCTCCCCAAAACAGAATCGCACGATCTAAAACAATAGCATTAAAAATATCTTCGATCCACCGGAACGTCGCCGTGTGGCCGCGTGCGGGAAAATTGGTGGGTCAGAAAACTGGGATACCGAGTGGCGGTTCTTCCGGCGAAACTCGCATCGGCAGAGCGAGGAGAGAACCGGCGGTGGGCCTCGGCGGCAGTTTCCACCGAGAGCGCCCTTTGCACGCAAATTGGGTTCGGCTTTAATATTTGATGCTCGAGTGTGGTCGGGTTGCGAGACGGTGCGGCGTGGAGACTCGTGGCAACGCGTTGTGGGAGACATACACGGCGCGAGACAGCGAGAGACTCGACAAGCGGGATGCAGAAGAGACGGAGAAGGACGAGACGAAAGAGAGAGAGAGAGAGAGACACAAAACACGATGGGGAGAAAGTCGAAATAGAGGCAACGAGTGAGACGAGCTACGAGGCGGAGGAAAAGGTCGCATCCGGAGCGGCGTCCTAGCTCTCGGCATCCGTCCGAGGCGCCAATTTGATTACGTCGTCTAACCAGTTTCACGCGCTCGCTTCTTGCTCCTCTCCTCTCGTCCTGTGTCTCTCACCCTCCGCGCGTCTCCGTCTATTCCGCGTGATATGTCTAAAACGTTTCTCCTTCAATTTCCACGAGTTTTCCACGTTCTTGAAACGGCTATATACCGTTTTCTCCCTTCTGGGCGATGCTATCGATCTCCCGCGGCTCTCGGGCTCCAGAGGTTCGGCAGTCCGTCAAGGGAATTGGGTACTGCGTCTCGCGTTCTCTTCCGCGGCTCGAGGCAGCTGGGCCTTGGCCGACGCCGACGAGACCGGGAGGCTAAACGATCCTCCTAATCATGCATTGCGAATTACGCAAAATGTCGGCGCTCGGCAACGTCGTCGGGCATCACGGTGCGATTTTAGCGTTTGTGACTTATGCTCCAGTAGAAAACGATATTGGTGGTCAGACGCGACTTTTACTTGATTTAAGGGGGAGCCTGCTTTAGAGGCTTCAAAAAATCGATTTTTTCGACGATTTTTTTGGGAAAGAAAGAAATATCCGATTGAAACGAAACTTTCGGGGTTTGTTGTTATATATATTAGCAGTCTTCTCAAATTTTGTCATTAAGATACATGCCATATTATGCCTGGTACAAGCATTACCATATACAGAACGATGCAGGTCGCTATTTCCATCTGAAACAAAGAAACAGAAAAAAAAAAATTTCAATAGTATAGCTTCTAGTTAAACCAAGAAAATTCAGCAAAAAGTAACAAATTCAACAGTTTTTCGCAATTGAAAAAAAAATCTTTTTTTTTTAGAAAAAATTCACTTTAGATTGTTTAAAAAGTAGTCCTCCCGGTACAGTCCCATGAACTGTAAGTTTTGAGGAAAATTTCGAACACTTCTCAAAGAAATAATTATCTGAAAAAAAATCAAGCATGTAGAAGGTGCTGCGAAGATTAATTTTGCATTATAAAAATTCCGGAATGTTATTAACGAATTAATGAAAAAATGAAATGTTCAACAATTTAACCGGCAACGCAACTTTTTTATGGTGAAAATTATTCATTCATTTTTCTGAACATGTATGAATTTTTTCAGAATTTTGTCTAATTTTTTTAAATTGCGTTTTTTTAGCAAAATGAGCGGCGAAAACCGCAATTAAAAAAAATGAGACAAAATTCTTATGAAATCTGCCTTCAAATGGAACAAAATGTTGGCGTTCGGCAAAGTCGTCGGGCATCCCAGCCGTGCGATTTTAGCATTTCTAACTTACGTTCCAGTAGAAAGCGACATTCGTGGTCAGACACGACTTTAACTCAATTAAACACGAACAAAATATACGCGATTTAATTATTAGCATGCACTTCACGAACATAAACATGGATAATTAAATGTACCGAAGTAGTAACAGACGTTACAGGTCAGTCAGACAAAAACCGGCGAAACAACATTTAAATCATGACTTTTACGACACAGCGAGTACGCCCAAACCCTCCAGTCTTCACTTTTTCATGATCTCTTTGCTGATTTCCCGCTGCCGGTGATCCCGTAAGAGTCTCACAACTTATATCCTCTTTGGGCTTACACAGCCATTCGCCATCCCTTTTGCTCTCTCGTCCACCCAGCGAACGGGATGGAATAATAAATCCCCGCGCAGCCGAAGAATTTCTGCCAAAGGATTCGCGAGAAAAGCAACTGAAACAAACGACAAAACAGAACAATCATTATTTACGTCAAAGCAAAACATGTTTACCCCAAATTGCCCGAATTATATTCCACGATACAAATACTAAATAAATTCTTACGTAATTAACGCGAAGGATCCACGTCGCATTACCAGCGTTAGTCCCACTCGGGCGGTCCTAATAATTCGTGACAATAAGCCAGAAGCTTCGGCGCAGCTTACGGAAAGCCGAACTGGATTTCGCTTCCCGGTATTCGCCGTCGAGTATTTTGAAGTCCGCATTTCGGCCATTTTCACTATATTTTTATTTCAAATTACTGTTTTCTGTATTTTTATGTTGATACTTCAAAAGTATCCATATAAATTAACGAGTTTATCGATACAATTTTATTTCATTTTAATAATACAAATAATTCTTTGCTTTCGAACTCGGTAACCGAAACTAAGCCAAAGGTGGCCGAAACCGGTACCTTTACCTTACGTTCCAGTAGAAAACGATATTAGTGGTCGGACGCGATGTTTACTTGATTTAAGGCAGTCCTTCCGGTGCAGTCCCATTAAGGTAGTCCTTGCGGATAATATTCATTTCGCATAAATTCGAGGAATTTGGGAGAGAATTGCAAACACTTCTCGGAGGTATAAAAATCTGAAAAAATGCATGCACATTAAAGGTACTGAAAAGATTAATTTTCCATAATAATAATTCGAAAATGTTATTAACAAATTGAAGAAAAAAAGAACTGTGTAACAAATATTTCGATGACCCAAGATTTTTTTTTCATGAAAATGATTCCTTCGTTTTTCCGAATACGTATGAATTTTTTCGGATTTTGGAGTTCACATTGAATTTTCACATATTTTCCGTATAAAAAACGCACGAAATTCAATGTGAACTCTAAAATCTGAAAAAATTCATACGTATTCGGAAAAACGAAGGAATCATTTTCATGAAAAAAAAATTTGGGTCATCGAAATATTTGTTAAACAGTTGATTTTTTCATCAATTTGTTAATAACATTTTCGAATTATTATTATGCAAAATTAATCTTTACAGTACCTTTAATGTGCATGAATTTTTTGAGATTTTTATACCACCGAGAAGTGTTTGCAATTCTCTCCCAAATTCCTCGAATTTATGCGAAATGAATATTATCCGCAAGGACTACCTTAAATTCAAGTTTTGGGGAAAATTTCGAACACTTCTCGATGAAATAATAATCTGAAAAACATCAAGCACTTAGTAGGTGTTGAGAAGATTAATTTTGCATTATAATAATTCCAGAATGTTATTTACAAATTAATGAAAAAAATGTCATGTTCAACAATTTAACCGGCAACTCAATTTTTTTTGTGATGAAAATTGAAAGTGCCCGAATTATATTCCACGATACAAATACATTTTACAAATACATTTTGCATTACAATAATTCCAGAATGTTATTTACAAATTAATGAAAAAAATGTCACGTTCAACAATTTAACCGGCAACTCAATTTTTTTTTGTGGTCATAATTGAAAGTGCCCGAATTATATTCCACGACACAAATACTGAATAAATTCTTACGTAATTAACGCGAAGGATCCACGTCGCATTACCAGCGTCAGTCCCACTCGGGCGGACCTAATAATTCGTGACAATAAGCCAGAAGCTTCGGCGCAGCTTACGGAAAGCCGAACTGGACTTCGCGGTCCAGTATTTTGAAGTCCGCAGCGCCATCGGGCTAGATGATAGTCATGGAAAATCCGGGGAAGGGACAAGGGGGGAGGGGGGGGGGTGGATCGAGGGTGGAACGCACTCTGCCTCTACCTTTCCGCACTATGTAAACCGCACGGTAGAAACCGACGTAATCCGTAATACCGTGCGGTGGATTCAGATCGAGAAATATGGTGGCCGCGGGAGAACCGCTGCAACAAATCCGATTATTATAGGCGGACCGCGCGCGGATTTTGCCGGGAGGCATCAGATTCTATGGCCGGTGCAGTTGAAACAAGCCCCGCGCCGCGCGCGCTCGGAAGCCGGGCTCTCTCGCGTTCCGCGGCTCTCGCCGATTATCATGTAGCAAATATAATCCAGCTGATACAGCCCGGTACCACTCGCTCTGCCGGCCACCGCGAGCGATCCGTCGACACTATTACCCATATATTAGTATTTAACGAGACCGTTTCCCAATACCGAACGGTCCACATTAGCGAACTGATATTGCGGCCCGTTTCTTGCTTAACGCTTAAGTCGCCGCATTTATTTGCACCGGAGTTGTAAAGCCTCATCGTTAGTTTAAGAAATAAACTAACGATGCGGTGCGGTTTGCTTTAAATTTGTGATTTGATAATAATAAACTGTGGTGATTATGAAATGATGGAAGTTTCGATAGAAAAAATGATCCCCTTTTTTCAAGAAAATCATCGTGAAATTTTATTTAGGACAAATATTGTTTGCAAACATTGAAAAATGTACAGATTATGTTATAGTTTATTTATTTGCGCCAGAGTCGTAAAGCCTCGTTGGTTTAAGAAATAAACTTCACAGTGCGGTTTGATTTAAATTTGTGATTTGATAATAATAAGCTGTGGTGATTATGAAATGATGTTGGAAGTTTCGAATAGATGCATGGATACCGCATTTTCAAGATAAAGTTGTGTGCTGTTGTGGAAAAAATGGACGAACGCGGTTCTCCATTACCTTCCCATTTTTTTTTTTTTTTTTTAGAAAAAATAATCCCCTTTTTTCAGGAAAATCATCGTGAAATTTTATTTAGGACAAATATTGTTTGCAAACATTGAAAAATGTACAGATTATGTTATAATTTATTTATTTGCACCGGAGTTGTAAAGCCTCGTTGGTTTAAGAAATAAACTTTACAGTGCGGTTTGCTTTAAATTTGTGATTTGATAATAATAAGCTGTGGTGATTATGAAATGATGTTGGGAATTTCGAATAGCTACATGGATATCGCGTTTTCAATAAAAAGTTGTGAGCAGTTGCGAAAAAAATTGACGAACACGGTTCTCCATTACCTTCGCAATGTATTAACCGCATGATCCCATTTTTTCAGGAAAATTGCCGTGAAATTGTATTCAAGACAAATAAAATCAAATAATCTTCAAATGATATTTGCAGCCATTGAAAAATGTACATATTATGTTATAATTACTCCGTTTAACTATTATTAATTAATAATTACGACACTATTTGTACCATGAATTTTGTTTCTGAAAAATTTAGGGATTTAAAATTGTGATTTGGACAACAGATGTAAAATTCTATCCGGAGCTTTTTAACACCCGAAAAATGTACCGAATTTGTTCATTAATAAAGCTTAGCCGGAATTTTTTTTTATTTTCGTAAAATCATTTTTCGTCGTTAAAACGAGTTTCATCGTCGCGAAATTTCCGTCGCCTCTTAAAATACATCAAAGCCTCCTCGGTCCGCGTCGAGGATGCTCAAAATTCCCGGGCGATGGCGATGATTGAGAAAGCGCAAAATTCCTCGCGGAGGGATATCGAACGATATAACGTGAAAATAAATCTCCGTGACGTCGTGACCGGGATTGGCGCGGTGAATAATTGATCCATCACGTGTTCCCGAGACTCGGTAAGCGATGACTCTCGGGAGTGCGTTATCGCTCGGGAGAGAATCGACAAAGATGATGCGGGGAGGGATGCCGAGGGTGGGGTGCAAATTTGGGGTTGTTTGGCTCGAAAGACTCCGGGAGCGCGGCGAAAGCTCGGGAAACTCGACTCTGGTCGAAAGATACCTAAGAGGAGGGGGGCGGGAGGGAGGGGGAGGAGGGGGGGGGGGGGGAGGGGATCGCTCGTGCCCGAGAAGCGAAGTGGTGGGCAGAACGTGGGCAGAACAGCCAGCCAAGGGGATGTTACGACGTTTCTATCTGCGTGGGCGGCCTCCGGTTGGTAGAGAGCAACTACGAGAAATGCACGTAACTCAGAGTGGTCGTGGCGCAGGAACAGAAAGACCCAGAAATACCAGCCGGACAAAGGGTGGAAGCGAGGAAAAAGAGAAAAAGGGATGGAAAGAGAAAATCTCGACATTGACACCTCGACATGAGCAACATGTGCACAAATAAGTGGTTAAAATAAACCATTATTAATTATTATTAATAATTTATTTATTTATTTATTTATTTATTTATTTGACAGTGAACGGGACAAGCCCTTGAAAATACAGTGTAATATAATGGCGAATGAATAAACGACCAGCGAAAAAGCATACAACAAAAACAAAAATAATAATAATATCTATAATAGTAATAATAATAAATCATACACATGAAATAAACATAAAATATAAAAGAAGATAAGATAAATAATAATGGTTATTAAAGGGTTATTTAAACGTTACTAGGGGATGGGGAGGCATTTAATAAACAAATTATTATCATTGAGTTAGGTTACGTAGGACTAGGTAAGACAAAGTTAAGTTAGGTGACGTTCGATTAGGTAGAGTTAGGTAAGGTAGCTGGCCTTTTTGAATAAAGGGCGGACAAAGGGCGAAAGGGATGAAAAAGAATGAGAGATAATCGTCGATATTAGTAACATGTGCACAAATAAGTGCACCATTTTATTAAAATGTTACTAGGGGGGGGGGGGGGGGGAGGCGTTTAATAAACACATTACTAGGGTTGAGTTAGGTTAGAAAGGGTTAGGCTATTCTTAAGATAGAGTTAGGATAGAAAGGGTTAAGTTATTCTTAAGGCACAGTTAGGTTAGGTAGAGCTAGGTTATTCTTAATGTAGAGTTAGGTTAGGTAGAACTAGGTAAGACAGGGTTAACTTAGGTGGCGTTCAATCAGGTAGAGTTAAGTCAGGTAGCTGGTCTTTTTTTTTATTAAACGGCGGTCGAAGGACGGAAGGGAGAAAAAAGTGTGAGAGAGGATCTCAACATTGACACCCATTTAAATTCATTTTATTGAAAGAAGTGATAAAAAATATTTAATTCAAAGTTTATTAGGGGGAGGCATTTTGTAACAAATTACTAGGGTTCAGTTAACTTATTCTTAAGGTAGAGTTAGACTAGGTGGCGCTAGGTGAGACAGGCCTAAGTTAGGTAGAATTCAATCAGGTCGAATCAGTTCTGGTGTAGCCGGTCTTTTTGAATAAGCCCATTTCTTGTTAGCAAGAAATGCAAAAGTCTTCCAGGGAACGTCAATAAAAAAGTAAGGCACATCCTCTCAACCATCCTGACGCACGTCATACAATCAGATAATAAAATGTCGCATCTGTAATTCCATTATGCCGCGCTTCCTTATCCCGTCAGAGAGGTGACAAATTATTGAAAAGCTTTTCGACTTTCTGTCACATATACTTTTCCGTACCTCGTCTGATTCGTCAGTCGGAAATATATTTTCGGAGCCTCTCAATCGTATCCTCTTTGGGCTTACGCGGTGATACCCCAATCGCTTATGCTCCATATCCAGTTTGCCATATGATAAACTAGAATGCGCAACGAAAAGGAATAGCGGATCCTGGATGGACGGGGCGGATGGACGGAAAACCAGATGGGTTTTTGGGTGGAAGACAAAAATCCGGATTCCGTACTTCGGAAAAATGGGAATTTCGCGAACATCGTATGCGGCAACTTTTTGGCAGAGAGAAATCGACGCGGATCTCCCGCAGCCTAATCCGTAACGACGCAGAGCTCTGCGGTGTTTTCTTGCGAATAAATGGGTGAAAAAAAAGCGTCGTGTTTGACGAGAGCGGGAGAATGTGGGAAGCTCGGGAGGCGACGGCGCGGAGGAAGGATGATGCTCCGTAGGAGCCATCGTCGTGGTCACTCCAGTCGCATTAGTTAGGACTAACAACGCCGGCGGACAATCAAAAGCTGATGGGCCATGATTCGCTATGATAATGAACCATGAATACGGCATGAGCCGAGTGAGCTGGGGACGCCAACTCCTCGCTTCGCTCACCGGGGCCCGGGCTGTAGGGGCTGCCGGCTCATCCTATGGTGGCGGTGGCGGTGTGTGCGGCGGTGCCGCAGCGGAGCGGGTAGTACGGCGGAGAGCGAGAAGCGCTACAGAGTTGAAGGGGATTCGAGGGATAGGAAAAGCGGGCCGTAGGGTACTCTCTGCCATAGTCACTATAGCGCCGGTCTATACATGTATATAAATATACATATCGATGCGCGCTAACTCCGCGCCATAATTCCTGTGTTGACGTTGGGATTAGCCTTCGACCTGGACGACGTGATCTGCTCGAAATCTCAGCTTTTTTTGGTTGCTCCAAACTTTACTTCATGACAGAGTGCTTTGAGTATATAGAGGAGACTCGCAGAGACTCTCAGAGACTCGCAAAGACTCGCTTCGAGCCACACAGACTCGCAGAGACTCGCTTCGAGTCACAGAGCCTTGCAGAGTCTCATAGAGAGACTCAGAAAGTCTAACAGAGATTTGCAGAGACTCACAGGGACTCGCAGAGAGTCACAGTCTATCAAAGACTAACGGAGACTCGCTGAGACTCACAGAGACTCGCTGAGTCTCACAGAGACTCGCTGAGTCTCACAGAGACTCGCTGAGTCTCACAGAGACTCGCTGAGTCTCACAGAGACTCGCTGAGTCTCACAGGGACTCGCTGAGTCTCACAGAGACTCGCTGAGTCTCACAGAGACTCGCTGAGTCTCACAGAGACTCGCTGAGTCTCACAGAGACTCGCTGAGTCTCACAGAGACTCACAGAGACTCGCAGACACTCGTGGAGTCTCGCAAAGACTCATGGAGTCTCGCAGGGACTCGTGAAGTCTCGCAGGGACTCGTGGAGTCTCGTAGGGACTCGTAGAGACTCGTGGAGGCTCGTGGAGTCTCACAGAGGCTCGTGGAGACTTACAGTGGCTCGCAGAGCCTCACAGACTCCCACAACGTGGGAGACCTTTTGTAGGCCATAACGACGGCAGTCAGCCATTGAGCCGTAAGCTGTTATTCGATATGTTAGAAGCGTTTCCTGCGGTGGGAGTTACGAGGTGCTGGTAAATCAGGTGAAGACCATAAAAACGTCAAAACAAAAAAAAAAGAAGATCTCCGACCGTTTGATTTCCTGACCCTTCGGCCGGCAAAGTTTGAGAAAGCGAAAATCGTTCTTTCCGGGATATCGAACGATATAACGTGGAAATAAATCTCCGCGACGTCGTGACCGGGATTGGACTCCTCAATAATTGATCCATCACGTGTGCCCGACTCGTGGAAAGCGATGACTCTCAGGAGCGTGCGATATCGCTCGGGAGACAGAGAGAAACGCCGAAAATTATACAGGGATGTTATCAGGACGGGGTGCAAATTTGGGGCTCTTTGGTGTTTCGGAGGTCTTGGGGGATCGACGAAAGCTCGTGAAACTTGATGTCGCAAGACGGCGGGAGACAGTAGGAAGGAGTTGGGAAGACGATGGTGCGCATTGGGTACAACCGACAGTCCCGCAAGGGATGTTGCGATGTTTCTATCTTATGTGCACGACAAAAGGGCGAAAGGGTTGCGAAGAGGGAAGATCAGCGCTGAAGGAAGTTTGGTAACACTAACTGTACGTGGATAAAGGTAAAAGAGAGATTTTCAATTGCAGAGAGAAAATCCAATGATTGAAATGATATTCCTCTATATCATAAAAATATTTTATCGCCCAACCGGCGCGTAGTACAGATTCATTAAGTAGGGTCGTTTTAGGTAGGGTTAAGTTAGCAATTAAGTTAGGTAGGATTAGGTTAAGTTAGGAGTTAAGTTAGGTAGGGTTGGATTAAGTTAGGAATGAAGTTAAATCGGGTTAGTTTAAGTTAGGAACGAAGTTAAATCGGGTTAGTTTAAGTTACGAATTAAGTTAGGTAGGGTTAGGTTAAGTTAGGAATTCAGCTACGTAGGGTTAGGTTAAGTTAGGAGTTCAGTTAGGTAGGGTTAGATTAAGATAGGAGTTAAGTTAAGTAGGCTTTCGTTAAGTTACGAGTCAACTTAGGTATGGTTAGGTTAACTTAAGAGTTAAGTTAGGTAGGGTTAGGTTAAGGTAGCAGTCAGTTAGGTAGAGTCATGTTACGAGGGTTAAGTTACGAGTTAACTTACGTGGGGTGAAGTTAAGAGTTAAGTTAAGTAGGATTAGATTAAGTTCGGAGTTAAATGAGGCAGGATCATTTTAAGTTAGAAGTTAAGTTAGATAGGGCTAGATTAACTTAAGAGTTAAGTTTGGCGGACCCTAAACGACTCTAAAAAAAATGTCCCCCATAAGAAGTTTCACAAGACACTTCCCCATTATTACAAATTCACAATGACGAATAATTTCGAATGAAACGCGTTCCCCACGCTGCAGCCGAACGAAAAGGAAGACCCTAAAAAGAAGTACACTCGAAGCCGTAAAATCGCGAGGTAACTGATAACAGTGATAAGTCAGAGAGCCTCGGTAAAGCAGAGAGAAATGGCGAAGGATTGAGAAGTAAAAAAAGGAAAAGGGCCGAAGGGAGGTTGGCACAAACGAGGGTGGAACTGGAAGATACAGAGCGTAAAGTGTATACTGTGCAGTGGAGAATGGAGGGAAGCGAGGGTTGTCGGGAGACAAAGTGGTGAGGAGAGCAAAGGAGAATTCTCCCTCTCTCTCTCTCTCTCTCTCCTTTCTCTCTTCGCTGTTGCGAGGCTTTCGGAGGGCACGCGGCGAAAGAGGGGGAAAAGGGTGGCGAGCGCGGCGATACCGCGTGAGTAGCGAGACCGAGCGAATGGTATGACAGTGGGAGTAGTGAAAGCCAGAGAGAGAGAGAGAGAGAGTCGGCCGCCCGGCAAGCGCGGAGAAGGGATGAGAGGAGGGTTGCGCGGATGAGGGAGGATGCGTGAGTGCGTGGGGTGCGTGCGCTCTGGCGCCGCCGTTCCGGCGTTTGAGAGCGTGGTAGCTGATATAGCGAGGGGAAGGATGAGCCAGTCGAGGGTGAGAGAGAGAGAGAGAGAGAGAGACCGAGGGTGCCGGGATACCCGCATGGCCCGCATTGGCTGTTGAATTATAAATGAATGGAGCGTAAGGGCTGTTGCCTGGCAACCCTCGTGCGCCGCGTTAAGACAAAATGGAGGGACGCGCGAGGCTGTCTCTCTCTCTCTCTCTCTCACCCTCTTCCTCTCTCTCTCTCTCTCTCTCTCTCTCTCACCCTCTTCCTCTCTCTCTCTCTCTCTCTCTCACCCTCTCTCTGTGCTGCGCGCTTCCACGCAGCCACAGAACAGCCAGCCTAGCCTTCCTCTCGCCGCACCTACGCGTCCCTCAATTTCCCTCCGTCACTCAGTCGCCCTCCCCTCTTCCCTTTTCCCTACCCCGCTCACCTCTCTCTCTGCACCCCCCACTTGGATAACAGCGCCCCGCGCTTCCGGTATCTCCCGTCAACCTCCTCTCCTCGCGCCCACTCGACGGTCTGACTTCAGCATCGAACCCACGATAACTCAGAACCGGAAACGCGAGGCCGTGCGAAGGATCCTGAGCTCTCGTTGTTGGAGCTCTCCCGGGGCTGAGGCGAAGGGCAGACATCTCAGTGGATTCGGACATGCTCGGAGGTGGAATTTGGCCGCGAATTTTCTTCGTAGGACTTGCGTTGCGTGGGTTTGACGATGGAAGAGGGAAGGAAATTTGGAAAATGACTCTTGGTTTTTTTTTTACATGGGAACCGAGAAAATAAAGAATTTAGGGAAATTATCCGTTGAGTTGAAAAGATTCTGCACGGATCTTTAGATGTTCAGTCAATGAACGAGAAAATTGTTTGCTTGGTTTGTTTTGGTTTATTCTGAACACAGTTTTTCAGAATGAATTGCCAGGAATTATTTCAACGAAATGATAAAATTGAAGTAACTTTTAGTTTTTTGACAGGGAAATGAGAAGGCAAACAATTTAGTCAAATTAAAAAGATTCTACACCACTTTTTAGATGTTTTGTCAATGAACGAGAAAATTGTAGTTTGTTTTGTTTTATTCTGAACACAGGTTTTGAGAATAGATTGCCAGGAATTATTTCAACGAAATTATAAAATTGAAGTAACTTTTACTTTTTCGGACATGGAAATGAGAAAATAAATAATTTAGTCAAATTAACTGCAGTTGAGTTGAAAAGATTCTACACCACTTTTTGGATGTTTTGTCAATGAACGAGAAAATTGTGGTCTGTTTTGTTTTATTCTGAACACAGTTTTTGTGAACAGATTGTCGGAAATTAATTCAACAAAAATATAAAATTAAAGTAACTTTTAGTTTTTTGACATGGAAATAAGAAAATAAACAATTTAGCCAAATTAACTCTTGAGTTGAAAAGATTCTACACCACTTTTTAGATGTTTTGTCAATAAACAAGAAAAATTTAGTTTGTTTTGTTTTATTCCAAACACAGTTTTTGTGAATAAATTGCCGAAAATTAAATCGACAAAAAAATAAAATTAAAGTAACGTTCTGAATATATTTCGCTTAACCAGTCTGACGAAAATAGCGACTGTGTTTCTGAAAAACAAGTCGGCCGAGACGGGGGAGAAAAAAATGCAACGAGAGTCTAAAGTGGTGACACGCTGAGTTTCCAGAGGACGAAGAGACGAACGAGTGGAGGGTGGGGATTACGGTTGGCTCCACGGGGAGGGACAAAAAAAACAGAGTGGAAGGCAAGAAAGCAGGGAACGCGAGAGGAAACGAGATTGGTAAGGGTCGCTGCGGACAACTTGTCGCAACACATGGACCTTAAGTGGCGGTCCCTTCGTCTTGCTCGTCGTCTGCGGTCTCTCCCACTTCTATCTTCATTGAAACACTTTTTTTCTTTTTTTTCCATTAGAATTCATGATCCATTGAAAATAGTAAAAAGTCAAAAACAACCGATACACGAAACGCAAGATCCGATATTGCAGAATCGAATAACTGGTGACGATATTAATTCGTCGAAATTCGATAATGCGAAAATAAATTGCAATTGGAAATTGAGAAATTGAATTTTTAACACTGTAAACAAATATTTCATGTAATTGAAGCTAAATGCATCAAATATTGTATAAAGTAAAAATAAAAATAAAAATAAAACAAATTATATAAAATAAAAGTGATTAAATGACTAAATGAAAATTCATGTAAAAGTGACTAAATGACTAAATGAAAATTCGTGTAAAACGTTTAGCTCAAACGTTTGACAAAAAATATATTTTTCTGAACTACAGATCGTCGAATTTTATTTTAAAAAATACTTCGAACGGTCCGTCTGAGTATATGTGAAGCAACGATATCCACTTTGTCCCCTATTTCAACAATACCTGTAACTCGAGTTTAACAATGATTGGCACCCTTAATCGAGCATTAATGAATTCCTCCAATCGTTTGGCCCGCGGACACTTGGTTAAGCCAACTCGTGGCACTTCTGGGTCGTGTGCCAATTCGATTAAGATTCTCTGTATTTCGGAACCGTCCATAGATAGAACAACACAATGGTATCGTCGCGTCGTCTGAAAATGAAAAATCCGATAATCGGAAATGCGCCAGCGGAGACAATCGAACATATTCCCGGAGGGTCAGCCAGACCAGACACTTAAAAAAGTGAGTTTGATAAAAATCGACCGCGTATCGGAAAATTTCGTCGGTGTACTGAAGGAAAAAACTTTTTACGCCGGTACTATTAAGAATTCTATTCGCGTAATTGCAATTTTGTTACATTCACGAAAATATATTTTCATGTGAAAAATTCATTAGACCTTGTTTTACAATTTAATGGCCGATATTAATATACAATATTTAATTTAGCAAATTTTATCTATATTTTGAAAAATGATTATATCAACAAACATGTTGCGACGTGGCAGCTAAAAGGTAAAAATATTCGACAATTATAATAAGCATAAAAAAATCATAAATCTATAAAAACTCTCTGCTATTTATATAAAAGTATTTATACAAAAAAATAAAATATTTATACAAAAAATAAAATAAAATATTTATACAAAAAGCGAAAATGCATATTCACATCTTCAGCAGTGTATTTGGAGCTTCCCCGACTCTCACATATATTTCTTTTCCACAGTGAAAAGTGAGATTGATGAAAATCGGTCAGGGGTCGCGAAATCTCTCGTCACTGGTGTCGCGAGGTGCGTAAAAAAAAAAGGTCTTGGAGAGCGACACGGTCGGTGGATTCGGGCACGTCGATGGAGAAGTGACTGACAGCCACGAGGGCACGGCAATATGTTTATATTAGCCGGATAATGAATTCATGCTGAGCCGAAAGGCTGACGTATTTGTGAACAGGTTGCACCGAGGAGGATCCTCGATCGGGCAGATGCTCTTTTGTCGGCAGATGAGCTGCAGGGAACCCGAGGGGGACGGGGGGCCCCCGCTCGACGGGACCGACGGGGGGGTCGCGCCAGAAATCGTTGGGGCGCGAGAGACCGAGGGATCGAAAAATCGCGAGGGGGCAGGGGTGGCTCGAGCACATTGGGAACAGTCGAGAGATATCCCACAGGTCCCTGAGCGCTCGGGGACCACCTAGGGGACTCTGCGCGACAATCCTGACCATTGGATACCGCTCAAACGCTCGTTTGCCCTTGTTTGTACGGATTATCATAGCTTGTACTACTTATACGCTCACGCCCCCTCTTAGATCCACACTGCAGGACTTAATGAGATAAAGTGGATGACAGTGGGAGCGAAGAACCTGCAGAATTGCTCGTGATGGATAAAGCGCGCGCCACCGAAGGCCGCAGGAATCACGTCAATGCGTCTCGAAAGGTCAGGTTGGAGTGATTTTTTTAAATTAGTGCTAAATTGTTTTTGTAAAGATCTTTTTATGGAGTGGATTTCATTTTTTTAAATTAGTGTTGAATCGTTTTTGTAAAGATATTTTTTTCGCTGTGGATTTCATTTTTAAAAATGAGTGCTGTATCGTTTTTGGAAAGATATTTTTTGCAGTGGATTTCATTTTTTAAAATGAGTGATAAATCGTTTTTGTAAAGATATTTTTTTGGAGAGGATTTCATTTTTTAAAATGAGTGCTAAATCGTTTTTGTAAAGATATTTTTTGCAGAGAATTTCATTTTTTTTAAATTTACAATTGATTGTTCCTTTCTGGCACTTATATCCATTTTTATTTTTATTTTTAAGGATTACTTCTACCCTTTCGCATCATTTTTTCAAGTGGTCACATTTTAATTTTTTGTGGGGAAACGATTAAATATAGACGACTCCAGTTTTTTTCTATTTGTTATTTACGTTTTAAAGTATATAATGAAATTTGTTTATATACTTTAAAATGTAACTTAAAAGATAACGTGAATAACAAATAGAAAAAAAACCGGGGTCGTCTACTTTTATTCGTCTCCCCACAAAAAATTAATTGAAAAAATGGTACTCAAGGGTAGAAGTCCTCCTTAATTATTATTTTATTCGAACAATGGGTTTAGTAGCTGAGGATTTATGGAATAAATAAATAACAAATAAATAATAAATAAATAAAAGATGGGTAGTTGATAATAGCCGAAGGTGCTAATCGCTGGGCTGGATGCTTTGGAATTCATCTAAAATTGTAGGTCCAATGGCAGTATCGAGCCTTGGCCTTTAGGTGTAAATTGCGGCCAGGTTGGGTCTCGCCCTAAATCAAGCGGATCCAACCGAGCGGTGTGGAAGAGGAAGAAGAAATAACGAAATTTGAATAATGTAAAGTGAATTACGCAGGCAACCGCGGTATTAATTAATTATCGTTGAACTTGATGCTTCATTAATGTCGGGTCAATTTTATTATCGTCATAAATATTCCGACTAAAGAATTTATCGGCGAATAATTTATTAATCGTATGCATTGGAATAAATATCGTTCAAATGTGATGACAAAAGTGTGTCGAGTGGCTCGAAATGCCGACACAATTCATGTATTTTTTATTCCCAACGAAATGTTTGCTTTTTACATACGTTGATTTATTAATTAATGTGATTGGCAAAATAATTAATTTTTTAAGTTTTACACTTTTTTCCGACCTTCTGAAATTATCCGCAATTTACGAAACCTGAACAAATATTATCATCGTCAGACGTGAAACTTTAATGATGCGATTGAAAAGTGTAAGCAGAAATATGAAATGCGAAAATACCATAACGTTTCAACAGTTCGCTTTACATTAAATTGGATAAACAAATATTTGGAGCACTTTCGCGACAGAATTAATACGGATTATTACACTTTTTTTTAAATCGAAGACAACTATTTGATTAAAAAAGTATGTAAAATGTTGCTCCACAATATTCAAGACGCAATGCAAACGATTTCACTCAACATTTCCATCACAACCGTGCACTTCGGTTTAGCTCATGCCGACGCGTGAATTCGCAATTTATTTCAAGATCTCACGGATACTTTCTGCCACTTGAGTTTTTCCACGTGACTCGCGAAGAAAAATAGTTAGCAATAGACAACCGAGTAAGCTCGAGCTTCGCGCTCCAACGGAGTGGACAATCGATATGCAGATAAATATTAATAGAATCGGTGGAAGTTTTTGCATATTCTCCATATAGGTACTTAAAAAAACCGTATTAAGGAGGTAGTCTCGGTACAGTCCCGTCACATGGGAGTTTCGAGGGAAATTTCGAATCCTTCTCGATGAGATAATAATCTGCAAAAAAATCAAGCATGTAGAAGGTACTGAAAAGATTGATTTTGTATAATAATAATTCCAACATGTTATTAACAAATTAGTAAAAAAAGGAATTCCTCAACAATTTACCCGGCAACCCAACTTTTTTTCTGATGAAAATTATTGATTCATTCTTCTGAATACGTATGAATTATTTTCAGAATTTTGTCTAATTTTCGAAAATTCCGATTTTCACCGCCCATTTTACTTAAAAAAATGAAATAAAAAAAAATTCGACAAAAATCGTAAAAAAATGCATACGTATTCAGAAAAATGAATGAATAATTTTCATCAGAAAAAAAAGTTGGATTGCCCGATAAATTGTTGAACAATTCATTTTTTCATTAATTTGTGAATAACAATTTGGAATTATTATTATCCAAAATCAATCTTTTCAGTACCTTCCACAAGCTTGATTTTTTTCATATTAATATCACATCGAGAAGGGTTCGAAATTTCCCTCGAAACTCACATGTGACGAGACTGTACCGAGACTACCTCCTTAACGTGTCTGAGCGAAACAGGCGCCGAGTCAATAGATGCCCAACAGTCGTATGCAGGTGGTGACATCGAGGGACTGCAAGTTAAAACCTATATTTCGACTCCGTCTAGAAATAGCCCACGCTCCATACCGGCTAAGCGAAACGAACATTTAGCGCGAAAGTAA